>CM056054.1:150826937-151426937 GCA_029574335.1 Rana kukunoris | reverse complement strand
AGTAGATGAGAATACTCAGTGGAGATCAAGACCTTAGAACCCTGTGCAAAAATCATTGGGTAGTACGAGAATTTGATACCAGCAGCACCAAAATGAGTCTGCATAACATGGAAAAGCTGTAGGTATCTATAAAATGCGTGGAAGGACACGTTAGTTCTGCAATTCAGTAAAGGAGGTCAACACATTGTTAGAATATAAATTTTACAAAGTAACTATATTCCTGTGCTCCCAGAAATCTTTCGCACAAACCAATTAATATACACTTATTGGGATTTTTTTTTTTACCAAAGACATGTAGCAGAATATTTTTTGTCCTACATTTATGAAGATTTAGATTTTTTTGGTTTATATTACAAACAAAAAATAGTGGTGATCAAATGCCACCAAAAGAAATCTCTATTTGTGTGCAAAATCTAAATTTTATCTGCGTACAGTGTTGCATGACCGCGTAATTGCCAGGTAAAGTAGCACAGTACCATATAGCAAAAAAAATCTTTGGTCATCAAGGGGTAAAACCTTTTGGAGGTCAAGTGGTTAAGTTGACTGACAGCTTTCACTTTGTGTACAATGTGATCTGGAGAAGTTTCTGTTAATCACAGTCTGTGCCATGCAGCCTGTGCCCATATTGTGTATGTGCTTTGACTAAAGGGGAAGTGAAGCCCCCATTAATCATAATGTATATCCCGCCCCCCATAGTGTTTAGCAATATGAGGACATGGGGGAAGCGCCTGCCATTTATCAGGAGTGTATATGCCCACATATGTGATTCCACTGTCATAGAAAAAAGAGGAAACAAACAGCTTAGAAGGAAACTGAAACTGGAGCATGCCCAGTAAATGAAGACGATTAGAATTGACTTTGAACATTGACATATATATGGATTTTGGTTTGGTTATTGAAGTATCTAAGGGCTCATTTACATGTGCTTTAATGTCTGAAGATTAATCCACATTCGGACCACTTTTTAGAGAGCATTTGGCTGGCGTTGAGGAGGTGTTGTATTGTCAAATCACTGCCTGCTTTAACCATTAGTGCCCCACAACCATGACAGAGGGTATACTGTGCATTTGCAGCTACAGGAGAAGTGGTTGGGGCGGTAAAAAGGCAGCTCAACAACAAGGTTTTACCGTCCCTCAACTACTAGTGTCAATTTACAATAGCTGGCACCGGGATCTGGGGGCCCCCTTGTTAAAGGGGGCTTCTAGATTCCGATAAGCTCCCCCATCCACAGACCCCGACAACAAATGGCCAGGGTTGTTGGGAAGAGGCCCTTGTCCTCATCAAAATAGGGACAAGGTGCTTTTTTAGCAGGGGGACACAATTTTGAAAAAAAGCTATATTTTTAACTTTTTGCTATAATAAATATCCCCAAAAAATATATATATAAAAAAAACTATTTTTTCATCAGTTTAGGCTGATGCATATTCTTCTACATATTTTTGGTAAAAAAAATCACAATAAGCTTTTATTGATTGGTTTGGCATGTACAAAATAGGGGATAGTTTTATGGTATTTTTATTAATCTTTTTTTTTTACTAGTAATGGCGGTGATCAGTGATTTTTATCATGACTGCAACATTATGGCGGACACATCTGACACTTTTGGCCCTATTTTGGGACCATTCACATTTATACAGCGATCAATGCTATAAAAATGCACTGATTACTGTGTAAATGTGACTGGCAGTGAAGGTGTTAAACAGTGAGGTGTGGGGAAGGGGTTAAGTGTTTGCTAGGGACGTGTTATAACTGTAGGGGGATGGGCTACGTGTGACACAACATTGATCACTGCTCCCAATCGCAGGGGCCTGTGATCAGTGTCCTGTCAGAACGGGGAAATGCTTGTTTACAATAGCATTTCCCCCCTTCTTCCTCTCCTTGAGACGATCGCAGGACTCCCGGCGGACATCGAGTCCACAGGACCCGCGGTCAGACTCATGGAGCTTGCGGCTCACTCACTGACTCCTGTCCTGAGTCCTTCTTGAAAGATTTACCCGGACCGTGTGGACCAACTGCTCCTCCAGCTCCTGTTCCAGGACACCTCTCCATGACCGTGTAAGAAGAGGCACCCTCCGCACTCCCGAGCTCCTCCGCCGAATCCACACCCCCGCCAGATGGGGTGTCTCTCCAGCACGCAGTCTAGCACTCCATCTTTCAACTCACCCAGCTGACAACTCCCCCCCAGCAGGCTGACTGTGATAATATGTAGAAGGCCTGCCCCCTGCCAATCCTAGTTGGGGATTGGTCAGGCCTCATCACATGTACTCCATGCCACTCCAACTCTCCGCCCTGCCCCTATCCCAGAACATTCTCACTGAAAGCAGGGGAGGCGCCCAAGAGCTGAAGCACATGTCAGCCACACCCACTACTACACTAACCATTCCCTGCCCCCAGATCAAAAACAAACAGGCCTAGCTCGCAGCATTAGGCCTGATTAAATTTACCTGCACTGACAGAATCTTAAACACTACACATCTAGCACCTACCTATGGTAGAGGGTGCTACATCTTTTTTTTTTGCATTGCCTAACCACTTGCTTAATGCGTCCTTTCACCTCCTTCCTGCCCAGGCCAATTTTCAGCTTTCATCGCTGTCACTTTTTGAATGACAATTGCGCGGTCATGCTACACTGTACCCAAATTAAAATGTTATAATTTTTTTCATACAAATTGAGCTTTCTTTTGGTGGTATTTAATCACTACTTGGGGTTTCAATTTTTTTGCTAAACAAACAAAAAAAGACAGAAAAAAAACAAACAGTTTTCATTGTTTGCTCAGGTAAGTGTTTTGCTCAGGTAAGTTTTCTCCTTCACTGATGTGCCTAGGCTGCACTGATAAGGCAGCGCTAAAGGGCACTGATGAGGCGGCACTGATGAGGCTTCACTGATGAGCACAGATAGGTGGCACTGATATTCAACACTAAAGGGCACCGATCGGTGGCACTAATGCCTACTAATAGGCACTGGTAAGTGATACTAATAGGTGGCACTGATTATGGTGCTGATGATGAGGCACTGATTGGCAACACTGGTGGGCACTTATAGGTTGCACTGGTGGGCATTAATAGGTGGGCACTGTTTAGCAGCAGTGGGTGTGGAGCTAAGAATAAGCTTCAGGGAAGACATTGCTGTACTCCGTGGGGTGGTAAGTACCTGTTTCTAAAAAGTCAGCAGCTACGGTATTTATAGCTGCTGACTGTTTTTTAGGGAAATTGGGAAAGTTCCTCTTTGACGTTCTAAATTTGCTGGAAAAACAAAAACTATTCATCGTCAGTGCACGATAATAAGTCATCACAATTTTGAACAAATGTTGAAATATATTACCATACATTTCAGGACTTCTAGACCAATGGCACTCACCTTGTATAACTCAGCTTATATATACCAGTATATAAAAATAACATAAATATGTACAAGTATGCATACTGTTAAACTCCTAAACAGCAATAAGGTTCTTTAAACTCGCAGTCATGTGTTGACTTTGACAGCCGTTGGCTTACAGAAGATCTCCGCTTCAATCATGAATGGAAGTTCCTGCAGGATATAACGTGCATCAACACACTTCATATATCACACAGAAAGCAACTGTCTTTATCCACCAATGTGCACATCTGCACTGACACCCTGTGTCCTGCAGGGACGTCCGTTCATCACTGACACGAATGGAGGACTGTTGAGAGCTCATGATGATTGTCAAAGTTGACAAAGTTGATTTAAAATCTTCAAGCAGCCTAATGCCGCGTACACACGGTCGTTTTTTGCGATGAAAAAAAACGTCGTTTTTTAAAACGTCATTTAAATTGATCGTGTGTGGGCAAAACGTTGTTTTTTGTCTTAAAAAAAACGACCAAAAAAAAAATTCCAACATGCTTGAATTTTTTGTGTCGTTTTTCAAAACGTCGTTTTTTGTTTCACAAAAAGTCACCGTGTGTAGCAAAAACGTCGTTTAAAACAACGTTTTTCAACCCGCGCATGCCCAGAAGCTAGTTATGAAGCGAGCTTCAATGGAAAAGTGTGGTGAACGTAACCTCGTTTTTTGTGAAAAAAACGATGGTGTGTATGCAACATCGTCTTTGAAAGTGACATTTCAAAAACGTTGTTTTTTACTTCACAAAAAACAACGTTTTTTTTCATCGCAAAAAACGACCGTGTGTACGCGGCATAAGGGATGGAACTTAGTGATTCCACAACTACATACTGTGTACTGACAGATGAATGAAAGTCTCATACAACTGTCTTTCATTACAAACTGCACTCTGTGAAATACAGATTTTAAAATTAGGCAATGGGCTCAGTTTACAAAAGCGAATTGACTGTTTGCTCAGCAAGAGAATTTTCCCTTATGCCGCGCATACACCATTGGTTTTCCTGTCGTTTCAAAAACCCCTTGTTTTAAATTACGTGATTCCTGTCCAGCCTGACTTGCATACACACGTTCATGCAAAAAAATGTCCGACCAAAGCGTGGTGACATACAACACGTACAACGGGACTATAAAGGGGAAGTTCCTTTCAAATGGCACCACCCTTTGGGCTGCATACTTGATTCTGAGCATGTACGTTTTTTTCCCCCTTGGAAAAGCATACACATGACCAAAAAACGTCCAAAAAACTGATGGGAAACACGACGAGAAAAAAGAGAGCTGGTTTCAATTTTTTGGCAGGCAGTTTTTTCATCAAGAAAACTGCTATGGAGCGTACACACAACCGGTTTTCACGACCAATATAAAAAATGGCAGCTTTCTCGTTGTGAAAAGCGGTCGTGTGTACGAGGCATCAGTTTGCTGAATGTAGCGAAGCTCTGTTGACTTCAATCAGGTGCAAGTAAAAAGAATAATATTTTGAAGGAAAAAAAGTAAAAACATTTATTGGCTGAGTAAAAAAATTCACTGTATTACCCAATGATTAGCTCTTTCATAAGGTGCATTTTCCCCACCCTTGCTGCCTTTTAGTCTCTATTTGGCATTTACGTAGAAGGAGAAGCTTCTCTTTCATCATTACTGGCTTAATACTGATTTCCTCTTTTCTACGTTCCTCTTTTTTTTTTTTTTTTCTGTAGGACTGGAAGTTGGATAGAAAATTGGTCTAAAAACGAGTTTAGTCCTCAAAGTGAATTTCTGAACTCAACTCAACTGCCATTAGGTATGTACATTTTTTTTTCGTAAAATAATAATTTCCAAACTAACAATATGAACAATAACCGTGTTTTTGTGAAATCTGATATTGGTACATAATAGAGCAAACATGTCAGAATTCAGTATCAGCTTTAAAATTGTACAAATGTAATTGATGAGATTCTACTATGTTTATGATTATTATTTAGGTACTTATATAGCACTGTCAATTTACATATACATTGTACATTCACATCAGTCCCTACCCTCAAGAAGCTTACAAAAGGTCCCTAACTCACATTCATATACTAGGGACAATTTTAGACAGAAGCCAATTAACCTACCAGCATGTCTTTGGAGTGTGGGAGGAAACCTGGGTACCTGGAGGAAACCCATGCAGGTACAGGGAGAACATGCAAACTCCAGGTGAGAGTACTACCTACTACACCACTGTGCTGCTCGTATGTTGAAATATTTTTTTTTAAATTACAAATTAACCACTTGACCACTGGGCACTTAAACACCCTTAATAACCAGATCAATTTTTAGCTTTCGGTGCTCTCACAGTTTGAATGACAATAACTCAGTCATACATTTATTTATGGACTTTTTTTTCACACATGGACCTTATTATCACGATTATTTATTTTCTATGCACTTTTTAGTTCATATACTGGTCACAGTATTTATATTTGTTTATATTTGCGCTGCACTTTTTCTATATATATATTTGCTATTGGGATTTTTTCTGAATTATCTCCAGTGCTGGCTTGCATAGTTTAGGTTCTAGTTTAATAATTTATTTTCCAGCGCTGAATATCTTTTTCACTTATACAACACTGTAACCAAATGAAATTTTTGTCCTTTTTTTCCCACAAATAGAGCTTTCTTTTGGTGGTATTTGATCACCTCTGCGGTTTTTATTTTTTTTGCTATAAATGAAAAAAGAACAAAAATTTTGTAAAAAATAATAATTTTTCTTAATTTCTATTATAACATTTTGCAAAAAATAAAATTTTCTTCATAAATTTGGCCTAAAATGTATACTGCTACATTAACAAGAAAAAATTGTGCTTATCTAAAATGGTTCTCAAATATACTGCTACATATCTTTGGTAAAAAAAAAAAAAAAATGTTGGATATTATTTAGTCTGGGTGAAAGTTATGGGGTCTACAAGCTATGGTACCAATTACTGAAAATTTATCAATTTCATCACACCTGATGTACTGACAGCCTCTTTCATTTCTTGAGACCCTAACATGCCAGAAAAGTACAAATACCCCCCAAATGACCCCTTTTTGGAAAGAAGACATTCCAAGGTATTTAGAAAGAGGCATGGTGAGTTTTTTAAAGTTGTCATTTTTTCCCACAATTCTTTGAAAAAATCAAGATTTTTTTTTTTCATCAAATTTTCATATTAGCGGGTTATTTCTTACACACAGCATATGCATACCACAAACTACACCCCAAAACACATTCTGCTATTTCTCCTGAGTATGGCGATACCCCATGTGTAAGACTTTTACACAGTGTGGCCACATACAGAGGCCCAACATGCAGGGAGCACCCAGGCCAATTCTGACATTTCTCTCCTACATGTAAAAATCATCATTTATTTGCTAGAAAATTACATAGAACCCCAAAACATTATATATGCTTTTTAGAAAAGACCCTAGAGAATACAATGGCGGTCGTTGCAACTTTTCATCGCGCATGGTATTTGCACAGCATTTTTTCAAACACGTTTTTTTTTTGGAAATAAAACAGTTATGTGCTTTTAAAAAAAAACATTAAAGTTAGCCCAATGTTTTTGCATAATATGAAAGATAAAGTTACGCCAAGTAAATAGATACCTAACATGTCACCCTTCAAAATTGCTCAAGCTTGTGGAATGGCGCCAAACTTTGGTACTTAAAAATTCCCATAGGCGACGCTTTAAATATTTTTACTGGTTACATGTTTTTAGTTACAGAGAAGGTCTAGGGCCAAAATTATTGCTCTCATTCTAACGTTCGCAGAGATACCTCACATGTGTGGTTTGAACACCGTTTTCATATGTGGGCGGGACTTGCGTATGCATTCGCTTCTGCATGCGAGCTCACGGGGACAGGGGCGCTGTATGCCCAGAGTATTGCAGAGTATGCCCAGAGTATTGCAGAGTATGCCCAGAGTATTGCAGAGTATGCTCAGAGTATGCGCAGAGTATGCCCAGAGTATTGCAGAGTATGCCCAGAGTATGCCCAGAGTATGCCCAGAGTATTGCCAGAGTATGCCCAGAGTATTGCCCAGAGTATTGCCGAGTATTGCAGCAGGGATGGCTTAGCAGGGAGGGATGGATGAATGGATCTGTGACTACATTTGTCACAGATCCAGCCCACAGCACTGCCGCTGACATCCGCTCCCTCCCCTCTCCTCTCACACTGCACCGATCAGTACAGAGAGAGGAGGGAGGAACCGGCTATCAGCGGCGATTTACAGTGATCCGTGATCCAGAGGACCCGGCGGTCACGGATGCTCCCGTGTGCGTGCCTCAGGGGGCGCGCGGGAGCGCGATTCTGGGAAGCCGTTAATTAACGGCCACTTAGAATTGAGCAACCGCCCTGTAGACGTACTTTCTCTATAGGGCGGTTGCAAAGTGGTTAAAGGCTAGATCCATATAAACCTGATATTAACTTTGTTTTATGGAAATAAACACTTGGGGCCAGATTCAGGTAGCTTTACGTCGGCGTATCTCCAGATACGCCATCGTAAGTACAAATGTGCGCCGTCGTACTTTTACGCCGATTCGCAAAGCTAGATACGATGTAAAACAAGGCTTCAGTCGCCCGACGTATCTTGCCTACGCCGGCGTATCTTGGGCGCATAGTTACCCTGGACGCAATCGGCGTTCCCATGTTAAATATGCGAATGAGTAAGATACGCCGATTCACAAACGTAGATGCGCCAGGCGGAAAAGATACGCGGTTTGCGTAAGGGTTACGTCTGGCGTAAAGTTATTCCACCATATAGGTGCTGCAACCCATTCAAAGGTATGGACGTCGGAATAGCTGGCGTCTTTTACGTTGTTTACGTAGTACTACGTGAATAGGGTATGGCGTAGATTACATTTACGTCGTAGGCATTGAGCCAAAGTATCTTAGGGAGTATATGCGACCTGATTCTGAGCATGCGCCGTTTAATCGGCCATTCATTTGCATGGGGTCACGCTTAATTTAAATAGATGACGCCCACCTCCTTCCTACTTTGAATTAGGCTGGCTTACGCCAGCCAATTTACGCTACGCCGCCGCAACTTACGGAGCAAGTGCTTTGTGAATACTGCACCTGCCTCTCTAAGTTACGTTGGCGTAGCGTATATTCTTGCCACTGGAATCCCAGTAGATAGTAATTGATTCAGCCTAGTGAAGTACACTCTGCGCTGAAATAACTTTTTTTGGTGGTGAAATGCCTCTCCATACTTCCCGAGCACAAGGTGAGTGAAGCACCGATCGTGAGATTGTATCCGCGCTCTATTATAGAGAACAATTTTGACAAGGAATAATGACATCATTCCATAACCACTTCAGCCCCGGAGGATTTGGCTGCCCAATGACCAGGCCATTTTTAGCGATTCGGCACTGCGTCTCTTTAACTGACAATTGCGCGGTCGTGCGACGTGGCTCCCAAACAAAATTGGCGTCCTTTCTTTCCCACAAATAGAGCTTTCTTTTGGTGGTAATTGATCACCTCTGCAGTATTAATTTGTTTTGCTATAAACAACAATTTTGAAAAAAAAATAATATATATACTTTTTGCTTTTAATTTTTAATAAATATTCCCCAAAAATATATATATTTTTTCAGTTTACACAGGCATCTCCCTGTTCTGCAGATCTGTAACACGATCGCGGTACACCGACGGACACAGAGTCCGAGCCCGCATGGCGGCAAATTCAAAGTAACGTACCTGTACGTTGCTTTGTGCAGCCGTGCCATTCTGCCGAAGTATATGCACTGGCGGCGGTCAGCAAGTGGTTAAAGTTAATGTAAACGATCACCTTGTAAAACAACCCAATCAGTTTAAAATAAAAATGAAAGGTAAAACATTTGTGTATAGATATAACAAAAATGGTTAAATACCTTTTTTCCCTTTTTTATAAGTGATGGCATACCCTCTGTTCCCTCTATTCTCAGCTGTATAAAAGCTGGGGAGAGGAGAAACAGCATCACACTGAGCTTCCCAGTGAATGGCTGTGCAGCTGGGGTATGTCAGGACAAGTCTGCTCATTGGAGCAGAGCAGACAGATTTCCCAGCATAGCTAGAGAACTGATCATAGTGTGCTCTTCTGCTTAGTGTGGTCAGTTTTTAAATAGGAAAGCAGAGGGACACAAAGGAAGCAATAAAAAAGAACACAAGACGTTTTCTTAAAAGTACATGGTACAGTGGGAACATATCAGGAATATGAAATTTCGGGCTAAGAAACACTTTAAAATCTAGTTTATTCAAGGTCTGTACGCCACTTCCCCTAATGCAATTCACCCAAGTAGGACTTGTAGAGATTATCGTGAAATGCGTTAGCGGGGCATGCATGGCAGGAAATGTCAGCGGTACAGACCTTGAATAAACCGGATCTTAAGGAAAGATTTCATTCGTGTACAGCCTTTTTTTGTCAAAATCTGCTTTGGATAGATGCATAGTTCGATACTATAAGCATAGGCGTGCGCACAGGGTGTGCTGGGTGTGCCTGGGCACACCCTAATCACCCCATGTGCATTAGCATTATCCAGGGGTGGCACCAGGTGGGTGGTTGGGGATGCCGGTGGCCAGTGTAAATGCCCCCATTATATTAAAGGCTAGGTTCAACTGTAGGAACACATTACACCTATACTTAGATCAGGCATGTCCAAAGTCCGGCCCGCGGGCCAATCGTGGCCCGCGGGCCGGTTTTGGGCGGCCCGTCTGGTTCTCAGGTGTGCCGCGCTATCAGGGGAGATAAGGGCTGTCAGATGAGCCCGATCTCCTGATCTCCTGATCCCCATCGGCACTGTAAGAAGCTTCATCAGCCTCAAAAGTAAAAGTAAATGCAGGGGATTGTGCTGTGCTCTCTGCTTCCCCCTAGAGTGCAGTACCCGACTGAACAAGGAAACTGAAAGGTACTGTGCTAGAAACCCAGATTTGTTTTAAAAGGGCTTCATACATGTGAGTGTCTGTGTGCCTGTATGTTTGTGTGTGTCTGTATATGTGTGTGTGTGTGCCTGTGTGTGTGTGTCTGTATGCGTGCCTGTGTGTGTGTGTGCCTATGTGTGTCTGTATGCGTGCCTGAGTGTGTGTGTGCCTGTATGAGTGTGTGTGTGCCTGTATGAGTGTGTGTGTGCCTGTATGTGTGTATGAGTGTGTGTGTGCCTGTATGTGTGTGAGTGTGTGTGCCTGTATGTGTCTATGTGTATGTGCCTGCCTGTGTGTGTGCCTGCCTGTATGTGTGTGTGCCTGCCTGTATGTGTATGTGCCTGCCTGTATGTGTGTGTGCCTGCCTGTATGTGTGTGTGCCTGCCTGTATGTGTGCCTGTATGTATGTGTGTGCCTGTATGTGTAAGTGTGTGCCTGTATGTGTAAGTGTGTGTGTGTGCCTAATTCTTGTTGGACAGTGTATTAGTGATCCAACAAACACAATTTTAATGGTTCAAAGAATGTCGGGCAAAATGGTCGGCCCTCACGCATGTTCACTTTATCAAATCTGGCCCTCTTTGAAAAAAGTTTGGACACCCCTGACTTAGATGTAAGGTAATATTCTCCCAACCAACTGTCTCCTACCATCAGAGTCTCCTCCCTGTGACAGAAGGAGGCGTTCATGTGTGTTTGAGCTTTGGGATGCACACCCTAATGCAATAGGCTGCGCACACCCATGACTATAAGTGTGTTTTTTAGTGAAATATTAAAATTATTTTTGAAAGTTTATTAACTTGTATAGTGGTGTTTAATTTAATGATATAATTATATGTATATAATATTTATTAACAAGTTAACATTAATTGCAACTATGATCTTTAACTACTTCCATACCAGGCACTTACGCCCCTTGCTGCCCAAGACAATTTTCACCTTTCTGCGCTGTCGCTGTTTTAATGACAATTGCGCGGTCATGCTACACTGTACCCAAACAGAATTTTTTATCATTTTGTTCCCACAAATGGTGGTATTTGATCGCCTCTGGGGTTTTTATTTTTTGCTATACAAATAAATTTTTTTTTAAAAAATGTAAATTTTTCTTTTTTTTTTTGTTATAACATTTTGTAAATAAGTACGTTTTCTCCTTCACTGATGGGCACTGTTAAGGCGGCACTGACAATGGGCACTGATATGCGGCATTGATGGGCACTGGTAGGCGGCACTGATGGGCATTGATAGGAGGCACTGATGGGCACTCATGGGTGGCACTAGTGGGCACTGATTGGCACTAATAGGTGACACGATGGGCACTGAAAGGCTGCAAAGGTGGGTACTTATGAGTGGCATTGATAGGCGCACTGCTGGGCACTGATAGGCAGCACTGCTGGGCACTGATGGGCGGCACTAATGGGCACTAATGGGAATCTATACATGGCACTAATGGGCACTGACATACATGCAGCACTGATATTCAGCACTGATGGGTATCCCTGGTGGCACTGGCAGGGATTTTGAATGGGCACTGGTTGGCAGCTGCCTGGGCATTGATTGGCAGCTGCCTTGGCACCGATTGACATTCCCTGGTGGTCTAGGGGGCATGCTTGGTGGTCCAGAGTGGATGCCCATCCCTAGTGGTCCTGGGTGGCATGCTGGTGGTCCTGTGCGGTGATCCGAGGGGGGGGTTGCGCTGATAAACTATCAGCACAAACCCTGCCTGTCAGGAGAGCAGCCGATCGGCTCTCCTCTACTCGCGTCTATCAGATGCGAGTGAGGAAAAGCCGATCTGCGGCTTTTCCTGTTTACATTGTGATCAACCGTGATTGGACACGGCTGATCACGTGGTAAGGAGCCTCCGCTGGATCAATGTAGTGGTGTGTCAGACTGACACACGGCGGCTGTTATCCTGCAGGATGTCAATAGACGTCCAGTCAGGATAATGAAACCACTTCCCGGACGTCAATTCACTATTGACCGGGCAGGAAGTGGTTAAGCTGACCATGCACGTAAAGAAATTCAACCCTGTTGGCAACCCCCCACCCAACATCCTTGATTGAAAAATCTAAGGAGCTGGGCAGAAAATTGTAGGCCAATCAGATGCAGCCTCTGTTCAAGCATTCTGACCCGCCCGCACCACAGATCTATTCATCTGTACTGTATAGTGTGAATAGTGGAATCTGTTCCCTACAGGCTGGACAAAAAAAATCTATCAGTGTATGGCCAGCTTTAGTTTGCAAACAAACAATCCATGGCTTTCTGACAAGAAACAAAAAAATGAAAAAGTACCTGAGATAATAAGCCATGAGGACACTGGAGTTCACTTTAAAACAATAATTACATGCTAAACAGCATGGATAAAAAAGCCTGGGTATGAATGTTTAGTTAATTACCTCCAGTTGCTTGAAAAAAAAAACTGGGGGGCCATAGATTATTCTGGATCGACTTGGGTATAATCAGCCTGCTCATCAGTGGCGGCCCGTCCATAGGGATGCACGGGTGCGCCCCCCTCCCGCAGTCACAAAAAAAAAAAAAAAAAACAGGCCCTTTAAGAACTTTTATTCGGCTAAAATGTAATTTTGACATTTTAGCCGAAGTTCTGGCGGCCGTCTATAGAGGGCGCTGCAGTGCCACCCCCTCTCGCAAATAACACACGTTCAATGCAATGCATTGAACGTGAGTTATTGTTGCCAGCTGCCTGGTCTATTCATATAACCGGACATGGGTCGCCGGTTACCCGAATAGCGGCAGCTGGTTGGCTGAGGGGAACTGCTATCAAAGCCAGCGGCTCTGATAGGCTTTTCCAGTACCGCCCTCCGGCTCTCAGAAGTCTATGCTCGGAGCGCAGGCAACCTGCGTTCCTTGCATAAGACTGACGGCCGTTTCAGCCAATCAGGTTCCCGGATTCTGGTTATCAGGAACCTGATTGTCTGAAGCTTTTCCACGGCGGCAGAAGACATCGAGGAAGGACACGGAAGCGTCAGGTAAGTGTTTTTTACAGGGAAAGGGGCATCATGAGGCACAGTGGCATCATGGGGCACAGTGGCATCATGGGGCACAGTGGTAACAAAGGGCACAGAGGCGACAATGAGCACAGTGGCATCATGGGGCACAGTGGTGACAATTAAAGGGCACAGTGGTGACAATTAAAGGGCACAGTGGTGACAATTGATGGCACAGTGACTGCATATGATGGCATGGCACAGGGGTGACAATTGATGGCACAGTGACTGCATATGATGGCATGGCACAGTGGTGGCGTTTGATGGCATGGCACAGTGGTGACAATTGATGGCACAGTGACTGCATTTGATGGCATGGCACATTGGTGACAATTGATGGGCACAGTAGCTGTGTTTGATGGCATGGCACATTGGTGACAATTGATGGGCACAGTAGCTGCGTTTGATGGCATGGCACATTGGTGACAATTGATGGCACAGTGGTGGCGTTTGATGGCATGGCACAGTGGTGACAATTGATGGCACAGTGGTGGCGTTTGATGGCATGGCACAGTGGTGACAATTGATGGCACAGTGACTTCATATGATGGCATGGCACAGTGGTGACAATTGATGGCACAGTGACTGCATTTGATGGCCTGGCACATTGGTGACAATTGATGGGCACAGTAGCTGCGTTTGATGGCATGGCACATTGGTGACAATTGATGGCACAGTGGTGGCGTTTGATGGCATGGCACAGTGGTGACAATTGATGGCACAGTGACTGCATATGATGGCATGGCACAGTGGTGCAAATTGATGATGGCACAGTGGTGACAATTGATGGCACAGTGACTGCATATGATGGCATGGCACAGTGGTGACAATTGATGGCACAGTGACTGCATATGATGGCATGGCACAGTGGTGACAATTGATGGCACAGTGACTGCATTTGATGGCATGGCACAGTGGTTACAATTGATAGCACAGTGACTGCATTTGATGGCATGGCACAGTGGTGACAATTGATGGCACAGTGGTGGCGTTTGATGGCATGGCACAGTGGTGACAATTGATGGCACAGTGGTGGCGTTTGATGGCATAGCACAGTGGTGACAATTGATGGCACAGTGACTGCATTTGATGGCATGGCACAGTGGTGACAATTGATGGCACAGTTGCTGTGTTGCATGGCACAGTGGTGACAATTGATGGCACAGTGGCTGCATTTGATGGCATGGCACAGTGGCTGCATTTGGTGGCATGGCACAGTGGTGACAATTGATGGCACAGTGGTGGCGTTTGATGGCATGGCACAGTGGTGACAATTGATGGCACAGTGACTGCATATGATGGCATGGCACAGTGGTGACAATTGATTGCACAGTGACTGCATTTGATGGCATGGCACAGTGGTGACAATTGATGGGCACAGTAGCTGCGTTTGATGGCATGGCACATTGGTGACAATTGATGGCACAGTGGTGGCGTTTGATGGCATGGCACAGTGGTGACAATTGATGGCACAGTGACTGCATATGATGGCATGGCACAGTGGTGCAAATTGATGATGGCACAGTGGTGACAATTGATGGCACAGTGACTGCATATGATGGCATGGCACAGTGGTGACAATTGATGGCACAGTGACTGCATATGATGGCATGGCACAGTGGTGACAATTGATGGCACAGTGACTGCATTTGATGGCATGGCACAGTGGTGACAATTGATGGCACAGTGACTGCATTTGATGGCATGGCACAGTGGTGACAATTGATGGCACAGTGGTGGCGTTTGATGGCATGGCACAGTGGTGACAATTGATGGCACAGTGGTGGCATTTGATGGCATGGCACAGTGGTGACAATTGATGGCACAGTGACTGCATTTGATGGCATGGCACAGTGGCTGCATTTGGTGCCATCCTGTCGACCGAAGGATCTGATAGACAGACCTGAGGCCCTTCCGAGTTGATGGTTAACTTTTTCCCCTTTCATACTGGAGGGAATTGATGACACAGTTGCTGTGTTGCATGGCACAGTGGTGACAATTGATGGCACAGTGGCTGCATTTGATGGCATGACACAGTGGTGACAATTGATGGCACAGTTGCTGTGTTTGAAAGCATGGCACAGTGGTGACAATTGATGGCACAGTGGCTGCATTTGGTGGCATGGCACATTGGTGACAATTGATGGCAAAGTTTCTGTGTTTGATGGCATGGCACGGCGGTGACAATTGATGGCACAGTGGCTGCATTTGGTGGCATGGCACAGTGGCTGCATGTGATGGGCACAGTGAGGCTACAATATTTTTTTTTTCGTTTGCGCCCCCCCCCAAAAATTTTGAGCACCAGCCGCCACTGCTGCTCATAGATGGATCGAATATCGGCCAGTCCCTGCAGAACTGGGTAAAATTTGATTTATCTATGGCTGGCTTTACTGATACCTGCAACTTTGTCATGGTCTAATGCGGCGTCTCCTAAACAAAGGGCCACTTTTCTGTTGTTTAGACCTCAGGGGGCCAGACTGTGGCCAGTGGGAGCAGAAAATGTCCTGGCTTCAATAGGAGGAATAGTAAAACATATTCAGTATTGGGGAAGGAGCAGTGTCCCACCATTGGTATCAGTAGGAGGAATAGTGTCCCATCAATGGTATTAGTAGGAGAAGTAGTGCCCCAAGGGCCGGATAAAGGCAAGCAGAGGGCCACATCCGGCCCCCGGGCCACAGTTTGGAGACCCTTGGTCTAATGTACTAGCCTTCACCCTTAGCTTGCCTGTAACCCTCTGCTTGTCTTTGTACATCCATTGGGACACTATTACTCCCACTGCAATAAGGCACTATTTCTCCCACTTCACACCAACGGGCATCATTTCTGTGACTGACACCAATAGGGCAAAAAAAATTCTGCCACTGATACCAACAATGGTGCACTACTTCTCCTCCTACTGACCACAGGTGATATGTAATTTTTTTTGCTCTTGCTGACCACCCAGCTCGAGGTATTGTTTGCTTCCAATGATGCAGGGCTATTTTCTACTCCCACTGGCCACAATCCAGCCCACTGGAGGACAAAGTCTGAAGAACAGTGAACAGGCCATTTGATTTGAAAGTTTGGAGACTCCTGGTCTATTGAATCAGATAATGTACCCTATGAAAAAGTTATTTATTGTCGTTTCCATGATAATTTATTAACTCTGTACTTCATCATTAATTGGAAAATGTACAACAGAAGTAACCAAAGCATCAAAACCCAAGAAGAAATGATATTCCCACCCTACTTACTACAAAAACAGCTATCAGCACTGATAATGCTAAGTGGGAAACACATGCTTGTTACTATAACCAGGGCCTGTTTTTATTTTATCACTGGTCTGGAGCCTTTCTGTAAAGATGTTTATAGGAAACCACTCTAAACCTGCTTATCAGTGATAAAAATGCATGTCCAATTACATGGCAGAGAAGTTCACCTCATTTCTCCTGCTTCCTATTTGCACAGTTCTACTTTTCCTAATGAGAATTACAGCCTTAAAGAGGAAGTAAACCCTGAGAGGTTTTACTTCCTCTTTATTTCCCTGCAAATGTAAAGTATAGTTAATGGGCTACTTACCTGAAACCGAAGCCTGCGGGAGCCGCCAGTCACGCATGACCTCCTTTAGAAACATAGGGCCAGATTCAGGAACAGTTAGGCTGGCGGATCCAGTGATCCGCCAGCCTAACTGTGACTTTAAGCCGGCGTTTCTGTTTTCTGTAACCAGAAAACAAGAAACGCCTGGTTGGAGTTCCGATGCGAGCAGCGTAACTGAGTTTCGCCATCGCATCGTTACTTCAACTTAAAAATGGCGCCGGGGGCGTTCCCGCCGATTTACGCTCAAAAAATATGTTAATGAGCGGAAATCGGCAATTCACGATTGAATTCCGGCGCGACGCAATGACGATACGACGTTTCCGGACGGGATACGCGGCGCATAGATATACCTACATGGGGTTGGAGTATCCTATGTTAGGTATAGGCGTCGTCATCGCGTCGAAAAAAAAAAAAAAAAACGTCGCTTGCGTAAAACGTTCATGAATGGGAATGTGACGTCATTGACGTTCATTCACAGAATTTGGAGCATGCGCACGGGGATGTTTTGACACTCGACGCATGCGCAGTACGTTGGCGGCGGGATCGCGCTTAGTTAGAATACTACACGCCCCGTACCCGCCCAATTTGAATTCCGCCGGCTCATTTGCAATGCGCTGCCGCAACTTTAGGAGCAAGTGCTTCGTGAATGACAGCACTTGCTCCTAAAATTTCTGCAGCGTAACGCAAATGAGAAGCGTTACTCTGGAGCAAAGATGCTCCCATCTACCTGAATCTGGCCCATAGACATCAGCGCATGTCTCTATTGTAAATATTTTCTCAAACCGTGGACGTTTAGTAGATATTTCCAGAACCTACAGGTAAGCCTAGGTTAAGGATGTACAACCACTTTAACCCTTTTATATTGCACCAGGTAAATTAAAGTAAGCAAGTTAAAGCAAAACTTGGCCCAATTTTTTTATATATTGTGAAAGATAATGTTACGCCGAGTAAAATGATACCCAACATGTCACGCTTAAAAATTGCGCCTGCTCGTGGCATGGCGTCAAACTTTTACCCTTAAAAATCTCGATAGGCGATGTTTAAAAAATTTTACAGGTTGCATTTTTTGAGATACAGAGGAGGTCTAGGGCTAGAATTATTGCTCTCGCTCTAACGATCGCGGCGATACCTCACTTGTGTGGTTTGAACACCGTTTTCATATGCGGGCGCTACTCGCGTATGCGTTCGCTTCTGCGCGCGAGCTCGTCGTAAAGGGGCGATTTAACATTTTTTTTTTGTTTTCGTATTTATTTGTATTTATTTTACCAATTTTTAACACTAAAATAAAAAAAAATAAAAAATTATCACTTTTATTCCTATTACAAGGAATGTAAACATCCCTTGTAATAGAAAAAAGCATGACAGGTTCTCTTAAATATGAGATCTGGGATGAAAAAGACCTCACATCTCATATTTAGACTTAAATGCAAAAAAAAAATGGAAATTTTGTCATTTGAAAAAATGACAACAAAAAAATGTGCCTTTAAGATGCATGGGCGGAACTGACGTTTTGACGTCACTTCCGCCCTGCTATGCTATGGGGACGGGTGGGGACCATCTTGCCCTCACTCGCATCCCCGCACAGCAGGCAGAAGGATCCGATTGCCTCCGCCGCTACCGACGGCATATCCGCTGCGGAAACCACCGTTATCATTTACAGGACCGCTCATGCTAAAGATGGATACCTCGGTTGTGGCAGCAATTGCTGACAGCAATTGCTCTAAGGTCTGATGTGAACTGTCAAAATACAGCATTTTTTCTAGTGTTGTCAGATCCGTCCAGTGTTTTTTGCTAAACTACTCAACCACTCCCACTCTCATATCTCTACAACATAAACATAAAGGATAATCATTCTGAAGTCCAAGATAAGAACTAGTAGGGCTTTTTGAAATAACATAACAGGTATGCAGAGGAAACAGAATAGCTATGAATTTCTGACAACATCAAAAGGCATTTGCACCGTAAATAACGGCGCAGGCAGGCGCACTGAGCATTCCGGATTTCTGAATGGGATCATGCCGGTCTCACGCGCATGCACGGGAGTAACGTCATCGCCGCTCCGGCCAGTCACAGCGCCGGAGCAGCGATACCTGGAAGGCACTTGGAGGAGAGATGGCGGCGGAGGGGAACGTGGAGCGCTTTGGGGGCTTTGATCTCAGGTAAGTCATTCATAATGAGCTAGCATGTTATGCATACTAGCTCATTATGCTATGCCTTTCTCTTGCAGGTTTTTTATTTATTTATTTTTAAGGGGGGAAAAAATCGCGTTTATTTCCTCTTTAAGCTAGTGCATTGTTGGTTCACTAACCTTTTCCTTCGATTTCCCTTCTAAATAATTTTTTCTTTGTTTTCTTTGTCTGAATTTCTCACTTCCTGTTCCTCCTCAGTAAGCCGTTCTGGCTGACTAATCACCAGCCAGAACATGGGGGAAAGCTTACTGAGGAGAAACAGAAAGTGAGAAATTCAGGAAAGGAAAAAAAAATGTTAGAAGGGAAATCGAAGGAAAAGGTAAGTGAACCAACAATGCACTAGCTTAAAGGAACCTAGAATCTAGAAGTTAAAAAAAAAAAACCTTTACAACCCCTTTAATTGGAGGAAGTTAATTGTTGGGGTTTACATGCACTTTAAGGGTACATTCACACTGAATGCGGGTTTGAAATTGTGTTAGATCAGGTGAACTTGCATGGATTTCAAACCTGCATTTGAGGGCGAGCTCGGGGTAGATTTGAAAGACATCTGTGGGGGTTCATGCACAAATGTCTATACAAATTGCCCCCAAAGTCGCCAAAAGTAGTGCAGGAACTACTTTTGGAAATTGTTGAGGCACCGCAAAGTGGATGTCCCACCGATTGGGACAGTGCGCTGTCGGGAAAAGGATGCAATTTGACATGTCAAATTGCGTCGATGTGAACGAGGGCTTCAAGGTGGGGAGCATAAGGATCACTTCAGTGTGCAGTTCAACCAACTGATTGAATAAAAAATAAAAAAACACTAATGTTTGGGATAATTTATACTGCCCGGAATAGATGGCTAGATCACAAGGCTGGCTGAGCAAAATTTCAGGCTACTTTGGCAAGTAGCACAGTTAAAATCTTTATTTATTAGCTGTTTGTTTGTAGTTGTTGGGCAATTAGGCACTTTGTGATTAAACATCAGCTTGGTTCTTTACACCCCCCAACCCAGCTTGTGCACATCTCTATTGGCTTGTTAGCTTCCCATCAAATGATTGGGCGAGTAGGAAGATAAAGTAGCTTGATGGGCCCCAACCCAGGAAATCCTAGTATTAGCACAATAATGAGTCCTGTTTTTTAAAGCTCTTCCCAGATAGCAAGGATAACCTACCACAAATTTATGGCAGTCTTGAATTGTAAATCTGTTATTTTGCTGCTCATTTTGACTGGCAAGTTGTACACTGCAGAACACAAGTTCCAGTTGACACTTTTACAATTTGTAACAAATTTGTGTGGTAAGTCTCTAGCAAGAGCAAAGTTGCAGTGGCGAGTCTATAAGCAAGAGCTCTGCAAGTCACAGTGACCTCTGTGGTGGGATGACTATTGCACAACATGAATCAGAACTTGCAGCAGAATGTTTGCAAAGAAATTTGATCTGAAGTCACGACTTTCTGCAATAGTGCAACAAATTTGTGAAGCTTGGCAAGACTAAAAATAGCTTAGCAAGTCATTATTAAACTTGTAGCACAATTGTTTACTATCTGATTTGAGATATAGCATATTACAGAGGGCAGTGTCTCAAGTGCATGGATATGGAGGTCAGTCAACCCACATCCCTAAATACAAATATAAAGATACAAGAGTGTGATTCCTGAGTGACTGTTTAACCTTAGAAAAAGTTATGTACCAAAAGGTTCTTTTATGCCCTGTACACACGATCGGTTCATCCGATGAAACCGGTCCGATGGATTTTTTCATCAGATATCCGATGAAGCTGACTTTCATCAGTCTTGCCTACACACCATCAGTTAAAACAACGATCATGTCAGAACGCGTCACGTAAAACACAACGACGTGCTGAGAAAAATGAAGTTCAATGCTTCTGAGCATGCGTCGACTTAATTCTGATTTTTAACCAATGGATTTCCCCACAGACAATCGATTATTTCTATCGTTTATTAAACCATCAGATAATTTTAAAACAAGTTCCTAGTTTTTTCACCGATGGATAAAAAACCGATGGGGCCCACACACGATCGGTTTGTCTGATGAAAACAGTCCATCAGACGGTTTTCATCAGACGAACCGATCGTGTGTACGCGGCTTTAGAGGTTTTATTTAAAAAAGTAAGAAACGGCTGCTACTAAATATACAAAGTGTTTGTAGGCACAAATGGGAAAGGAGACAAGCGCAAATAACAAATAACATATGATAAATAATAGTTGCAATATAGGACCCAACTCTCTCTGTAAGGTAAGACAGAAACCCAACATTTTGAGGCTATCCGTATTGGTGGAACCTCTTCTTCAGGGGTGGAATATTGCACTAAAGCCGCGTACACACGATCGGTTCAAACCGATGAAAACAGACTGAGGTTCGTTTTCATCGGTACAAACCGATCGTGTGTAGGCCCCATCGGTCCGTTATCCTCTGGTCCAAAAACAGATGGCTTGCTTTAAAATTGAACCGATGGACGGCTAACCGATAGGTCAAAACTGATCGTTAGTACGCACGAGCATCGGTTAAAAATCCACGCATGCTCAGAATCAAGTCGACGCATGCTTGGAAGCATTCAACTTCGTTTTTTTTCATCACGTCGTTGTGTTTTACGTCACCGCGTTATGACACGATCGGTTCATGAACCAATGGTGTGTAGGCACATCAGTCCATCAGTCAGCTTCATCGGTGAACCGATGAAAACGGTCCGTTGGACCGTTCTCATTGGATGGACCGATCGTGTGTACAGGGCTTTAAGACGACAACGGCATCTGTATTCAGTGGAAAGAGAGAGAAATAGGAGAGCAGACAACAGAAAACAAAGAACAAATATAAGAGCATGCCCACTGATCAATGTTAATAATGCGTAAATAATTATATATACATATAGATCACTGTCCATGTTTGTATAATACTAACCGTCAGTGCATGTATGTGTGTATTCATTGGACGTTAGTAGCAAATGAATTAAAAAGGCATAAAGATTCTAGTTGAATTTGTGGACAAAGCTACAGTAACTTTTAGCCTCGGGGTAGGACCAGCAGGGGGCGGCAACCCAAACCCAGATGGTGTATAGCCCAGTCAACACTGATTCACAAAGGGCGAGGGAATTGTCGAAAACCTCTGTGCACAATATAAATGCAGCCAAGTTGCATATATATATGGGGATAACCCCCTGGCAGTAAGCGTGTATAAATTTAAAGAGAATAATATATATTAGGTTTCTTTCCAGTTATTAGAAAGAGGGGGATCATTATAAAGGTAAATATCTGAGAGACCTACCTAGGATAGTATTACTGTCCCTCTTGAGGCACACTATAAAATAGCCGAAGTGGACCAGTTGGTATAGAGCTTCTAAGTTCCTAAGGGTTAAGATCCCAAGTGTATTCCTATAGAGAAAAGATGTAGAACTTTCTTAGGGCATACTGTATCCATGGATCCACCAAAATGTATAGGGAGACAGGTAGTGGCTGGTAATTCTGAAGAAAGTCCAGACTTGCTGCACTTCTAACAAGGTATAGCGTACAGCCTTATCTCCATGACAACATCCACTTTAATTTATTTTAGGCCAATTTATAGTAGTGAAAGTTTTCATATAAACTTGTCCTAAACTTGTCCTAATGTTTACTAAACTATTATTTTACTTGAATTTTAAACTCTGTTTTAGGCAGGCTATACATAAATCAATGTTATTTCCTTCAACCTGAAGGAACGAAAATTGCTTGATTCCCCCATCAACACAGTCAGTATTGATGGGGGAATCCCTCCTGCTGAGCTATTGTCAGGGGCGGACTGACAACTCATGGGGCCCCCGGGCAATAGAAAATGATGGGGCCCCCAGGCTTACAGATGGCCACCAAGCCAGGTGGCAGTACAGAGGCGGGGCAGCTAAAATCTCAGGATTTTCACATCAAAAGCATGTAGGTTTTGGACATATCAGGGACAGATGTAAAAAAACACAGATTTTGAAATACTGTCCCTGGTTTTAATGAGCCTGGCAACTCTGATGGGGCCCCCTAGTGGCATAGGGCCCTCGTGCAGTGCCCGAGTTCCTCAATGGTCAGTCCGCCCCTGGCTATTGTATTATGACAGCAGGACATTTCCTATTGCTTCATTGCTTGTGGCGAAATCGCAAGAAAGTATTTCCGAATAGACTGGTTGTACTGAAGTCAAATCGATAGATCGACTACAGTACAACCAGCCTGCATAGATGGAAAAAGTATATATATACAGAGCAAGCACCGAAGAACAAATTGACAAATCGTATTTAACCAAGAAGCGTTACCGTCCCTAGGAGGAAAAATAGAAATAGGTTCCCAATTACGGGATAGGGCATGGGACTATACGAACGCTAATTGGAGATTAAAGTTGTATGAACGCTCTGAAACCACAGAGATCAAAAGATTGTAAACAAGACTTATGTAGATATAAAAATATAAAGTTTAATAATTTACCAATTTTACACATTACATACACACAGAACATTAAGGGAAAAAGAAAAACAACATATATGAAATTGCATTTCACCATAGATGAAATAGATGGATAAAAGGTGTATACATCAGGTCCTACATGTTTCGCCCATTCAGGCTTCTTCAGGGACAAGAAGGTGTATACAATAATCTATAGATGAAAAGGTATGACAATAATCATTTTGATAATGTTAGAGAAAAGCACTGTTTAGTAAGTAAAACATGTTATGATGCAGATAATATTGCCTCTGTAAATATTTTTAGTGCATTTATAATAAGGTAAGCATAAAGTGTAAATCGCATAGAAGTATAATAATGATAAAGAAAAATATTGTTACAGAAAAAGATACTATATATTGAGACTATTTTCCACCAAAGCTCCTCCCCCAGCATGCACAAAGATCGAACTGCAGCAGCGTACCTCAGTGGTGACCACCGACCAGAGCCTCGGGCGAAACCGCTAGATAGTTGCCGAGATGGAAGGCAGCGAAATACCGGATATGAAACAATGCACGAGTTCCAAGAACACAAAATAGATCCTACCACGGGGTATATAGAGATATTATAAGTTAAACAGCGCAGAAAAAGAAAAAAAGAAAAAAAGAAAGGAGAAGAAAAAGAAAAAAGAGAAATATCCATACAAACGAAGAAAAAGACATTTATAGGATGGAAGATGGTATATAAAAATGATAAATTCACGTAGCCCCTGACCTTTGAGATGAGTAGTATAATCAGTAGAATCAGATATATGTGTATAGAAAATATTATTGTTATTACCTGATACACACTAGTATCAGGGATAAAGGTGATATCAGAGAAAGCAATGATATCTGTAAATATTATTATTATTACCTGGTATATACTAGTATCAGGGATAAGGGTGATATCAGAGGAAACAATGATATCTGTAAATACTTGTGATCATCTTAAGGTTAGTAGCTTACTTACCCATCTAGCTACAAACCTTAAGATGATCACAAGTATTTACAGATATCATTGTTTCCTCTGATATCACCCTTATCCCTGATACTAGTATATACCAGGTAATAATAATAATATTTACAGATATCATTGCTTTCTCTGATATCACCTTTATCCCTGATACTAGTGTGTATCAGGTAATAACAATAATATTTTCTATACACATATATCTGATTCTACTGATTATACTACTCATCTCAAAGGTCAGGGGCTACGTGAATTTATCATTTTTATATACCATCTTCCATCCTATAAATGTCTTTTTCTTCGTTTGTATGGATATTTCTCTTTTTTCTTTTTCTTCTCCTTTCTTTTTTTCTTTTTTTCTTTTTCTGCGCTGTTTAACTTATAATATCTCTATATACCCCGTGGTAGGATCTATTTTGTGTTCTTGGAACTCGTGCATTGTTTCATATCCGGTATTTCGCTGCCTTCCATCTCGGCAACTATCTAGCGGTTTCGCCCGAGGCTCTGGTCGGTGGTCACCACTGAGGTACGCTGCTGCAGTTCGATCTTTGTGCATGCTGGGGGAGGAGCTTTGGTGGAAAATAGTCTCAATATATAGTATCTTTTTCTGTAACAATATTTTTCTTTATCATTATTATACTTCTATGCGATTTACACTTTATGCTTACCTTATTATAAATGCACTAAAAATATTTACAGAGGCAATATTATCTGCATCATAACATGTTTTACTTACTAAACAGTGCTTTTCTCTAACATTATCAAAATGATTATTGTCATACCTTTTCATCTATAGATTATTGTATACACCTTCTTGTCCCTGAAGAAGCCTGAATGGGCGAAACATGTAGGACCTGATGTATACACCTTTTATCCATCTATTTCATCTATGGTGAAATGCAATTTCATATATGTTGTTTTTCTTTTTCCCTTAATGTTCTGTGTGTATGTAATGTGTAAAATTGGTAAATTATTAAACTTTATATTTTTATATCTACATAAGTCTTGTTTACAATCTTTTGATCTCTGTGGTTTCAGAGCGTTCATACAACTTTAATCTCCAATTAGCGTTCGTATAGTCCCATGCCCTATCCCGTAATTGGGAACCTATTTCTATTCAGCCTGCATAGATGGATCAAAATTCAGCTGGTTCCTGCTGAACTCGCTGAATTTTGATCTGTCTATGGCCTGCTTTGGATAAACCTGCTATTTATGTAAATTGCCTATAGTGTCCTTTTCAAACAGTTTTTTTATGGGTTTACTGAAAAAAGTCAGCTGCGTGTGAGAAAGTTTTGCTTCCCATTATAACACTTCTAATTCTAAATTTAGTCCTATACTAACATTATATAATGACTTTTTTTTATTTTCTAAGCAGAAAGAATTTAGCAAAATAGGCTGTTTTAAATATTTTAGAACTGGTATTTAGGAGCTGACAACCACTTCCCTTTTAGAGCTGATAATAGAGCGTGTGTTCAGCTCTGTGGAATTAACAGGTTTATCACATATCGACATTAAATTGGAATTTTACTTGTCTTCCTGTAAGTCTGTCAGAGAATTTCAGTATTTCTCTGAGAGTTGGGGGGTTGGGGTTATGGGTGGTAATATGTAGTATTTTAAACACATTTTGAAACTGCCAATTTTTTTGTGGTGTTTTTTTTTTTTGTGTGACAAAAGAGGCACACCTCTGTCACCGCTCTGTCACCAGAGGAAATCAAAAAGAGGAAGATTTACATACGGCTCTGTCAGACATTTTTTTACAAGGACGTTTCTTTGTGTGCTGCAGAAAAAAGTTTAAATAATGTATTCAAAATGAATTAACAAGAACTTGCATCACATGGGATACTGACAAATCAAAGGTAAGATTGTCATATGTAAACTAGTTTGGGAAGGGTATATAACTGATCATAAATGATGACAGGGTAGTTTTGGTTGCTTTGGGTTTCTGCGTGTGTTTTTTTTTTTTTTTTTTGGGTTGTTTTTTTTTGGATATTAAGACCCCAAATAGACAGAATTACTTTCAAATTATGATTTCTTAATGATAGCATTATTAATAATAATACATGTGTCAGTATGTCATGGTTATAATTGTTCTGTTTTCTTGCTTGAATGCTTTAAAAATATATTTTGAATTTAAAAGGCATCAGAGTCTTTATCAAGTAACTACAGATCAGTTAGTATAACTTGTATGGTGGGAAAGATACTAGAGAGTTTTATTTAAAAAAAAGAGCTCCCGCTACAGTAAAACCTTGGATTGTGAGCATAATTTGTTCCGGAAGCATGCTTGTAATCCAAAGCACTTGTATATCAAAGCAAATTTTCCCATCAGAAATAATGGAAACTCAAATGATTCGTTCCACAACCATTTGTTTATAGGTCCTTCAGTTTATAGTTCATTTAAAAAAATTATAGCAATGTGACAGGTTAGGTTGTGTAACCATAAAATGTCCATCCACAAATGGAATTCACCACAAGGGGATGAGACGCAAAATCCAGCAGAGTTACAGAGTATAAAAGAGAAGAGAGGCACCTCTAAGTGTAGCAATATGGTAACATTTAATGAAGGTACAACATTTAGCAACTCACATGGTTGATGGTTAAAAAAGGCACATGGCACAGGCATCTGGGGTAAAGCTGTCTACATGTAAACCATCCCCTGCACCACCGTTTTCAGTCTGAAATCGTGACTGCGAAGACTACCCTGCAGTAGAGCGATCTGAAAATGAGGCTTGACTCGTGGAGAGCAGCGTGGATAAGGACGACATCAATTGTAGTGTGAAGGATGGTCTATGGGCCAGATTCAGGTAGATGAGAGCATCTTTGCTCTGGAGTAACACTTCTCATTTACGTTACTCTGCCGAAATTTTAGGAGCAAGTGCTGTTATTCAGGAAGCACTTGCTCCTAAAGTTGCGGCAGCGCATCGCAAATGAGCCAGCGGAATTCAAATTGGGCGGGTACGGGGCGTGTAGTATTCAAACTAAGCGCGATCCCGCGGCGAACGTACTGCGCATGCGTCGAGTGTCAATGCATCCCAGTGCGCATGCTCGAAGTTCTGTCAGTGAACGTCAATGACGTCACGTCCCCATTCATGAATGTTTTACGCAAACGACGCAATTGTTTTTTTTTCCGACGCGATGACGACGGCTATACTTAACATAGGATACTCCACTAGGGGGCTGCTTTATCTTTACGTCGCGTATCGCTTCCGGAAACGTCGTAAAGTCACTGCGTCGCGCCCGAAAACGATCGTGAATTTCCGACTCCCGCTGATTAACATATTTTTTCAGCGTTAATCAGCGGGAACGCCCCCGGCGCCATTTTTAAGTTGAAGTAACGATGCGATGGCGAAATTCAATTACGCCGATCGCATCGGAACTCCAACCCGGCGTTTCTTGTTTTCTGGTTATAGAAAACAAAAACGCCGGCTTAAAGTGACAGTTAGGCTGGCGGATCACTGGATACGCCAGCCTAACTCTTCATGAATCTGGCCCTATGTGGACAACTTTACCCTGGATGCCTACATACTTAGATGTGCCTGTTTTAATCATCAACCATGTGAGTTGCTAAATGTTGTACCTTCATTAAATGTAACTATTTTGCTACATATGGAGGCGCCTCTCTTCTCTTTTATACTCAGTTGTGAGGTGACACTGCTCTTATATCAAGACATTGCTTGTACATCAAGTCAATTTTTATTTAACCACCTGCTGACGGCCGTACGAGCTCCCGAGCGCGCAGTAGGGAACTCATGTGCTGGCCGTGTCCCTTGGACACAGCCAAACACAGATCGCAGTAAATAGCCAATCACATCGGCTATTTACAGCGCGATCTGTGCGGCCAATGAGAGATGATCTCATATGTAAATATATGAGATCATCTCTCATTGCCGACTCTCCCCTCCTCACACAGACAGTGAGGAGGGAGAGCGAACGGAGCTTCAGCGCTTTGGGAAAAAAAAAAAAAGGTACACAATCTGTGCCCCAGTACCATCTGTGCCCCCAGGAACATCTGTGCCCTCCAGTACCACAGTGCCCCCAGGACCATCTGTGCCCCCCAGTACCACAGTGCCCCCCAGTACCACCTGTGCCCACTAGTACCACTGTGCCCACCAGTACCACCGTGTGCCCACCAGTACCACCGCGTGCCCACCAGTACCGCCGTGCCCACCAGTACCACCGTGCCCACCAGTGCCCACCAGTACCACTGTGCCCACCAGTACCACTGTGCCCACCAGTACCCACCAGTACCACTGTGTGCCCACCAGTACCACCGTGCCCACCTGTACCCACCAGTACCACTGTACCCACCAGTACCACCATGCCCACCAGTACCACCATGCCCACCGTGCCCACCTGTGCCCACCGTGCGCCCACCAGTACCACCGTGCCCATCAGTACCACCGTGCCCATCAGTACCACCAGTACCACCGTGCCCATCAGTGCCCACCTGTGACACCAGTACCACCTGTGCCCAGTGCCCATCTGCAATCAGTGCCCACCTGTGCCACCTCATCAGTGCCCACCTGTGCCACCCCATCAGTGCCCACCTCATCAGTGCCCACCTGTGCCGCAGTCAATCGGTGCACATCAGTACCCATCTCATCAGTACCCATCTCAGTGCCATCTGTGCCGCCTCATTAGTGCCATCTGTGCCACCTCATTAGTGCCCACCTGTGTCCACCAGTACACAGGCCTCATCGGAGCACATCAGTACCCATCTCAGTGCCATCTGTGCCGCCTCAGTGCCATCTGTGCTGCCTCAGTGCCATCGGTGCCACCTCAGTGCCATCTGTGCCACCTCAGTGCCATCTGTGAACATTTGTACTTTCCTGGCTTGTTAGGGTCTCAAGAAATGAGAGAGGCCTTCAGTACATCAGGTGTGATCAGATGTGATCATTTTTTATGATTTGCACCATAGCTTGTAGACTCTAAAACTTCCACACAGACCAAAAAATTTAAAAAAACTTTGGGTTATTTTTATTAAAGACCTGTAGCAGTATAAATTATGGCCAAGATTTATGAAGAAAAATTAATAATTTGCAAAATTTTATCACAGAAACTAAGAAAAAAAACATTTTTTTCACAAATTTTCGTTTTTTTTTCATTAATAGCGCAAAAAATAAAAACCGCAGAGGTGATCAAATACCATCAAAAGAAAGCTCTATTTGTGGGGAAAAAAAGGACAAAAAAATCATTTGGGTACAGTGTTGTATGACTGAGTAATTGTCATTCAAAGTGTGAGAGCGCTGAAAGCCGGCCTTACACCCCCCCCCCCAGTGTGTGGCACCCGGGGGGTCCGCCCCCCCCCCGCCCCCCCTTAGTACGCCACTGACTCTCGAACCAAAGTGTTACTGTACAAAACAGTATTTTAAGCAATAGTCAGCATGGATTCACGAAAGACAAAGATTGGCAAACAAATCTGATTTCTTTTTATGAGTAAGTAAGCAAAAACTTAAAGGGTCACTAAAGTCAGGGATTTAAAAAAAAAAAAATAACAAACATGTGATACTTACCTCCACTGTGCAGTTTGTTTTGCACAGAGTGGCCCGGAAACCTGTCTTCTGGGGTCCCTCGGCGGCTGTCTGGGCTCCTCCTTGCAAAAGCTTTCCTTCTTCATGCGAGGGCGCTCGCATGGAGGAAAGCTTTTGCGAGCGCGCTCCCGTGATACAGCGGCGGCCATAGCCGCCGACTGTATCACTCAGCTCCGCCCCCCAGCGCGCCGCGTCGCGCCAATGGCTGCGCTGCTATCAATCCGCCCAGCCTAGCCAATCAACGGCCAGGCTGGGAACCGAAAAGGACGACGTGGAAGCGCCCGGGAGATTCGAACGGTCAGGTAAGTACAACGGGGGCTCGGGGGGGGGGGGGGCGGTGCTGCTAGATGTTTTTTTACCTTCATGCATAGGATGCATGAAGGTAAAAAAACTTGTACCTTTACAACCCCTTTAAGCCAATAACATGAAAATTTCCATGCTACAATGTGCAACCCCCTTCCACCTAACTACAAATAAATCCAAAATGATTTCAATAGGTAAGTGCAAATAAATAAATAAAACAATATATTTAAAAATACACAAAAAAAAAATCAACAATTAATTTTTATTAACCACTTAAGGACCACCTAACGCCGATATACGTCGGCAGAATGGCACGGCTGGGCACAGGCACGTACAGGTACGTCGCCTTTAAGAGCCTAGCCGTGGGTCACGCGCCATTAGTAGTAAAAAACAAAATATTAACAAAAATGCCATAAAACTATCCTCTATTTTGTAAACGCTATAAACTTTGCGCAAAACAATCGATAAACGCTTATTGTGATTTTTTTTTTACCAAAAATAGGTAGAAGAATACGTATCGGCCTAAACTGAGAAAAAATAATATTTTTTTATATCTTTTTGGGGGATATTTATTATAGCCAAAATGTAAAAAATACTGATTTTTTTTCAAAATTGTCGCTTTATTTTTGTTTATAGCGCAAAAAATAAAAACCGCAGAGGTGATCAAATACCACCAAAAGAAAGCTCTATTTGTGGGAAAAAAAAGGACGCCAATTTTGTTTGGGAGCCACATCGCATGACCACGCAATTGTCAGTTAAAACGACGCAGTGTCGAATCGCAAAAACTGGCCAGGTCTTTTACCTGCATAATGGTCTGGGTCTTAAGTGGTTAATGAGTTAATTCTTCTGGGTATTCACTTTTTGCATTTTGCAGGTTTGCACTACAGTCCATTTAACTTGGTTTCTTATGCAACACGTTCTGTAGTGCAAAACCTGCAAAATGCAAAAAGCACTAAAAACGCATAGATGTGAATCAAGCCTATGAAGAGGTCAATAGCACTTTGCAGCAGTATAGTGGCACTGCTTCCGCTGACTAGATATTCAAAGTTCACAGCTCCCAGCAAAATATCGGTCATATAAAAATAACTTATATGACTGACATCTCGCTGGAAGCTGTGGACTCGATGGGATTGCACAGTCACCAAGATCAACTATATTGGATTCTTATGAACTTTTTTTTCATGGACTGATGTTTATGATTTTTTATGATATATATGCATTTCTTCACATACTGTGCTGTGTGTTTTTTATCTGATGGTCATGCCTATATTGTTTTAAGCACTAAAGTCAGATACACACATATATATATATATATATATATATATATATATAACATTTTTATAAAAATCCATATATATATATATATATATATATATATATATATATATACAGCATCTCACAAAAGTGAGTACACCCCTCACATTTTTGTAAACATTTTATTCTATCTTTTCATGTGACAACACTGAAGAAAAGACACGTTGCTACAATGTAAAGTAGTGAGTGTACAGCTTGTATAAGAGAGTAAATTTGCTGTCCCCCCTCAAAATAACTCAACACACAGCCTTTAATGTCTAAACTACTGGCAACAAAAGTGAGTACACCCCTAATGCCTTGTACACATGAGCGGAATCTCCGAGAGAAAAAGTTAGGCGAAAGCTTTTCATCGGATGTTCCGTCCATGTGTATGCACCGTCTGACTTTTTCCATCAGAAATTCAGACGGAATTAGATAGAGTATGTTCTCAATTTTTCCGATGGAATTTCCGTTCGTCTGGATGCAATTCCGACAGACTAAAAACCATGCATGCTCAGAATCAAGTCGACGCATGCTCGGAAGCATTGAACTTAATTTTTCTTGGCTTGTCGTAGTGTTGTACGTCACTGTTCTTGACGGTCGGAATTTGGTGTGACCGTGTGTATGCAAGACAGCTTGTCTTTCTGTCAGAAAAAACATCTGAGTTTATTCCGATGGGAAAACCGGTTGTGTGTACAGGGCATAAGTGAAAATGTTCAAATTGGGCCCAAAGTGTCAATATTTTGTGTGGCCACCATTATTTTTCAGCACTATCTTAACCTTCTTGGGCATGGAGTTCACCAGAGCTTCACAGGTTTCCATTGGAGTCCTCTTTCACTCCTCCATGATGACATTACGAAGCTGGTGGATCCTAGAGACCTTACACTCCTTCACCTTCCGTTTGAGGATGCCTCACAGATGCTCTATTGAGTTTAGGTCTGGGTTTAGGTCTGGAGACATGCTTGATGGATCCAAGTTCGTCCAGTGCCTGCTGAATCTATGGGCAGGCTGGTTGTACTGAAGTCAATCTATTACTGCCGCAGGCTATAGCAGTAGTCGTATTCTGATGGTGGGGAAACCTCCAATTGTAAAAATACAATAGCACAGCAAGAGAGGTTCCCTCATCAACAATTTCACTGTGTTGATGGGGGAATCTAGCAATTTTCTTTTTTTTAACAAACGGTTGAAGGAAAGAAAATTGTATAATGTATGGCCAGCCTAAGACAAAGGAGTAGCTGTGGCTGTGGTAACTGGGGCTTTGCAAAAGCATTTGACACAGTTCTCCACACACAGCTAATGTGCAACTTAGTCTACAGGCTTAGGAAATTATTTTAGATTATTAGATAGAAAATACCTAAAGGTAGGCTAAAATACCATATTTAGGGAGTAGTGGTTAATGATTCATATTCTGAATGGTCTAAGGTCATTTGTTGTGTACCCCAAGGTTCAGCATTGGGACCCTTGTCTTTTAGTTTCCCGCCCACAGGACGTCATATGACGTCCTTGACTTTCAGGGGGGATATCTGAATGATGCCTGCAGCTACCTTGTTTTCATCCGGCGATTCTGTGCACCATAAGAATGATCATAGCAGCAGTTCCGTCACTTGATCGTTCTTACGGGCGACGGGAGGGGACTCCCCCGCTGCCATCCGGTGCTTATCCAGGCTTTCCCGTGCCATCGGGGACCCGGAGGAAGAATCGGCCGCCACTGGATGATGACCATAGAGATTTACCAGTCATCTCTATGACCGTCAGAGGCCAGAGCGTGACGTTATGGCATCGCTTCCGGGCCGCGAAAGTAAACAAAGCTGTGATCGCGGCTGTCAGCATGAGATCGTGAGTTTTTTTTCCGATCTCATGCTTTTCAGCTTGGAAGAGAGATGTGGGGTCTTATTGACCCTGCATCTCTCCAAAAGAGAACCTGTCAGGATAGATTCCTATTACAAGGGATGTTTACATTCCTTGTAATAGGAATAAAAGGGATAAAAACATTTTTTATGTAAAAATAAAAAAATAAAGTTAAATAAAAAATATATATTTTTTTTTTTCATATAGTGTATGGCCAGCATTAGTCGCTGTTTGATCTGCAACTGCCATATTGCTGCACGCCAGCTATTTTATTTGATGGTTTGACAGTTTGGTTCAGAGCATCCCTGCATGCCTTAAAGAGAAGTATGGGTTTACAAAAAAAAAGTACATACTTACCTAGATGGCTGAAGTATCGATCCAATGGTGCAGCTGTCCCCTGCCGACTCTATTCCGAGAACTGAGTGATCAAAGACCAGTTTGGTTTTTGGTGGGCAGAAAGCGGGTGACTGTCAGTCATTGGCTCTTGCACTGGCCCTCAAGTGCTCACTTAAAAGCTGAGCTGTGGAGGGGGTAGGACTTGCTCAGGCTCTCAGCGACATGTTGAGAGGCTGAGTCAGCTGTTGGTTAGGCATCTGGGTGGATCCCAACATTATTGTATCCCTGCAGAGCCTGGACCAGCTCTGTGATGCCAGCAGCAGCTGGGCCATAGCCTGCTGTCATATGAATCTGGGAAACAGAAGTGCAAAACTAAATGCACTCTTGTAATCCCCAGGAGGAGTAGGACCAAAAAAGCTTTGCCCATACTTCTTTAAACGTAACTGTTTTTTAAAACAATTAAATCTTTGGGTTTACTTCCGCTTTAACTGTTTTGGGAAACAGTTAATTTGATAGGTTTAGTTACGCTTTCATAAAAATAGTTTATGCATGGCTAAAGTCCACCCTGTGTGATTCCAGGTTTGAATCCAAAAATCTTTAGAAATTTGTCTAGGGTTCATCTTTGCTATAAGGTATACAAGTAAAGATACAGTATCTTTTAAAATCAACTGAATATCTGCTTGTAGTATAACATAAGAGTAGATTCTCTGTGGCGTGTACTTGGATAAGTCAACTGACAATGCAGTTTAAGGATGGCATCTACCCATGTGATAATCTGATTCAGAGTGAAATTAGCTGAACAGTATTTTTGTACATTTCACAAAGTGATTTTAAGAGGCACAATAATAATTGGTCAGTTCCTAGTCTATAGGAAAATCCATTCCTCCAAAAATATGCCCCTAGCAGATGCAGGAAAAAGGGGCACAAAGGGGTCCCAGACAGCAGGGGGAAGGGTGCGCAGATACTAGAAACAGTGCAGCCAGAGGAAGAAAAGAAAAGTAGAAGTGCAGTACTGCACAAAAGTCACAAGTGTTAGAAATAAGGCAGTACTGCTGGCCCTGGGCCCAGTACAGTAGGGCTAGTCGTACTACCTTATCAGTGGCCCTGGGGCGGAGATTGTCTCCCCTCTGCTTCATGAAGCCACCATTTTTTGGTCCCGGAGGAGTAAGAAACAGCCCAACCCACTATCGGGAAGAAAATGGTGTCTGATTTTAATAGAATAAATCTAGCATCTAAATCTGCCTATACATCTCCTCCTGATCTTTCATAGGTTTTCCCATTTCTTGTCGATATTTGTGCATGCTACATAGCTGTGTTACTGAACATCCCTCTTCAACTGTGCTGTTGTGCAAGGATTACAGAAGGCATTTATGAATCAAATTTGGCTTTATGTACAGTTTTTGCAACCCTACAGGTGCTATTAAATAGTCTGCTGTGGTGTTGGCAACTGGTCAGAATTATAAACAGGTACAATACAACTTTTTATTTATTGGCTATGGTGCTGGCAGTTTTTAACACACAAATGCCATTACAATGCTATATATGTTTGTTTTTTAATTAAGGCTTACACCTTTTACAGTATAGGATGTCATGTCATCTGTGCCCAGTTTTTCAATGAAAAGTTAATACAGCTCTGAGCAATCCTCTTATTTTTTATCAGTGGGATAAAAATGGTCAGACAGAGAAACAGATGTCTATATCTCTCCCTTGCTGTGAGTGACAGGTGATTTCCTTATGTCATGCAGGAGTGTGAGAGAGACATTCTGTATACTTCACACCCCCCCCCCTCCTTTCTTCTCCAGCTCCCCTTGGATTGGCTGCTCCACACCTCAGCATGATTGGGCATGATGAAGGCATGTGGTGACTATGGACGTCGGAATCGCGTCAAATTTTTCAAAGTTTAAGTCGTTTGCGTAACTCGTCCGTGAATGGGGCTGGACGTCAATTACGTTCACATCGAAACCAATGCGTCTTAGCGTTGTAATTTGGAGCATGCGCACTGGGATACATCCATGGCCGGCGCCAGTGCAGTTTAAAAAAAAACGTCATTTACGTGGGGTCACACTTAATTTAAATAAAACACACCCACATGAAACACATTTGAATTAGGCGGGCTTACGCCGGCCCATTTACGCTACGCCGTCGTAACTTAAGGAGCAAGTGCTTTGTGAATACAGCACTTGCCTCTCTAATTTACGGCGGGGTAGCGTATCTGAGATACGCTACGCCCGCACAAATTTACGCCGCTCTACGTGAATCTGGCCCTATGATTGATCTGCCACACTTTCTTCCTCCCAACTCATGCAGCGTAAAAGAAGCAGCGCCAGTAGCAGGAGCAATAGCCATATACAATTTAATGAACACAACGAACATTGTTTGCCAGACAAATTGATAAATTGAGACTTGGGCACTGAACTTAAGACATGGATGGTAAGTGCATATCATGGATGCTCTCTGGTCACAGGACTGTGTCATTACTTCACTGATTACAAGGTCTACAAACATAACCATTGTACTGAACCCTTTGCCATCCAGGTGCTTGCTAGCCTGCCCTGAATTATCCCGTCTAGAAGAGCCATCAATCCATAAAGTAGCATTAACCACTTGCTTACTGGGCACATAAACCCCCTTCGTGCCCAGGCGAAATTTCAGCTTCCGGCACTGCGTCGCTTTAACTGACAATTGCGCGGTCGTGCGACGTGGCTCCCAAACAAAATTGGCGTCCTTTTTTTCCCCACAAATAGAGCTTTCTTTTGGTGTTATTTGATCGCCCATGCGGTTTTTATTTTTTGCGTTATAATGAAAAAAAGAGCGACAATTTAAAAATATATATATATTTTTTACTTGTTGCTATAATAAATATCCCATTTTTTTTTTTTATATATTTTTTTCTCAGTTAAGGCCGATACGTATTCTTCTAAGTATTTTTGTAAAAAAAAAAAAAAAATCACAATACGTGACTGCTTTGCGCAAAAGTTATAGCACCTACAAAATAGGGGACATAATTATGATTTTTTTTTTTATATTTTTTTTTTTTACTAGTAATGGCGGCGATCTGCGATTTTTATTGGGACTGCGATATTGCGACGGACACATCGGACACTTTTGACACATTTTTGCCGCCATTCACATTTATACAGCGACCAGTGCTATAAAAATGCACTAATTACTGTATAAATGTGACTGGCATTGAAGGGGTTAACACTAGGGGGTGAGGAAGGGGTTAAATGTATTGTCTGGGTGTGTTCTAACTGTGTGGGGGGAGGGGGGTGACTGGGGGAGGTGACCGATGCTGTCTCCCTATGTACAAGAGAAACAGCATCTGTCACCTCACTGACAGGACGTGAAGCTCTGTGTTTACACTCAGAGCTCCACGTCCCTGCTCTCTCACCGACGATCGCGTGTACCTGACGGACATCGCGGCCGCCGGGTACACGCATCGGATCCTCGGTGATGCGTTGGGACTGTTTTTCCCCGCCGCGCGCCACCCTGTGGCGCGCGCGGGGAATTACAAGCAAATGACGTCCAAAGACGTGACCCCGGCGCCTCAGGTCCGCGCTGTTCACGTATTCTGTTAATAGCACGGACCTGAAGAGGTTAACACTCCAAAACATACAAAGACATTTAGGGCCAGATTCAGGTAGAGTTAGGCTGGAGTATCAGTGATACTCCAGCCTAACTGTCGCTTTAAGCCGGCGTTTTTGTTTTCTGTATCGTTACTTCAACTTAAAAATGGCGCTGGGGGCGTTCCCGCTGATTAACGCTGAAAAAATATGTTAATCAGCGGGAGTCGGAAATTCACGATCGTTTTCGGGCGCGACGCAGTGACTTTACGACATTTCCGGAAGCGATACGCGACTTAAAGATAAAGCAGCCCCCTAGTGGAGTATCCTATGTTAAGTATAGCCGTCGTCATCGCGTCGGAAAAAAAAAAAAAGCGTCGCTTGCGTAAAACATTCATGAATGGGGATGTGACGTCATTGACGTTCACTGACAGAATTTGGAGCATGCGCACTGGGATGCATTGACACTCGACGCATGCGCAGTACGTTCGCCGCGGGATCGCGCATAGTTTAAATAATACACGCCCCGTACCCGCCCAATTTGAATTCCGCCGGCTCATTTGCGATGCGCTGCCGCAACTTTAGGAGCAAGTGCTTCATGAATAACAGCACTTGCTCCTAACATTTTGGCAGAGTAACGTAAATGAGAAGCATTACTCCAGAGCAAAGATGCTCCCATCTACCTGAATCTGGCCCATAGAGTTAAAATTGATCAGTCCAGCAAATGTAAACTTGTTGTCAACCTTTCACAATTTTTTTCTCGTCGTTTTTCACGTCGTTCTTTTTCACGTCATTAAAAATGGTCGTGTGTATGCTTTAATGAGGGGGAAAAAAAAATGTGCATGCTCAGAAGCAAGTTATGAGATGAGGAAATTAGCAAAAGCAGCCCAAAGGGTGGGGCCGTTCGAATGGAACTTTGCTTTGCTCGAAAAATTTTCTTCACGTGTGTATGCAAGGCAGGCTTGAGAGGAATCACGACAAATCACGTAGAGAAAAACATTGGGCCAGATTCAGATAGAATCGCGTAACTTTCCAGCGCGTAGCGTATCTCATTTACACTACGCCGCCGTAACTTTGAGAGGCAGGTGTCGTATTCACAGAGAAATTGCGCCCAAAGTTACGGCGGCGTAGTGTAAATGTGCAGGCGTAAGCCCGCGTAATTCAAAGTAGGCTGGTAGTGGGTGTGTTGTATGTAAACTAATCTTGACCCCATGTAAATGACGCACCGAACGAACTGCGCATGCGCCGGCCATGGGTGTATCCCAGTGCGCATGCTCCAAAATCACGTTGGAAATATTCATTGCTATCGACGTGAACGTCACTTACGCCCAGCCACATTCCCTAACGACTTACGCAAACGACGTAAACGACGTACAATTCGACGCTGTTCCGACGTCCATACTTAACATAGGCTGCACCTCATATAGCAGGGGTAACTTTACGCCGGTTGAACGCCTATATAAACAACATATCAATATGATGGGCGCAACTACGTTCGTGAATCGGCGTATCTACCTAATTTGCATATTCAACACGTAAATCTACGGAAACGCCACCTAGCGGCCAGCGTAAATATGCAGTTAAGATCCGATGGCGTAAGAGACTTACGTCGGTCGGATTTTGCCTAAATTCCGGCGTATCTGATTCTTTGAATCAGACGCAGAGATACTACGGCACTCATTCGGACTTACCACGGCGTATCTGGAGATACACCATCGTAAGTCCTTTCTGGCCCATTGTGTTTTTTTCATGACATTAAAAAAATGATCATGTGTACACAGCATGAGACTGTACTGGCATGATACCACCACCCCTGCATATATACTTTTTTCTTGTAGATGTTGAACAACCTCCTAGCTCTGCTAATTTGGTTAATTAATGCTGATTAACTTAAATAATAAGAATAACATTGGTTTTGCATTTTCTATCATAATTTTTCATGTCCAAAAGCTATTGCTAGTGTTACCCCTATGCCCAGCTACCCCAGCCTCCTTTCTGGTTCCTTACTTAAAGTGGTGTTCAGTAAAATAAATACCATGAATGCCTTAGTTGGTCCCTCCCCTAAGAAAGGAAATTGACAAAAAAAGTTGTCATTTCAGAGAACATAATTTCCGTGAATTATTCTTAGGCATGACATATGTGTGAATTCAGTACTCATTTCTGGTTTACAAGAGTGAAAAAATAACTGATAAAAGCCCAAGATAAAGTATCATAGTTTGTGAATGCAAAGGAAAAGGTGTCAGTCTAACCAGAAAAACAGTTTTTGTTAGATCCTGGAGTTACTCCACCTGACAATTTTATATACCATTAGAGATATTAGGTATTGGAACCAAAATAGCATTTTTATCAGCCATGTCCATTTAAATAGAAGAACAAAGAAAGAGCACAGCACATTTTAATTAAAAAAAAAAAAAAAAAAGGTTATTTTTCTGACCACCATCCTGCACTCATTTTTTGTTCTTTCATTACCTGTGAAAGTTGGATCGTCTCTTAAGATCCATTTCCTGCGATGCTGTGGATGGTGTCTTGTGCACTGTTTGCAAATTCTTTATTTCCAGTATCCAAGCTTATTTTTTACCTCACTGGACGCAGGAGCTAAGAAGGTCCTTACCCTCACCGGAGAAGAGGAATATGTTCCAATGGATCCAAGTACTAGAGTACACCCAGGGCCGTTTGAAGGAATTTGGGAGCCCCAAGCAAAATGGGGGGCCCCCAAGTACCCCCCCGCACGCAAAAAAGCCTACGTTAGCGCTACACCCATGTTCTTACCCCTCCCCTCCTCCTTAGTCCCTATGTTTTCTCACCTCCCCTTCTTCCCTGTAGGCTGCTGCTGTAGCGTGGCCGAGCTCCTCTTCCTCCTGTCAGTCCGGTGTTCTATCATTATGGGTCCCCAGTCCCCTAACAGATAGTGTCCACTCAGTGTGCACTTTCTGTCAGTCCGGCCCGGAACAGGAAACTGAATCTTCAAGAGGAAGGAAGAAGAGCTCAGTCATGCTACAGCCTGGGAAGGGGAAGTTGGGGGGCCCCAGGTCAGCTTGGGGCCCCAGGCAATTGTTTGTTTTGTCTGTCCTGTAGCTACGGGCCTGAGTACACCTCATATTTATTTTGAGTGGATAGTACCATGTTATTCATATTGTTCAGCTCCTCGACTGTCGTAAGCCATTGTGAAATGGAAGGAAGTTGGGAGACCCTCAAATGCTGCGCAGTGCTCAATTTAGAGGAGGTGGCATAGAATCAATTTTTTTGGATGTTTTCTTGGGAATGTCTGAGACATGTAAAGGATAGATCATAGGATCTTCCTGTGAGTTTGTAATCAGTACATGTTTGTGAAATACCACGCACTTTTTTCTAGAAGTGTTCCAATTTTGAGCATGACCAGAAGATGTGCAATAAAATCCCACTCCCCTCCTGACATCTCCAGCAGCAATCTGACACAGTGGGGTAGTATTTGTGGAGTACAGTTGGTGTACGATACCACCTAGTGAAGATTTTAAAGTTGTTTTCTTAAATCCTCATACAGATGGACGATTTTAATGCAAAGATAAAAATTCACTTATGTTGGGCTGAAGAAAAAGTTCTATTTAGGATAATTTCCCATTTCCAAATGGAGGATTGAACATACTGTAGTCATCAGGCGGTGCTATCAGCAGGGAGTACATCTGAGAGAGGGTATGTGGGAGAGGACCTGTCTTGACACAGAGTTTTTCAAAGGCCTTCAACGAACGCTGGAAGTTATCTGGAGATGAGACATCTGTACTTTCAGGACTTTCATTCTCTAATTGACCACTCACTAATAATCTAGTCCCTGTTTGGAACTTTTTGCATGGACTCTTTTTTATGGACTCTTTTACCTTTATATATACAGTATAGATGCAACTGTGTTTTTTACACACATATATCTCATCGCTTCCTTTTCCCATATGGGCTTATTGGGGTATGAATACTGGTAATTTTTTAGCGCTACAGTTTTATACATGTTTTTTAATGTCCATTTAAATAACACTCTCGCTCTTGTTGTTTTTAAATATAATAAACAAAATGCAACAGAAGATGATGTAACAGTGGACAGAGTGCCAAAAACATCCAGGTAGACAAGGCAGATAGTTGGGAATTATGGCAAGTCTTTTGGACCACTCTATACATACTGCATAAGCAGCCACAGTCTGAATCAGCCTCCACCTACAACTAAAATACTTGTTTAGGGTGAACCGTTTTTTGCTAATTTCTATGCAAACCTCAGGCAAAATAAAGTACAGTAAAATATGGCTAAAAGGTCATCTGTGATCAGTCGAGCCATTACCAAATCTATCTAAATAATGCTTGGATTTTGGTGAGGTCTTTCCCCTGCTGAATCTGATGGCTCCTATTAAATAGGCAAAGTAGTTCACTTTTGTTTTTTAAAAATGGGTCAGTGCTATTGTGGACAAAAATCTGTTCACTCTTTGGTTTGGTCAATACAACAGAACACAGAAGATAGATAACGTACATGAAAATCAGATAACATAGAGGAAAAGGGTTGTGGTACGTAATCATACCAGATCAGATTTTCATCATACAAACTATGGTGTTTCGCTACAAGAGCAAAAAACAACGCAGTATATTAAGGAAGAATGTATCTTTTTTTACAATGATCTGTACTAAGCCAAGATAAAGCATATGCCAAGATATTTAGGGGATCCAGCTATTTTTATTTTGAAGTAGAAATCTTGAAGTGTACAAATCAAGTAAAAACAGCTTTGGAAAAAAAAACAATATCATTATTTCCATAAATTACCGAAATGAACGAATTGTACTCACACATCCTTTGAATTCCCTTAATTTGGCCTTGCGTGGCTTCTAAAATGGAAATAATATTAACTATTTTCACAGGCACACATTTTCTCAACTGAGGTCCCTTCTGAGGTTGCCAGGGGTCCTTTGAGCAAAGAAAATGTGAACTTTTACACCAACATAGCAATCACTTCTACACTGGCTGCCAGTGGCATGGGCCCCCACAATTTTTACTTTCTGTATTTCTATTCTGTTATTTTTATTGATTTTTTTTTTTTTTTTTGGTAAAAGGAATTTCATTATATAAAGGGGGGTTAAAATTCACAAGATGAAAGAGAGGGTGCCCCAGCTTAGCCAATAACCATTTATTTGTAAAATATAGCATGTATCTACCTACAATAGATAAACAAGACAAAGCTCACCAAGGTTATATATAGTGGTTCTGTCCGCTCGGGAGGACATCCAATACATCCAAGTGGCTTATATGTTTTAAGGGTAATACCCTCTTTCTCTGAGCCAAAACCTCGAAACACGTAAGCCAGTTGGATCTAGGCGATGCTCCAAGCCCTGGGAGCATGCAGAGTGGACAGAAAAACTCTATTACCTCGATAAGCTTTGTCTGTTTTATCCTCTGTAAGTAGATACATGCTTTTTTTTTTTTTTTTACAAATAAATGGTTATTGGGATAGTACGCTAGGCTGGTGCTCCCTCTCTTTCTTGTTTTTTCCAGTATGTGTTTGGGATCACCCCCAGTCCTGAGAGGGCAGCAAGGCATTATGCCCTTACTACAGCCAAGACATGGATGTGTAGGAAGATTTGGTGTTAGACCACCAAGACCACCAAGACTTACAAGTTATTTATCATACTAATAGGCTATAAGTATACAAAAATTGATTAGGGGTTCATAGGGACCTGAAAATTATTTCAAGGGTTCCTCTGGGGTAAAAAGGTTAAGAGAGGCTGGTTTAAACTAACTTGCGTATTGCTGTAATTAAAAAGAATGTGGCTGGCCTGGAACCAGGTATTATAGTTAAAGAGCCTGGTTGATCACACAATTTGCAAGTAGGCTTGATCCGTCCTGTAGTTAAAAAAAACCACACAGGTTTTAAAACTTGCTCCTCACAGCATAATTCTGTCACAAAAGGAAGAGATGTTGAAGACTGAAAAAGGTTATGAAATGTTTCTGAAAATGTGTGCCTCTCTATATACTCCAGGGTGACAGCTAAGGATTTGCAGACATCTTGCACCCTATAGCACCAGTGTTAAGGTTTCTACAATATGAATATGTAGTAACAATACAACAATAGCGTGTTGTAATATTACTTTAAAAAAGAAAGGAATGGTCGGTGGGTGGGTGTGTTCTGCTAGATCTTATGCCACATCCAGTGATAGATTGAAAAAAAGGAAATTCCCCTAAGTGGACTTTGAAAGCATAGATCTAGAACATGTGTTTGACAGACTAAGGTGTAAGTAATGCAAAATAGTTTATTTATAACAAAGTTTAAAAATAGAAATTGGAATGTATACAAATCTGTCAATACAACTTCAATGATCAAGCATGGAAGCGAGTGTCTTCTGTCACCCGACACGTTTCAAAATACACAATTTTTTCTTCAGTGGTGTGTTTTAAAAGACAAAGACATATATACAGTATATGCTTCATTGGTGTTTACCGGAAAATCATTCCAAATGTCATCTTTATAATTAAAACAAATATAAAGGAAAGTAGCAGTGTGCCTAAGTGTGGACAGGAAGTCAAGCTCAATCTGTTTTAGAAATAGCTCAAAGGACCTGTAAGGGCACAATTGCCCAGCATGCCAGAGAGGTAGGCACAGAGGCACTGGGGTTCAATCTGGATGTCAGGACTGTGCGCTCCTCACAATTTAAAAGGCCTAACTTCCCTCTTGTGAACCCCAGTGCCTCTGCGCCTACCTCTCTGGCATTCTGGGCAATTGTGCCCTTACAGGTCCCTTGAGCTACCGTATTTACAAAACCGATTGAGACACTCTTGCCATCCACACTGAGGCAAACTCCTACTTTCCTTTATATTGGTTTTAATTATAAAGATGACATTTGGAATGATTTTCCAATGAAGCATATATACATCTTTGTGGAACTCCGGCGGAGAAAAAAAACATGCATGCTCACAATCAAGTCGACGCATGCTCGGAAGCATTGAACTTAATTTTTCTCGGCTTGTCATAGTGTTTTACGTCACCGTGTTTTGGACGGTCGGAATTTGGTCTGACAGTGTGTATGCAAGACAGCTTGGATTTTATCCCATCAGTAATTCTGATCGTGTGTACAGGGCATAACTCTCACTTTTGCCAAACAGCTTGGCCTGCATATAAATGTGATCAAAAATATAACAAACATCTGTGAAATAAAAAGTAATTCATATTCATATTGAATACTATCATTATAAGTATTAATGTGGATCTTAGGTGTATCCAAGCACTACAAACTGAAAAAGCAAACGTACTCATCCATTTATTTCTCTATGCTTTATTTTGTTGAGAATCTACTTTGAAAAACACCCCCCTAGTAATTCTAGCTCCAGTCATCTTGAGTAAGAGCAGTTCATGTAGATTTTTCTTCCTGGAATCCAGCTACCCTTAGCTCAGCCATTTAAACAGGAAGGTGTGTTTAGCTGAGAAATCCTCTCTTTACCTTCTCCAGATGACAGTAAAAAATGCCCAGTATGACTCCCATGATGCATGACATGTTGGCCTAGGCCACAAACCAGGAAGCAACTGAAGAAATCTAAAAAAAAAAAAAAAAAAGTTTAAAGTAGAACTATAAGCTCCCCCCCCCCTCCTCCCATTTTGAATAGAGCATGGGGGGGGGGGGGTATTAACCCCTGTCAGATTTATTTTCATCCCATTGTGAAGATTTCCCTTCACTTCCTGTCCCATAACTAAATAGAAAGTGGGAGGAAATACCTGCAAATTAAGGGAATTCCTTGGGAACCCCCAGGTCACCAGAACTAATGTCCCCGTTGGAACATTTCCCCTTTATTACTTTTCTGGGGACAAACCAAAATTTGGTATTTCCTTTTGTTCTCACTTTCTATGATAATGGCAAACAGGACAAATATAGAGGCTAAAGCCTTGTACATGATCGGATATCTGATGGAATCTAATCCGATGGATTTTTTCGTACGTATGTACAGTCACCAGAACGCAATTTTTTGCAATAGTTGGCACCATCAGCCCTACCCACCATACCATAATAAATGTTAATTGCAACTGTAGCACCCCCTTACTTTCAGTACAGGCACTACGCTAAAGTTAGTGGGTGAATGGGAGAGTTATTTTGCTCCCATTCATAATCCGTTAAATTACAGGTTGCTGTTATTCCAAAACTGTCCTGTGGGTCAGTCTGCGTTCCAGGGGTGCCATCAGTTGGCGCTAGAGGGGTTCTGGCGGAGCCACTTTTCCCCAGCAGCCAATTAGAGGAGTTTTTCCCTCGCTGCTGGGGAGGGGTATATCTGTAACAGGCATCATGATTCTTGGTTCTCTGCGTGGGGTCCACGTTCCGGGAGCAGCATCCATCTTTGGGGTGCGCGCATCCACGGGCCCCCCGTCTGCGTAGCCCACCTGGCCAGAGCTGCATGCTCCATGGAGACCCACCCAGATGTTGGAGAGGGCCCCAGTGACTTACTGAGAAGATCCCAGGTTGTATGCCGTTTGGTGGGAGATCGGCTTGAGGAGAACCCGGAGGCAGGTTGTCCAGGGGGGCTTGAGCGAACCATCGGAGATCTGGTCACCAGGATTTGACAGGTACATGACAGCTGTCAGCCAGTGACCCTTCATTGCATTTACTGGGAGGATTCGCTCAAATCTAATTTGTTCTTTGAAGTACTGAAGTACCAGGCCTGTGGCAGAGGCCCGAGCCAGGCCTGTACCAGAGGCCTGTTCCTCCCAGCAACTTAAAAGTGACGCTTTGGCTGCCAGGCTTGTGACAAAGGTCTGTCCGGGGGCACTTCACCCACTCTGGCTGCGAATTGTATCTACTACTACTGAGAGCAGGATTGCTCTGTTTCATATCCAGGCCGATACCGCAATGTTCTTTATTGCTTCATCAACCTCTCCTATCCTACCTCCAGTTGATGTTGGCCGTGTTGGACCTTGGAATAAAGCATTTGAAAGACCCACTTGGTTACTGGACATTCGCTCACTGCTACTACTCACTGCTACTACCCCTAGACATACTACAAGGTAACTTAATATGCTGATCCCAAAACAACCAGCGGCTCCTGAATGGGGTAGCGCTACACAACATTTACCTATATTTATTGCCTCTTAGAGAGTCCAAAGTACTCTTGGCAATGCCTTTATTTGATTTTCTCCCTAGAAAATTCATACCTTTGTCAGTGGCAGCCAATGGTAATTTTTTTTTGGGGGGGGGGGCAGCAAACAGAAACCCCCCTGGTCAGTTGGGCTTAGAGCACTTACCCCATCTATGGTGGGCAGCGCTTCTCCCGGGCTTCACCGGGGGCTTCCCCAGCTTGGCAGCGGTGGCTTCCCCTTCCTCTGCTCTCCATGGGCATTGTGATGGCTTCCGTTGCCTTCCTCCTCGGCGGCCAATTGGGACTCTTCTCTTTTCGGCCAATTGGAAAACGGGTCTCAAACCCACTTCTGATTGGCCGGATTGAGGATCAGTACTATAACACCTAGGTTGGCTCATAGCACAATGCTCTGAGATACAAGCCCGTCCTATTTTGAAGCCTATTAGAGCCTCTGGCTCAAATCAGGTGCTTAAAAAAAATACCTGTCCGCCGCTGTAATTCATGCGCCCGGCATCCTGAAATTGTTCCGGATGCATGAATAGGGGTGGCGGGCGGCCGTGGACTGGATAGAGCATGGGGATGGCGGCCACTGATCTTGTTTAGGCATCATGCATGGACTATCTGCACTAAGATGGTGGCAGAGAGGTAGCACAATCTGTAAATCCTGTGTCCCGCACAGTTCTTGGCTGTGTTCACAAATGTTGGCCACTGAACAATGAATGCTCTGCTGCAGCCTGTCACCTTCTTATTTGCTACAAAGTTACAATGTTGCCGTTTGATCACAAGGAGATAGGAGAGTGAAGCAAAGCTTTGTCATGCCTGCAGCAGACTGATGACTTTATTTCAGCCTAGGTTACTAAAGATACATGCCTTTTGCAGAAGCACTGCTTTTTAGTTATAGCCTTTTTTATTTTTTTATTTTACTGTTCTGCTTTAATAGCTTTAAACTCACAGGGGTAGATTCATGTAGAGATCCGACGGTGTATCTACTGATACACCGTCGGATCTGTGAGATCCGACGCTCGGATCTATGCGGCTGATTCCTCGAATCAGGTTCCGCATAGATCTCCCTTAGAGCCGACTGGTGTAACTGAGTTACACTGTCGATTCTTAGGCTGCATTCTCCCGCCGTCCGCTAGGTGGCGCTTTCGTTCTTCTTCGCGCCGAATATGCAAATGAGCAGAAACGCCGATTCAGAATCGAATGCCCGGGCAACGGTTTTTTTTAACGTCGTTTGCGTTCGGCTTTTTCCGTCGGATTGTTACCCCTGCTATATGCGGGGTAAGTGCGGCGGATCCTATGTTAAGTATGGCCGTCGTTCCCGCGTCGAATTTTGAATTTTTTACGTCGTTTACGTAAGTCGTCCGGGAATACGGCCATACGTTAATAGCGTTAACGACGAACACAATGACGTCCTAGCGACGTCATTTAAAGCAATGCACGCTGGGAAATTTATCCGGCGGCGCATGCGCAGTACGATCGGCGCGGGGACGCGCGCGATTTAAATAGTAAACTCCCCCTAGCCGCGGAATTTGCATTCCGCCGGGGGATTTACGATCCGCCAGGGCTACTTACGAGGCAAGTGCTTAATGAATACAGCACTTGCCTCAAAAACTGGCGCAGGCGGATCGTAAAACAGATAGATCACGCGGATCAAAAGATCCGCTGATCTATGTGAATCTACCCCACAGTATATATACGGTACTTTAATCAGATGTGAGGCCGTGTACACACGCCAGAGAACCTCGACGGGCAGAACACATCGTTCCGCCCGTCGAGGTTCTCTGCCGGCCGTCGAAATCGGCGACCCGCCCGTCGGGAATGGCAACCAGCCATTCATCCAGGCGGGCCGTCGAGCAAATAGAGAGCGTGCTCTCTATTTCTGCTCGACGGGATTCCCGACGGGATGCTCGCCGAGAGCGTACACACGGCCGAAGTCCTCGCTGGAAGCATTCCAGCGAGGTTCTCGCTGGTTTCCAGCGAGAACCTCGGTCGTGTGTACGCCGCCTGAGGCGGCGTACACACAGCCGAGGTTCTCGCTGAAAACCAGCGAGAACCTCGGCCGTGTGTACGGTCTCGGCGAGCTTCCCGTCGGGAAGCCCGTCGAGCAGAAATAGAGAGCACGCTTTCTATTTCCTCGACGGCCCGCCTGGATGAATGGCTGGTTGCCATTCCCGACGGGCGGGTCGCCGATTTCGACGGCCGGCAGAGAGCCTCGACGGGCGGAACGATGTGTTCTGCCCGTCGAGGATCTCTGCCGTGTGTACACGGCCTCAGATGTCTTGTTAATTGCTGGCTGCTGACAACACCACCAGTTTCTATCTATGCAGGTTCTCATTTATATGGTAAAGTAATTAGACTCACTCAGCTAATCTAGTTCTGTAATGTTAAAAAAAAAAAAAAAAACAGAACAAATCCAGTTGAATATGACCAAATACTTCTAGCTATGCCACTAGTTTGTATTTTGCTTTGCCTTCGTTAAAAATGCAATATACAGTACAGTTGTACAACTTCACCACCTGGTGGACATATGGGGGAACTGTAATGCTAGTAGGATTTCCTAATTTATTCTGAGTTGATAATTGTTACAGTTTTTAGAAAACTATATTCTTTCTAGGCGCAGCAGCAGTGCCTTAAAAAAATATTCATACCCCCTTGAAATTTACTACATTATGTCATGTTACAACCAAAAATGTAAATGTATTTTTTTGGGATTTTATGTGATAGACCAGGGGTCTTCAAACTACGGCCCTCCAGTTGTTCAGGAACTACAATACCCATCATGCCTAGTCATGTCTATGAATGTCAGTGTGTTACAATGCCTCATGGGATGTGTAGTTCCGCAACAGCTGGAGGGCCGTAGTTTGAAGATCCCTGTGATAGACCAACCCAAAGTAGCACATAATTGTGAAGTGGAAGGAAAATTATAAATGGGTTTTTACAAATAAATATGTGAAAAGTGCGGCATGCATTTGTATTCATCCCCCTATTACTCAGATACCCCTAACTACAGGAACCAATTGCCTTCAGAAGTCACCTAATTAGTAATTAGAGTCCACTTGTGGGTAATTTAATCTCAGTATAAATACAGCTAATCTCTGAAGCCCTCAGAGATGTGTTAGGTCGCGTACACACGATCAAATCTATCTGCTGGAAATGGTCTGCCAGACCGTCCCAGCAGACAGATTCGATCATGTGTACGGGCGAGCCGACGGATTTGGCCAGCCGACAGATTTTAAAGCATGCTTTGAAATCTGTCAGCTGGGAACCCGTCCACCCGACATGTCTGCTGGTTAGTACGCTAACCAGCAGACATGTCTTCTCGCACACGCGTCGAATGGATTTGACGCATGCACGGAAGTGATTTACTTCCTGGTGCGGTGACGTGGCGGCGTCAACGTCACCGCCACGTCACCGCGCCGTCTGCCGGGCAAGGCAAGGGGAACATTAATCAGAGAAGTAGCCAAGAGGCCCATAATAACTCTGGAGGAGCTGCAGAGATTCACAGCTCAAGTGGGAGAATCTGTCCATAGAACAACTATTAGTGGTGTACTCCACTAATTTGACCTTTATGGAAGAGTGGCGAGAAGAAAGCCATTGTTGAAAGAAAGCCATAAGAAGTCCCATTTGCAGTTTGCCATGTTGGGGACACAGCAAAGATGTGTAAGAAGGTGCTCTGGTCAGATGAGACCAACTTGAACTTTTTGGCCTGAAAGCAAAACGCTATGCGTGGTGGAAAACTAACATTGCACATCACCCTGAACACACCATCCCCACCGTGAAACATGGTGATGGCAGCATCATGTTGTGGGGGTGCCAAATACAGAGTAAACTTAGAGGGAAAAATCTGGGGCAGAGGTTCACCTTCCAGCAGGGCAATGGACCTAAACTTACAGCCAGAGCTACAATGGAATGTGTTAGATCAAAGCTTCATCTGTTAGAATGTCTCAGTCAAGGTCCAGACCTATATCCAATTGAGAATCCGTGGCAAGATTTGAAAATTGCTGTTCACAGACACTCTCCATCCAATCTGACAGAGCTTGAGATATTTAGCAAAAAAAATTAGGCAAAAATGTCACTCTAGATGTGCAAAGCTAGTAGAGAGATCCCCCAAAAGACTTGCAGCTGTAATTGCAGAGAAAGGTGATTCTACAAAGTATTGACTTCAGATATTGATTAGTAAAAAAAATTGAAAACTATTATTCATTTTCCTTCCACTTTTATGTGCCACTTTGTGTTGGTCTATCACATAAAATCCCAATGAAATACATTTACGTTTTTGGATGTAACATGAAAAAAAAATGGAAAATATCAAGGGGTATGAATACTTTTTCAAGGAACTGTATCTCTGTACCTACACACCAGTTCTGCCTCAGGCAGTTCTCTAACGCTTGTTTTCTTTTCAGTGTCAATGCATGGCAATCATTTGCATAATCCATGTATTTATTTTTTTAGGAAATGTCTTTGCCCTTGATTTTTCTGTTGTTGCACTTCCAACTTATCCTTTCTGGTGTTGGTGAGTAAATATTTTTTTTCTTTTTATTTATTTTTGTGTCGTCCACATTTTTTCAGCTGAATGTTACACTTTAGGGCTAGTTCACACCATGCCCACACATGAATCACTTAGGAATGTGCTGTGCTTTCCTGTGTGACTCACAGCACATCTGCAGTGGGTGTCAATACAAAGTAAAGGACACCCCAAATGCGGGTTGCAAATTTTTTAATTGCAGTGTATTTAAAAAAATAGTGCATACAGTGTGGTGCGATTTTAGCCCATTTAAAATGAAGGGACTGAAATTGAACTGAACAGAACTGCATGTGCATTGCACAGGAATGTACAGTATGTTCTTGTGCGATTCACATGCGGGCATGGTGTGAACTAGCCCTTATAGAAGACCACTATATCTGTATGGTAACATTTAGGGTGCACTCACACTGGGCATAGTTAAACAGAACTGTGCCCGAGTTTTATTGTCTCCCTTACCCACCTCCACTTTTCTGCACTCACACTGGTCTATGAGCAAGTGTCCCTAAGCACACTTACTGTACATGATCACCCAGTGCCGATCCTGACCTCCCTGGGGCCCTAAGCAAAATGACATGTCACATTAAAGTTAAGAAGCGAGGGGGGGGGGGGGGGGGTTCGTGCTGCCGACAGTGACATGTCACATTACAGATTAAAGTTAAAGTTGAGAAGTGGGGGAGGGATGTTCTGCTGTCAGAAATGACATCTTACATTAAAGTGAGAAGCGGGGAGTGCTGACTTCTTACCTCTTCTCCCATGCAGCCAGCAAGTTGAGAAGCGGGGCCTCTAGTAATTTGGGGGGCCCTCCGCAGCTTTGCCAGGCCCTAAGCGGCTTGCATAGTGAGCCTATAGGGCGGATCGGCCCTGTGATCACCTCTGCCAACCAGACCATGGCGATCCCTGCTTCTGTGCTTAGTGATTTTTGGAGAGTTCTGGAACACCTCTTCCAAGTGGTTCTGGGCATGGTACATCTAAAGTGGTTGTAAACCCTTACATATACCCACTGAAGTGTTTAGTCTCAGGTGATACACGGAGATCATTCTATATAAGTTGTACCTGATTATCTGAAAACTGTCTACTCTATAGCCTTTAAAGTACATAATATACACAGAATTTTTTAGCTCCAGGAAGTAGAGATCTAATTTCACACATAGGACAGGGAGCAGAGTGTAATCTAAGACCTGAGTGGAGGGTTTAGACACACCCCCTTCTACACAGTCTCATAGGGAAGCATGCATAGCTGAGGCTGTCAATCACCTGTTGTGTGTTGGAGGGGGTGCGAGGACATCTCCTAGGATTGCCCGGTGTTGACATAGACTGTCAGAAGTGGTTAATGCAAATAACAGAATAATGAGACAGCAGACATAAACTATACTGTACTAGGTTCTTAGGTTCAAGTCAAGTACACACTTTGGAAGGATATGCTCATCTTTCATTCCAGAGGTTTACAACCACTTTATTTGTTCACTGGCATGGTTTGGAGTACTCGCACTTTACAATTTACCAAGGCAAGACATTTAACTATTAAAATGAATGTTCTGTGATGAATGTAAAGCTGAATTGGCCTCTTTCACACGGAGCGGTCCGTTTTTCGGTCCGCTCCGTGTGTGTCCGTCGGCTCAGCGGGGGGTCCCGCTGAGCTGTCGGCGGACAGTGCGGTCCCCGCACACTGTGCAGGGACCGCACTGTCTCTCCTCTGCTATCCCCTATGGGGAATCGGATGAAAAGGGACCGTCTGTCCGTTTGCATCCGATCCGATCTGCCGGACGGAAGAAAAATAGGGTTTTCTTCCATCCGAAAAACGGATCCAGACAGACGCGGATCTTAGGCGGACGTTAGCGGATGCATCATCCACTAACAGACGCGATCCCATAGGGGCCCATTACAAGTCCGTAAACGGACTTGTAATAAGCGGACGAACGGTCCGCTCATGTGAAAGGGGCCTTAAAGTGTTCCCCATGTGAATGATGGGTCATATAATGTTAATTTAGACTGACACGAAGAAAATGTGGCTTAAAATGGTTGTAAACACTAGCAAAAAAAAAACTACAAGACAAAGGCATAATGAGCTAGTATGCTCGTTATGAATTACTTACCTTACATCGAAGCCCACGCACCGATCCTCATACCCCCATCCGGCCAGGGACATCTCTCCCGGGGGTTACTTCCGGATATCGCAGCTCCGGCGCTGTGAATGGCCGGAGCCGCGATGACGTCAGTCCCGTGCATGCGCGCGGGAGCCGCCGATAGCAGCACACTCACTAAAGCAACAACACATGCCATTCCTTGAGTTTGCTTTAGTGCGCATGTGCCACAATGACATTGGCACATGCAGGGGACAGAGGATATCTCCTAAACCGTTCAGGGTAGCTACAGGTGAGCCTTATTTTTTAAGGCTTGCCACCTGACAGGGAAATGCTTAGTTGAAGCAAAGAATTTGGACCCTGTGTTCAGATTTTATACATTAGAATTTTGAGAATTTTGGTTGCTGGGGATGTTCACTTTTTTAGAATCAGCTTTCAAGCTGTCATCAGGAAAATATGGGACCACTGAGAGCAATGGAAAATGTCTGCATTTTAAATTATAATCGTTTTCTGCTGTTAGGAGAAGGAATATGGTTCTTCTAAAATGTAAAATGTTGCTGTGTGCAATAGCACTAAAATTAAAAGGAGTCACACTTTGAAGTGCTGTTGGAACTCGGTTGTTTTGTATTACCGTAAAGTATTTAGCCATTGGCAGATCTGGCTTTCAGCCTATTCTTGTGTCTTCTACTTGTCTTTCTCTGCCAAAACCTGCTTTTCTGTTTGAAAAATGGGATATCTAAATTTGTTGCAAATTAGACTCAAACTGCCAAACACTTAATGAATGTCAACAAATTATTCATAGCATAAAATAAGCTCCTGAGTTTTATGTTGGTTAATAGAAGGGCAATATACGTTTATGACAAAAGCAGGCGTGCCTTGCCAAGCCAGTACAAGCTTAGATGTACACTAAATTTTGTCTAGCGCTGGTTAGGTAATGCATATGTAATCATCTCTGCATAGTGCTACACCTCCAGTATTCTTAGATACATTCTTTATGACAGATTTTGCTGTAGTTCCCTATTATATGAATTTTTAATTTATTACCTAGCTATGTAATTAAGTTTGGATAACGTGAAGCTATACACTGTGATTCCTTTAGTTAGGCTAGAAATGTAGCAGCTGCTATTTCACAACAGCTGCAGAAACTACCTACTATACCTGAAATACATTTTTTTTTTATATTTAATCATGGATTTATTTTGCAGTTACAATAAACAAAAATAATAATAATAATAATAAAGGAATAATAGGTAGTTATATGTTAACATCAATATGTTTTATCACAACCATATTCATGAAGAAGACTCACGCCGTGTACACACGATCATTTTTCAGGTTGTAAAAAATGATGTTTTTCAGGCTCTAGAAAAAATAACGTTTTTTTCAACTTCATCATTGAAATGGCCTTGCCTACACACGATCGTGAAAAAAAAAGGGTCTAGCAAAGCGCGGTGACGTACAACACGTACGACGGCACTATAAAGGGGAAGTTCCATTTGGATGACGCCACCCTTTAGGCTGCTTTAGCTGACTTTGTGTTAGTAAAAGATAATTCACGATTTTCTGTCTGTTACAGCGTGATGAATGTGCTTACTCCATTACAAACAGTAGTTTTACCAGAACGATCGCTCCCGTCTCATAACTTGCTTCTGAGCATGCGCGGGTTTTTCACGTAGTTAAAGCCCACACATGATAATTTTTTACAACCTAAAATTTTTTTTAAACGTTTTTTTCAAAAAAAATTGGACGCTCTAAAAACTCTCAACAAGACAAATCCCATTCATTTCAATGGCCCTTATTCACATCTGAGCAATCTGTAGCTTTAAACAATATAGTAATAAATGGGGAACTGGTGCGCTACTATGAGTAAAAGAGTGTAAGCTAGAATCACATATATTGATAAGAAGCTGCTCAATCTAAAAGTGTCCACAAAACACTGGTGAATAAAACAAAGAATAAAAATAGTGATAAGCGCTACAGAATCAAAATTGTGCAAAACACCAAATAATAATAATAACAGACTGATAATAAACCAAAAAAGTCCCAGAATGATAAAATATAACCAGTAGCTATATTAGGCGTGCTGGGAGCTGTTGTTACGAGTCCCGTAACGTTGATATGAATAAATGCCACTAGTGAATGCCTCATCAAACCAAAGGGGGGGCGGCACTATATGCCAAATAGGGTGAATAGCAGGCAGTCTCTATGCAGTGATGGGATAATAAGCTGGATAAGATGTGATGGGAGTCTTCATTTGAAGATGCTGTACCGGGTTATTCAAATCCAAAGGAGTATTGTAGTTCCCTTACCTTAGGGTTGCTATATATGGGCATATATAGATGTATCCTGCTGTGTTAGCGACCTCAGTTTCTCTCTGGGGATTCCTCTTCCTTATCCTTATGTTAGGAATGATCAGGGCTCAAGGCTCCATCGATGGATCAGAGTGGATGTGGAATCAGAAAAACGAGAAAAAAACCACAGCCTCCAATGGTGAAGTACATCGATAAAAAAGGATGAGTTTATTAAAATAAAATAGATCAGAGATGACAAACGGTGGTCCAAAATGGACTAGACCGAATGAAGCCAAGAATATGGATAAATGACAAAAATAAAAATAAAAATAAAAACAAGGAGACGGAGCGGAGCGATCGTATCGCCACTACCGCTGTGTCTGTTGGCCTCCGGCTTGCGCGGGTGTCACGTGATCTCAGTTCCCTACGTCGTTACGTCACGTAGGGAACTGAGATCACGTGACACCCGCGCAAGCCGGAGGCCAACAGACACAGCGGTAGTGGCGATACGATCGCTCCGCTCCGTCTCCTTGTTTTTATTTTTATTTTTATTTTTGTCATTTATCCATATTCTTGGCTTCATTCGGTCTAGTCCATTTTGGACCACCGTTTGTCATCTCTGATCTATTTTATTTTAATAAACTCCTCCTTTTTTATCGATGTACTTCACCATTGGAGGCTGTGGTTTTTTTCTAGTTTTTCTGATTCCACATCCACTCTGATCCATCGATGGAGCCTTGAGCCCTGATCATTCCTAACATAAGGATAAGGAAGAGGAATCCCCAGAGAGAAACTGAGGTCGCTAACACAGCAGGATACATCTATATATGCCCATATATAGCAACCCTAAGGTAAGGGAACTACAATACTCCTTTGGATTTGAATAACCCGGTACAGCATCTTCAAATGAAGACTCCCATCACATCTTATCCAGCTTATTATCCCATCACTGCATAGAGACTGCCTGCTATTCACCCTATTTGGCATATAGTGCCGCCCCCCCTTTGGTTTGATGAGGCATTCACTAGTGGCATTTATTCATATCAACGTTACGGGACTCGTAACAACAGCTCCCAGCACGCCTAATATAGCTACTGGTTATATTTTATCATTCTGGGACTTTTTTGGTTTATTATCAGTCTGTTATTATTATTATTTGGTGTTTTGCACAATTTTGATTCTGTAGCGCTTATCACTATTTTTATTCTTTGCTTTAAACAATATGCCAGTCGTTCAAAAAAATACATGAGCTTCTTTTTTGGCAGATTACAGGCATTTTTACTACATTTTATTGTTGACTTGTCAACTTCAAAACGCCTGTACAATAAAAGCTGCAAAAACACCCCCAAAAACACCCGAAAAACACCTGTAAAAAAGCAATGCCTAGATGTGAACAGAGCCTTAAGGGGGAAACAATAAATGCCGCTACCCACAGGAACCCAGAGCTTTAGCCGCTGCAGATTAAGATTCCACAATGAAGAGGCACCATTTGTAGCCTGTTATACTAAGGTAACTAAGGGCCAGATGGTACAGGTAATAATTTAGTTTAGTAGGTAGTTAGGTTAATGTTAGGATTGTAAATGCTACAACTTTTTAAAATCAACTTAACAAACATGTTATCCTTGCCTACTCTATGGTTTGCACAGAGCAGCCCCGATCCACCTCTTCTTGGGTTCTCCACTGGCACTCCTGGCAAACCCCCCCACCAAGTGCCCCAGGCTGCCCCCTCCTTCTTCACTGGCTGTAATTGCCAGTAGTAGGAGGCGTTGTCTCTAATCCATTAAAGACGGAGTAAGCCAAAAGAGCTGCTGCTCTTGTGCACATCACTGGATCGACATTGAAGGGGGGGCTTGGAGGGAAGCTGCATGCAGAAGGCTTTTAACCTTAATACAGAGAATGCTTTCACTCAGCACCTTCCCAACAGAGTTGCCAATCCCTCACAAAAGAACATGTTAAAATTAACAATGCCTATAACTAGTAATCTGTTTGGCTTTACAAGGAAAAAGTCAAAACAGTGTGACAGAATGTGAGCATGAAGGAGGATTATGAAAGACTTGAGGAACCCTAGGTCTGAGAAAAAAAACAGTCCAATGGCGCATGTAATAGTGGTCATGGTCAGGTTACACAGTGGTAGTGACTTAAAGGGGAATGATTAAACAGAACCTGAGCTTAGTCCCCGTATATACTCTACACATATTCCACAGTGCTTGTACCAACAAAGTTCTCCTTATTACTTTATCACAACTGACAGTCTCATAGACACACATAAACATCAGGACAAAGGATCATTTAAAAATGAAAACAAAAAAAAATTACATAAAGTGAAGGAGTCAGGATTTTACATTTATATGGAAAGACTCCTGCGCTACCAAGGGGGATGGGTAGGAGTGGGATTGGGCTGGAAGGTGGACTGGGGATTCTGCAGCAGACTCCTGACACTCTGTCCTGGGCAGAGAGAAAAATGTATATGTAAAAGAAGGGGGTGTTGTCTGCGCTGAAGGTGAACAGGGGGGGAGGAGGGGGGGTGTATGGGTGATAGGGGTGAGTGGATGGGACGGGTGGCTGGATGGGTGGATGTAGGTGGGTTTAGGACAACATGATAACCAACATAATCGAAACAATGATGTGAATGAATATACACATAAGGGTGATAATCAATAAATACAAAAATTGTTACAATAATTATTACAATAAAGAAAAAACCCAACACACTAGCCAGTGTAATGTGAAACCAGTGAAGAACAATCCTAAATCCAAACTATAAGACCAGAGAAAGTTCCATGAGGAAATGCCTCTGGATGGAAAAAATGTGAAATAAATAAAGTCTCTAGTGAAAAAACCCAAAAGTCCAGATGAGTCCAAATTGAAATGGTGGTGCCAGGAAAGGGTGACAGCAGAAAGCACCTCAGGTGGTCCCCAGCTCCTCACCTCAAGGCTATAGCTCGGATAGCCTGCAACAGCACCTCCCGGTGGAGGGCAGTGATCCCTCGGCAGGGCAAGCAGCAGAGGCACTCCTCAGCGGTAAAAGTAAAGCAAAAAAGAAGAAAGCAAGTGAGTGACAGTAAAAGACGTCTGGTAGGCAACTAGTGTCACTCGTACATCCACTCACCACAGGGTGATGGATGATGGGCCTATCTCCCACGAACAGCGAGTTCGTACTTCTACTGGCAGATATCCTCTTCTAAGCTGGCCAGATGGTCACTCACAACAAGGGATCTCTATTTAAAACGATCCAAAAGGCACAAAACAAACAGACGTCAGGAACACTCTGCGTCAGGCGTGTGGACTCTGTGGCTCCTAGGATCCCTACGCGTCTCGTCACACCTCGTGACTTCCTTAGGCCCATCATCCATCACCCTGTGGTGAGTGGATGTACGAGTGACACTAGTTGCCTACCAGACGTCTTTTACTGTCACTCACTTGCTTTCTTCTTTTTTGCTTTACTTTTACCGCTGAGGAGTGCCTCTGCTGCTTGCCCTGCCGAGGGATCACTGCCCTCCACCGGGAGGTGCTGTTGCAGGCTATCCGAGCTATAGCCTTGAGGTGAGGAGCTGGGGACCACCTGAGGTGCTTTCTGCTGTCACCCTTTCCTGGCACCACCATTTCAATTTGGACTCATCTGGACTTTTGGGTTTTTTCACTAGAGACTTTATTTATTTCACATTTTTTCCATCCAGAGGCATTTCCTCATGGAACTTTCTCTGGTCTTATAGTTTGGATTTAGGATTGTTCTTCACTGGTTTCACATTACACTGGCTAGTGTGTTGGGTTTTTTCTTTATTGTAATAATTATTGTAACAATTTTTGTATTTATTGATTATCACCCTTATGTGTATATTCATTCACATCATTGTTTCGATTATGTTGGTTATCATGTTGTCCTAAACCCACCTACATCCACCCATCCAGCCACCCGTCCCATCCACTCACCCCTATCACCCATACACCCCCCCCTCCTCCCCCCCTGTTCACCTTCAGCGCAGACAACACCCCCTTCTTTTACAGGATTTTACATTTGTTTATCAACAAATATTTTTACTAAAAATACACTAAAATTATTGTAAGCAGACACAAACACAAAATTGTGTCTAAATTCCTACTAAACATAAAATCTAAAAATATATTGAATAATTAATTAACAAATATTTGTAAGTTTTTTTTTTTTTTTTCAAATAATTTTTATTGAATTTTAAAAGGTCATACAAGGGGAAATTGAGAAGAAAAAACATACAAGAAAAACCAAAAAAATTAACGGAGCAGGAGGGTAAGGGACAATAGCAGATGTAACAACATGGTACAAGTAAAGTACATACATCATAGTGGTAAAAGGTACAAGTATAAAGGATACCAGTGCGAAGATACACACTAAGACCTGCCAGGTAGGCGTAAAAGGGGTACAAGCACCAAACAGTTGGTAGCCAAACAACCATTCAGGCAAAACTGGGTAGATCTTATAATCTGGTATGGTCCTAGGAAACTGTAGGAGCGAAAAGAAGATACCTATAGCGCTTTGTAGAAGATACCCTCCGGGGGGGGGGGGTAGAGAGGGGGGCACTGTGGCATTGCAGGCACCAGAAGAGAGGTAAGAACGAGGAGACAAAATTAAACAGTAACCAACAGCGAGATATCATACAAGAGCAATGTGACCATCATGGCATTATGAGAGACTGTTCCTTCTAGGTATAGATGGTGGGGATTTAAAGTAGGAGAAAGTGAAATGTTCAAAGTTGGAGCATTCCCCTGGAGAGAGAGTAGATCGCATGAAGGGTCCCCAGGTTGACAGAAACCGAGATTTGGAGGTATCGCGGTTGAAGTCTGTGGTGGAACATTCTTTGTAAAGCAGAAGGAGGAGCTCTCGCTGCATCTGAGTTACAGAAGGACAGTTTGTAGAGGTCCAATTTTTTAGGATAGCCCTACGTGCGACGAGGAGGCAAATCAAAGGCCAGTCTTTGTTGACAGCAGCAGGGGTCATGGGGTCGGACATAGATGGGCCTGCCAGCCAGGACCATTGTAATAGCAGGGGGTCCCAATAACCAAAAATAAGGAGTAGAGGGTCCTTGGGTAGGTTTAGCAAAGTAATTTTGAATATGTAGGCCAGAACTTGTTCCCAGAAGGAGGATATAAACGTGCAGGACCAGAAACGATGAGTTAGGGAGGGCCTCTGGAGATGACATTTAGCGGTGCTTTGGTCAGTGGCCGAGTATAGAAAGGGTATATGTGCCTGGTGGAGGATCTTTAGCTGGGTTTCTCTCCAGATTTCGTTGGGGGTCAGGCGTTGGAACTTGTTAAGCCCCTGTAGCAGTTTGTCCACTAGATCGTCATCTGGGAAGTCCCTTCCCCAATTGGCTGCAGATGAGGAGAGCAGAGGGGGGATAGTCTTTAGGCGTACCGGTTTGTAGATGGCAGAGATCTTGTAGGAGCCCTGTGCAAGAAGTTGATCAGTGAAGTTGAGAGAAAAACGTTTTGCAGCATCTTCACAAGTGGCTTTCAAATAGTTGGTACATTGCCAAAAATGGAACACATGGGATGAGGGTAGTGAGAAAATTACGGCAATCGTCTCAAACGGTAGGGGGTGACCAGAAGAAGCATCACATAGGGATGAAAACTTAGTGAGACCTTTGTCCTGCCAGATTTTGAAGGGTCTGTGATCCATACCTGGGGGGAAACTCGGGTTTCCCTGGATTGGTAGATGCCGAGACATACAAGGGGGTAACCGAAAGCTATTTCTGATTTCTCTCCAAGCAATAACAGTGTCTTTTATCAGAAGATTGTGTTGGTACAGGATAGGAACCGACTTCCATTTCCAGTGGAGGAGGGCTGTGAGGGAAAATGGGTGAGCCATAGCAGATTCCAGGGGGTAGTTGGAGTAACGTGATGATTGAGAGATCCAATCTAAACCGATTCTCATCAAACAAGCTAAATTATACATTCTAACATTTGGGAGACTAACACCCCCCTCGCGTCTGGGAAGAAAGAGTTTATTTAATGCAATGCGAGGTCTCCTGCCCCGCCAAATAAATTTGGAAATGGCCGATTCAATTTGTTTAACATCTTTTTGGCGGAGGAGCAGTGGAATGGTTTGCATTGGGTACAGCAATCTAGCAAAACTGACCATTTTAACGAGGTGACATCTTCCCAGGAGCGAAAGGGGCAGATCCATCCAGTTCACCAGTTCCTGGGATATTTTAGCTATCAGAGGGGGATAGTTCAAACAATATAAAGAAGAGGGCGTTTTGCCAATTTTGATACCGAGGTAGGTGATATGGGACCTAGCAACAGAGAAGATGGAGTTAAGGGACCAGAAGGGGGTAGGCTTAAACCCTAAAGGAAGGATTTCACTTTTGGCATAGTTAATTCAGAGGCCTGAACAGGATCGGAATATATCGAATATCTTTTTGATGGTGGGCATGTCGGAGGAGGGATTGGCTGAGAAAATAAGGACGTCGTCCGTGAAGAGAGAGGTGCGCAGGTCATGATTACTGATTTGGATACCGTGAAGGGGTGCTACCTGAGTGAGGTGAGTGAGGTGTCTGGACAAGGGTTCTAGAGCAATGTTAAATAGTAGTGGGGATAGAGGGCAGCCCTGGCGGGTGCCTTTATGTAAACAAAAGCTATCAGAGAGTAGGCCCGCGGCCACTAATTTTGCTGTGGTGTTCGAGTACATGGCGCTAATGAGGTGACAGAAGGGTCCCGAGAAGCCCATCTTCGACATAGTCAAAGCAAGCCAATCGAAGCTGACATTGTCGAAGGCTTTCTCCGCGTCTAATGTAATGATGGCGAAGTCACCGTTTGGATGATGAGCAGCATGCTCCAGGGCTAGCATAACTTTGCGTATATTTAGAGTGGCTGTTCTGCCTTTCACAAAACCTGATTGTGCTGGATGAATCAGGGAGGGGATGATGTCAGACAGTCGATTAGCTATGATTTTAGAAAGGATTTTGACATCCAGGTTAAGTAGGGAGATGGGTCTATAAGATCCTGGTTCTAGGGGGTCCTTACCCTTTTTTGCTAGCAGTTTGATGATGACCTCATTCCCTGATGGTAGATAAGGGCCGCCGGTCCACATGCCAACGTACACCTTGTGGAGGGTGGGTTCCACTTTTTTCTGAAGGGTCTTGTAGAATTCACTTGTGAATCCGTCAGGACCAGGTGCCTTGGAGGGGGTAAGTTTGCGAATAGCGTCTGATATTTCAGGTAAGGGTATGGGAGCGTTAAGGGCCTCTAGTTGGGAAGGGCCTCTAGTCCCCAACTAGATGGGAAAGCTGCATGTTTCGTAGTAGCCAGGCAGATAATTTGCCATAGAAAGTCTTACCAGGGCTGTTAGGGGCATATACATTGGAGATTACTAGCTCCTTGGTTCCTAGTTTTACATGAGCTGACAAGACGCCCTTGGGCGTCGGATTGGACCGCGAGGACCGTGCACAGGATATTTTTATGGATCAGTAATAGGACCCCTGCCATGCGGCCAATGGAACCTGAGCTCAGAACTGTGCCTACCCATACATTCTGCATGCCATGGAAATCGGGAGTGGACAATTGGGTTTCCTGCAAGAGTGCTATGTCAGTTTTGAGTCGTTTGAGATGGCGGAGGACTTTCATTCTTTTATTAGGGGAACTAAGGCCCTTTACATTCCAAGAGACTATTTTCATGTTATGGAATTAGCGAGAGGAGGGGTCTGAGAGGGTGTTACACATGAGTTACCGCAACGTTGTTCTGCTCGTGGGGGGGTAAACGAAGCGAGGGGGGGAGCGTCGGTAGTGCCACAGGGGGTTGGGGTCAGAGGAAATGAGTGCATGAAAGTGCCAGGGAGGAGGGAGGCAACGAGGGAGGGGGAGGGGGGCACAGGGGAAACCTGAAACAAAAACATCAAAAATAACAATAAATGTGAGAACTTTTTTCCGCATGGGATCACTGCTAGAGCCCCATGTCACGACCTTGCCAGCATGAGACCTGAGGGCCCGAAATTGGGCAAAAGCTGTCATGCGACTAAGGAGGGTAGTAAGAGGGGAGGACTAAAGACATGGCTATGAGCAGCGAGGCCAGGGGGCGCCTGCAAATAAGAAACAGTACAATGGCATTTATGAACAAAAACAGAATGTAAACAGCGCATAAACAGTGCAAAATATTGCTCACGCTAGATGGGCAGAACTAGGGATAGACAGTGTGCTGAGCAACTGGGGCCTAGTAGGTGAGTACCAGTTCATGCAGACAAAAAGTACAAGGGTGGTACCTTGACTGGGAGGCCGCCAAGGGACAGTCCTGGTGAAGGTGGGGGGGGGGGGTTTCTCGCCCAGGTCCTGCACTCCCGACATTCCTCTGCTTCTATTGGATCAGATTGCAACATCTGATGGCCCAGTCATCCAAGATTCCAGAATCCGACCTACAGCTATGTGCCGATCGCGATCCATTTGAAGAACACACACCAGACGAGCTGTATGTATGCTCAACCAGAACTCAACTTTATTGAAACACTCTGCTGGTTATGTACAGGTTACAAGCTTGTCATCAAAGAACAATAAAATCTCCACCCCCTTTTCACACACTGGGGCTTCCATACAGATAGACAATTCGGCACCGATGTATTTAGCATGACTTTACTACCTCAGAGAGAATGACATTCCTGTAGATAATGACATCAGTGAAGTTAACAGAAGATGTTATCTAGCCAGCTTGTCTCCGCATAGAGAGGAGGTCATTACTACATCTGAGAGATCACACTCTTTTAGATAATGACATGCTAATCCAACACTCCTGATAATCAAAAGGCTCAAAACAATGTTATCACACAATAGAAAGGTCTAAGAGCCGACCTGAATTGACACCTCTACACACTGGACAATGAAATGTCTCTCATAAGCCCGGCTTCACTTAGCATTTCACTAGTTGGAGCTAAGCTTTGAAGTATCATTGTCCTAGTGACCTAGTCACGACAAATTAAGCCACTTCCAGTATCTCTTGCAATATGTATGTAGCACTGGTATTTTTGCCATGTAATGCTAAAGATGGCATACCACTAGAGGGAGCCAAATACCAATGTGAACGAGATATGTTTTAACTTACACATGCAGAGCAGAAAAATGTTTATCTTGTGAAAAGACTCACTTACCCATGAACACTAGGTGGCTGAACTGCATGCTGGGTGGATATAAAAGGCAGAGTGGTTCTGGTTCTGGTCACATGGCCTGCCTGCAAGGATCTGTGAAGGAGTGTTCAGAAGAGGGCCTACATCGTGCAGAGCAGAACAACATCCATTGACTCTGCCTTACCACAGTGTGCTGGAGAAGCAGTGTGATCGGGTCTGAGGATCCAGGACCCTTGACGGAGCCAAGTGGATGTCCAGTTTGCTTGAGGAGCAGGGCAGCGTGGCAGTGCTGACTGGCAGCAGGATTGAGTCAACAGGAGCGGAGGTTCACAACTTTCCAGGCCTGGTGTGGTGAGAGGGCTGTCGCCCAGAAGTTTTTTTAACACCCTTAACACACTTAGACTCATTTTACAAAATTGCTGGGACCTGTAGTCCTACAGGGAGGTCTCATTCAAATAGACTGAGTTCAATCAGGCCTAAAAGCCTATGTTTCATTGAGTGCTGACTGACAGTTAAGGTATACCTACACCGAAGGCATCTGCAAGTGTGTTTTACAGCAGGAACTGTTATAACTCTTCAGTTGTGTTGCTTCATTACTTGTTAAACCATTGGATTACAAACACTGCAGTATAATAGCTAGCTGAAGAAAGAAGACCAGAGACTACACTTCTTCACAGGGAGGGTTTGTGCTTTGGATGCAGTAAGGAAAAAGTTTGCCTTATACCTCACGGGAGCTCCTGAGAAATTGTATTGTGCTGTGTTGATATCTTTGCATTGGTATGTTTGGTGCGGCCGTACTGGAAGTGGGAAGGTGGTCAGTGTCAAGGCATTGTCACTCTGAGCACTAGTCCCACTTGGAGACGCGCCACAGTAGAGGCTCAAGGGACCTTTCAGTGTTAATAATTTGTGTACACTCTTTGCATTATTATAGTAAGTTTGTATGTTGATACAGTTAATATAAAACTACTGTCTTTATACTAGTTCCAGTAAACTTACATTCTGGTTGATCACAATTGGTGTGAGGCTTGTTCATTATTCTAACAGGTGGAACAACGGATGCCCAGATAACGGTAAAGGTACACTATATACACATTGTTATGTGGGATTGTTCCGTTTAGTGAAAGTTTCACATCCACACTGTTACACAGCTGTGTTAAAGCGGGTTGAGACAAATTATTTGGGGTAGAAGAGCAGAGTACAGGCCCAATCAATTACCAGCAGCTCCTTCGGGGGTAAGTGCTACATGTACTATCCACTATGGGCCAGATTCAGGTAGATGAGAGTATCTTTCCTCTGGAGTAACGCTTCTCATTTACGTTACTCTGAAGACCCTTTCAGCGCAAGTCCTGTAATTCACATAGCAGTTGCGCGTAAACTTGCGCCAGAGTAACGATAATGCGCTGGCGTAACCCGACGCAAGTGAAACTGGGTGTGATCATATGTAAATGATGGGCGGAGCCCAGCGCAGAGGCTTACGTTCAGCGCATCATCCACGGAGCATGCGCAGTGAGTGCGGCTCCACTCGCCCCCTTGTGCGCATGCTCACAACTTCCGTCGGCACCACTTCCTGGGAAACGTCAGCGCAATGCGTTCCGCTGGGCGCTTAAAAGCGCTGGCGGAAACGCCATTCCGGCGCAAAAGTAGTTCCATTTCCCCCCACCCCAGGGAAGATACTTTTGCCCTGTAATGGCTGCTCCCGCTGCCCCCAAAGAGAGGAGGAACCTAAATTATAATGCCCAGGAGGTCACAGTGATAATATCGGCTATGGAGGCATTTAATGATTTTCTCCATGGTAAAAAAAGCAGGAAGACCAGCCGGGAGAGAAAGCAGGCCATCCTGGACACCATAGCTGCCAGGGTCAATGTGCTGGGGTACTCCACCCGGAGTGCTTCAGACATTCAAAAAAAAATCAATGACCTGCGGCGCAAGGTGAGGGGCAAGGTGTCCACCATTAGGAGCCATGAGAGGGGCACAGGTGGTGGTCCCCCATGTCCTGTCACCCTGACCGCGGAGGAGGAGGTGGTCGCCCGCTGCCTGGACAGGGAGCAGTTGGAGGGGGTCCCAGGCTATGATTCCGTAGAGGAAGGCTCCAGGACAGGTAAGTGATTTTTACCCCCTTTTTGGTGTGTTGCATGTGGGGCGGGGGTGGGTACATGTGCCAAGTGTGTGGGACCACCAACATGTGTCTGCTTTGTGTCATCCACAGATGACGGTGCTGGGCCATCTCGTGCCGGCCAGTCCACCCCAACCCCCCAACGGGATGCTGAAGACGAGGCCCTGGGTGCTGGAGACACCGAGGTGGAGGAGGAGAGTGCCCACACCACTTCAGCAGAGGTGGTTGTGGAGGAGCCTGTCCCTGAACAGGAGTTCATTTTAATGTTGGAGGAGTCCTCCTCCTCTGCAGGGCCCTCTGTGATCCCCTCCCCCATCCTAGGTAGCCCCTCAAGGGCGACTCCATCCCCACGGGGACAACCTTCCTCTGCCCCCAGGAAGGCCACCCGGAAGACCAGGGGGGTGTGTGATTTGGTCGAAGACCAGGTGCTTTTGGACCACGCGAAACAGACCCAGCAAATGGGGGAGATGGCTGGCCACCTAGACAGGGTCGCAGACAGCCTGGGCTCTATGTCACAGCTGCCCAGTCGCGTGCAGGGCGTTGTGACCAGCCTGGGGGAGGTGCAGGCTGATATCCGGCACTTGACAGCAGCTGTTCGAGACAACACTGCTGCCATTCGGGAAGAGGGGAGGCAGCGGCAACGTGACCAGCGGCATCAGATCACCCGCCAGCTGAGGATGCAGGCCCAAACAAATTTGTATCTGAGCCGTATCGCTGTGGCATTGGAGGGCATGCAGCCAACAGCTCCCAGGAGTGGCCCACCCGGGGATCAGCCTCCTCCTGATGCCCCCCCACCCCCACCACCACCCACTCCCTCCAGGCAGATGAGGAGCCCGAGAGTGCCCCCAAGGAGGAGCCCCCGTCATCCCAGATGAGGGTTTTTTGTTTTTTTGGTTGTTATATATTTTTGTTTATACTCAGGACATGAGTTTTTGTTTATTTTTTATTATTATTGTTTATACTCAGGACATGAGTTTATTTATTTTATTTATTATTATTGTTTATACTCAGGACATGAGTTTTTGTTAATTTTTTTGGTTCTCAGGTTATGAGATTTTATTTTTATTTTTTGATACTGCACACGTTGCAGTGTGAATGGTGTGTGAATGTGAGAGGGTGGCACTCCTGAAAGTAAGGGGTGTCACCCTCGGCCGTGGTGGTGAAGTTAACCCCACGGCTGAATGAATGACGTGTGAAAGGTGTGTGAATGGACAGTGACATCATTGGGGCCTTGACGCTGGCGTTGCTGCTCCCAACTCCTACATGCTGGACTTGGGCTAATCCAATGCGATGTGCATGTGATGTGTGTGATCTAGGGACATCAGTGGTGTACACGCGTGCACTGTCTGTGTGATTAATGTTTTGGTTTAGTGTCCAAAGATGCCTACGGCGAGGACCCTCCTGACTGCTCTTCCATCAGCAGACTGGGTGTCCTCTGGCAGGTGGGGACTGTGTGGGTCGGGGGTCAGGTCATCACGTATGTCAATATGCAGGCCTTTTCTCATAGCAAAGTTATGTAGTATGCAACATGCAGCGATGATCTGACACACAAAGGTAGGGGAATACAATAGGGTCCCCCCAGACTTATCCAGGCAGCGGAAACGGGACTTCAGGAGCCCAAATGTTTGCTCCACCACTCCACGGGTTTTGATGTGTGCTTCATTGTATTTTCTCTCTCCTCTGGTTTGGGGGTTCCGGAAAGGAGTCATTAGATGGGGTCCCAGTGCATATGCAGAGTCACCTGTAAGGTAAAAGACAGGAGAATGTTAGTCATGCATGTGCGACTTCTGTTGTGCATCACGGGAGGGGATAGTCATGCCTGACTCCCATGTCACTCACCAACCAGCCAGCTGTCCCCATACATGTTCTGTTCGAATTCTGCTGGGATGGGACTCTGACGGTATATGAAGCTGTCATGGCTGGACCCGGGGTGTTTGGCACGGACGTGCCATATGAGGCGTTGGGCATCGGCTATCACCTGTACGTTGATGGAGTGCCAATGCTTCCGATTGCGGTATATGTGCTCTGTGGCACTGGGGGGCTGTAGGGCCACATGTGTGCAATCAATGGCCCCGATGGTGCGTGGGAATCTGGCAATGTTGTAGAAATCTGTCATTGCCTTCAGCCGCAGCTCCTCAGTGGTGGGTCTGATGAACTGGTTGGACATGCGTCTGAGGATTGCAGGGACAACCTGGTGCACACATCTGCTTATGGAGGACTGTGACATCCCAGCCACCACTCCACTTGTACGCTGGAATGATCCACTGGCAAGGAAATGAAGTGTTGCCAGGACCTTCACCAGTGGCTGCACTGCTTGTGAGCGGTGTGTCTTGCTGGTGATGTCACCCTGCAGGGTTGTGGTTAGTTCAAGTATTACATCTGGGCTGAATCTGAAGAGGCGATACACCTCCTCATCCCCCATGCCAAAGAGGTTCATACGAGTGCGGTATATCCTCTCACGTGCCCGCCTCCTCCGTAGCGAGGGACCCAGTACTAGTCTTAGGACCACGAGTGCCCCTGGCATGTTGGCACACAGAGGTGTTGTCCTTGCTAGTGTTGTTGTTCAGCTTGCTAGTTTCGTCGGTAACGCTGCTGTAGCTGCTCTCCTGCTGACCTGTGACCGTCTGGAGTAAAGATAAAGCAGCCTTTTGTAGAAATAACTTTGCGCCGGACGGACCAGATACGCGCGGCGCATGTAGCCAGCGTATGGTGCTAATCCGTTCGCGAATTGGGAAATCTCCCTCATTTGCATATTTGCAGGGGAAATCAATGGGCGCGACTGATGCGCCCAGCGAAAATAAGCGCTGACGATACTCTGGCGTCGGAACGTTCCGCCGGTCGCAAATGACCCGTTATTGGGCGCATCTAGTTTGGTGGGTACGGGCACATAGAAAAGACGGCGCATCATCACAGTTACGTGGCGCATATCCAAATACTCCAGCGCAAGTGTTCGTGAATCTGGCCCAATGTCTCATCTTCTGCAATACATGAATTAGGATTTCACGTAGAAACACTTCAGTATTTCACGGTCCATGACATTACTCCCCCTGGGAAATAGTTTAACATCCACAGTGGGACCCAAACGGGTCAACTCGAGGATGTTGGACAAGTAGTCTTAAGGTTCCAGGACCGTCTGCCAGAATAACCCATCCAATATAAATCTCCTGCGCTCCGGTATTTCTTACTTATGGGGACATACAATTCAATTGTACAGTGTCTTTCCAGAGTCTTGCAGCCCTCCTCAGAATCGTGGGAATTCAAAAGGAACTAAAAAAAGAAAAAAGAATGGAGGGCGCACCGACCTAGTGTGATACTGTTACACAATTTTTATTAAAATACTAAAATCAATAGTTATACTCACAAAATGAGTTAAAAACAAGCCTTGAAAGACAGTCCAACAGCGCCAGCAGAACAGGACGGTTGCTTCAGTCCACAAAAGTATCTGACCGATAATCAGGCTAGGCTTACGCGTTTCGGGGGCGTACCCCTTTCCTCAGAGCCCCGGTGGTCTGCACTGCTTGTTTTTAACTCATTTTGTGAGTATAACTATTGATTTTAGTATTTTAATAAAAATTGTGTAACAGTATCACACTAGGTCGGTGCGCCCTCCATTCTTTTTTCTTTTTTTAGAATAACCCATCCGCCTTCCTGCTTTGAGGCCCTGGCTCATAATCGGACGGCAAGAGGCTCACATTCAGTCCTCTCCAAATGCCTTTGTCCCGTCTAGGTCTGGCACACAACTCCCCTTTTGGCAGGGGATTAACACAGTAGGAGACACCAGATGGGTTGACTCTGAAGTTAGTCAGTAGTTCCAGTCCCCCAATGCCGTTATCCATACCGTACCCCAAATAAATTGTTCCAAGCAGAGCATTACTCACCCAGCCAACCTCTGCCTCTCTCAGAGAACACACCTGCCTCCGGGGGGAGGCCTGCACTGGCCCTTCTCCCTGGAGTCCTTTCAGCCGCTGGAGAGAAGGCGGGGTGACTGGACTCGTGCTGTTGGGGATCTGGGCTAACTGTCCCCCATCCCTGGGGTATACAAGTGGAGACTGAAGTCCCATCCACTGGTGGTAGGTGAAAATCCCCCGGTGCTTGCAAAGCAAAGCCGACATTCTCCGTCTCAGTGCCACACCATTTTCTGGGGTTGTGTCAGTGGAGACTGAAGTCCCATCCACTACCACAGGAACCCCCTCTTCTGTTAGTTGAGAGCAGAGGCCCGGGGCACTCTGCTCTGTTGCCAGCTCTTCTGCTGGGTTGCTGTGGGTGGGGACCATAGTCCCATCCACCGATATCCACTCAAGCTGTAGTGGGGTGCAGCCGCCAGTAGCATCCTGTCCTTCTGCCAGTGATTCAGCTGGGAGTAAGAGCTTTACCACCGCAGCTTGTTGCTGGGGAGGGGGGCCAACTGCCCTGGCTCCCTGGAACTCCACAGTTGGTTCCGGTGCTGGCAGAGATTGTTAGCACTCTGCCCTGTTGCCAGCACTTCTGCTGGGGGTGCATAATCCATAACATCCTCTGAACAGTCCATACATTCTGTAATCTGCGGCTGGGGAGTGATCGCCATCTTCTCACCCTGAGCCTCCGGAACTGCCACAGGGGTGGGGCAGAGGTCTTGAACCCTCTGTCCGGTGACCAGCGCTTCAGCTGGGGAAGTTCCTTGTAACTCCACAAATACTGCCCTTGGTGCTGGGCAGAGCACAGTGAAGTTTGGTCCTGATCCCAGCTCTTCTGTTGGAGGCTCATCAGGTTGTTCTTCCTCAGCAGAAAAATCTATTAAGTCCCCTGTCTCTGCAACTGGGGTCTGGGGATAGAAGTTCACCATCTCCTGTCCATGAAACCCAGAAGATGCTATAGGTACTGAGCAGAGGTTAGCAGAGCTCAGCCCTGCGGTCAGTACTTCAGCTTTGGGAATGGCAATCTCCAGATTTTCCACTGCCAATTCACTGCCATACTGCTGGACAGGCACATTCCTCCATTCAAGATCATCCCATGCAGAAACAGGATCATCAAGGTCAGTCAGCACTTGCTGCATCCGCCATAAGACCTCCGGGTCCATAGCTGCAGGGGCAGGTTGGCAAAGCCCGCTGTTACTCTGCCACATTGCCGATTCTTCAGCCAGGATTTCAGCACTGTCAGCTTATATTTCCTCATAGACCCAGGAAAAGGGAGCCCCATCTTGCTGCTGAGCGGAGTCTAGCAGCTGTTTGTAGGCAAATTCCAGCTCACGTTGCCGCTCTCGTTCTCTCTCTTGTCGCTCTCCTTCTCTCTCTTGGCGCTTTTGTTCTTTCTGTTGTCGCTCATCCTGCAGCTGGATGTCTCTAATGGCCTCCTGTCTAGCGGTCTCTGATGGGTTAGCACCATATAATGCCAACCGCTGTTGAACTCGCTGCTGGAACAAGTCTTTAACTGACCGGGGTCCTGCATCACCATCCCTCTGATCCATCTCAGCTAGCGCAATGATCAGGGTGGCCTTGTTCTTCCCACCGGTCCCTCCACAGCTCTCAAGCAAGTCTTTTAGCATGGTTCTCCTGCAGGCTGCATAGCTGGTCATTCATGGTGGTGGTTTGGAGTTGTCCCAGTAACTGGAGAGCAAATCCCACCGCTGCCAACCAATGTGACGAGACCCTTTCTCGCCCAGGTCCTGCTCTCCCGACACTCCTCTGCTTCTATTGGATCAGATTGCAACATCTGATGGCCCAGTCATCCAAGATTCCAGGATCCGACCTACAGCTATGTGCCGATCGCGATCCATTTGAAGAACACACACCAGACGACCTGTATGTATGCTCAACCAGAACTCAACTTTATTGAAACACTCTGCTGGTTATATACAGGTTACAAGCTTGTCATCAAAGAACAATTAAATCTCCACCCCCTTTTCACACACTGGGGCTTCCATACAGATAGACATTTCGGCACCGATGTATTTAGCATGACTTTACTACCTCAGAGAGAATGACATTCCTGTAGATAATGACTAGATATGTGCATTCCCGTTCGTACGAATGTTATTTTCGTACGAAAATGTTCATTTTCGTACCCGCGGGATAATGTGTACATACGAAAACGGTAAAGCACCAAAATACGAAAACGACGGGATAACGGATGAGCCGCATAACGAACGACCGCAAATACAAACGAACGATCCGACGGGAAAAAACGACAAAACGAAAACGGCAAAATAACGAAAATGAAATCTGTTATAAGAGATTTGTATTGTGTATTTTGTTTAAATCCGTTTTGTGTTCATTTTCAGTTGTATGTTCATTGTTCAATGACATCTATAACAAAATAATTTCATTATGTATATTGAACGAATTCCTTTTTCTGTTTGTATTGTGTATTTAAAATACTGAAGGCAAATCTTTTGTTATAGGTGTCATATCAACATATGAAAATAACAAAAGAAACGGGTTCAAATGCAAATCTTTTGTTTATCGTTTTTTTTGAATGACCAGAGAGTTAGGCATGATACAATTTTCTGTGCAATTTTCTGTACAATTTTCTTTAGATTTACCTTCAACTATGTAGTGCAAGGGCCTGCCTGATTGCATACAATTGAAAGTGTTGCTTAGTTTGACCTCATATTATATGGTTTTTGGTAAATCTAAAAGAAAATTGTACAAGAATATTGAACATGTATGGCCAGCCTTATGAAGACAAAGAAAAATGGATAGCCGCACTCCGAAACCTGATGGGTGGTCTTTTATTCAATAGACAGCATGTACAAAAATAGGGTCACAGCAGTGGAAACAAGGAACAGCCGACGCGTTTCGCACTGGATCAGTGCTTATTCATGGCCAGCCTTAGTGACTGAAAGCAGCTTCTCTTTTGTGCTGAGTAGTGAGTACACTAGTACAGTAAAGCCAAATAAACTTTTCTGTGGATTTTCATCTGAAGGGAGATCAGTTGGCCAGACTTTTGAACCCAAAAATGGTTTTCTGATGCAGTTTAAAAACGAACAAATTTTCTGAGAACGATCGGAAAACAATCGTTTTTATGTTTGTTGTTAAAACAGTCTGACCAAGTGTATGGGGCTTAATAGTATTAAGCCCCATACACTTGGTCAGACTGTTTTAACAACAAACATAAAAACGATAATTTTCCGATCGTTCTCAGAAAATTTGTTAATAGTATTAAGCCCCATACACTTGGTCAGACTGTTTTAACAACAAACATAAAAACTATAATTTTCCGATCGTTCTCAGAAAATTTGTTTGTTTTTAAACTGCATCAGAAAACCATTTTTGGGTTCAAAAGTCTGGCCAACTGATCTCCCTTCAAATGAAAATCCACAGAAAAGTTTATTTGGCTTTACTGTACTAGTGTACTCACTACTCAGCACAAAAGAGAAGCTACTTTCAGTCACTGAGGCTGGTCATACATGTTCAATTTTCTTGTACAATTTTCTTTTAGATTTACCAAAAACCATATAATATGAGGTCAAACTAAACAACACTTTCAATTGTATGCAATCAGGCAGGCCCTTGCACTACATAGTTGAAGGTAAATCTAAAGAAAATTGTACAGAAAATTGCACAGAAAATTGTATCATGTATGGCCAGCCTAACTCTCTGGCCATTCAAAAAAACAATAAAACAAAAGATTTGCATTTGAACCTGTTTCTTTTGTTATTTTTGTATGTTGATGACACCTATAACAAAAGATTTGCCTTCAGTATTTTGAATACACAATACAAACAGAAAAAGGAATTCATTCAATATACATAATGAAATTCTTTTGTTATAGATGTCATTGAACAATGAACATACAACTGACACTAACAAAAGAAAAGCATTCAAGATACACAGAATGCAAATTGTCGAAAATTCATGATAATTATTGTCTAACAAGAAACGAACATGAATTAAACAGAATAACGAACCATCCCGCATGTACGAAAATAAAACGGTAACGGAAATACGAAACAATCGGAATACGAAAAAATTGCGTCGTACGACAAACGAATTGGAACGAACGGGAAAACGGGCGTCTTACGAAAAACGAACGGAAACGAACAGACGGGACCATACGAAACGGAACAAAAAAAACGGAACAGAAAAAGGTGCTCCTGATAATTTTTTCTGTGCACATGTCTAATAATGACATCAGTGAAGTTAACAGAATACGTTATCTAGTCAGCTTGTCTCCGCATAGAGAGGAGGTCATTACTACATCTGAGAGATCACACTCTTTTAGATAATGACATGCTAATCCAATACTCCTGATAATCAAAAGGCTCAAAACAGTGTTATCACACAATAGAAAGGTCTAAGAGCCGACCTGAATTAACACCTCTACACACTGGAAAATGAAATGTCTCTCATAAGCCCGGCTTCACTTAGCATTTCACTAGTTGGAGCTAAGCTTTGAAGTGTCATTGTCCTAGTGACCTAGTCATGACAAATTAAGCCACTTCCAGTATCTCTTGCAATATGTACTATCCACAATGTCTCATCTTCTGCAATACATGAATTAGGATTTTACGTAGAAACACTTCAGTATTTCACGGCCCATGACAGGGGGGAACCGAGGTGTCACCACTAGAAACAAGTCATCATGGATAGCCACCAAAAGTAAGAGTACGATCGGGGCAAAGCTCCTGATGTGATCGGAAGAAAAAAAAGGGGAGGCCAGTAAACAAAACACACAGGCTGGATCAGGTAAGGTTCAGGGTGGGCCGGGTGGGATCCGAGGCCGTAGCCCTGAAACGTTTAGGGGAGTCCTTTCCGAGGGCTTCTCTGATCCAAGGGACGATTGAGTGGAGGGGCTTTGGAAGGGGTCTGGGATTGACGGCCTGGGTGGTGAGAGTATAGGAAGGCCTCGGCTTCAGAGGGGTCATGGAATGATAGCTGGTCACCATTTGGGGCCCTGAGGCGAAGAATGGCCGGGAAGGCCAGTGTGAATTTGACTTGCTGTTTAAAAAGTTCTGTGCATACCTGCTGGAAAGTTTTCCTCTTCTTAGATACCTCAATCGAATAATCAGCGAATATCAAGATCCTTAGTCCATCAATCTGGACATGCCGGGCCTGTCTGAACTTCTGTAGTATAAGGGACTTGTCAGAGTAATTCAAATATTGTGGGCCAGAGTCTCAAAAGAGATACGATGGTGTATTGCAGGAAACACCGTCGCATCTCTGTTTTTTTGCCCGGATATCTATGCGTGTGATTCCTAGAATCACTTAGGCATAGATACAGCGAAGATCCGACAGGTGTAAAACACTTACACCGTCGGATCTTAGATGTAATTACTTCGCTGGCCGTTAGGTGGCCTTTACGTTGATTTCTCATTTGTCTATACAAATGAGCCTAATACGCCGATTCCCGAACGTTTTTACGCCGCCTCGTCGTCGTTTACGTCGTTTCTGTAAGCGTAAACCTACCCCTGCTATATGAGGGGTAGGCTTACGAAGTTCCGTCGTATGCCATGTTAAATATGGCGTTGGGTCAGCGTAGTTTTTTTCCGTCAGTTACATCGTTTTACTAAGTTGTTCGCGAATAGGGCTTTGCGTAAGTGACGATCACGTCGTTTTCACGTCGGCTTCAACAACGTTTTTCGACGTGAGCTGGAGCATGCGCACTAAGCTTTTTTCCTGGCCGGCGCATGCGCAGTTCGATCGACGCGGGGGCGCGCTTAATTTAAATACAAGCCACCCCCTTTGAATTACGCGGGGATACGCCGGGCCATTTACACTACGCCGCCGCAAATTACGGAGCAAATGCTTGGAGAATGCGGCACTTGCTCCAGCAAGTTGCGGCGGCGTAGTGTAAAGGGCTTACACTACACCGCCGAGGATTATACCACAATCTGGCCCTTAGCGATGATAGGCCAAGGTGTTTTGCGGTCAGAGTTAAAAGCCCCCATGCGGTGAGCCCTCTCCACCGTGCAGGGGCCTGGAAGGCCCAAAGCTTCTGGTATGCGCTGCGCGCAGAACTCTGCGAGTGCAGCCGATTGAAGCGATTCCGGGACCCCTACGAAACGTAGTTTACCCCTTCTGGATCTATTTTCCAAATCATCCAGCTTTTGCAGTATATATTGGTTTGTTTTGTCTTGTGCATGTTTGGTGGCTTGTGCCTGGTATAGTTCATCCTCGGCATTAGACAAGCGGTGCTCCAAATCATTGAGTCTGGTGCCATGCTCACTGAGCTGTGATTTGATCTTCGCCATCCCAGCATTTACTGCCTTCTCTACGGAGGCGGCGATCATGGGGGTCAGGAGAGCTGCCACTGCCTGGGCTATGCGGTCTGTAGTGCTCCCACCGGTGGTGTCCCCGAGGAGTGAGGGGATGGAGGGAGAGATGAACTGCCGCTTACCTCCATCGCCGTTTGCAGCGCCACTGCGTGTGGAGCCGAGTAGGCCGAGACCGGGGGGCCTCGATTTGCGGGAGAGCCACAGCGCCGTCTGGGCCGTTTGGGTGCGAGCACTCGATTTTTCTACGAATCGGTCCATAGTGTAGCAGGGGTGGCCCAGGAGGTGGAGGGGGGTCTGCTGGGCGTCTCAGGCCGGTTTTACAGGCAGAATTAGGTCGTGCTGCGGGAGCCGAGGAGAGGAGCAGCTACTCCATGCGGTGCCGGAACCGGAAGTCATTTGTAAGTTTTAAATTGCACCTTTTTTGTACAACGGTGAAAAAACGAAGGCCTGCAAAACTATAAATAAGTAATGTAGTATAACAATCTGAAGGTTATAATTTTTTACTTACAGCTTTCAGAACTTTCTAAAAGATCCCACACACACACACACACAAACCATATGTTTTCTGAAAATACATGACCCGTAGAACAAAAAAAAGTGCTTCTGATATTTTAGACCCGCAGTAGTTGCCCAGATGTTTATCAAATCAGCTGGGGTTTGCTCTGGGTACTCCGGTTTTCTCTTACAGGCTAAAGACACGCTGCTAGGTTAATTGACCTTAGTATCTATGAATGTAAATTAAGGACCTTAGAATGTAAGCTCCTTGAGGGCAAGACTGATGTACATGTACAATGTGTGCATACTGTAGTGCTGCAGAAAGTGTCTATCATGGTGGCCACACAAAATAGTGACACTTGGGGCTAAATTTGGACATTTTCAGTTATGGGTGTACTCACTTTTGTTGCCATCGGTTTAGACATTAATGGCTGTGTGTTGAGTTATTTTGAGGGGACAGCAAATATACACTGTTATACAAGCTGTACACTCACTACTTTACATTGTAGCAAAGTGTAATTTCTTCAGTGTTGTCACATGAAAAGATATAATAAAATATTTACAAACATGTGAGAGGTGTACTCACTTTTGTAAATACTGTAAGCTTACTAAAACAAATACTTTGAATTTCTAAGGACTGCATATGCCATAGTACCTTAGTGTCTGCAAGCAGTAATTCCTGTACTGACTCCACCTTCTGAAACTCTTTCTCTCAGCACCTCTTTAGTTTAGAAGGCAGGCTCTGTAAAATGTTTGACATAGCTCTACCTACACACAGGTAAATAGGTACCACAGATTTAAAATGGTTGTAAAGGCTTATGTTATTTTACCTTTGTGTATACTACGCATGAAGGTAAAAAACCTTCTGTGTTCAACAGCACCCCCTAATACTTACCCATCTTGATCTAGTGATGTGCACGAGAACAGTGGTTCTACCGGGTCTCTTCCTTCTCAGTGGCTGAGACAGCAGCAGGAGCCATTGGCTCTGCCTACTGTCAATCGCAACCAGTGAGCCAATGAGGAGTGAGTGGAGGCGGGGCCAACCCACGATTCGCGTGTGAATGAACACAGCTTGGGAACGAGCCTGCTCAGGTGCCCCCATAGGAAGCTGCTTGCTATGGGAGCACTCTGCAAGAGGGAGGGTCCAGGAGATCTGATGGGGGACCTGAGAGAAAGAGGTTTGGGGCTGTTCTGTGCAAAACTACTGCACAGAGCAGGTAAGTATAACATGTTTGTTATGAAAAAAAAAATCTTTTATACATTGGTATAGGAAATTTACCACCCAGCTCCAAATCCGTATTTTTCCACCTACTGTTAGCTGCTAAGGTGAACATCACTAGATTATGGTGTACATTCTTACCTCCTACTATTGCTAATACTTCAATGTGACATGGAGCAACTAATCGCTCGCAAGAATTTACGATTGAAACACTTTTCGACTATATGGTCTTTATTAATTTCCCACCCTATGTGTACTGTAACCTAATGTTGTTTATATGTCTCATCTTTCCCTCCATGATGTTATGCTTCCTAATGACAGTGCCTTATTTTCCCACGGCTCTCTGCCTACCTTCTTCTTTCTTTTGTTTTTTCCCTTTCTTTCCTTCCTTTTTCCTGGCTTCCTTCTTCTACCCCTTCCCAGCCCAGCTCCATAACTCCATCCTCTAACTCCCCTACCCCACACCTCCTATACCCCCCCCCCCCCGCTCTATCTGCTCCCTCCTATCCCAAATAATGATCTTAATGTTTTTGCAATTTGGTCCCAATTTCAGCAATACCTATGTTGTACTTACGTAGCCTTTTAATCCAGTCACTATGTTATATTATTGTTACTTTTGGTCTGCATGGGAACCAACTACCTCTTGCTTACTTTCTGTTCATACTTTAAAACAAAGAACTATTGAACATTAAAAAATAAATTAAAAAAATCTTGTTTTAATATTAAGAGTACAATAGAAATATTTGAAATACAATGTGGAAAGGAGTACATGATTTTACATTTTGACCATAGATACGCTTAACCACTTAGCAACCACCTGCCGAAAAATAACGGCGGCAAGGTGGTTGCTTAACTCTGGGATCACGTTATATAACGTGATTCCAGAGTCGCGCTCCCGCGCGCCCCCTGGGGCGCGCACACGGGAATGTCCGTGACCGCCGGGTCCAGAGGACCCGGCGGGTCACGAATCACGGTAAATCGCCGCTGATAGCGGCGGTTTACCACGTGATCGCGCCGTCCAATGACGGCGCGATCAGATGTAAACAGACCGGCGTCATTTGATGACGCCGGTTCCTCCCTCCTCTCTCTGTACCGATCGGTACAGTGTGAGAGGAGAGGGGAGGGAGCGGATGGCAGCGCCAGTGCTGCGGGATGGATCTGTGACAAATGTAGTCACAGATCCATCCATCCATCCCTCCCTGCTCAGCCATCCCTGCTGCACATACTCTGCAATACTGGGCAATACTCTGGGGGGGGGCAATACTCTGGGGGGGGGGCAATACTCTGGGGGGGGGGCAATACTCTGGGGGGGGGCAATACTCTGGGGGGGGCAATACTCTGGGCATACTCTGGTGGGCATACTCCCGCAATACTCTGGGCATACTCCCGCAATACTCTGGGCATACTCCCGCAATACTCTGGGCATACTCCCGCAATACTCTGGGCATACTCCCGCAATACTCTGGGCATACTCCCGCAATACTCTGGGCATACTCCCGCAATACTCTGGGCATACTCCCGCAATACTCTGGGCATACTCCCGCAATACTCTGGGCATACTCCCGCAATAATCTGGACATACTCCCGCAATACTCTGGGCATACTCCCACAATACTCTGGGCATACCTCCGCAATACTCTGGGCATACCTCCGCAATACTCTGGGCATACCTCCGCAATACTCTGGGCATACTCCGCAATACTCTGGGCATACTCCGCAATACTCTGGGCATACTCCGCAATACTCTGGGCATACTCCGCAATACTCTGGGCATACAGCGCCCCTGTCCCCGTGAGCTCGCATGCAGAAACGAGCGCATACGCAAGTCCCGCCCACATATGAAAACGGTGTTCAAACCACACATGTGAGGTATCGCTGCGAACGTTAGAGCGAGAGCAATAATTTTGGCCCTAGACCTCTTCTCCAACTAAAATGATGTAACCAGTAAAAATATTTAAAGCGTCACCTATGGGGATTTTTAAGTCGCAAAGTTTGGCGCCATTCCATGTGGCCACGCTGTGTAAAAGTCTCACACATGGGGTATCGCCATACTCGGGAGGAATAGCAGAATGTGTTTTGGGGTGTAATTTGTGGTATGCATATGCTGTGTGTGAGAAATAACCCGCTAATATGAAAATGTTGTGGAAAGAAAATAAAAATGAAAAAAATCTTGATTTTGCAAAGAATTGTGGGAAAAAAATTACAACTTCAAAAAACTCACAATGCCTCTTTCTAAATACCTTGGAATGTCTTCTTTCCAAAAAGGGGTCATTTGGGGGGTATTTGTACTTTTCTGGCATGTTAGGGTCTCAAGAAATGAGAGAGGATGTCAGTACATCAGATGTGATCAAATTGATAAATTTTCAGTAATTGGTACCATAAAAAATTTTTAGATATTATTTAGTCTGGGTGAAAGTTATAGGGTCTAAAACCCTATAACTTTCACCCAGACTAAATAATATCTAAAATTTTTTTGTTTTGTTACCAAAGATATGTAGCAGTATACATTTTAGGCCAAATTTATGAAGAAAAATTACTTTTTTGCAAAATTTTATAATAGAAATGAAGAAAAATTCATTTTTTTACAAAATTTTCGTTCTTTTTTCATTTATAGTGAAAAAAATAAAAACCGCAGAGGTGATAAAATACCACCAAAAGAAAGCTCTATTTGTGGGAAAAAAAGGACAAAAATGTCATTTGGTTATAGTGTTGTATGACTGAGTTATTGTCATTCAAAATGTGAGAGCACCGAAAGCTGAAAATTGGTCTGGTTATTAAGTGGGTTTAAGTGCCCAGTAGTCAAGTGGTTAAAGTGGGTAATAAAAATTTTAAGTTGGTCAAAGACAAAATGACCACTTACACTATAGGAGAACATTGTTATGATTAAGTTCACCTGCTGGTGGCACTATCCTGCTCTGGGCTGTTTGCTGCAGTTCCAGTGTCAAGCAACAGGTGTCTCCCAGGACCCAGCAGGGTATTGTAATCAGGCTAATTTGTGTTCAGCTGCCTGGGGGCAACTTAAAGGGGTTGAAAAGGAAAAACAATTTCCCCCCTAACTAGCTTCCTTTACCTTAGTGCAGTCCTCCTTTACTTACCTCATCCTTCGATTTGGTTTTTAAATGCCCTTATTTCTTCTGAGAAATGCTCACTTCCTTTTCTTCTGTCTGTAACTACACAATGTAATGTGAGGCTTTCTCCCTGGTGTGGAGAAAGCCTCTTGAGGGGGGAGGGGGCGAGCAGGAGTGTCAGGACACCCACTAACACACAGCTCCTTTCTCTATCTGCAAAGTAGAGAGTGTCCTGACACTGCTGCTCGCCCCCTCCCCCCCCGAAGAGGCTTTCTCCACACCAGGGAGAAAGCCTTGCATTATGGTGTGTAGTTACAGACAGAAGAACAGGAAGTGAGGGTTTCCAAAAGAAATAAGGACAATTAAAAGCAAAATCGAAGGATGAGGTAAGTGAAGGAGGACTGCACTAAGGTAAAGGAAGCTATATAGGGAAAAAAATGTTTTTCCTTTACAACCCCTTTAAGACTTCTTCTCCCTTCCCCCAGTGCATCACGATTTTAGTCCTTGCCTTGCTGCTTATCCTGTCCAGTCTGCACCCCTGTGCCTTGCTTCTGTCTTCCTCTGTTCTGTCCCCAGCTTTTACCCCCCCCCCCCATCCTTGCAACCATTGTACACTTGTCCCTAGCTTGGTCTGTATATATATATATATGTATTTAGTTGTTCAGGTTTAACAGCTCTCAGGGTTTTTGGTTCTCTTTGGGGGTAGTTCATGTTTACCGTGTGCTGTGTTCATTGTTTGCTATTTCTCACTGTAAATAAATCTCACTTTAATAAATATATATCCTTTGTTTGGTCTCAGTATCCTTGTGTAGCTACATGTCTGGTCACATTAGATGTAGGGTGACCACGTGTCCCAGATTGCCCGGGACAGTCTCGCATTTTGCAGGTCTTTCCTGGGCACATTCATTCCAGGACAATACAGTGTCCCGGATTGAAACTGACACCCCCCCCCCCCCCCCGGGCCAATCTGATGCCCCCCAAAAAAGGATGCCACATCACTGCTTTACTCACTGATAGTACTTGTCCTGACCGGGAATGCCTGGAGGAGCACAATCCCGCCCCCTGCTTGTGATTGGAGAAATCATAAATCCTGACTCTTGTGTGCAATCACTGTGCTGTGATTCGTTACAGCACAATATGATTTTTGGGAAGGGAGGGTGTCCCTGAATGGTAGTTTGGAAATGTGGTCACCCTACTTAGACGCTGATCCTGACAAACATCTATTCTAGATTCATGTTATAGGACAAAATACATTTGGAAAGTGTATGGTTTTTAGAAAGCAAAAGTACCACCAGATCTTGTATTTTTTATTGTAGTACATTATTCTCTCAAGTCTCCATGTATAGAAAATGCATACCCGTTAATGAGTCTAGAAAAACTAATGCATATGCATTGACTTTGTGTTCTAGCCCATGCACAAGTATGCACTAAGACTAGAGCAAACAACTGCCAGGAATGTATCCAATCTGGTGCGCACTGCGCTTGGTGTAAGAAGCTGGTGAGTAAACATTTCAAATGACTGTCTTTTAGTTAGAAGATGCCTCTTTTTAAAGCAGGCATAGGTGTGCGCACAGGGTGTGCCAGGTGTGCCCAGGCACACCCAAATCACCCTTTACAGCACAGATTTCTCCTACTGCCCTGGCTACCCCCTGCAAGGATGTTTTAGGAAAAGTGGAGGAAGGGGCTGGTAAATATGTAATTGACCATTCCCTTACCTTTCTGAATGAACATCATGAGTGACCAGTAGTGTGTGCTTGAGCTGTGGGGGTGCACACTCTAATGCAATATGCTGCACACACCTATTAAAGCAGGATTCAGTAAATGGAGTTCCTTGTTATGATAATATTTGAAGAAGAAAAATTAAGCTTAACCCAGTTGTTGTACAATTCCAAAGAATCAAAATCACATCCCAGTAAAATCTGAAAATTTGTAGGAAGAAAAAGCCCCTGGGATGGTGCGCATTGCAACAATGAAATGGAATTAGCAAAAAAGTATAAAAATATATATTTATTTAATATAAATCATAATAATCACAGTATACAAAATTAGAAAAGATCATTAAAAACAAAGGGATTGACATACACAATAAATTCACCAATATATAGAAATCCACATCCGAATGCAGACAGGTAGGTCAAAACATAAAGAGGTGGATAATACCCGACGTGTTTTGGAGGCAAATAAACCATATGCAAATTCCTTCTTCAGGGATTCTTAATATTGATATAAACAAAATTATTATTTTTTCTAATAAAAGGAAAGTAAAGAGAGAACATAGTAAAAATAGTTATGCACTGAAGCCAGGGCCGTCTTTACCGCAGGGCAAACGGGGAAGCTGCCCAGGGCCCTGTCACTGTTTGGGGCCAGGGCTGGACTGGGACAAAAATTTGGCCCTGGACTTCATCCAGACTGGCCCACTTTGACAGGTCTCTCCCATGGCGGCCGGACAACTCCCGCACCCCCTCTCCCCCTTCACTAGCCACTAGCTGTTCTACTTTATTAGAGTAGAACGGCTGGTACTGGTACTCTTATAGGCAGTACCAGTGGGGAACCTAGACATTATTCCACCCGGGGCAAAGAATCAGTTTGGTCCCCCCCCCCTCCTGGGACAAGATTAGGCAGAAGTGAGAAACTCCCAGGCCAAAGCTGTTGAGTCAGCTGTCTGTCCCCTCCCCCATGCTCCTATGTCATCGTCCCTGCTCCTCAGGTCCTCCCCCTGCTTCTTTGTTCCCCCCAGGTGAGCGCTGCGGGGAGGGAGAGGAGGTGAGCGCTGCAGGAAGGAAGAGACCGAGGAGCCCACGGGGGCGGCGGTCCACTGTCACTGAAGCCGGCCCACTGAGCCATCGGCCCACCGGGAAACTCCCTGTAGTCCCAATGGCCAGTCCATCCCTGTTTGGGGCCCAAAGCAGAGCTGCCATTTAGCCCCCGTGCTGCCCTCAAATCGGCACATTGGCGCTGAAAACCCACCCACACACAGTCTGTCAACAGCGCGCTGCGCGCACAGTGCAGCAGTGCCAGTGCTGCATTTTCTCAATGGAAGAGCTAGCCGTGGGTGGGCGGGGCCTTGAGCGCCACTGATACTCTGGCCCCACCCCTTGCTATGTGTGCACCATACAGTCACTGCTGCCTGGTGACATCACGACGAGGAGAGCAAAAGCCCCAACATTCGGAGCGGTCCGACGAAGGATTCCTCCTCCTCGCGCCTAAGCTCCGCCCCCCCAACTCCGGGTCTTCCCTGAAGGTGAAGGCTGTTCCTGCCTGGAAAAAAGGTAGGATAAATGCTCCCTGCACTGCCCTGAGTAGCACATGGGTACTCTGCTCCCTCTCATACACTGCCCTCCTCCAGTCATGCTGTACAGTTCCCCCATACTGCCTTCAACTACCCCCCCATTTTACTCCTCTCCACTAACACCCCTCCCATTATACTGCCCTCCACTAACACCCCTTCCATCATACTGCCCTCCACTAACCCCCCACCTATTATACTGCCCTTCAATAACCCCCCTCTCATCATACTGCCCTCCACTAACCCCCCTCCCATCATACTGCCCTCCACTACCTCCCCTCCCATCATACTGCCCTCCACTACCACCCCTCCCGTTATACTGCCCTCCACTACCACCCCTCCCATCATATTGCCCTCCACTACCACTCCACCATCATACTGCCCTCCACTAACCCTCTCCCATCATACTGCCCTCCACTAACCCCCCCATCATGCTGCCCTCCACTAATCCCCCTCCCATCATACTGCCCTCCACTAATCCCCCTTCCATTATACTGCCCTCCACTACCACCCTTCCTATCATATTGCCCTCCACCAACCCTCCTCCCATTATACTGCCCCCTTCCATTTACATTATACTTCCCTCCACTGCCCCCTCCCATTATACTGCCCTCCACTGCCACCCCTCCCATTTACATTATACTGCCCTCCACTACTCCCCTACCATTATCCTCCTCTCCACTGCCACCCCTCCCATCATACTGCCCTCTAATACCTCCCCTCCCATCATCTTGCCCTCCAGCCCATCATACTGCCCTCCACTGCCTCCCCTCCCATCATACTGCCTTCCACTGCCACCACTCCCATCATACTGCCCTCCACTACCTCTCCTCCCATCATACTGCCCTCCACTGCCACCCCTACCATCATACTGCCCTCCACTGCTACCAACTCCCATCAAAAACTGTGAAAAAAACTATAATGGTAAAAAATAAAATAACAAAAATTTAAAACTACTGATCCCGTCCACTGTCCTAGTGACCATGTCCACTGCTCTACTGATCACGCCCAATGCCCTATTGAAGACTTCCACTGCTTTACTGACCATGTCCACTTCTCTACTGACTGACATCATTCACAGTCCACACTGACACCACTGTAGGAACTACCAGCAAAGGTTGCACTTGCGACTGGGCTCTGGCCTTCTGCCACCATGGCAGGGCCCAAGACTGCAGGACTGCACAACATGTGAAAGGGATTCGCTGTGGAGCCATTAAGGGTGGTGGGATCAATGGGAAGGGCTCTGGGCTCGGTTCTCACTCCTTTCCGAGCAGAGTGATGCCGACTGTCAGTCAGCTTCGCTTCTGCTCTACTTCTCAGCGCTCATTGGACCGCTGAGCTGTAGAGGGGCAGGGAGAGGCTGTCTCAGCCGCTTACTGAGACTGTGCTCAGTTCAGTGTGGGTGCCCGGCTCTCAGTGACTGACCTGGAATAGCGAGAGCAAGTGCAGAGCATGGATGGCCGTGTCGATCCTTCCCGCATGTCCCTCCCTCTCGGTGCCGACTCACCCACCCGCCAAGCTGATGTGCTGCAGGAAGAGACCGGGCTCCGCTGCTGGCTGCCCAAATCGTGAGTACCAGCTGCCCCTCCATGCTGATTAGTACAGAGGGCTGAGTACCTCTGACACTGTCCTCTGCTCTCTACTCCTCTCCTGAACCTGTGTGGGAGCCCTCTCCTCTTCCTGCATCTCCCATCTACCCTGCACTCCTCACCCTATACTGAACTAATCTATAGAACCCCACCCATACTGATCACCCTGTACAACACTTTACCACTTACTATACACCCTGCCCCCCCCCCCCACAGAACCCTTCACCCCATACTGTTCTACTCTACAGATCACTGCACCCCTCACTATACACATTTCCCCCACCTTATAGAACACTATCGCTCACTGTTCACCCTGCCCCCACCCCATAGAACACTGTACCCCTCTGGGCTCACCCCTTTTTTTTTTTGATAATTCTATGTGTGTGTCTGTTGGGGTCAGGAGCAAAATTGCACTTGGGGAAGGGGGGGGTCCAAAAAAAATGTTTGCTCAGGATCCAAACCATATTAAAGACGGCCCTGACTGGAGCTAGAAGACAGTGTGAAGTTGGTCAGTTGAAAGGTCAGAAGCTGGCAGACTTCAGACTTCACTTTGAGCAAAAAAAAAAAAAAAAAAAACACAACTATAAATAACCATAGAGTATATAATTTAAAAGAGAAGTATGGAATTAGAAAAAAATAAACAATCACACTATCCTAGATGGTTAAAGAATTAATCCCAGCTGTAGCTGCCCCCTGCCGCCTCTAAGACCGAGAACTGAGCAGTCAAACACCGCTGATTGCTTAGCTCTTGGTCTTCAGCCTGCAGAAAGCCAGTAAATATCAATCACAGCTTCTTTGCTCAGGCCCTCCAGCACTCACTGGAGTTCTGGGCTGTGAAGGGGGCAGGAGTAGCTGGCTCAGGCTCTCAGTGGTTCGTTGAGAGGCTGAGCTAGCTGCCTATGGTTGGGATCTTTTCAGAGCCTGGACTGGGCCTGTGACATCAACCTAACTGCACTCCTGTGAGCCATAGAGGTATAGAAAAAAAGTATACCTTTCGCTACACTTCACCTTTAAAGAGGAAGTAAACCCTGATGGGTTTTACTTTCTATTTTTCTCGCAGCAAATCCTTCAAATTAAAAGCATTGCATACCAGCCCATTATGTGCTACATACCTGCAAAAGAATCCAGCAATGTCCCCAGTGTATGCAGCGTCCATCTTCTGGTCCCTCTTACTTCCAGGCTACGGACTCGGGCTCTGTGATTCGCCGGAGCCGCGTGATGTAACTCCCACGCATGCGCACAGGAGCCACGATTAATGGAACAGTCTAGCTAAGAAACGGCACATTTTGGAGATATTTCCACTACCTATAGGTAAGCCTTATTCTAGGCTTACCTATAGGTAGAAGTCCAAAGAGTGGGTTTACAACCACTATAAGGAAGCTTAACACAGTACCATTGATTTAAACATATTTTCATATTTGTACCCCAAAACAGTCTGCAATTAAAGCTATTAACCACTTCAGCCCCGAAAGAATTTACACCCTTCCTGACCAGAGCATTTTTTGTGATTCGGCAATGTTGTATCCAAACAAAATTGACGTCAATTTTTCCCACAAATAGAGCTTTCTTTTGGTGATATTTAATTACCTCTGCGTTTTTATTTTTTGCGCTATAAAAAAGAGCGACAATTAAAAAAAATATATATTTTTTCCTTTTTGCTCAAAATATATATCCCCAAAAATATATATAAAAAAAATGTTTTTTCAGCATGTAGAAAAAACGAAGTTTTTCCAACTTCATCATTAAAAACGATGTTGGCCACACACCATTGTTTTTCAAAAAATGATGAGCAAAGCGCGGTGACGTAGAACACGTACGACGGCACTCTAAAGGGGAAGTTCCATTTAAGCTCCCGTCTCCTAACTTGCTTCTAAGCATGCACGGGTTTAAAACGTCGTTTTAACGTAATTTTAGCCCACACACGATAATTTTTTACAACCCGGAAAACGACATTTTTAAAAACGACGTTAAAAAAATGCAGCATGCTCGAATTTTTGTTGTTGTGAAGCCCACACACAATCATTTTAAATGACGTTTTTAAAAACTGCGTTTTTTTTTAAGCCGAAGAAACGATCGTGTGTACGGGGCATGATATTTCCTATCATCTGTGCCCAGTCTTGCCACAAAGAGTTAATCCAGCTCTGAGCAATCCTATTTTATTATTTCAGTGAGATAAATGGACAAACAGGAGAAAACTTTTGTCCGTTCTTCCCACTTGCTGTGAATGACAGGATATTTACATATCTCATGCACTAGCCTGAGACAGGCATTATTTTTTAATTTCCACCCCCACTCCTTTTCTGAAGCCATGTGGTTACTTTTCTGGATTTTGACAGGATGTTAGGGATCATAGCAGAATTCAGTGTAAGCAATACACAGGAAAAAATGCAAGTTGCCAAGGGGAGTGTAGAGGTGGACGGGGAGTCTACTGACATCACGACTTCACCCACCGAGCTCCAGACAACAGATCCACCCACAGAATCTGCAGTTTTTCAGGTCTCATAACAGACAGAGGGGAAACATTTGACAGGTAAGGATACATGCAGGAGGCATGTATATCCCTATAGATCACTATGGCAGTAGTTTAGAAAGGATGAGAGTGAGTTTATATCCACTTTAAGTGTGTCCTAGGGAGTGATTCTAACTGTGGGGGGATGGGCTACTACTGACATGACAGCGATCACTGCTTCCGATGACAGGGAGCAGTAGATCCCTATCATGTCACTAGGTAGAAAGGGAAAATGCCTTGTTTACATAGGCATCACCCCATTCTGCAGCTCCGTCTCATGATCGCAGGCCGCCGGTGAACATCGAGTTTGCAGGACCCGCTGTTGCACAGTGAAAGAACAAGTAGGGGGAAGAAAATGTGGCTGTGGTGTAAAGGCTAGAAGAATGTTGTGGCTGTGGTGGGAGATGTGGCTGTAGTAGAAGGGGAAGGAGATGTGGCTGTGGTGAAAGGAGGGGAGAACAATGTGGCTGTGATGGGATAGGGGTGGGGGCAATGTAGATGTGGTGGGGGAGGTGAGAAGATGTGACTGGTGAAAGAGAGATGAAGAATGTGGCTGTGGATGGGGGGAGACAATGTGGCTGTGGTGGGAGGAGCAAAATAATATTGCTGTGGTGGAAAAAGGGAGAAAATGTGACTGTGGTGGAAGAAGGGAGAAAATGTGGCTGTGGTGGGAGAGAAAATGTGGCTGTGGGAGAGGCGTCATTATGTGGCTTTTTTGGCAGAGAGGAAAAGAATGTGCCTGTGGTGGTGAGGAGGGTAAGAAAGAAGATTTGGCTATGGTGGGAAAGGGGTAGTAATGTGTGTTTTTCTGGAAGAGGGGAGAGGAATGTAGCTTTGGTGGAAGGGGGGCTAGAAGAATGTGACTGGGGGGTGGAGAATGCGACAGGGGTTAGAGGGGGATAGAAGAATGTGACTGGGGGTGAAGAGTTTAGCAGGGGTTGGGGGGGGGGTAGAAGAATGTGGCTGGGGTGAAGAATGTTGCTGGCGGATGTGGCTGTGGTGAGGAGAATAATGAGGGAAGGGAGGAGAGAGGAATGTGGTTGGGGGAAAATTGTAAATTGCCTTTCAATACAGATTTTCATTTAAATGCAACACTTTCAGAGAAACACGTATATATATATGTTTTAGTGGAAAATGGTTGCTGTAAGAATTAACTGTTATTATTAAGTTATATTTTACCTGTATTATTTTTATGTTTAGAATTTCACCACTGCAGGCGAGCCAGACTCTGCCCGATGTGACACCGTAAATGTACTAGTTGGGCGGGGCTGTAGTGAGGCAGATATCATCAATCCTCAAAGTACAGTATTACCTGAACGCCCCCAACCAAAAGATGATACAGTGCAGCTGACACCAGGGCAGATCAGGCTGCAGTTACGACCAGGTAAGACTGCATCACACAAAGTAGAGCACAATTCTAATGTGCCTTGGGTAAAAACTGTCCTGTTCTATGCTGGGGACTACTTAGCCATGAGCAGAATTTTAGGGTTCAGCTGGAGCTGACACAGTTTAAATAGTGCTGCCTGATTTTCTATTTAGTGTCGGGAATGACACTTTTCAAATGTAAGTGTGGATTTGTGTATGTTAATGTCTTCTTTTTTTTAATATATATATAAATGGTTTTATGCAATTAGGATTGTCCTTTTTTGTTTCCACTTGCACATGGGGAGAATCACTCTTGGAAGTAATACCATAGTGGTGAACTAATTGAGAAAGACTTGACCCAGTGATTAGGGGGTCAGCATTTCTGGTGAGTCATCTAGGTTGCATGGTTAGTGGGTCACGTGTGGAGTTTTTTTTTCACTCTGAATATGCACCAAGAATTTTTTTTTGATATAAGGAAATTTCATATTTGAGGTTGAGTAACTTTGGACACTTGTTGCAACAGTATCATTTTTGTGGCAGTTTATTGCACATTACACTTTAAAAGCACTGGGCACCTTGGTTAACAGCTGCACATAATTTGGATGAATACATTTTTTGTATTTTTTTGTAGCCTTCGTCCACGGCCTACATGGCAGCTCCTCTGGTCCTAATGGAGCCACCGCAGCTCCCTTCACCAGCTACGGTGCGACCCGCTACTCTTCAGACAGCCAGTCCTCCCTTCCTGCGCTCTTCGCCCGCTCCATGAAGCGCTGGATGAGGGACTGTATAACTGGAGCTCTTATGCATGCTGAGAGGCCAGCTGACACCCTATTATGGCCTCTCAGCAGCCTTCCTGGAATGTTCCTCGGGATCCGATTGTACCATCCAGGTTCCCCTATTACCATATTTAAAGGGCCAGAACACTGACTACCCCAAACCTATTACCATAATTAAACCGTGGTTACCATCCCAGCCTAGGGAAGAGGGGCGACCACAATACCAAGGAAGTGGGCCCAAAGGTTTGTGCCCACTTTGGCCATGGGATTTTCTTTTACTTAAATTTTAGGCTATAACGATAAACAGGATTAATATGACATTAACCCTCAGATTTTAAGAATGGATTTTATTGGCACACATAATGAATTAAAATTCCTTTGCGACCTCTAATGCACACGACCATTTTTCGGGTTGTAAAAAATTAGGGGCCAGATTCACAGAGCCCTTACTCTCCTGTTAGACCAGAGTACTTTCAAATTACCCGCGTCGTATCATTAGTTTGAATCCTCAAACCATGATACGACGGCTTCGGGCTTCGATCCGACAGGCTTACGTCTTCGTACACCTTCGGATCTACGCTGCAATCTTTTTGCGGCCGCTGGGTGGAGTTCGGGTCGTTTTCCGCGTCGGGGTATTAGCTTTTTCCGGCGATCCACAAAGTTACGATCGTCCGTTGCATTCTCTTACGGCATCTGTAGTAATCTTTTTGCTGCGTAAAGTTATACCAGCTATTAGCTGGTCTATAGTTAGACGACCCATGTTAAGTATGGCCGTCGTTCCCGCGTCGAATTTCAAATTTCTTTTTTTTTTGCGTAAGTCGTCCGGGAATAGGAATGTACGTAAACGACGCTACTAAAAAAACGACGTTATTTCGCGCAATGCACAGCGGGAAATTTCAGAACGGAGCATGAGCAGTTTGATCGCCGCGGGGACGCGCCTAATTTAAATGCTTCATGCCCCCTAATCGCGTATTTCGATTCTGCCGCAAGAAATACACTACGCCGCCGTACCTTACGGGCCGAAATCTACCTAAATTTGTCTTAGAGCCAGATAAAATACGGCGGCGTAGTGTATCTATGATACTCTGCGCCAGGGCAATTGTACCTGAATCTGGCCCTACGTTTTTAATGGTCTAGAAAAAAAATGTTGTCGTTTTTAACGTCGTAAAAAATGATCGTGTGTGGGCTTTAACGATGTAAAAAAAACGCACATGCTCAGAAGCAAGTTATGAGACGGGAACGCTCATTCTGGTAAAACAATCGTTCGTAATGGAGTTAGCACATTCATCACGCTGTAACAGACTGAAAAGCGAGAATCATCTTTTACTAACACGAAATCAGCAAAAGCAGACGTCATATGTGTTGTACGTCACCGTGCTTTGCTAGAGCTTTTTTTTCCACGATCGTATTTAGGCAAGACCATTTTAATGATCGGGTTGAAAAAAAAACGTTTTCTCTAGCCCATTAAAAACGTAATTTTTTACAACCCCAAAAACGTCGCGTGTTCGCGGCATGAGGATTTTTCCCTTTTTTTTTTTGCTGGCAGATGGAGAACTTTTTTTATATTGGCTTACACAGGAAGAAACTAGGTACTTGCACCTCCAAGAACCTTACTGCTAGCCTTGAGGCAGAAGTGCAAACCAGAAATATGTGTCCACATTGCATCTGGTAAACTTCCCTGTTCTCTCTGCATACCTGGAAGTAGGTGGACTGGCTCCTCCCTTATTTCTTAGGCCCTACCTTTTCCATGTTTGGGCCTCATTAGCCTATAACCTTCAAGTTTTGCTTGGTGGCTCTTTCCCTGTGCTTTCAAGACGACAAGTTTCTTAAACAAAAATGTACAGTGTTTTTTAGCTCAACGTGAAAAAGAGATCATGAGCATACTGAATCTTAACATTATAAGGCCATATTTTAAAATGTTTTTTGGCAAACTTGTCCATTGTGGTCAATAGAAAGCAAAATGCTTGGCTCACAGTTGCAGTGTTGAATTTAAATATAAAAACCCCTTGGCATTAAAAAAAAACAAAAAAAAAAAAAAAGAAAGCACACATCTAGGAGGTGGCAAGCTTGCCTCCTGAACCAATTGTAGCTTCTGCTATATCCACATGTTAAAGAGCCCTTAAAGTTTACTATATTATTATTGACTGCTTTATGAGAAGAAGTATCTGATCAACATGCACACAGTGTAATGCCACTGAATTGGGCTAACACCCTGTGATTTTTTTCATCTAAATAGTTTTTTTTCTATTATCAGGCAAAACTGGTGAATTTGAAGTGAAATTTAGACGGGCAGAAGGCTATCCTGTGGATTTATACTATCTTATGGACCTTTCTTTTTCCATGATTGATGACCTTATAAATGTAAAATCACTAGGAGATAATCTGCTTAATGCCCTAAATAAAATAACAAAGTCTGCCAGAATAGGTAAGAGTTGTGTATGTATTGATTTTTTCGGCATATACTGTATATCAGGTCTCCTAACAGTCATGCTTTAACTGTAGCAGCCCCAATATTAAGGTTTATCAAACTTAGCTGTGGCTTGCTAAAATAGGGCTAAATGTGGGTTGGGGCTTATATAAGCGGGTATTGTGATATATGACCTTGTTTATGATTGGAAAGTATACTATATGTGACCACTTTAGAGTCAAATAATGTAGCCCTGCTGTATTATAAGTCTGACCCTTTAATGTTTTTTTTCCATTACTTCTGCATATAACTTACTGTTCTTCCTCAGGTTTTGGTTCCTTTGTGGATAAAACTGTACTGCCATTTGTGAGCACACATCCAGAACAGCTAAAGAACCCTTGCCCAGATAAAACTATAGCTTGCCAACCTCCATTTTCCTTCAAACATATCCTCACTCTTACCCCTGATGGAGAGAAGTTTAAAAAGCAGGTTGGAGAGCAGTCCATTTCTGGAAATCTGGATTCACCAGAAGGAGGTCTAGACGCCATGATGCAAGTGGCAGTTTGTGGGGTGAGTAAAATCTGCTATCACAGTTCAGTCAAGCATAAAACCCTGCAAACATTCAAACTCAAACATGGGTTATAGCCTTTTTAAAGTGGGGGTTTCGCGGCCAAGCTTTTTTTTTCCAGCATTTTACAATAGTAAGGTACACTCACTTCTTTGGTCTCTGCATATATTCGCTGTACGTTTTCTTGGCAAAGAAGGAGTTATAAAAATCCATTCGAGGGAGTTTCCATTTTGCTTGTGGGCATTGTGGAGCCCACAAGCAATCACTTCCTAGAAATGGCGAACTTAGAGACGCCGTCATCACGTGACCGGCGTCACGTGTCACTTTGTTTGTCAAATCTCTTGAGATTTTGCTGCATGGCGTTCCACAATCTATCTTGGGAAGCACTCCCAGAAGACATTGCAGCGAATGCCCACATTACATTGCGGTGCTGGAAAAGGCTTAGAAACGCCTACTACCGCAAGAGGGAAATCCCAGAAGTCACACTGAGAAAGGCAATATTACGGTATTTATCTATATAGAAAAAAAAATCTTGTGGCTTTTGATGATGTAGATAGTGTATTGATTGTGTTACAATATAGTTGATATTTTGGATGAACCTCTGCTTTAATATGTAATAGATTTAAATGTGGTCTCTAGCGCTACCAAGTGAATAGGATATATGAATGAATACAATAAAAACAAAATAGAATAGAATAATGTTAAATAATGAGGAAAACGCTGCTATACAGTATCTAAAAGTGTAAATGTGCACATAAAAAAAGGGTCTAAACAAATAATGATAAGCGTGACCTCCTAAGTGAAAGTGAAAGTCTGGCCAAATGCCAGACAAACTAACGTGATAAGGTATGTGTCCAAACAATTCCAAGTCCAAAAGAAAACACAAATAGTCCTTTTAAATTATGTGAAATAAGTGTCACAGTTCTTTCAAGTAATATATCAAGACAATTCTTCTATAGATGACCCTCCTAATGGTTAATGCTCACAGAGCACTTACCTCACACCAGAGTACACTGAGCCTGTAAAATCTCCCAAACATCCAAGGGAACCACAGCTGGCCATCTCCACATCTGTCCACGCTCTCGGCAGCTTGAATGGGGTTCTCCAAAGGCGATGGCAGTGTCCAAGATAACAGAAGTGGGCAAGTCTCCAAATATGTGAATCAGAGAATAAACAAAAGGCCTCTCATAGTGTAAAAACGTTAAATAATAAAGATTTATTTAAAGACCAATTGGGCTCTTACATAAAACAAAGAAAAAACAGGTAAAAACTGTAGAAACATTGCAAACCGCGTGTTGTAGACACTTCCAGCGTCACTTCGGGTTTTACGATTAAACATCCGGCCCTTATGCATTACATCACACCACGTGACGAAGTTTACTTGAAAGAACTGTGACACTTATTTCACATTATTTAGAAGGACTATTTGTGTTTTCTTCTGGACTTGGAATGGTTTGGACACATACCTTACCTTATTAGTTTGTCTGGCATTTGGGCCAGACTTTCACGTAGGAGGTCGCGCTTATCATTATTTGTTTTTACCTTCTTAATATGTAGCTTGAATTTCCATGAATCATGTAGCAAGAGGAAGCAAAGTGAAGTGTCTTTAATATCTGGCTGCTAGAGGCTTTATAAGATTCAGTTTAATGGTAAATGATATGCATTTTGTATGCTTTTAGCACTTAAAAATTTCCTAAACTGTCTGTTCAGTAAAACGCAGAACTTTTAAACAAGATTACTGTTGACCAGTAAATAGAGAAGGCTTTCCTGGCCAGCCAGTGTGACACAGAAGTGTGGAGCGGCCTCAGCCTACATGTCTCCACCAAGAAACCATGCCCCCCCCCAACGTGATTAACTTCCCACTGGCGTTTAGTTATAGGGTAGGCGAGTATATGGGCACACCAGGACCCCTTTACTTTTGTGGATAACGAGAGCCACTCTAAAGTTCCTAGCTTTGAGAGACACTCTAAGTTCATATTGAGGTTGCATTAAACTAGACCAGTATCATTTCATGGAAGTTACAAGAAGGCAATTGTGATTGATATTGTAGGGCTAACTGTTAAAGACCTGAAAGAGGACTTTCACCAAAAACAATTTGCTGGTGAAAGTCAGCGAGACAGAATGCATTTAAAATCATACTTACCTTTATTTTTGTGCTGTTTAGATCAATTAATCTCACGGTCCTTTGGTGAACTCCTTTGCATTGCCACCCCTATTTTCCTGTCATTTATGAATATCAGGGTTTTCCCCCTTTGCAGTCTGCAGGACTGACTTTAAATTTTAGCAGCAAGATGAGGAAATCACTCATTAGACGCACAAAATTGGAGTATGGCTTCATTTAAAGAACATAATAGAAAATAGCAGCGTACCATCATCCAAATTACTCAAGCAGAATAGGGAGAAGGGAATAGTGGCTGAGGCTACCCCTAAAATATCTCCACTCAAAAGGATTTTCCTGGACTATCTCGGTACTGGTAATAGACAAAATGTTAACTTTGGGAAAATCTCAAAATAGCATTTGTAAATTAATGCCCCAATTGTATTTTCACAGGATAAGATTGGGTGGAGGAATGTCACAAGGCTACTGGTGTATGCTACTGATGATGGATTTCATATTGCTGGAGATGGTAAACTTGCAGCTATTCTTACCCCAAATGATGGAACATGTCACCTGGATAACAATAGTTATGAGAAGAGTAATGAGTTTGTAAGTTTTTATTTTATTCTTTAGATATATTCAGTGGCCAAATATAACTGATACGGGTTATAACCCACCCTTACTCGATCCAAAAAAAAAATAGTTTGCCTTTATTTACATTTTAACCTCCCTGGTGGTATGATTCTTTACGATTTTTGGTGCTGAAATACCATTATTTTGCATGGAAATTTGGCGTTTTATATTGTAGGCCTGTAATTCTTAGGAATAACTCACTTAAATCTGTCCAAACAAGAGTCTAGTAGACATCCGGGTATGATAAAGTTTAAACACAGAATCTTAAATGATAATATAATTAACTATAAATAATTATAACAAATAATGTAATTATAATAAAAAATTAACCAACAATGTAATCAAATAAAAAACACATAATTTTATAATATAAAACTGCATGCAGGGCACTGGGCAGACCACTAGGGACAAAGGAGATGTGTAATTATTTGAAACAGTACTGTAATCTATAAAATTACAGTATACTGTATCTATACTGTGTTTTTCATTTTTTTTATTTGGCGCCGAACTCTGTCCCCGTGTGCGTCACAGAGCTCGGCACTCGGCAGCCACCAGTGTGAATCGAGCGAGATGACAGCTCGCACACACAGCGGGGAGACATCACAGGATTCAGGGGACAAGGTAAGTAATTTCCCCTGTATCCTGCAATGCGATCCCGAGACTGGCTCTGGGTTACCGCTTTTGGTATGAAAAATTCACCCTGAGCCTGACTCGGGAATACCAGCAAGGAGGTTAAAGTGATTTAAAAGACAATTTTTTTTATTAAAACAAAAAAAAATTATACTTACCCGCCCTGGTATTGCACAGAGCATTCCCACGCTGCCGCTCTCCATTCCTTCTTATGCCCCCATAAAGACATATACTATAGGGACACCCATGCAGAATGCTCCTGAGCCAAGCTGTGTGCAGTCATTGACACACAGTGTGACTTGGTCATGCCCCCCACCAACCAGCTCCCTCCTCACAGGATCTGGCGGACAGCAATGGGAGCTGTAGGTTGTTGTGACACCAGGAAATTAAGGGAGAAGTGCTGAAGATGGGGCAGTTTTTTATTACTAGTAATGGTGGCACTGCGACATTGCAGATGACAGATTGGACACTTTTGACACTTTGAGACCATTGACATTTATACAGCGATCAGAGCAAAAAATTGCCACTGATGACTGTATAAATGTCACTGCCAGGGAAGGGGTTAACACTAGGGGCTGATCAAAGTGTTCTCCAGGGAGGTGTGCAGCTATGGACACACATTGTGGCTTGGCCATTCTTCCTCCTCACATGATCTGGCTGACAGCAGACACCTCCAGCGAGGCGCACGCCCCCTAGAGCTTTTAAAGGGGCTAACATACACCTACGGCAATTCGCGCTGCTGTGCCCACCTGCCACAGTATGACGGCGGCTGGTCGGCAAACGGTTAAAGTGATTGTAAACCTCAGATATGAAATATGAGCAAAGCATATCCCTCTATAGTGTGTGCTTGTCTCAATTAAGAGCACTAAATGTCACTTTTGTCTGCTACTTCGTTCCTCTGCTATCAGCATGAATAACTTTTGACAAGTTTTCCTGACACCAAGAAAACAAATTGTGACACGAGACCTCTAGCTGATTGAGAGCCTCAGCTCTGTTCCTGTGTGCTGTGTGGAGGGGGGTGTATGCCTTCCCTCCAATCGGCTCTCAGAGATCTCCTTACTAAGCTCTGCAGAGTGTAACTTCAGCTCTCTGACCCCTTTTTTTGTGACACGCTTTCAAATTCAGCACTTTGAATGGATTTAGAGAAGAATGCAGATAGACAGATGCAACTTATGTAGGAGGATTTGTTTAATCTCTGTGCATCACCCGAGGTCACATCACTGGGTATATGTAACGGTTTACTTAATGTGTTTAACCACTTCCCTAGCACGCGCCGCCCGTCATATGACATCTTTGACTTTGTGCAGGGATATCTGAATGCAGCTACAGGCATCATTCAGATATTCTTTCCAGCCGGCGATTCTGTGCACAATAAGAATGATCATAGTGGCAGTTCCACCGATTGATCATTTTTTTAGGCAACAGGAGGGGAAATCCCCCTCCCGCCGCCATCAGGTGCTTCTAGGGGCTATTCCATGCCATCGGGACCCAGAGAAAGAATCGTCCAGCGTCACCAATCATCTCTATGACAGTCGGAGGCCTGGGCGCGATGTTATGACTGAGGTAAACAGTGCTGGCCACCAGGGGGGTGGTGGTGGTAGTAGTGCCATGCCACCGACTGCCCAGGGGGGTGGTTGTTTGCCACCCCCCAAAAGAAAATAGATTGTGATCATACAATAGTTACAATAATGATACATGTAGTAGTAGTGTCACACAGCCTGCGGCTGGGGGGATGGTAGTAGTGCCATGCCGCTGGAGGGTGGTTGTTTGCCGCCCCCAAAAGTAAAACCCACCAGCTGCCACTTGATCAGGCATGCTTTACTCTATGTGTGATGTGTGTTAACGTACTCACAACAATGCATGCTATGGGCCAGATTCACAGAGCGATTACGCCGGCATAACAGGAGATGCGCGGCGTAAGTCTAAATTTGCGCAAGCGTTTCGATACTCCGCATCCCCAAAACGAGATACGCAAGAAATCTACTTTTTTTTGTCCAGCGTAATTTTGAAATTGAAATGCGCTAGACACACTATTGATTTGCTAGTCAAATATGCTAATGAGGATGTTACTGGGATCCACAAAAGAACGTTGGTGCAGCGCAGGCCACGCGCTGTGCGCAACAGCTGCACGGCCTGTCTAAAATTAGACCATATAAAAGGTGGTCTAAAATTAGACAATTCGTCTACATGTCAGAGAAAGCAACACTGTTGGTGAGGACCTGAGCAGTCACACGTGTTGCACAACAATCTGTATGCCAACATGCCAGGGACATCCTCACTCATAACTATACTACTGACTTTAGAGGAGCAAAGAAGGATAAGGGCATGGAGGAGGGCACGGGAGAGGATATACCGCACCCGCATAGACCTCTTTGGCATGAGTGATTCTGAGGTGTATCGCATCTTCAGATTCACCCCTCATGCCATCCTGGAATTAACCATAACCTTGCAGGAGGACATCACCAGCCCAACACACCGCTCACATGCAGTGCAGCCACTGGTCAAGGTCATGGCAACACTCCATGGCAACACTCCATTTCCTTGCCAGTGGCTCTTTTCAAAGAACAAGTGGAATGGTGGCTGGGATGTCACAATCCTCCATGAGCAGATGTGTGCACCAGGTTATCCCTGCAATCCTCAGACTCCCACCACTGAGGACCTGTGGCTGAAGGCAATGGCAGATTTCTACAGAATTGCCAGATTCCCACGCACCGTGGGGGCCATTGATTGCACACATGTGGCACTCCAGCCCCCCCATGAGACAGAGCACATATACCGCAATCGGAAGCATTGGCATTCCATCAACGTACAGGTGATAGTCGATGCCCAAGGCCTCATATGGCACGTCCGTGCCAAACACCCCGGATCCAGCCATGACAGCTACATATACAATCAGAGCCCCATCCGAATGGAATTCGAACAGAACGTGTATGTGGACAGCTGGCTGGTTGGTGAGTGACATGGGTGGCAGGCATGACTGTCCTCCCCCCATGATGCACACATCACAAGGGGCACATGCATGACTAACATCCTCCTGTCTTTTCCCTTACAGGTGACTCTGCATATGCACTGGGACCCCATCTCATGACTCCTATCCAGAACCCCCAAACCCCAGGAGAGGAAAGATACAATGAAGCCCACGCCCAAACACGTGCAGTGGTGGAGCGCACCTTTGGCCTCCTGAAGTCACGTTTCCGATGCCTGGATAAGTCTGGGGGGACCCTGTTGTATTCCCCAAACTTTGTGTGCCAGATCATCGGTGCATGTTGCATTCTGCACAACTTCGCAGTGAGAAAAGGCCTGCAGATTGACCTACGTGATGACCTGACCCCTAAACCAGACAATCCCCCCCTAACCGAGGTTACCCCGTCTTCTAAGGGAAGAGCAGCCAGGAGACAGCTCACATTTGGCATCTTTGCACGTTAAACACACACATTAATCATGGCACAATGAGAATGCATGCATGCACACCACTGTGGTCCCTAGCACAGACACATCACATCCTCATCTAATTGGATTAGCACAAGCCCACCATGCAGGACTTGTGAGCAGCAACGCCACGCCACGGCTCCAATTATGTCACTGTACATTCATACACCATTCACACGGACCTGGGGATCACTTCTCCCTGGTCCTGGGGAACTCTTCTCCACCAAAACTGAGGGTGACACCCCTTTGCCGGCAGGAATATCACCCCCACATTCCAAACACATTCACATAAAAAAAAACAAAAAAAATGTCCTGCAAAAAAAAAAAAATTACCAGCAAAAAAAAAAAAAGGGGGGGAAACAAATTAATGCCGTTGGCGTAAGCCATGGGGAGGGGGGGTAATCCGGGGAAGGAGGAGCAGCCCCTGATCTCTGCCCTCCAAGGCCACGGCAATTCTGTTCAGGCCAGCACCTAGTGTTGCCGTATGGGCCTGGATAGCCTTGGTGAGGGCCCTCACACCCTGCCCAACATCTGCTGTTGTAGTCTGCAGTACGTTTAGGCAGTTTGTAAGAGCCAGGGAGTGGCAGTCCAGGTCCCCAAGCGTATCCTTTATGGAGGACAGGCTCTCCTCCATCCGCCCCAAAGTCTGGCTGACCTGTCCCAGATGGCGGGTCTGAAGGGCCTGGTCCCTTCTCAGATTGGCGGGCAGAAGGTCGGCCACCCACCTGGTCTTCTGGGATGACTTCCTGCCTCCAGCTGAGGCTTGTGGCTGGGGAGAAGGGGAGGACCTTGGAAGGGGAGCCCTGTTGGGGGAGGAGTGGGAGGGGTTATCCCTTATGGAGGGCTGGCTGCTGCCAGCCAGTGAGGAAGACTCCTCCAAAAACAACAATCCACTGGCTGACATGAACTCCTCCTCCTCCTCAAACTCCTCCTCCTCAACCTCCTCCTCTTCAACCTCCTCCGAGGACTCCGGCCTTGTCGGGGGGTCCTCATCAGGCTGTTGTCCCTGGGATGGTGCGGTCAGCCCAGATGGCCCAGCACCCTCCTGCTCATCTCTGGATGACACAAAACATTCACAGGTTGGAGGATCCACACACTTGCCACATATTCCCTTTCACCCCCTCCCCCACACATGCTACACACCTGATAGGAAAAAAAAACCTTACCTGGCATCACGCCTTCATGACTTAAATCATAGCCGGGCGGCCCTCAACCTGTTGTCTATGAAAGGTCTGGGCCACCGCACGCTCCTCCCCTGTCAGCCTAACAGGGCATGGTGGGCCCCCTCCTGTGCCCCTGGCATGGGCTAACATTTTGGCCAGCTTCTTTCTGACCAGACGCCGGAGGTCATTGATCTTCTTTTCAATCCCCGACCGTGTCCGGGTCTCCCCCCCCCCGATGCATTCACCTCATCAGTAATGTTCTGCAAGATATCACGCCTCCTGGCCGGGGTGGTGTTGGCACTCTCCGGGCCGTGGAGAAAACGCCCATATTGGGTAATGGCTCGGGCAAGAATTTGTTTCTCCCCCAAAGTAAAATTTACCTTCCTCTTCCTCTCAGTCATACTCATAAAAAAACTCTCTCCCAAACAGTCGGCAAAAATCACTCACAAAATCAAGCAGGAAAAATCAAGCAAGAAAACAAACAAACAAAAATCTATCAACCAAAAAGTCTCACAGGCAGTCACCAAAAAAACACTTTAAAATATCTTCTACAAAACACTAGATCAAACAGTCCACAAATATAACAAAGACAAGTCACAACGCAACAAACAATAGAACAAAAGCACCTTGCTGTATAGGGAGGGATACAAAGGGATGTACTTTTGCAAAGGAAGTGCGTTTGTGTCTGTCTATTTATGCTGTCTGCGTAGTTCATTACGTTGCCCTGGTCCACTTCCAATTTCACTGATTGCGCCTTTTCCGAGTTGTGAGCATGCGTACAGAGGTGCTGACCATGGTCTGCTTCAAGCGAGCCGGCCGGCCCTTCATTTGCATGGGGTCATGGCTCATTTCAATGTAACACGCCCATGTCCTTCCCAATTTGAATTACTCCGCCTTGCGCCTCTGAAATAACGTTGCGCAGGCGCAAATTTCTGCGCAAAACCTACGAGAATAGGGTGATTGCGCCGCTACATTGCGCCAGTCTAACGTAAAGGCGGTGCGCTACGCCGGTCCAATAATGCGCAGATGTACGTGAATCTGGCCCTATATTTGCAACTGCCCATGTGGTGTACTGCAGGCTAGTAATAGTGCAAGTATTTTTTCCTATGCACTGAGGCAGTGTAAATATGTATGGATATGTATGCATACATGTTAGGAGGCCCTTAAGGATGTACAGTATGTAATTATATTTTTCTAATCAGAACTCGGTTGTATTCCTTGTAAAAATTGTCCTATCCATGGGCAACTATGGTTTCCATGGGAAACCATCTTAATTAGTAATGTGGGCACCAGTTCATTTGCCACCAGTATATTTTTGCACTGTTAGCACCTGGTAGAAACATGTAAACACTGGTATTTCAATTGTTTTAAAGCAAATACATTTAGCTGACTCTTGTGTAATTTACTTATCTTTTGTTAACATATTTAATAAACTTCTTTTAAACAGTTTTTGTACTTTGTAACAGGATTACCCTTCAGTTGGACAGCTAGCCCAGATGCTTTCGAGGAATAACATACAGGTTGTGTTTGCAGTCACTTCCAATATGGTTAAAACTTATGAGGTAAGGGACATGTGATAAACTGAGCATAGCTACACAACTTCAGCTGCCACAATTGCGGGTCACAGAAGCTGTGCAAATGCAAATGCACAGTGCAGACATCTTTTTTTTACTCCTATTTCCCTGTGTTTTTTTATAGGCTCTCAGTAGGCTAATTCCAAAATCGGTGGTTGGTATACTATCTCCTGATTCAAGTAATGTTATCCAGCTAATTACAGAGGCTTACCAGGTAAAATGCCTATTTCTATAAACGAGATATGCATGTGAAGTCTGCAGGGCTTTAATTTTCTAAGCTTCAAAGATGTATTCCAAAATATATATGCAAAGTTTGCCTTTATTTGGCAGATTCAGTTGTGGATGGTAAATCACAACGCACACTGATAAACTTCTTTGTTCAGATTGTTAGAATAACAGATTTTTCATGTTTTTTTGTGGCCAGAAATTAAGATGACGGCAACATTTTTACTGGTCTGCAATCATTAAAAATACATTCTGACATTGCACTTGCTTATATGCCTGTTTGATGTTCTTGCTGTAAAACAAAACGTCACCATGCATCCAGCATTGTTATTAAAACAATAATAAAAAGCTGAATTAGAGACGATATTAATTAATAAAATCATGAGCAAGTCTCTTGATATAGTTTTTTTCTGAAGTGGTTTAAAAAAAAAAAAAAAAAAAAAAGAACCTGGGGAAAGGGCAATTTAAACATAAAAAATAAATAACAGGAGCTGTGGCTGTCCACCGCAGTTCACATGTATCCAGCAGTTAACTATGGTTAGGGACAGATGAGTCCTGGATGCAATCTGTGTCAATGTCTGGCCATTTGTCCTCTAACCACAGGTAACCACTTGACAGTGGCGGACAGTCATGACTCCTGTGAACTTGCCTTTGCTTTGAACAGGCACACCTATAGCTTCCAAATGTCCCTGATTTTGAGGGACTGTCCCTGATTTTGAGCAATGTCCCTCTGTCCGTCTTTCCCCCTCATTTGTCCTTCATTTTAGTCTGATCTCTAAAATCTATATATATATAAAACTCAACGTGTGTGTGTGTATGTATGTATGTTCCAGCATCACGTCCAAGCGGCTAAAGATATTAACATGAAACTTGGCACACATGTTACTTATATGTCAGCAACAAACATAGGATAGGTGGTTTAACCCTTACCCACCCCCATTTGCCATGGTCAGGGTTTTTCTTTAAAGTCCCATTCAACTCTATGGGAAAGGGTTTTTCTTTAAAGTCCCATTCAACTCTATGGGAAATACATGTTACTTCATAACTTCCAAACGGCGTAAATCTATATATATATAAAACCCAATGTGTGTGAAGAGATTGTGGTAAAAGGACCTGTGATGAAATCGGTAGGTGTGTCTGAGCTGTGATGAAGAGATTGTGGTTGAAGGACCTGTGATGACATCAGTAGCTGTGGCTGAGCTGTGATTAAGAAACCACAGTCCCATATACTTGCATGGGACTTGAAACAAAAACCGCCAAGATGATTTTCCTCCCCAAAAGGTTAAGATAGGAAGACCGGGCAACGCCGGGTATTCAGCTAGTTGTATATAAAATGCACTTTTTAGCTATCAAAAAGTGTTTTCCAGTGCTAAACCTTTCCTCCAAATTATAAATTGCTGCATTTGTAAATGCTAAAAGCCAATATAAAGGAATAGTAGTTTTAAAAAGTAGTGGATTTAATTAACTTTTTTTCTTCTTTAAGGGGGTGTGGCAGGGGGTGTGTTCTATGCCTACATACATTTGTTAGTAGGTGTCCCTCATTGCCATCTCAAAATGTTGGAAGGTATGCACACCTGTGATTCCTGTTGCAGGTATGTGCTGTTTGGCTTATTTGCTAATGTGAATGAGGCCTTAGAAGTAAAAATAACTGTAATCTAACTTGCTGTAAAAAAAATTAAGTAATCTAAAATCTTTAAAAAAAAACAAAAAAACTATACTGTATATATAGGGTTTGCCTATAGGTGTTAGTAGCAGCACAATAACAAGATAATAAAAACATGAAGCGCAGTTAGGGCCAAGTATATTAGTGTAGATTTTATAAAGTAATTGGCTTATGAATAATCTGTGTTCAATTTAATGCAGAATTTGTCATCTGAAGTTATTCTGGATCATGGAGTCACACCTGACTCCTTGGATATTTTGTATGATTCACATTGCTCCAATGGTGTCACCAATAAAGACCAATTGAAAGGAGAATGCAGCAATGTCAAGATCAATGAGGAGGTAAGCAATAAGCAATAAATCCTATCTAAAACAAGGTAAAGCATTTGTAAATATACACTTGTTTTCAACATTTCTTTATAGCGGAGGTCCAGCTGTACATTTTTTTATTTTTTTTTTAAAGTCAGTTGCTACAAACACTGTAGCTGCTGACTTTTAATAAGCACGCTTACCTGTCCAGGGTGCCTGCAATGTCGGCCTGCCCGAGGAACACCCAGGGAACTAATCCACATAAACAGGTGCTAAGTAATAGCATCACTACCTATTTATGGGCTGAATAGATACTCAAATTGTCCACAGCTGGCAGCAGGTGGAGCTAGTGAGTCCAAAGTAATGCTGAACACTGCAAGGACGTTCCCAAAAGTCCAGATCTCCTCTGTAGCACACCAGGTAAGGCTACGGCTGTGACACCAGAAAGGTCCCGGTTTGAATACACCCAGGGACATGACAGACATCAAACTTTAATTGTACTATTTTGTTCCACTATATGTTAGGCTGGCCATATATGCTGCCACAACCGAGATATCCATCTCTTCAGTGGGCGGTCGGTGAAACGATAACGGCGGTCTCTGCGGCGGATTCGCCGCAAGTTCGCCGTTATTAGTGAAGAGACATTTATTTTTTGTCATTTGAAAAAATGACATTTTACATTTTTTTTTTGCATTTAAGCCTAAATATGAGATCTGAGGTCTTTTTGACCCCAAATCTCATATTTAAGAGGACCTGTCATGCATTTTTCCATTACAGGGGATGTTTAAATATCATAAAAGTGATATTTTTTTTATTTCAGTGTTAAAAATTGGTAAAATAAATAAAAATAAATACGAAATAAAAGCGAACGCATACGCGAGTAGCGCCCGCATATGAAAAAGGTGTTCAAACCACACAAGTGAGGTATCGCCGCGATCATTAGAGCGAGAGCAATAATTCTAGCCCTAGACCTCTTCTGTATCTCAAAAAATGCAACCTGTAGAATTTTTTAAACGTCGCCTATCGAGATTTTTAAGGGTAAAAGTTTGACGCCATGCCACGAGCGGGCGCAATTTTTAAGCGTGACATGTTGGGTATCATTTTACTCGGCGTAACATTATCTTTCACAATATGTAAAATATGTAAAAAAATGGTGTCAAATTTATTGTTGTCTTTTTATTTTATTTAAAAAAGTGTATTTTTTGTGAACATAAGAACGATCATTCCGCCGCTTGATCGTTCTTATAGGCGGCGGGAGGGGACACCCCCCCCCCTCCCGCCGCCATCCGGTGCTTCTCCGGGCTCTCCCGTGCCAACATATGCAGCCATGTCCCTCCAGCCATGTCCCCCACATATGGTGCCATGTCCCTCCAGCCATGTCCCCCACATATGCAGCCATGTCCCTCCAGCCATGTCCCCCACATATGCAGCCATATCTCTCCACCCATGTCCCCCACATATGCAGCCATGTCCCTCCAGCCATGTCCCCCACATATGTAGCCATGTCCCCCCAGCCATGTCCCCCACATATGCAGCCATGTCCCCCACATATGTAGCCATGTCCCCCACATATGCAGCCATGTCCCCCCAGCCATGTCCCCCACATATGCTGCCATGTCCCTCCAGCCATGTCCCCCACATATGCAGCCATGTCCCTTCAGCCATGTCCCTTCAGCCATGTCCCTTCAGCCATGTCCCTCCAGCCATGTCCCTTCAGCCATGTCCCCGCAGCCATTTCCCCCATACCTAGCGGCCGCCCGGGGAACATCACAGCTTTCATTTCATTGCGGCGTGTGCGGCGGCTTTTTTTGCGGCGGCTTTCATTGCGGCGTGTGCGGCGGCGGCGGTGGCGGGACAAGTATTCTATTTAGGTATCCCGCAAATACTCGGTATCGGTCCCGATACCGATACTTAGGTTTTTTGGTTTGATATTTTTTTCTGAAGAGGTGTTAAACTGTCTCTGTTATTTATTTATTTTTTATTTCAATAATTTTTATTGAAGATTTTCAAAAGAGAACAGATATCAGCTGGAATGATAAAATAAAATAAAGTCATTCATAAAGACAATGGGCCAGATTCAGGAACAGTTAGGCTGGCGGATCCAGTGATCCGCCAGCCTAACTGTCACTTTGAGCCGGCGTTTCTGTTTTCTGTAACCAGAAAACAAGAAACGCAGGGTTGAAGGTCCGATGCGATCAGCGTAACTGAGTTTCGCCATCGCATCGTTACTTCAACTTAAAAATGGCGCCGGGGGCGTTCCCGCCGATTTACGCTCAAAAAATATGTTAATGAGCGGAAATCGTCAATTCACGATCGAATTTCCGGCGCGACGCAATGACGGTACGACGTTTCCGGAAGGGATACGCGGCGCGAAGATATACCTACATGGGGTTGGAGTATCCTATGTTAGGTATAGGCGTCGTCATCGCGTCGGGTAAAAAAAAAAACACGTCGCTTGCGTAAAAAGTTCATGAATGGGAATGTGACGTCATTGACGTTCATTCACAGAATTTGGAGCATGCGCACGGGGATGTTTTGACACTCGACGCATGCGCAGTACGTTCGCGGTGGGATCGCGCTTCGTTTAAATACTACACGCCCCGTACCCGCCCAATTTGAATTCCGCCGGCTCATTTGCGATGCGCTGCCGCAACTTTAGGAGCAAGTGCTTCATGAATAACAGCACTTGCTCCTAAAATTTCTGCAGCGTAACGTAAATGAGAAGCGTTACTCTGGAGCAAAGATGCTCCCATCTACCTGAATCTGGCCCAATATCTTCTGAATCCTGTGGTAGAAAGCACAAGTACATTACAACAATGACATAAATGAGTATAATATACCGACTGCGGCCATCCCCAGGGAAAGCAAATTCACCTGTCAATTAATAGTTAACCACTCCGAAACATTTCAGAGAAGAAGCCCCAACGGGGCAGGTGCAACGGCCCCCAGTCCCCGACAGGCCCCAACAGGGTCACACTGCCTCTCGGGAAATGTCTGTCTCTGTTATTTTACCTACTCAGGAGTGATTGCAGTGAAATACAGAGGCCCTTCTAGTGGTTAATCTACAAATCTCAGTTTTATACAATAACAGAAATATGGAACAGCAAGCATCTAAATGTGAATGCCGCATAAATGTTACTTAGGGTGACTAGACAACCCCGGTTTCAGGGGACAGTCCCCTGATTGAGGACACTGTCCCTGGAACAAGTTTGTCCCCAGTTTTGTCCCTGGATTGGATTTAAAACAGGGATTGGGGCAATTTCATAGACAGCCAGTGCTCCTACTAGCTTAGGGGGGTGGATTTTTTCCATTATCTGTCCTCCTTTCTGATAAACATGTGCTGATCTGAGTGAAGGTAATATTTCTTCAGTTTCGGGTGCATGCCCATTCCGCTCTGCTCGCATATTCTTCTGCCTTGGCTCAAGTCCCAGCCAGCCGCCTGCCTGCTTATCTCCTTGCCTTCCCTGGCGGAGTGATCTTCCACCGCTCCCCACCCAGTAGTAGCCGGGGCAGGGAGAGTAAAGCCTCGTACACACAATCGGATATCTGATGACGGTCAGAGAGTCGGCGACGATCAGAGAGTCGCTGATTGCCGCCATTACTAGTAAAAATACTTGAGGGTAACTTCTGCATTAGCAACAGAAAAACTATTGTCAGGTATAAGAACTAGAGGTGCCTGCAGGTTTTTCAAGTTGCCCCCCTCCTCCAGTAGGCCCCAGTACTGGGCTGTTATGACAAGCAAAGCTCTGACACTTCCTGGTAGCGTTTAAGATTTCCGCCTCCTTTCTATCCTCGTAACATTTCTGTGGGCCCATCACTATGATGAGCTAGTTTACCAGACAAAAAAATGTGCAGGAGGCAGGCCACATTTTAGGTGCCAAGCAGGATCAAATATAGGTAATTTGTCTACAACTGTGTAATAAGATTTTGTTTTTGTTTTATTTAGATCACATTCAAAGTTAAAGTCACAGCAAAAAAGTGCCTTCCAGATCAAACTCTCTCAATTCGCGCGCTGGGATTTACAGACAAAGTGGAAGTTGTTATCAAGACTGCATGTGACTGTATATGCAGAGATGAAGTAGAGAGTGAGGCCTGCAACTCTAATGGGCATATTGAATGTGGGATCTGCAGGTAAATGAATGTTATATAATGGGGCTAAATTCTAAAAACTAAAGAAAAGTAGCATGGACATTTTAAAGCGGTTGTAAACCCGCATAACATTTTTTTTTTTTTTTTTTACTCCTACAAGGGAAAAGCCATAATGAGCTAATATGCACCGCATATTAGCTCATTATGAAATACTTACCTCGGAACAAGGTGAGAGGAACTCACCTGGTCCACGCCGAGCGAGATGTCCTCTTGCCTGGCGTGTCTTCCGGGTATCGCCACTCCAGTGCTGTGATTGGCTGGAGCGGCTATGTCGTCACTCCCGCGCATGCGCGCGGGAGTTTTCAATTCGGCAAGGTCCGGCGGCTGCCGGTCCTTTAGCCGAGAATCCCCCCTGCGCATGGGCCGCTGCAGCGCATTGCGAGGGGAATATCTCCTAAACCGTACAGGTTTAGGAGATATTATACAAAAAACACATACTCGGGCAAAACATGTAGGACCAATCGTACATGTTACGAACTACAGAGCAATAGGACTGTTTCTTTTTTCCTGCTTTTTTTTTTAATGACATGCGCAAAAGCGTCCCGCTCGACCGGCACCATTTTGGAAGAGGGCAGAGGAGACAGGTGGCGTCATCACTGAGCTGTGTGCATGCGCAGAGCGCCAAGGGGTACACAGCGGTGACCCCGAGAATATGGGGTGTCAGAGGAACCACAGGGCTCAGCAGAGCTGAGTAAAAAACAACAGGCAGACAAAGGTACAAAACGGACTAACCTTAGGTGGTAAATGTAATGATACAAATACCTTTGTGGAAGCACACACTGCACTGGAAGGAAAGACAGAGCGAAAGTGGGGGCCACTGCGAGATTTGAAGCTTTTTTAAAGCTTATTCTGACTCTGAGGCGCCGTACACACGGCAGAGAACCTCGACGGGCAGAACACATCGTTCCGCCCGTCGAGGTTCTCTCCCGGCCGTCGAATTCGGCGACCCGCCCGTCGGGAATGGCAACCAGCCATTCTTCCAGGCGGGCCGTCGAGGAAATAGAGAGCGTGCTCTCTATTTCGGCTCGACGGGCTTCCCGACGGGAAGCTCGCTGAGACCGTACACACGGCCGAGGTCCTCGCTGGAATGTGCATTCCAGCGAGGTTCTCGCTGATTTTCAGCGAGAACCTCGGCCGTGTGTACGGCGCCTGATTGTTGTAATAGCGATATATCCCTTGCTGAGACCTCTATGCCTGGCCTGTATAAGTAGATATACTCACTGCGGACAATCCTTGTCAGATAGCTGAACTCGTCAATACCGATTCATTCAAAAGAGGTGTTTATTCTTTAACTTCAGGGGTTACAGCAGATAACAGGAACAGCAGATGAATGGTAATAGTATTGTGCGGTCAAAAGATGATGCCTTTCCCAAGTACCGTGCAGATACATGTGTGTCCTTGTACATGTGGCTTGCTAGCTGAGGGAATGACACAGGAAGTACTCTACACAGGAAGTAGGGAGGGGCATACATAAACTGGAAAATATGTGGTAACTAATAGAGAATCACCGAAAATATGTACATTGCAACAAAGGGCCACTAGATGGCAGCATAGGATAACACATAGATTTAGCTATGAGAAAATAGTTAGGCAAACCACACTATATAAACTCTAATCTATATAACAATGCTAATATTAACTGAGGCTATGCATCTCATATTCTATGCCCCTATTGGGGCAGCACACTCCCCGTCTGGCATGGTAATGCTACTATTTACCTAATACAACGGTAGTTATGCAAACAAACAATAGCGCAATTTGCTTGATGTCTTGAAAACCTGAAAGACATAATGGAGAACATGCATATAATGCAACAACAACTATAATATAAGGCTTCAAGTTATGACAACTAAAGTCCCAGATACTTCCTTCTAGAAGTCGCAGGTAGGATCCAACAGCATACCCAAGTAAGTTCAGTCTCCAAACGGCAAGAGCAAAATGAGTTCCGTGATAGGTCTGATGAAAGTCTTTACAGTCCCTTGTCTTGAAACTTTCACCTCCACCTTACGTACCTTACCGTCATCACTAGGAATTCTCTTTACAATAAGTCCCATAGGCCACTCAACTCTTTCAGCTTGCTGATCCTTAAGCAGAACGAGATCTCCAACTTGGATGTTAGGGTTCAGGTGCTGCCATTTCCTGCGTCCTCTCAGAGTAGAAAGATACTCCATCTTCCAACGATTCCAGAAGCAGTTGGCAAGGTGTTGTACTCGCTTCCACTGATCGTAGCACAGATTTCCTGATTTAAAGTCTCCAGGTGGCACGGGAACAGACCCAAGCTTCTGGGTAAGAAGAGTGGCTGGAGTAAGGATAGTTGGGGTCTCTGGATCTGTAGACACTGGAACAAGTGGTCTTGAATTGATTATGGCAGATGCTTCTGCCAGGAAGGTGGTTAGAATCTCATGGGTAGGTCTTGTGGAGTTCAAGTCCATGAGCATAGAGTCCAGTATTTTTCGCGTGATTCCTATCATTCTCTCCCATGAACCACCCATGTGGGAAGAATGAGGAGGATTGAAAATCCATGTGCAGCCTCTTTCAGCTAAAAGGTCTTGTATTGGCCCAGAGTTGAGCTGTAACTCTCGACAAGGTCCAACGAAATTAGTTCCACAGTCGGATCTTAGTGTCTTGACTGGTCCTCTGATGGCAAGGAACCGTCTTAGAGCATTGATGAAACTTGAGGCATCCATAGATTCTATTACTTCAATGTGTACTGCACGCACACTCATGCAGGTGAACAGCACCGCCCATCGCTTGCTATTTGCTTGGCCCCCTCGGGTTCTGCAGGCTGTTACCATCCATGGTCCGAAGACATCCAGACCAACATGAGTAAAAGGTTGGTCAGTACTTAGCCTGTCAGATGGCAAATCTGACATTTGCTGTTGCTGATATTTCCCTCTTAGTTTGCGGCACTGAACACAGCTGTGCAGTGTAGCTGTAATCTGTCTTTTTGCTCCTATAATCCAAAGGCCTGAAACTCTTATGGCTCCCTCTGTGAAGTGTCTACCTTGGTGTTTCACCCCTTCATGGTAGTGCCGTATGAGCAAAGTGGTGATGTGATGGCGAGCAGGTATAATGAGAGGATTCTGTTCTTGCTCACTGAACTTAGCCTTGTTTAAGCGTCCACCAACCCTTAACGTGCCATCATTGTCAATGAATGGGTTCAGGTTAGCAATTGGACTGTTTTTTGGAATGTCCCCCTTGTCACTGATACGTCTGATTTCTGAGCCAAAGACATCCTGTTGTACACTGCGTATTACGATCAGTTCAGCTTCAGCAATGTCTTTTGCAGAAAGAAGCTTTTGGCACATGTGCCAACCTTGACAGTGAGCATATGTGGGCTTCGTGTGAAAGCAGCGTGCAATAGATATGTGCATTCCCGTTCGTACGAATGTTATTTTCGTACGAAAATGTTCATTTTCGTACCCGCGGGATAATGTGTACATACGAAAACGGTAAAGCACCAAAATACGAAAACGACGGGATAACGGATGAGCTGCATAACGAACGACCGCAAATACGAACGAACGATCCGACGGGAAAAAACGACAAAACGAAAATGGCAAAATAACGAAAATTAAATCTGTATCAAGAGGTTTGCATTGTGTATTTTGTTTGAATCTGTTTTGTGTTCGTTTTCAGTTGTATGTTCATTGTTCAATGACATCTATAACAAAAGAATTTCATTATGTATATTGAATGAATTCTTTTTTCTTTTTTCTGTGTATTCAAAATACTGAATGCAATTTTTTTGTTATAGGTGTCATATCAACATACGAAAATAACAAAAGAAACAGGTTCAAATGCAAATCTTTTGTTTATGGGTTTTTTAATGGCCAGAGAGTTAGGCTGGCCATACATGATTTTCTGTGCAATTTTCTTTAGATTTACCTTCAACTATGTAGTGCAAGGGCCTGCCTGATTGCATACAATTGAAAGTGTTGTTTAGTTTGACCTCATATATGGTTTTTGGTAAATCTAAAAGAAAATTGTACAAGAAAATTGAACATGTATGGCCAGCCTCAGTGACTGAAAGCAGCTTCTCTTTTGTGCAGAGTAGTGAGTACACTTGTACAGTAAAGCCTAATAAACTTTTCTGTGGATTTTCATCTGAAGGGAGATCAGTTGGCCAGACTTCTGAACCCAAAAATGGTTTTCTGATGCAGTTTAAAAACGAACGAATTTTCTGAGAACGATCGGAAAACGATCGTTTTTATGTGTGAAGTTAAAATAGTCTGACCAAGTGTATGGGGCTTAACAATAGTATTGTTAAGCCCCATACACTTGGTCAGACTATTTTAACAACACACATAAAAACGATCGTTTTCCGATCGTTCTCAGAAAATTTGTTCGTTTTTAAACTGCATCAGAAAACCATTTTTGGGTTCAAAAGTCTGGCCAACTGATCTCCCTTCAGATGAAAATCCACAGAAAAGTTTATTAGGCTTACTGTACAAGTGTACTCACTATTCTGCACAAAAGAGAAGCTGCTTTCAGTCACTGAGGCTGGCCATACATGTTCAATTTTCTTGTACAATTTTCTTTTAGATTTACTAAAAACCATATATGAGGTCAAACTAAACAACACTTTCAATTGTATGCAATCAGGCAAGCCCTTGCACTACATAGTTGAAGGTAAATCTAAAGAAAATTGCACAGAAAATTGTATCATGTATGGCCAGCCTAACTCTCTGGCCATTCAAAAAAAACATAAACAAAAGATTTGCATTTGAACCTGTTTCTTTTGTTATTTTCGTATGTTGATATGACACCTATAACAGAAAAAGGAATTCATTCAATATACATAATGAAATTCTTTTGTTATAGATGTCATTGAACAATGAACATACAACTGACACTAACAAAAGAAAAGCATTCAAGATACACAGAATGCAAATTGACGAAAATTCACGATAATTATTGTCTAACAAGAAACGAACATGAATTAAACAGAATAACGAATCATCCCGCATGTACGAAAATAAAACGGTAACGGAAATACGAAACGATCGGAATACGAAAAAATCGCGTCGTACGACAAACGAACGGGAACGAACGGGAAAACGGGCGTCTTACGAAAAACGAATGGAAACGAACAGACGGGACCATACAAAACGGAACAAAAAAAAACGAATTTTTTTTCTGTGCACATGTCTAGCGTGCAATATGAACTAACCTTGCGGTGGTGCGTACCAGCCTTGTCCACTTGGAGAAACGTTCAAAGCGTTGACAGCCCAAGGCACTTCTTTGTTCAGTTCTGGTGACAAGGGTTTTAACTTCAGGACGAACCTCTGGATCTTTGTCAGGTTCTAGAAGACTGAAGACATCAGCCGTGTTTTCTTCTGGATCAGCCAGCAAGAATTCAGGACCTTGTGTCCTTTGGAGCAGGTCTATGGCTTCTTCCGCTGTGGGTAAAGATTTAAGTCCATTGTCCACATAGAAGTCTCTCTCGACGAAATGTCGAGCATCTGCGCCATACTCCTGTTCTCCATCAAGAGCAGTCCTTCGTAAACCGTATGTTGCAACAGCAGGTGAGGGGCTATTTCCGAAAACATGAACCTTCATGCGGTATTCAATCATCTCATTGTCCATGTTGTTGTCACGGTGCCACAGGAACCTTAGGAAGTTCCTATGGTCTTCTTGTACAATAAAGCAATGAAACATTTGTTCAATGTCAGCAGTTATGGCAACTGTCTCTCTTCTGAACCTCATGAGTACACCTACAAGGTTGTTGGTTAGGTTAGGACCAGTGAGAAGAATATCGTTCAGGGATACGCCCTGATGCTTGGCACTGGAGTCAAACACTACCCTGATTTGTTTTGGCTTACGTGGATGGTATACTCCGAAGAAAGGTAGGTACCAGCACTCATCGTGTATTTGAAGAGTTGGAGCTGGCTCAGCGTGCTCATTGTCAAAGATCCTCTTCATAAAGGTAATAAAATGGTCCTTCATTTCAGGCCTGTTCTTTAGTGTTCGTTGAAGTAAGTTGAATCTGGATAAAGCCTGTTCACGATTGTTTGGCTGTTTGACCCTTGCAGCACGAAGAGGCAATGGTGCAACCCAGCTGTTGGACTCATCCTTGAAGAATTCTTTGTCCATTATTTTGATGAACTCTCTGTCTTCAACTGACAAGGCTATTTTGTTGTCGTCACTTGTGGTACAAAACACTGTGGTACCTAGGTTGTCGTCACAAAGGATAGGAGTGACATAAGGTACTTGGATGATGTCAAGAGGCTTCTCCTTTACTTCATAATGGTGAGGGCACTCTTTGAAGTGGGATGCATGTCCATTTCCTAACATGTAAGTTTTGAAGGAGTGGATCTCAGATGACGTACACATTCTATCCAAGCATACATCGCCCACTATTACCCAGCCTAGGTCAAGTCTTTGTGCATAAGGGGCATCCTCAGGTCCATCACACTGCTCACGTACCTTATGTACTCTGAGAATGTCTCTTCCTAGCAAGACTAAGATTTCAGCATTCATGTCCATTGCGGGAATCTCATCAACAAGGTGCCTTAAGTGAGGATGGTGATATGCAGCCTCTGGAGTAGGAATCTCTTCTCTTTCGTCTGGTATCTGGTCACACTCAACTAATGTTGGTAGGAGTATGCCCTCTTTCCCTTTGATATGAGACACCATGAACCCATTGACCCTTCTGCCGAAAGTCTCTACACGACCAGAACAGGTTCTGAGAGTATACGGTGTGGCATGACCCTCAATGCCAAAGATCTCAAAGAATTTAGGCTTGACCAGGGATCGGTTGCTCTGTTCATCTATTATGGCATACATCCTGGCAGCTTTTTCAGGTTGATCCTCTGGGTATACCTTAACAAGGCATATCTTGGCACAGCACTTGTGATCTAAACCTTCTCCACAGACTTCTGTGCATGAAGAAGAAACATTCTCCTTGGCTAGAGCGTGGCTTTGTTGCTCCCCGCCATGATTTGAGAGAGGGGTGGAGGTAGGTAGTTTCTGTGGGCTGTCTGTAAGTGGAGTAGGATGCATAGCTGTCACATGTCTTTCGCTACTGCATTCTGTGCACTTGATGACAACTTTACAGTCCTTGGCAAAATCACTATAAGAAGCACAGCACCTGTAGCATACTCCAAGTTTCTGGAGAATCTCCCTGCGCTCTTGTAAAGTCTTTGCTCTCAGCTCTCGGCATTTCTTAAGAGGGTGAGGCTTCTTGTGAATAGGGCACTGATGATTAGGATCTTTATCTCTACCACCCGAATCACTCTGGTATGCATGAGAGGACACGGGTGGTGAGACGTCTGTCCTTTTAACAGATATTGCTCTATGAAAGTCTCTGTGTTTAGCTGCTGTGTTATCATACCTTGGTGATGGTGATGATGATGAAGCAGGCAAGTTGAGTTCACTGAAGCTGAAGCTGGGATCATTTCTCATCCAGGCTTGTTCACTGATGAACCTGCAAAAATATGAGAATGGAGGAAAGGATACGTTATAGTCTCTTTTTTACCTTGAGCCCTGCTGCACCCATCTCTCTTGCAGGCCGTATGGCAGTTTAGACACCACTGGATTGACACCATGAGCAGTGTCCAGGAAGCTTAGTCCAGGTAGAAGTGGGTCTGTCTTTGCCAACTCTAACTCCATGAGGAGGTCACTTAGATCTTGGAGCTTGCGATAGTCTTTGTTCTCTATTTTTGGGACGTTTTGCAGTCTCTTGAATAGAGCGCTTTCTATGGCTTCTGAGCTACCATAGGCTTGCTCAAGTCTTGCCCATGCAGCAACAAGACCTGCATCTGGGTTGTCAACATGTACTGTCCTCAGTCTTTTAACATGATTTGCAGATTCTGGCCCCAGCGACTTTATGAAATAATCAAGTTCCTGCTTGGCAGTAAGGTTGAAATCAGCAATAGCAGCCTTGAAGGTTGATCTCCAGGCCCTGTAGCTCTCTGGACAGTCATCAAACCTTGAGAGGCTAGTGTTAATGATCTCACGGCGTGCCATATATCTGGCGAAGTCATTCAAGTCTGATCTCTCACTCTTTGGTGCCAAAGTAACTTGTGGAACCCCTTGGGTGTGAAAGTTCTCTGGTGAAGAAGGGTGAGGTTTACCAGGATAAAATGATGTTGCATGAGCGCTTAACTTTGGTGTAGTCTCTAAGGCTTCTGCTGGCTGTGGCTGGAGCTGCGGCTTGTCGCTGGAAGTCACCTTGTTGTTGGCAGGAGTTGATGTGGTTTGCTGCGTAGATGCACTTGTGTTGTGGACTTGAGGAGGCTCAGGCATTTGGAGCTGAGAGGTCACTGTGTTGAGAGTCAGAACAGTGTTGTTAGTAGGAGGTACAGCAGATGACTCTGTATCTTTGTAAGCATTATGCTTTAGCACATATTCACTGGTGCGTTCAATTGGATCTTCCAGTTCTGCTGGGATAAGACAGTCTGAATTAGTACTTTGACCCATTGCTTGTTCAAGGACTTTCAGCCTTGCTAGCGCACTTGCTTCCTCTTTCTCTATTCGCAGAATCTTTGTTTGGGATTCCATCTCTGCTTGGCGAGTTTTGCTCTGAGCTTCCATCTCTGCCTGGCGAGCTTTGCTCTGAGCTTCCATCTCTGCTTGCAGAGCTTTGCTTTGGGCTTCCATCTCTGCTTGCAGAGCTTTGCTTTGGGCTTCCATCTCTGCTTCTTTCTTAGCAAGGGAGCTTTGCGCTTTTCTGGATTCAGCATCAGCGCGGGCCTCTATTAGCTTGTCGCTTAATGTTGAACTTCTGGAGCGAGAGGATCTAGAAGAACGTGCAGTGTGCTTGGTTGATATTGATCTGTGAGATCTGGTCTCTTGCAGTTGAGCAGTGCGGAGTTCTGCCTTACACTGAGCATTTTGCACCAAGAGATCCCTTTGTTGGTTCAGTGCATCAGTCTTGGTCAGTTCTGCTGAAGAGTCCTCTATATTACAGTCTTGCAAGAAGGCAGTGTATTTTGCAGACAGCCACTGGTAATGTTCATACGCAGCAGATAGGCGATCTATAGAGTCTCTTAATTCAGCTGGTTGATCATTAAAGTGTGGCAAAACTGACAGGCAGTGTGAAGTTCTGTCCCAGAGGTCTGACAGCTTGCTGGAGAACTCATCTCTAGTGTATTCATAGTTTTCTCTGAGTTTCTGTGTTGGTTTTATTGTACGCTTGGGTCTTACACTCTGTTCAGCAATATCTGCAGAGTCTGCTCCCTGTACGTCTGCGGGTTCAGAGGCATGATGAATCTGCGTTGGTTCAGCCATAAAAGAGTGTTCAGAGCCTTGTCTAGACATTTCTCACGGTTCTGTAAAAAATTGTACTGTCTCTTTAAGAAGACAAACAGCAGCTTAGACAGGTGGGGTAACACAGTTCAATTTAGAGAAACAGCTTTCAACATTCATATGAAGCGCAGTAAGCTTGTGCGACCATGTGCTTTCACAAAATGGCAGCTGGCACTGAGCTTGATTGCAGATTAGGCACATATATACCCAGCAGGCTGTAAGAATTCTATGCATCTTTTGACTATTCTGACTCCGATTGTTGAGATAGCGATATATCCCTTGCTGAGACCTCTATGCCTGGCCTGTATAAGTAGATATACTCACTGCGGACAATCCTTGTCAGATAGCTGAACTCGTCAATACCGATTCAGTCAAAAGAGGTGTTTATTCTTTAACTTCAGGGGTTACAGCAGATAACAGGAACAGCAGATGAATGGTAATAGTATTGTGCGGTCAAAAGATGATGCCTTTCCCAAGTACCGTGCAGATACATGTGTGTCCTTGTACATGTGACTTGCTAGCTGAGGGAATGACACAAGAAGTACTCTACACAGGAAGTAGGGAGGGGCATACATAAACTGGAAAATATGTGGTAACTAATAGAGAATCACCGAAAATATGTACATTGCAACAAAGGGCCACTAGATGGCAGCATAGGATAACACATAGATTTAGCTATGAGAAAATAGTTAGGCAAACCACACTATATAAACTCTAATCTATATAACAATGCTAATATTAACTGAAGCTATGCATCTCATATTCTATGCCCCTATTGGGGCAGCACAAAGCTTGCTACAGATGCCAGTATAATTCCAGAGCCACTGAGACCACCATGACGGGGTTCCCACCATAAAGCTCATTTAGAGACTGTACAGGAGGGACTTCCAAACAGGAGAGGCTGAACCTGCTGGGGCGATTTGCGGTAAGAGGCATGCTTCTTGCTTGTTCGTCCAATCTTGTCAGGTGAGGATAAAAAAAGAGAATGATGCGGGGCGTCTCCCCTTCAAATTTATAGCTAACCAATCCTGTCAGGTTGTGGGGGCGGAGTCACAACCCAGTGTGTGCTGCCATGAATGCGTCAGGAATAGGGTTGCCACCTCATTCCTTTAAACCCGAACACATATGAATTACACAGGTTCTGAGGCTAATTTAATGCAGGTAAAGCACCAAGTGAGTTTAATTACCACCTTAATTAGCCACAGAACCTGTGTAATTAATATGTGTTCGGTTTTAAAGGGATGAGGTGGCAACTCTAGTCAGGAAAGCTCTATTTGTGGGAAAAAAAGGACGCCAATTTTGTTTGGGAGCCACATCGCACGACCGCGCAATTGTCAGTTAAAGCGACGCAGTGCCGAATCACAAAAAGTGCTCTGGTCTTTGACCAGCAATATGGTCCGGGGGTTAAGTGGTTAAAGAGTTACTAAACCCAGGATCCTGCATTCATTATATCTGGTCTTCCACAATACACATAATATGGAAATTCAATTATTTTAGTAAATATAACCTGCTAAAAAACCTTTCTCATCAACAGAGCAGTCTTGTGACTTCTATCAGTGTCCAGAAGAGCACTGGGTAAAGCTTGTAGGAGGAGTTTTCATTCTCCTTTGACTGTCATATGAGGCAGCAGGACCCCTGACCCTCTGGACAGTGCTCATTGGCCCTATGCTGATCACATGCACCCTCCAAAAGAAAAAAAAGACTCTCTAGCAATACACACCAAACTGAACATATGCAGCTTGCCCCCAAAGCTCTGTTCTATATGAAGATGGGTTGGACACAAGTAGAAGGGGAGGATCAAAGAAAACAGGATCAAACTGCTTTTTTACACAATGCAGAGGATTAAGCCAACTGCATATACAGACTGATTTTACTGTTGTGGGTTTAGTAACACTTTAGTAACTACTTCTGTCTTTTTAGCTACAAGGTGGTGGGGTTCCCCAATTGACTCAGCATACAAAACAGGAACCTGACAGGCACACTGACTTCAGCAATTTGACATGCTCCTACAGTAAGAGACAGCAATGTAAGCAGAGACGGTAGCTGACTATTCTGCTATTATTGAAAAGTGCGTGGAAGAAGATACAATTGCTTTCTTTTACCTCCAGTATTAAAGGACCGCCTATAGTAAATGTAGCGCTACCCCATAGGAGCCGCTTAATATTTGTTTGGTTCTGCACTCTGCCGCTCAACCCCAAGAACTGTCTTAACCACTCTGGCACACCTGCTTAACAAGCTAGTGTAGAACCCAGCAACAGAAAGTGACATAATAATGAAACAACATATAGTATATTTACCAAGATCCTGGGTTCCGTCACTTCATCAGTTGTGGCAGTAAATAGAGACTCACATAAGATATCAATGAACAACTTGTAAAAGTTTACTATTATGAAAAATAGTGAAGAATAACATAAATAAATGGTGTGAATAACAGATAAATAACCCAAGTATTGATTGGCAGAGATATTTGTTCAAAGCAATAACGTCACACGGCTGTATCCAATGGCAACCTAATAAGGGTATACAGTCATGCTCGAAATTGTTGACTGTATGTGAACAGGTGCACAGTGAAATAGATCCTTAAGATACCTTAATACCTGTATTAAAACACCTCCCCACTAAGGCCTCAGCACACAGACCACTACACGCAGAATACACAACAGTGAACACAATAATAAATGTAAGAGTTCCAACTGTATGTTGCTAAATGGCTCCCCCTAGAGTGCAGTTCAGAGTGATACACAATTGTATAGCAGTAAAGCCTTGTGAAAGAATAAAGTTCAGCTAGCTTAAAGGAGTTCTCTAAGCTAAAACTTTTAACCCCCGCTGTGCCCGGGCTGTAAAACTATACAAAATAAACTTTCACTTACCTGCCTACGATCTCCCGTTATTCCGGTATCGCCGCCCGTGCACCGGTCCCTGCCAGCTTCCTCTTCCTGGGGGTCGGTGACTCATCCTGCGCTCAGCCTATCAGCGGCAGCAGCAATGTCCCGCCGCGGCCGCTGATAGGCTGAGCGCAGGATGAGTCACCGACCCCCAGGAAGAGGAAGCTGACAGGGACCGGTGCACGGGCGGCGATACCGGAATAACGGGAGATCGTAGGCAGGTAAGTGAAAGTTTATTTTGTATAGTTTTACAGCCCGGGCACAGCGGGGGTTAAAAGTTTTAGCTTGGAGAACTCCTTTAATTATACTGCAGTGTGAGGTGGTGCACGTATTTGTAATTCAACGTAGCAAAGGAAACAGTAACTGTAGATTATGGTGAGATTGATTACTTAGCTGCAAACTATCCCCACTTGTAATTCCTTCTGTGAGCAAACAGTACAGTGCTGATCTTGCAGCATGGGGAAAAAGGAAACCAAAAACCCTAGGATCCAGCTATAGAATACTCAGGTGCAATAGATCCACTACAGGTCTCAGCGGCAGTCTGTATAGCAGGCAATCACTTAACAATAGTACAGTCACTACATGAATAGGAAAATGCCTTCTCACCACTCTGGATCTTTGCTGGCTGCGGACTCCGTCTGTATAGATGGCACCTCCGCGCTGTGCTGCTCCTCCTGGTATGCTGGAAGGCAGATGACTTCAAAAGCTCTGAAGCGCTGGCTGATTCTCCTGCCCGATCGGCAGGGCTGCTCACAAGGATCCCTCTGAGGCAGGCGATCCTCTCTCTCTGCTGTAGGCCGCAGGCTCTCCCAGCCCTGGGCACACACACAGGCCTCTTGCTGGTTGTTGGATGGTGTCCAGGGAGAGAGAAAGCAGGCCATGCCTGTCCTTTTATCTGCTTACTCAGCAAGCTGTGCTGTGACTAGGGATGAGCTTTGCGTTCGATACGAACGTATGTTCGACTCGAACATTGTCTGTTCGTACGTTCGACGAAAAACAAAAGTGGTCGTTCGCGCCAAATTCGAGTGACGCAAAACGGCCAATCACATGCTTGGCCAATCACAGCGCGCAAAAAACGAAGAGCCATAATTGGCCAAAGCCTGGGTGGCTTTGGCCAATTATGGCTCAGGGCTTTAGCACACGCGCCACACTATAAAAGGCCGCCTGCTGGGCAGCCTCGTGGAGTGTTCCGGCTTGTTAATGAGAGCAGTTAGAGAGACAGAGAGATTGTCTTTTTATATAGCTAGATAGAGCAGGCAGGCAGACTAGTCAGTTTAGCTTAATTTACAATGTGTAGAGGATATATATACATCCCTAGGAGTTGTACATATATTTATACACTGTATAGCTTAGATAGATCAGTTCTTCCTAATTTACTGGCAGGCAGGTGATTGTGCTATTTAAAGACGTTATCACAGGTATAGACACCCAGCAGGTACAATATTTAAAGGAATTTTATTTTAATTCAAGCATCATTAAAATCACTGCTCCTTAAATAAAAAAAAATGAAAGATTCATTTAACCACTTGCCGACCAGGTCTTGCGGCAGATCGGCTCTCCTGGGCGAGAGCACGTAGCTCTACGTCAGCTAAATTTTCGGCCACTAGGGGGCTTGCGCGCGCCGCCGGCTCGCCCCCGAGTCCTGCGCGTGCCCGCCGGGCACACGCGATCGCTCGTTACAGAGCAAGGAACGGGAGCTATGTGTGTAAACACATAGCTCTCATTCCTGTCAGCGGGGGAAACTCTGATTTTCTGTTCATACAATGTATGAACAGAAGATCAGTGATTTCCCTCAGTCAGTCCACCCTCCCATACAGTTAGAACACACCCAGGAACACACTTAACCCCTTCCCTGCCCCCTAGTGTTAACCCCTTCACTGCCAATGGCATTTTTATAGTAATACAATGCATTTTTATAGCATTGATCGCTACAAAAATGCCAATGGTCCCAAAAATGTGTCAAAAGTGTCCGAAGTGTCCGCCATAAGGTCGCAGTACTGAAAAAAAACGCTGATCGCCGCCACTACTAGTAAAAAAAAAAAATATTAATAAAAATGCCATAAAACTAACCCCTATTTTGTAAACACTATAACTTTTGCGCAAACCAATCAATAAACGCTAATTGCGATTTTTTTTTACGAAAAATTTGTAGAAGAATACGTATAGCGCTAAACTGAGGGAATTTTTTTTTTTTATATATATATTTTTGGGGGATATTTATTATAGCAAAATGTAAAAAATATTAAATTTTTTTCAGAATTGTCGCTCTATTTTTGTTTATAGCGCAAAAAATAAAAACCACAGAGGTGATCAAATACCACCAAAAGAAAGCTCTATTTGTGGGAAAAAAAGGACGCCAATTTTGTTTGGGAGCCACGTCGCACAGCCGCGCAATTGTCAGTTAAAGCAACACAGTGTCGAATCACAAAAAGTGCTCTGGTCAGGAAGGGGGTTAATCCTTCCGGGGCTGAAGTGGTTAAATATTGTACCTGCTGGGTGTCTATAGTTTGCCTGTGAAAACGTGTTTGAGAACCCGGGTCTTGCCCGAGGGAACATGTATCAATGGAAAAAAAGTTTTAAAAACGGTCGTTTTTAGAGTCCTGCTCCTGAAAAAACGACCGTTTTTTAAACTTTTTTCCATTGATACATGTTCCCTGGGGCAAGACCCGGGTTCTCAAAGACGTTTTCCAACAATGACTTGAATATTGGTCTTTAAAATTAGCGTTTTTGAATTTGAACGTTCGAGTCCCATAGACTTCAATGGGGTTCTAAATGTTCGCGCGAACGGTCGGTCTGTTCGCCGGTTCTGGTGCGAACCGAACGCGGGTATGTTCGGCTCATCCCTAGCTGTGACTCGGCATTGTGGGTTTGTAGCTTGGCATTGTGGGTTTGAATTTCCAAGCCTGATTAAACAACATGAGTACATGACTATTTTTTTTTAACCAGAAGGAAATATCCTGATAAAGCTTCAGTGGCCACTAGAGGGAGCCAAACCCTTTTCTGAAGAAACAATACATTTCTTAAATGATACATTTTGGTAGTAGACCTGTGCTACATAATTATACCAAAAACTCTTTGGGAAACTGTCAGTAAATACTGTATGTATGTTGATGTATTGGAAAGGGGGAGTTCGGTTAGCTTTTTTGAGTTCTCTACCAGACTTGGGGCACTTGATGACAATACTTTTTTTTTTTTTCCCATCAATAAATTTTTATTGGGTTTATCAATTTACAACACTTGAGGTAGTTGTATTCAAGATACAACTTAAGTAGTATAATCACCTTGTACAGGCAAACATTTAACAGAAAAAGAATACGGTACCCAGCGACCTAGGCCAGCCTACCCCAATTGGGTACAAACTGTAGGACTGGGAGGTCACCAAGATGATCAGTGGTACAGTGATACAGCTAAAGTAAATACAAATAAAGGAGGGGGAGGGATGGAGAAAACTGAAATAAAGGCTGCTGTTAGTCTATATCTATACCAAAGATTCAGTATTTTATAATGTTATTCTTCAGACTATAGGAAGATTACTAAAGTAAGGAATCTTTTAAATATTTGGAAGCTTTCGGGTGGGTTAACCACATTTTCCATTTTCTACGATAGGGGATTATCCACTTAAGACCCGGACCAAAATGCAGGTAAAGGACCTTGCCCCTTTTTGCAATTCGGCACTGCGTCGTTTTAACTGACAATTGCGCGGTTGTGCGACGTGGCTCCCAAACAAAATTGGCGTCCTCTTTTCCCCACAAATAGAGCTTTCTTTTGGTGGATTTGATCACCTCTTCGGTTTTTATTTTTTGCGCTATAAACAAAAATAGAGCGACAATTTTTAAAAAAATGCAATATTTTTTACTTTTTGCTATAATAAATATCCCCCAAAAATATATAAAAAAACATTTTTTTTCCTCAGTTTAGGCCGATACGTATTCTTCTACGTATTTTTGGTAAAAAAAATCGCAATAAGTGTTTATCGGTTGGTTTTCGCAAAATTTATAGCGTTTATAAAATAAGGGATAGTTTTATTGCATTTTTATTATTATTTTTTTTTTTTACTACTAATAGCGGCGATCAGCGATTTTTTTCGTGACTGCGCCAATAAGGCGGACACTTCGGACAATTTTGACACATTTTTGGGACAATTGTCATTTTCACAGCAAAAAATGCATTTAAATTGCATTGTTTACTGTGGAAATGACAGTTGCAGTTTGGGAGTTAACCACAGGTGGCGCTGTAGGGGATGTGTGACCTAATGTGTGTGTTTACAACTGTAGGGGGGTGTGGCTGTAGGTGTGACGTCATCGATCGCGTCCCCCTATTACAGGGATGACGCAATCGATGCTACGGCCACAGAGAAGCACGGGGAAGCCGTGTGTACACACGGCTCTCCCCGTTCTTCCGCTCCAGGGACGGATCGCCGCACTCCAGCGGCGATTGGGTCCGCGAATCCTGCGGTCCCGGTCCTGGAGCTTCGGACCCACGGCTGGGTACTAAAATCAACGTATATATACGTTGATGTGCCCAGCCGTGCCATTCTGCCGACGTAAATGTGCAGTAGGCGGTCCCTAAGTGGTTAAAGAATCATTCTTATAGGCTAATAATAGTTCTAATTGAGCTTGGGTGTTTAATCTGGTGATGACCATTGGTAGGTTTGGGGCGTCTGCGGATTTCCATAGAGAGGCCACTGTAAATCTTGAGGCTATCAAAATATGTAAGACAATAGTCCTGTACATAGTGGGGTATTTGTCTAGATCTATACCTAATAATGCGTTGGTAGGAGTAAGCTTGGCAAGGTTACCCGTAAGATTGGCGATAAAGGATGAGATAGAGTTCCAAAAACTTTTTAGAGTCTTGCAACTCCAAAGCGTGTGCAGGAGGTTTCCCGTTTGCTCTTTACATTTCAACAGATGTCGGATGCAGTTGGATACATTTTGGATAACTTGTATGGTGTTAAGTACCATCTATTAATTATTTTTTGGGCATTATCCCAGTGTTCAATGCAAGAGGATGACTTACTTATTGTTTGAAATGCTTTAATCCACTGAGACGGGGAAAAAATCTGGTCCAGATCTCTTTCCCATTTCAGCATATTTTTGTTTTTGGTAAACAGTTGGGAGGATAACACATCGTAGAAGAAAGATATACCTTTCCTGTTATCATTTCTCTGAGGAGAGAGGAACTCCCAAAGGTTCATAGGGATTCAATCAAATTACTGGGAGAGAAATCCTTCAGTCGGGTACACTTACCAATCTTAGTCTCGATGACGTTCTTAACATTAGGGGGTAGGTTCTGGTATAGATTATATCCATTACTGATCCACTCGTTTTACAGAGAATCTGATTCTGCAATAATTATTGACTTCTGTGTTGATGACAATACTTTTGATGCAAACAAGTCGACTTTGAAGGCTCTTAAGTCCCTGGACCAGAATGATAGCCAGGGGATAGAAGGTCATCAATGGCAACCTCCAGATTTTCTCAACACAGGTTAAAGAATTAGCGGTTACATTCTGAGGTCAGGTTATGGTTTAGGTTAACCACTTACGGACCGCCCGCCACAGAAATGCGTCAGGTGTTTCAAGAAGACTACCATTGTTATGGTAGCAGTTAGCTACCATAACCCCAGTATCCCCTTCTTCAGTGGGCAGTCCTCTTTCAGATAAAAGTGGTCTCTGTGGTGAATACGCCGCAAGATCACTTTTATTGGCGGCGGGAAAGGACCCCCTTCCCGCCGCTCTCCGGTGCCCTCCGTCGCTTACCGGAGCCATTGTCATCGGCGATGGCGATCCGGTCCTGTGCCTGCCTGTGTATGGAGACGAGTGAGGGAAGATGGCCGCCATCCGTCTCCATACCACTGCATGGCGGAAGCGACGTCAAAACGTCACTTCTGCCCAATACTCTTAAAGTACCATTTAAAAAAAAAAGTTTTTAGAGTGACATAATCATTTTTATTGCATTTTAGTGTAAATATGAGATCTGAGGTCTTTTTGACACCAGATCTCATATTTAAGAGGACCTGTCATGCTTTTTTCGATTACAAGGGATGTTTACATTCATTGTAATAGGAATAAAAGTGACCCAATTTTTATTTTATTTTTAACCACTTGCGGACCTCCGCATGTACATTTAGGTCGCCAGAATGGCATGTACAGGCACATTGGCGTACCTGTACGTCCCTGCCTAGACGCGGGTCCGAGGTCCGATCGGGACCTCCCCCCGGTACATGCGACGGTTCCCGTGGCTCTGGGAGCGATCCGGGATGAGGGGGCGGCTATTCGTTTTTGTCCGCCCCCTCACGATCGCTCCCAGCCAATGCCCACGCTCCCCTGCAGTGCACTTCCTCCTCCTGTGTAAACAGAGGAAGGGGGAAATGATGTAATCTCTGCTCTCAGCGGTAAATTCAACCGCCGCTGAGGAGAGATTACATTGCACAGTAAGTCTGCACTAACACTACACTGACACACACTACACATAGGCACATTAACCCCTTGCGATCACCCCCCCACCCCCTGTCACAGTGTCACTGAATGCAGTGATCATATATGTACTGATCACTGCATTTAGTGTCAGTGTGACAGGCAGTTAGTGTTAGGTCCAGGGTAGCCCCGTACCCCCCCTAATAAAGTTTTAACCCCTTGATCACCGCCCTAGTTAACCCTTTCACTCCCTATTGCCAGTGTCACTAAGCAATCATTTTTCTGATCGCTGTATTAGTGTCACTGTTCCCGCTAGGTAGCTATTTTTTTTTTATTACGATTTTTTTTTTTACTAAAGACATGTGGCTGAATAAATTTTGGCCTAAATGTTTGACTAAAATTTCGTTTATTTGATTTTTCTTATAACAAAAAGTAAAAAATATTTTTTTTTTTTCAAAAACGTTGCTCTATTTTTGTATATAGCCCAAAAAATAAAAATCGCAGAAACGATCAAATACCACCAAAAGAAAGCTCTATTTGTGGGAAGAAAAGGACGCAAATTTTGTTTGGGAGCCACGTCGCACGACCGCGCAATTGTCTGTTAAAGCGACGCAGTGCCGAATTGTAAAAACCCCTTGGGTCATTTAGCAGCATTTTGGTCCGGGGCTTAAGTGGTTAAAAACAGTGTAAAAAAAAAAAAGTTAAACATTTATTTATTTTTAAAGCTCCCTGTCGCGACGAGCTCGTACGCAGAAGCGGACGCATACATGAGCAGCGCCCGCATATGAAAATGGTGTGCAAACCACACATGTGAGGTATTGCCGCAATCGTTGGCGCAAGAGCAATAATTCTAGCTCTAGATCTCCTCTAACTCAAAACTCCTTAAAGCAGAGAGGTCCACGTACAAATACTGCAGCTGCTTACCTGTCCAGCACGCCTTTGATGTCAGCAGACGAGACTGAGCAAACATTCGGTCCTCGGCTGCTTCCGCCATCATCATCAGTGAGGGAATCAGAACAGCCTTGCGGCTTCACTGCCCGATTCCCTATGGCTCGTGCCGTCACTTGTCCCTGCTCTTTCCTGGGAACAGGGTTTCCCAGAAGACAGCTAGGGGGTGACGTGATGAGGCTGGACTCCCGTGGGAGTCAGAACCCGGACGTGGTGCAAATACCTGTCTCAGACAGGTATCTGCACCCCCCTCCCCCTGAAAGGTGCCAAATGTAACACCGGAGGGGGGATGGATCCAAAAAGCAGAGGTTGACTTTTTGTGTGAACCTCCGCTTTAAGTGGTTAAGTATTAAGCATTAGTCAGATTTTAATTTGTAAACTTTAGAGGGTATTTTAATAAGGGTCATCCTAGGAAATGAAGTCAAGGTAGGGGGTCAGAAAATGAGATTTTTTTTCTTCAACACCAAAAACTGCTTTGAAAACTACCAGAATTGTGATTATCGGTATCAAAACCTAAAGTACCGTGATAACTATCATACATATTTTAATTTCCAGATGCAAGGAGGGTCATGTTGGGAAGAACTGTGAGTGTGTAACTGGAGGTAAAACAAATCAGGAATTGGAACAGAGCTGTAGAAAGGACAACAGCTCAGCGGTGTGCTCTGGAGCTGGAGAGTGCATATGTGGTCAATGTACCTGCAATCCAAATGAGGACCCTACAAAAAAAATCTATGGACAATATTGTCAGTGCGACAACTTTAACTGTGAAATGTTTAATAGTAAAGTGTGCGGTGGACAAGGTAGGTGCTGCCTAATGGCCATTTTTCTTATTGTCACTGTGTCATGACCAGCAGTGTTACTCTACTGCCCCCTACAGAGGTGACAAGAAACTGCTGTATTTTACTCTCAGTGAGAGATTATCACACATAGTGGACAGTTTTATCACATGCATTATTCAATTTGTTAGGCCGCGTACACAAGATCAAATCTATCTGCTGGAAACGGTCTGACAGACCTTCTCAGCAGACAGATTCGATCGTGTGTACGGGCGAGCAGACGGATTTGTCCAGCAGACAGATTTTAAAGCCCGCTTTAAAATCTGTCTGCTGGGAACCCGTCGGACCGATATGTCTGCTGGTTAGTACGCTAACCAGCAGACATATCTGCCCGCACATGCGTCAAATGGATTCGACGCATGCGCGGAAGTGTTTTACTTCCTGGTGCGGTGACGTGGCGGCGTCAACGTCACCGCCACGTCACCGCGCTGTCTGCCGGCGGGGATTTTGGTTTGATCGTGTGTACAGCGATCAAACCAAAACAGCCCAGCAGACAAATCTGATCAAATCGGTCTGTCAGACCGATTTGAACAGATTCATTTGCTCGTGTGTACGGGGCCTTAGTGTACCGTGTTCTAAAAGTCACAAATGATAACAATGGGAAACCCCTCTTCTATTGTACTTAATGTTTTTAACTTACACATAAAAGCATATGAAATAGAAAGTTTAAAATATATTTATTTTGTTTATTAACCACTTCAATACTGGCCCATTGTCATTTGACGTCCAGAGATGGGATCTCCCATCCTAAGTGGACGTCAAATGACGGCCTGATATATGCGGGTGAATATCATCCAGATATCCTCTTGTTAAGCCGGCGATTCTGCACGACATAAGAACGATCATAGCGGCAGTTCCGCCGATTGATCGTTCTTACAGGCCGCGGGAGGGGACATCCCCCCCTCTTGCTGCCATCCGGTGCTTCTCCGGGCTCTTCCGTGCCTTCGGGGGCCCGGAGAACGAATCGTCCGGTGTCAGCAGGAAGCATAGAGATGACTGGTGACCGGATGATCACCAGTCATCTCTATGACCGTCGGAGGACCCGGGCGCGATGTGATGACGGTACGCCCGGGTCCCCGTAAGTAAACAAAGCCGCGATTGCGGCTGTAAGCAACAATTCATGAGATTGGTGAATTTTTTTTCACCAATCTCATGGTTTCCAGCCTGGAGCAGAGATGTGAGGTCTTATTGACCCCGCATCTCTCCTTAAAGAGGACCTGTCACACACATTTCCTATTACAATGGATGTTTACATTCCTTGTAATAGGAAAAAAATTGAAAAAAAGATTAAAAAAAAAATAAAAAAAAAATAAATAAATAAATAAAAGTGAAAAAAAAATATTAAAACGCCCCTGTCCCCGGTAGCTCACGTGCAGAAGCGAACGCACACGTAAGTCCCGCCGACATATGTAAACGCCGTTTAAACCACATATGTGAGGTATCGCTGCGTGCACTAGAGTGCCAGCAACAAATCTAGCACTAGATCTCCTCTGTAAATTAAAATTGGTAACCTGTAAAAAAAATTAAAGCGTTGCCTATGGAGATTTTTAAGTACCGAAGTTTGTCGCCATTCCATGAGTGTGCGCATAATTAAAGCATGACATGTTGGGTATCTATTTACTCGGTGTAACATAATCTTTCACATAATACAAAAAAATTGGGATAACTTTACTGTTTTGTTATTTTTTGATTCATGAAACAATTTTTTTTCCAAAAAAAGGGTGTTTGAAAAATTATTGCGCAAATACAGTGCAAGATAAAACGTTGCAATGACCATAGTTTTATTCCCTAGGGTGTCTGCTAAAAAAACATATATAATGTTTGGGGGTACTGCGTAATTTTCTAGCAAAAAAATTATGATTTGTACATGTAGTAGAGAAGTGCTAGAATAGGCTCGGTATGGAGGTGGTATAAAAGCTCTGTATTGAAGTGGTTAAATAATGGTGTAATGCAATCCAAGTGGTGTAACTATAACCATCACAGTCCCTAAAGCTGCTATTGTGCCAAGAGGAGGTTACATTTGGGAGGCTGTGGAGGCATACATTTAGAAAATCTGTGCGCAAATATAATTTGCATCCACTACTGTATCATTAATGCGAAACTCCGCTGTATCTGAGCACCACAAACCAAAAATGATATTTATTTAATTTTTAATATTCAAAGCAAATTCACTCAACCTTCTATGTCTCCATGCTTTATTTTGCTGAGCAACCACTTTGAACCCCCCCATAGATTCAGGTAGCATTTACCATCTGGAAAACATTCGCCCTTAGCTTCAGCAAGGAAGCAGGAGGGTGTACTTAGCTGAGAAAACTCCTCCTGAAGACTCCTGGGATGTATGACAACATTTGCCTAGGCATGGAAACCAGGAAGTAACTTAACCACTTCCGGACCGCCAATGGTTCGTCAATGATATACGTCAGTCCTTTGACGTTAAATACCATTGTTATGGCAGCAGATAGCTGCCATAACCCTGGTGTTTTCTTCAACGGCAGGTGGTTCTGCTTTTAGATAAAAGTGGTCTCTGAAGCGGATTGGCCACAAGATCACTTTTATCAGCAATAGGAGAGGTGCCCACCTCTTTACCAGGGATGGTAAAAAATAAACTGACAGGGGCTATAACCCTCCCTTACTCTATCCAAAATGAAAAAAAAAGTGATAATTTTATGGAGAGGACTAGGAGGATATAACCATGCCAATGGTGCAGCAGAAAACATATATCACAGTGAGGAAGGTTTGTGGACCAGTATGATAGGACAGTCAAAATTATAAGCAGCTTGCGTTACACTAATAGTGTAGCGCAAGCCAGCGAGGACTCTTTCCGTGTTGCCCCCTGCAAAGTGCCACCTTAGGCCTGGGCCTTGTTGGCCTAGGCCAGGATACAACGTTGGCCATCCGTCTGTTTTCAGTGGAACAGATCGATGGCAGTGGGTGACAGCGGACACAAGTCCACTGACATCTGCTGCTCCGGTCCGCTGGTGTGAAAGAGGCCTTAGGTCAGAAGTCTGATATGCCAAAAAAAGATTGGGGAACTACTGGGAACAACGTAGTTAGCTGGAACTGATTAGCATTTCGTAACACCAAGGAAAAGTGCTCATACCTATAGAATACAGTCTTAAAATATCACTCAATGATATTGTGACAATATATGCCACGTCTATACCTTTTAGTTTGAACCTCTTGGCGAGGAATTGTTCGATTTTAAGTAAGGTCACAGGGCAAATCATGCCTTCTTTAGGAAAAATGTAATGAAATGTGCAAGCATGCAACAAGACAACAGAACATGTTGTTTAGATGGCCAAATGTATTACCAATAAAACATGGCAAACATTTTTAATCAATCTGTGTCTAATCTGTAATCTAATACTGTTTGATCCACAGGGACATGCAACTGCGGCAGCTGCATATGTAATGAAGCCTATGAAGGAAGTGCTTGTCAATGTCTAAAATCTACTAAGAACTGTAAGAACACCAGAGGAAGCATATGCAGTGGTCGAGGGAGGTGTGAGTGTAACAAATGCACCTGTAAAGATGGTTATATCCCACCATTCTGTGAGACCTGTCCAGGCTGCCCTTCTCAGTGTCCACGTTTTGGGTAGGTGCCAATGATTATTGCCTTACAATGTCAGTTGAATCTGTAAAGCCTCGTACAAACGATCGAACTTCCATCCAACTTTTCCATGGATTTTGGTCCGAAGGGCGTTGGCCATGATCTTTTTCTGCACAACGTTTTCAGCCAACATTCACAAAATAACATGTTTTTTCAGCTCTTTGCCGCCACAATTTGGGCAACTTTTGCTATTGTTGTGTGATATTTAGCATTGATTCTGAGCATGCGTGTTTGTACTTTGGGTTTTAGTTGGAGGTAATTGTGTACACGCGATCAGATAAACCGACGTAACAGATTTATTGCCCAACAATTGGTGAGCATGAACAGCCAACTTTTGTTGTCGTTAATTCAGCCAGTAATTGTCTGATGGAGCATACACACGGTCAGATTATCCGACACAACACATCCATCAGACAATTATGGCCATAAAGTTGGATTGTGTGTACGAGGCTTGAAACTAACAAACAGTGAAAATACAATATACATTTTTTTGTAAGCAGTCAAATTTGACCTTTTTCTAGTTCAGAGAGACAATTTATCTGGAAGCAGTAGAGAAATGAAGCTGGTTAGTGTGAACTTTAGTTGGAAAAGTGGGGCAGCTATTGACCATAATTCAAACTGGTAATGTATTGGCCAATCCAGTTGGGGCCAATCCCTCTACAGCTGTTAGAAGGCCAAGGCAAAGCTAAGCTAAGCATGTCACTTGGTCCTATTTGACACAGGGGTAGATGAAAACAACTGTTATTGTCCCCTAACCATGCTGGCTTGTACATAGGAATAAAGGCAAAATGGAGCTAGGCCAAGAGACAGGCATGTCCTACTTTAAGCCATGACTGCAGCAGGTGGGATGGTGGATGTCTAACTTTTTAATTTGTTGCATATGCATTGTTGCTCTTCTGCAGCCTATTTGTAGCCACCTCCTGTCCACACGCATGCACCTCAGCAAATGCTGCATGTCATTTCTTATGCCCTGTACACACGATTGGATATCTGATGGAATATAATCCGATGGATTTTTTCGTCGGATATCCAATGAAGCTGACTTTCATCAGTCTTGCCTACACACCATTGGTTAAAAATCCGATCGTGTCCAACGCAGTGACGTAAAACACTTTGACGTAATAAGAAAAATTAAGTTCAATGCTTCCGAGCATGCGTCGACTTGATTCTGAGCATGCGTGGATTTTTAACCAATGGATTACCCCACAGACGATCGTTTTTTTTTTTTTTTTTTTTTAACCATAAGAAAAATTTAAAACAAGTTCTTTTTTTTTCAACGATGGATAAAAAAACGATGGGGCCCACACACGATTGGTTCGTCTGATGAAAACGGTCCATCGGTCCATTTTCATCAGACGAACCGATTGTGTGTACAGGGCTTTAGGGCGAGTTTCCTGATGATGACAGTTGGGTATGGTGCCTGTGCAATGTGCATAGGCATGGCCGTTTTGGAGGATCATGTCACAGGGTGAACAATGCAAGAGCATAGTTGGGAGATAGAGACACAGGGCCAGATTCAGCAGATTGTACGCTGGCGTATCTCCAGATACGCCGCCGTAATTTCAAATGTGCGCCGTCACATCTTTGCGGCGATTCACAAAGCGAGATACGCCGAAAAACATGGCTTCAGCCGTCCGACGTAACTTGACTACGCCGGCGTATAATGGGCGCATAGTTACGCTGGACACATTTGGCGTTCCCATTAGAAATATGCAAATAAGTAAGATACGCCGATTCACAACGTAGATGCGACCTGGCCGCTTCATATACACGATTTGCATAAGGCTTACGTCCGGCGTAAAGTTACTCCTCCTATAGCAGGCGCAGCTAATGCAAAGGTATGGGCCAGGGAACGACGCCGTCTAATTTTACGTCACGTACGCCGTTTACATAGTACTACGTGAATAGGGCTGTGCGTAAGTTACGTTCAACGTATCTTAGGGAGTTTATGCGACGTGATTCTGAGCATGCGCGCATGTCCAGTTTGACCGGCCATTCATTTACATGGGGTCACGCAAATAGATGACGCCCACCTCCTTCCTACTTTGAATTAGGCGGGCTTGCACCGGCCAATTTACGCTACGCCGCCGCAACTTACGGAGCAAGTGCTTTAAGAATACAGCACTTGCCTCTCTAAGTTGCGGCAGCGTAGCGTATATTCGATACGCTACGCCCTCCTAAACATACGCTAAGCTACCTGAATCTGGCCCAGAATGTTTCCTTATTATGATGCCGTGTACACACAATAATTTTTTGTGATGAAAAAAAACAACGTTTTCTGTGAAGTAAAAAACGACGTTTTTGAAACGTCACTTTTCAAAGACGATGTTGCCTACACACCATCATTTTTTTTACAAAAAGCGAGGTTACGTTCACCACTCTTTTCCATTGAAGCTCGCTTCATAACTAGCTTCTGGGCATGCGCGGGTTGAAAAACGTCGTTTTAAACTACGTTTTTGCTACACACGGTGACTTTTTGTGAAACAAAAAACGAGGTTTTGAAAAACGACACAAAAAATTCAAGTATGTTGGAATTTTTTTTTGGTCGTTTTTTTGAAGACAAAAAACGACGTTTTGCCCACACACGGTCAATTTAAATGACGTTTTAAAAAACGACGTTTTTTTTCATCGCAAAAAACGACCGTGTGTACGCGGCTTTAGAAGTGGCATAAGAAGTGCCTGAAAAACGACCTTTATGACAGATTACCACACATTATAACACACCCCCCTTCATGACCAGGCCATTTTTTGCAATACAACGCTGCTTTATTTTAACTGACGATTGTGTGATATTTGATCACCACTGCATTTTTTTTTTGCGCTAAATAAAAAAAGACTGATGATTTTTGAAAAAAATAAAAACAATATTTTTTACTTTCTGCTATAAAACATATCCAATATGTATATATATTTTGTAATCTAATTTCTTCATAGATGTAGGCCAATATGTATTCTGCTACTTATTTTTGGTAAAAAAAAATCCCAATAATGGTATGTTGATTGGATTGGGCAACAGTTAGTTGCATTTACACACTATGAGATACAGTGCCTTGAAAAAGTATTTGTACCCCTTGAAATATAAACTTATTTTATTGAGATTTTATGTGATAGACCAACACAAAGTGGTACATAATTGTGAAATGGAAGGAAAATGATAAATGGTTTTCAATGTTTTTTACAAGTAAATATGTGAAAAGTGTGGCGTGCATTTGTATTCAGCCCAGTCAATAGAACAACCTTTCCCTGCAAATACAGCTACAAGTCTTTTTGGGTATGTCTCTACCAGCTTTGCACATCTAGTGTGATATTTTTGCACATTCATCTCTGCAAAATACCTCAAGCTCTGTGATGTTCAGGGGCGTTGCTAGGTGGCAAAAAGACCAGGGGCTTCAGCCCGAAGCCGGCACCCACTAGCATTTCTTTCAGGGTTGTTTCTGACACATACACATGTCCTACATACAGTACACCGTCCTGTCCTGTCCTACATACAGTACACCGTCCTGTCCTGTCCTACATACACCATCCCGTCCTGTCCTGCATACACCGTCCTGTCCTGTCCTACATACACCGTCCTGTCCTACATACACCGTCCTGTCCTACATACACCGTCCCGTCCTGTCCTGTCCTACATACACCGTCCTGTCCTACATACACCGTCCTGTCCTACATACACCGTCCTGTCCTACATACACCGTCCTCTCCTACATACACCGTCCCGTCCTACATACACCGTCCCGTCCTACATACACCGTCCTGTCCTACATACACTGTCCTGTCCTACATACACCGTCCTGTCCTACATACACTGTCCTCTCCTACATACACCGTCCCGTCCTACATACACCGTCCCGTCCTACATACACCGTCCTGTCCTACATACACTGTCCTGTCCTACATACACCGTCCTGTCCTACATACACTGTCCTGTCCTACATACACCGTCCTGTCCTGTCCTACATACACCGACCTGTCCTACATACACCGACCTGACCTGTCCTACATACACCGTCCTGACTTGTCCTCATACCCGGATTTACTCCCTTTGCCGCCCCAAGGCCGGGTCCTTCAATGCCGCCCCCCCCCCCACACACACACACACAATCACATGGGGGAATCCACAGAGAGCCCCCCCCCTTACATCAGGGTCCCCAGAGAGCCTCACTACTTACATCAGGGTTCCCAGAGAGCCTTCCCCTTATATCAGGGTCCCCAGAGAGCCTCCCTACTAACATCAGGGTCCCCAGAGAGCCCCCGCCTCTACATTAGGGTCCCAAGAGAGTCTCCCCTACATTAGGGTCCCCAAAGAGCCTCCCTACTTACACCAGGGTCCCCAGAGAGCCCCCCCTTACACCAGGGTCCCCAGAGAGCCCCCCCTTACACCAGGGTCCCCAGAGAGCCCCCCTTTACACCAGGGCCCCCAGAGAGCCCCCCCTTACACCAGGGTCCCCAGAGAGCCATCCCTCTTACATTACTGTCCCCAGAGGCTCCCCTCTTACATTAGTGTCCCCAGAAAGCCCTCCTCTTACATCAGGGTCCCCAAACAGCTGACCTCTCCCTTGCAGAGGTTCCCCTGTACCTGGCAGGTGGAGGTGGGAGGTGGCGATCGGCAGCTTTATGGTGTCCACAGGCAGGGGGGTCTCCCTGGGGCTAGTAGTTCTTCTCCGAATGTATACAGCAGAGAGGGGAGGTGCCTCTGACCTGGGCATCAGCAACAGTGTACAAGCAGAGTGAAAGTGATACCTGCCCGGGTCAGAGGCCTCTCCCCTCTTCTCTCCTCTGTATACACTGACACTCGAGAGAGTACTACAAGTCCCAGGGAGATCCCGCTGCCCACACAGAGGGGGGAAGTGAGAGAGATCCTAGCCCTGTCTGTAGTCCCTCCTGTGGGAAGGTGTGTGTGTGAGAGAGACACAGTACCTTCCATGCAGTGCCCATTCTTATAGCTGGGTGGTCACAGGAGGTCACATCCAGCGGATCTCTTTGCTGCTATCTCTGGCTGCCTGCACGTCCTCATTCTCCAATCAGCCTGTCTGTTGGTCCTGGCCTGGGAGCTCTTCGGAGCTCTTCTCACTGCTCCAGGGCAATCAGTTCTGGCCGTCCTCGCTCTTCATCCCCACCGCCTCATGGAGCCCTCAGCCACAGACAACACAGTGCACCCGCTCCCAGCCAAAGACTCCCGGCTGGGTGGTGGGGGAAATCAGAGCCACCTGCTGTAGATGGTAGTACTAACTGGAAGTAATTGCGCGCCGCGAGCCTGTCTTTCACAGAGGCGTAACCAGCCTAGCAACAAGTGCTGGCGCCGCCGCCCGGAGGCTATTTAAATGCGGGGGAATGGCCGCGAAAGCCATGGAGTCGCCGCAGAAGTGGCGCCGGCTGTGCCGCCCTTGCACCACTGCCGCCCCGAGGCCTGGCCTCGGTGGCCTTGTGGCAAATCCGGCCCTGCCTGTCCTACATACACCGTCTTGACCTGTCCTACATACACTGACCTGTCCTGTCCTACATACACCGTCCTGACCTGTCCTACATACACTGACCTGTCCTACATACACTGACCTGTCCAACATACACTGACCTGTCCTGACCAACATACACTGACCTGTCCTGACCAACATACACTGACCTGTCCTGACCAACATACACTGACCTGTCCTGACAAACATACACTGACCTGTCCTGACCAACATACACTGACCTGTCCTGACCAACATATACTGACCTGTCCTGACCAACATACACTAACACTGACCTGATCAACTAACACTGACCTGACCTACATACATACATACAATGTGACTGACCTGGTAGGCATACACAATCACTGACCTACCTCAGCCGTGGTGTGCCTGTCATAGTGCAGCCAGGGAGGCTTAGGAGCTGAGGGGAGTTGCCGAGCAGGGAGCGGGGATGCAGCAGGCAGCCGTGGTGTGCCTGTCATAGTGCAGCCAGGGAGGCTTAGGAGCTGAGGGGAGTTGCCGAGCAGGGAGCGGGGATGCAGCAGGCAGCCGTGGTGAGCGGCGCTGGCGCGCCCATGATAGGAGGCTCAGGAGCCGTGCTGTGGAGAGCCGCCGGCCGAACCAAGCAGGGAGCGGGGATGGAGCGACGGGCGGCATTCTAATTCCCGCCTTCTAAGCTTGCGGCGCCTATAATGGACGTCACAGGTCCTGCGGTCTCGGTATTGGATCAGTGCAACTTCCATCATAGGCGTTGGGCTCCAGAAGGCAGGACCAGCAGTCTGCGATCTCACTCAGGACTCGGCCAGACTCGGGGCTAGCAACAGCTAGCTAAATGCCCGGGATTCAGGGCTTTACGGGGACCCATTCGGGGCTCCAGCGCCCTAAGCCCGGGCCTAACGACGCCCCTGGTCATGTTGGATGGTGAGGGTCTGTGAACAGCAATTTTCAAGTCTTGCCACAGATTCTCAATTGCATTTAGGTCTGGACTTTGACTGGGCCATTCTAGCACATGAATATGCTTTGATCTAAATGATTCCATTGTAGCTCTGGCTGTATGTTTAGGGTCGTTGTCCTGCTGAAAAGTGAACCTCCGCCCCAGTCTTAAGTCTTTTGCAGACTCTTAACAGGTTTTCTTCTAAGATTGCCCTGTATTTGGCTTTATCCATCTTCCCATCAACGCTGACCGGCTTACCTGTCCTTGCTGAAGAAAGGCATCCCCAAAACATGATGCTGCCAACACCATGTTTCTACCACACATAACACTTGGCTTTTAGGTCCAAAAGTAAAATTTTGGTCTCACCTGAACAGAGCACCTTCTTCCACATGTTTGCTGTGTCCCCCACATGGCTTCTCGCAAACTGCAAAAGGGGCTTCTTATGGCTTTCTTTCAACAATGGCTTTCTTCTTGCCACTCTTCCATAAAGTCCAGATTTGTGGAGAGCACATCTAATAGTTGTCCTGTGGACAGATTCTCGCACCTGAGCTGTGGATCTCTGCAGCTCCTCTAGAGTTACCGTGGGCCTCTTGGCTGCTTCTCTGATTAACGGTCTCCTTGCCCAGCCTGTTAGTTTAGGTAGACAGCTAGTGCCATACTCTTTCCATTTTTGGATTGAATAGTGGTTTGTGAGATGTTCAAAGCTTGGGATATTTTTTTATAACCTAACCCTGCTTTAAAGATTCTCCACTACTATATTTTCTGCCCTGTCTGGTGTGTTCCTTGGCTTTCATGATGCTGTTTGTTCACTAAGGTTCTCTAACAAACCTCTGAGGGCTTCACAGAACAGCTGTATTTATACTGAGATAAAATTACACACAGATGGACTCTATTTATGAGTTAGGTGACTTCTAACTGCAATTGGTTCCACTAGATTTTAGCTAGGGGTATCAGAGTATAGGGGGCTGAATACAAATGCACACCACACTTTTCAGATATTTATTTGTAAAAAACTTTAAAATCCATTTATCATTTTCCTTCCACTTCACAATTATGTGCCACTTTGTGTTGGTCTATCACATAAAATCCCAATAAAATACATTAACGATTTTGGTTGTAACAAAATGTGGAAAATTTAAAGGGGTGTGAATACTATTTCAAGGCACTGTATATACTGGAGATTTTATTTATTTATTTTTATACTAGTAATGGTGGTGATCAGCCACTAAGGCTGCATTCACACCTAGGCGTAGGCGATTTGCAGCAGAAAAATTGCAGCGTTTTTTACCGCGATTTGCACAACAAAACGTGTCGTCTTTAACCCCGGTTTTGTACAGGTCATTGTCGGCTATGGAAAATGCCCAAGCCGCCCGATACGCGCAACAAAAAAGGATGTGAACCATCTCCATAGAGAATAATGTTATTTTTCACCTCTAGCATCTTTGAGCGTCGCGCTTCAGGCGAAAAAACGCCTAGGTGTGAATGCAGCCTTATAGTGGGAATTTGATATTGCACCAGACAGTCTGACACTAATTGACACTTTGTGAGAAACCAGTGACACCAAGACCAGTACTAAAAATATGCAGTCAGTGTACTAATGACATTGGGCTAGGAAGGGGTTAAACATCTAGGGCAATCAAAGAATTACATGTGTGTCTAACCAGTGTTTTTGTGTACTATGTGTGCTGCTTTTACTAAGGGATCTTATAGATTTTAGTCCTTGCATTCATCACAAAGAAAATTCATCACATACCTGCTGATAGGCAAAGCTCTGTTCTATGTCTCTCCTCGCCAATCAGTGGGTGCCGGTGGACATCTGTGCTGTGTCTAATCACAGCACAGCGGTGGCACTGGCCTCCCCTTCCCTACAAGTTATACAGTCGGCAAGTTGATATATTCAGCACTGTTTGACTTCTCATACTCTAAGGCCGCGTACACACGATCGAACATGTCCGCTGAAACTGGTCCGCCGACCAGTTTCAGCGGACATATCCGATCGTGTGTATGACCTAGCGGACAGGTTTTTCCAGTGGACAAATTTCATGTCCGCTGGTTAGTACGCCTAACCAGCGGACATAAATCTCCCGGATTCGACGCATGCGTGGAAGTATTTTACTTCCTGGATTGGTGATGTGGCGGCGTCAACGTCACCGCCACGTCACCGCGTTATCCGTCCGAGGGGATTTTGGTCCGATGGTGTGACATGTCATTTTGCTTAGGGCCCCAGGGAGGTCAGGATCGGCACTGCTCCCATGTATGTTTGTCTTTTCTGTGTTAGCTGTTTGAATTCCATGAAACTGAATTCTGAGCAAAGGATTAAAAAATGAATATTTGTCTTTTTTTTTTTTTTTTGTAAACCAGACCTTGTGTTGAATGCTATATAAAGCAAGGGGAACAGAGCTCCAAGAACTGTACACATGCTTGCCCTGGTGTAACAGCCCAAAAAGTGGAACAGCTAACAGAAGAGACATTCTGCAGGGAGAAGGATTCAGAAAACTGCTGGATGCAGTATGTATTACATGAAAAAGATGGGGAAGAGCAATACACCATAAAGTATACCTTAAAAAGAGGTAAGCAGCAGCAGAAGACTGAGTGCAGAATAATACAAATGGGGATTGCATCATTTACAGTAGGTCTCTGTCCACTTACATCTTTCTCCAGCCCATAGGTACTTTAATTACTTCAGCCCCGGAAGGATTTACCCCCTTCTGACCAGGAAATTTTTTTGTGATATGGCACTGCGTCGCTTTAACTGACAATTGCGCGTTTGTGTGACGTTGTACCCAAACAAAATGTATGTCCTTTTTTTCCCCCTAAATAGCTTTTTTGAGCTATAAACAATAAAAACCAACAATTTAAAAAATATATATATATATTTTGTACTTTTTGCTATAATAATACCCAAAAAACATTCATCAGTTTAGGCCGATGTATTCTTCTACATATGTTTGGTAAAAAATAAATCACAATAAGCATATATTGATTGGTTTGCGCAAAAGTTATAAAGGATAGATTTATGGCATTTTTTTTTATTATTATTATATATTTTTTTACTATTAATGGTGGTGATCTGCAATTTTTATCGGGACTGAGACATTGTGGCAGACAGATCGGACACTTTTGACACTTTTTTGGGACCATTGACAGTTATACAGCAACAGTGCTATAAATAGCCATTAATTACTGTATACATTTCACTGGCAGGGAAGGGGTAAACACTAGGGGGCGATCAAGGAGTTAAATGTGTTCCCTATGTGTGTTCTAATTCTGGGGGGAATCTGGCTGACTAGCAGATGAGAGAGATCGTTGTTCCTACTTGGTATCTCTCTCCTCACAGAATCGGGATTTGTGTGTTTACATGCACAGATCCTGTTTCTCACTCTGTCACAAGCGATCGCGGGTGCCCGGCTGTCATCGGCACGCATATAGGCCCCTGGAGCCATACTGCGAGCATGTGCCTGCTACAGCTTTTTTGTACAGCTACGACAGTTTTGTGTCGGCTGGTCGGGAAGGGGTTAATAATTGTAAGGTATACACTGTGAGCAGGGGACAATTATTGTTGCCTGTTGTGAACTGATCTCACTTCAAATGAAAATATAACAAACATTTTTGTTTCTTTTGGGAAGGGTGAGTAGGATTCTGTTTCTTTTGCTGTCTTCCCATTGGGAGAAGCTAGCCTTGCTGTATATGTCTTTGTGACAGGTGTAACAACGAGAGAAAATAGGAATTCATTCAGAAATTCCGCCAGCAAAAGATAAAAAGCTGGTTCTCAAATTTTCAGACAGAAACAATTCCTAGCGGAAAATCCGATCTTGTGTAGCAATTCCGACGCCCAAAATTCCGATGCATGCACGGAAACAATTTGACGCATGCTCGGAAGCATTGAACTTAATTTCCTTGTCTCGTCGTAGTGATGTACGTCACTGCGTTCTTGACGGACGAAAGTTCAGAGAACTTTTGTGTGACCGTGTGTATGCAAGCCAAGCTTGAGCAGAATTGAGCATCCAAGGTTTTTCCGACAGAAAATCCGATCGTGTGTATGGGGCATGAGAGGCTTTAGGCACAGGATTGCTTAGGCATACTCTTAGGCGGCGTACACACGGCCGAGGTTCTCGGCAGAAACCAGCGAGAAGCTTGCTGGGATCCTCATTCTGCCGAGAACCTCGGCCGTGTGTACACTCTCGGCGAGCATCCCGTCGGGAAAGCCACCGAGAGAAAATAGAGAGCAGGTTCTCTATTTTCTCGGCGGCCCGTCGGGATTAACAGCTGGTCGCCTTTCCCGATGGGATGGTCGCCGATTCTGACGGCCGGCCGAGAACCTCGACGGGCGGAACGATGTGTTCCGCCCGTCGAGGTTCTCGTACGTGTGTACGGGGCCTTAGGCCGCATACACACTATCGGACCAACCCGATGAGAATGGTCCGACAGACTGTTTTCATCGGGTCACCGCTGAAGTGGCCTGATGGTCTGATGTGCGTACACACCATCAGTCCAAAATCTGATCAGGTCAGAACGCGGTGACGTAGAACACAACGATGTACTGAAAAAATTAAGTTCAATGCTTCCAAGCATGCGTCGACTTGATTCTGAGCATGCGCGTTTTTTGGTGATTTTAAAGCAAGTTTTAAAACTTTGGTCCGATGGACAACGATCCGATGGGCCGTACACACAATCGATTTGGTCCGATAAAACTGGTCTTAAGGCCAGTTTCATCGGACCGGTCCGATCGTGTGTACGCGGCCTAATGGAAGAAAGTGCACTGCTGTTTTTCAAGAGGAATTAAAGACAAAAACATGGAAAATTGTATCAAATACTTATCGTATTTTTCCTTTCCTGATGCCAAGACATGGCAGCATTACATATGATATAGCCCCGCCCCTATATCCACCCACAGGACTCGTTTAACTCTCCATAAAAGTCTGACTGAAAGCTACCTCCCCCATTCTCCGTATAAAGCACAAAGATCAGAGGGAGGGTTCCTATGCTGCCATGTCTTGGCATCAGGAAAGGAAAATTACAGTGAATATTTGATACAATTTTCCATTTTCCTGACTCCAGACATGGCAGCATACATATGATAAATGATGAGCTTTTGAGAGGGAGGGTTTAATGCTGTAAACTTGCAAAAAAAAAAAAAAAAAAAAATCAGATATTCAATGACACTTCATCCCTGATGAAGATCAAATTTTGGAAAAGTTTTGATTGGAAACGCGTCGGATCAACTATTTGACTACAGTTTACTCCCTTGAGGGAATTTCTGTTTGATATAGCACAATGTCAATGTGTCATTTATATGTCTGAATTATATATTTTTTTCTATATATTTTTTTCTATATTATTCTGTATTTAATGTGAATATTTTGTGTATTTTTCTACTTATTAAATATATTTTTATAAATTTTTTAATCCAATTTTTTGTTGCCTATATAGTCCTAAACCCAGAGGTTTTTCTTTTTCCTAATGCTGTAAACTTAATCTTTATTCAACAAAAGTACATAGAAGCTTGGATAGACTTCCTCCCAAACTCTACTGTAGTAAGAGCTGCTGGATCCACCCTGAGGTGTTTTAAGAACATATAATGTGATGACCGGCTAGCCTCTTTGTAGACTGTCTCCAGAGACAACCCTGCCTGTGCCATCCAAGAAGATGACATCACCCTGGTTGAGTGATGAGCTCTAACCACCTCTGGAGGATCCTTCCCGGCTCTACATGCCCAGTGAAATTGTTATTATTCGGGCCGAGATGGTTCTGGCCAAAGCCCCTTACTCTTTAAATCTTCATGATTCTGAATTTAGAATGGGGAAGATAGCTCTCAGTCAGACTTTTATAGAGAGTTAAACAAGTCTTGTGGGTGGATATAGGGGCGGGGCTATATCATATGTAATGCTGCCATGTCTGGCATCAGGAAATACATTTTTTACGGTATTGGTTAGACACAATTATCTTGTTGAGATGTTCCCAATAAGAGAGCAAATTTTACCTGCACTTAAAAGAGAAGTGTGGCCAAAGCTTTTTTGGTCATACTTCTCTTGTGGATCACAGAAGTGCGCTTCCTTTAGCACTCCTGTGACCAAGATTTCTCCTGTGGTGCAGCTAAAGCCTCCTGTTGGTTGACGACACAGATCTGGTCCAGGCTCTGGAAGGATCCTGACAACAATAGTGAAATCTGTCAATTTCTAGAATAAATAACTGTAGGGCAAATAGTGCTGCACCTGGTGCACTAAGTGCCTATAGATTAGATTAAATTATGTAAGTGAAATGGGTGGCAGCTCAAACAAAAATTTAAATCAAAAACGTGTAGCGCTGTCAAACCATGACCTTGATGATTAAAGTGCAATCTAATATAATGCAATAAAGATGAAAACGTAAAAAAAATTAAAAGGTAAAAACAAAATATATTAACCCCTTCCTTACCGGGCCGGGTAGGCGTCATATGACATCCTTTGTTCCCGGCCGTCTAGGGGGGAGCTTTTGCCGGTGATCCCCGAAATTACGATCTTCATTCGCAATCTCTTACGGCACCTTTAGTCATCTTTTTTTTGCGTAACACTATACCAGCTTTTTTCTGCTCTAATATTAGACAGCCCATGTTAAGTATGGCCGTCGTTCCTGCGTCGAATTTCTACGTTTTCCGACGTCTTTTATTATTTTTTACGTAAGTCGTCCGGGAATAGGAATGTTCGTAAACGACGCTACTCAACCAACGAATGACGTAACGACAAGATTTCGCGCAATGCACGGCGGGAAATTTCTGAACGGAGCATGCGCAGTTCAATCGCCGCGGGGACGCGCTTAATTTAAATGCTTCACGCCCCCTAATCGCGTATTTCGATTACGCGGCGAGAAATAGACTACGCCGCCGTAGCGTACGGGCAAAAATCTACCAGAATTCGGTGTAGAGCCTGGTAAAATACGGCAGCGTAGAGTATTTATTTCGATTACGCAGCGCAATATTAAGTGTATCTGAATCTGGCCCATTGTGTTTTTCTCAAAATTGTTGCTCTTCTTTTGTTTATAGCGCAAAAAATAAAAACCGCAGAGATGATCAAAAAGCAAGCTCTATTTGTGGGGAAAAAAGATAAAGATTTAATTTCGGTATAGTGTTGCATGACCGTGCAATTGTCATTCAAAGTGCAACAGCGCTAAATACTAAAAATTGGTCTGGGCAGGAAGGGGGTGAAAATGCCCAGTATGGAAGGGGTTAATAGTCAAAATGTCCCAATTCCACATCCATAAAGTGAACTCAAAACCTGTGCTGATCCAATGCTCAATTTGTGATGACACCTAGTGCTCCTCACAGGATAGAAAGGCTAAGTATATATGCTTAACAGATTTTAGGACCCTCCAGGGTCTATTTGCGCATTAGTGAGCTTTCACCCCTCACTATGGGCTTAACTGCATCCACTAGCCAGCCTGCTTAATTGGATTCCACAGGTGTATATTTCACAGTTATCATCAGTTAGGAAACTTCAGAGTCCGGTCACACATTCATCATATGAAAGAGGAAGATATATTCATCGCGCATCATTCTTTTAAAAGCACACAGGAGTTTATTAAAAGTTGTACTTACAACAAAAACTATAGATTTAGGCTCAAAATTGAAACAATCGTTTGTCCAGCACCCTCAATGAGAGTTCAGACATCACCGCTCCTCCGTGCCTAGCCGTGCCTAAGGCCTCGTACACACGAGGCAATAGATTTGTTCAAATCTGTCCGTCCGACAGATTTGAACAAATCTGTCTGCTGGGATTTTGGTTTGCTCGCGTGTACACACGAGCAAACCAAAATCCCCGCCAGCAGAGAGCGCGCTGACGTGTCGGTGACGTGGCGGTGACGTTGACGCCGCCACGTCACCGCACCAGGAAGTAAAACACTTCCGCGCATGCGCCGAATCCATGCGGCGGTGCGGGACGACATGTCTGCTGGTAAGTGTACTAACCAGCAGACATGTCGGGCGGGCAGATTCCCACCCGATAGATTTCAAAGCATGCTTTGAAATCTGTCGGGTGGCCAAATTCGTCGGCTCGGCCGTAAACACGATCGAATCTGTCTGCTGAAACGGTCCAGCGGACCGTTTCCAGCGGACAGATTTGATCGTGTGTACGAGGCCTTAAACATTGCATCAGCACACAAGTTCACTTTATGGATGTGGAATTGGGACATTTTGGACTATTAATAATTTTTATTTTTTCCTTGTTATTTTTTTTAATGTTTTTATCTTTATTGCATTATATTCATTTTTTTCAATTTAATCATTAAGTTAATGGTTTGACAATGTTACACATTTTTGTTTTTAGTGTATAGTCCTGATTTAAAGAATATGTTTATTTCCCAGTGTAATAAATCACTAGCATACATTGCAAAGTTATTCACTACAACATGTAAGTAAAAGTAGACAAGAAGAATCTGGTCGGCCACACATCTAATAAAATCACCTTTATTGAGACAAATTCATACAAGACTCTACACACTACATTCAAGGGAACATAGCACTCCATCTAATGCACTTAACGCTAACATCAGCGCTTATTCATAGCTGATACTAAAATGTTTACACAGAGGTAAATATATATTTAGACAGACATACACAAATGCATTTAATGATTTCTTAATTGTAGGTAACCCTGTTGAGGAACAATGAGGCAAGTTGATGATAATTGTCGGTAATTAACTGTGTCTCAAAATCTGCAGCACTAATACAGAAAAAATCCTATAAAACCAATAAAAAAAAATACTTATAAAATATTTTTCAAATACTTAATTTCCACCACCAAGGGCAAATCCAGGTTCTCATACCAGTCATATATAAACAATAACATAACAGATATGACCACTAATCAATAATTATTAATCACAATATAATAATCCCATCCTTCATATCAACCTCCATACACCCCTGAGGAGGACACTATGCTGATATTACAGCGAGCAGGGGGACCACCCCCATTCGCTGTATCTGGAATCACCCTATCCGTTTTCCATTTTCTAAATTATAAAAAAAAAAAAACACAAGTATAACACAAGAAATACAAAAATAATTATATATAAAGATTTTTTTTTTTACAAAAAAGAGATTTTTTTTTAAGGGGAAAGGAAAAAGATTAAGGGGAAAAAGGGAAAGGGAGGACTGAGGGGGGGGGGGGTGCCCTGGATAAATAATGGATAACTAATTATTAGCTATTTTAGTTGTAATACTATATACTAGGGTTGTCCAGATACTAGTATCGGCATCGGTATCGGGACCGATACCAAGTATTTGCGGGAGTACTTGTACTCGCCCAAATGCTCCCGATACCTAAATAGAATACTTTTTTTGTATTTATCAACATGTTCTGTGAAAATTCTTTGAGTTTTTTACTACTGCGTGACAAGCAAATAAAACATTTTTATTCATTTTTATTCTTTTATAATGTCTTGAGTTAGAGTTCTTCATATTTCTAAAGAAAATATCCTTAGGCTGTATTGTGGTTTGAAATCTGTCACATCACATTTAAAAAAATTATCGGTATTCGGTATCGGCGAGTACATGAAAAAAAGTATCGGTACTTGTACTCAGTCCTAAAAAAGTGGTATCGGGACAACCCTACTATATACATATAAAATATTTTGTGTACAAATAGATCATATGTGAACTACAAAAATATAGTATATAAGAATATAGAAACATTTGTAAAAAATCATTATTCATGTATATATTTGTTCCTTCCCATACACCTACGAATGTATACAAGGGTAAATTAAATGGGTCTCAGCTCACTAACAAGACAAATCAAAGACAAAAAACACTGACAATAATGGAGTGTAAAAACCAATAAGCTATAAATAAAAGTAAGTAAAACCTGTACTTTATAAAAAAAACAAAAAAACATTCAGATCATACTATGTACTAAGTATTATTTAGTTGTGCAAGCACCAAGCAATACAGTTATACCAAGTTTACACATGACCTATTATACAGATTTAAATATGTATTGCTGAAATTCCCTGGTTGGAAGTCTAACATGTGGATGAAGAGGTATACTTTTATTTTCATTATAATTGTTCTATTAAAATTTCTCTGAAAAAGGCTGTGGGTGGAATGAGAAGAGGGCATTATTTTACATGATCCCTTACTGTCTACATAATCTACTGACTGAATAGCATTTTATTAAGCACCTCATACCACCTAAATTCTATCCTATGCAGGGATGTATTTAGGTTTTGTGCTGCCCTAGGCCTGACTAAACTTGTGCACCCCCTAATTTAAATATGACCCACACCTTCCTGTCAAGGCCACACCCCTTGCGGTTTAAGACCCACCCTGACATTTTCAAGTGGGAACACTAGTTCTGATGGGGGGGGCTATGGATTCCCTTAATTTGCATATATTTCCTCTCACTTCCTGTTTGGCTATGGGACAGGAAGTGAAGGGAAATCTCTGCAATGGGACTGGGATGGTAAAAAATTTGAAGCAACGCGGCCGATTTATGGGGCGCTAAACGAATTGCCTATTAGTGTAGCGCAAGCCGGCGGGGACACTGTCCGTGCTGCCCCCCTGCAAAGTGCTGCCCTAGGCCTGGGCCTTGTTGGCCTAGGCCAGGATACAGCATTGATCCTATGCATTAAAGTGTAACTAAAGTTTTTGAGAGTGGAGAGGGATTAGACCAGTCAGGGTTTTATTGCTGTCTGTGCCCTGTCAGGGAGATTCACCCTCTCTGTTTGTCTTGTTTACCATTATCATTGAAAGTAAAAGTAAAAAAAAAAATCAAACATTTTGGGTTGACCCCAGAAAAATAATATTAAAATTCCTTTAATTTGCAGGGATTTCCTCTCACTTCCTGTTTGGCTATGAGACAGGAAGTGAATTGAAGTGAAATTATCCCAGTGGGACACAGATGGAAAAAACACTGACAGGGGTTATAATGATCCCTTGCTCTATCCAAAATGAAAAAAAAAGTTTTGTCTATAGTTCTACTTTAATAATCAAACTAAATCAGTCTCAGCTTGGCAAACCGTAACCAGCCATAAAAACTCAAATACATCTAACATTCATAAAAAAACTATTTTGGGTATATCCGCCATCAGTTACCGTAATAAGCTATAACTCAAGTAAATATTGTCAGCAGTAGGGATGAAATGGGCGATTAAAGGCTTGTAAACAAAAGTGAGCAAGACATTTGAAAGATCAAACAGATGATATCTTTTATCCACGTAGATGATTTAAAAGAGATCTGTGGTCACAGCATAGACTTTAATTTTTTAATATCACTATTGTACTTAAAACACCGCCATTCATGTTGGAGTTGTTGCTTACCTGCTGGCCATCTGCTTCCACAACTTCCTGGATTCCTTGCATGCTTTGCAGCTTCTCTGCGGTTTACTTTCAGTTTATAATGACTACATATCCCATAGTACATGGCTGCCTGCAAGCAGTCATTTTTGTTTTCACTCTGCCACCTGACACTCCTCTTCTCAGTAAGTCTGTATTTCGGATGACAGGCTCTGTGAAATATTTGACACAGCTGTCCACTCACAGTGTATACACGTCACAGAATTCAAGGAAGTAAATGTGTGGGGATCTCCACAAAGTAAGTTTAAAAATTTCAAGATTGTTCAGATTCATTTGAGTCAGCTAGAAATAATTCAAATCCCATGTGGAAATTAATATATGGTTTTACATTTTGACCACAGATGCACTCTAAAGGGGGATGTGAAAATTTTGACCATAAGGATCTCATAGGTTTGAAGTGTTTTTGCGATAGAAAGCGTTTACCCACATTGGAGAAAGGAACTAAATAGATGTATGAGCTGAACACATTACAACCAGGCGGTCTAAATGTTGATATAGGTTTTTACTTGTTCCTTTTACAGGAAGGAGAGGAAGAGTTCATATAAGCTTCTTTCTATCTAGCCGATATTTTTGTGGCCACTATAGCCAATTGAACATATTACAAACTGTATGAGGTTTGATAAAGAGGCGTGTACTGTAAATGAACCCTGAGAGCACTATGCATTTGCTCACTCATAAGGACTAAACGCGTTGGGAAGGGCAAAACTCTATGACATCACCACACATGCAAAGGTGGCCACACTCATGAATACAGGATTAAGGAAGTTATGTGGTGGCCTATACTAAAGTAAATGCTGATTGTTCCTAGTGCTGGCTTAAGCACTGCCTTATTGAGTATATTGTTTTATTCTTTGGGGTTTTAAATAAAGAAATGGTTTACGGTATGAGTTTTTTCTCTCTGTGCTTTCTCTGAGTGTGATATTTTGGGTAATTAAAGGACCCGAAAAGCTCTGTGTACTGGGGATTAATATGTCAGTGCTGTTGGACCACTTTTATACAAGACGTCAGACAAATCTGGTGAGTGATTTGATTCACATGGGATTTTTCACACAAAAAGTGGTAACTGACAGATTATATGGACTGAAATGAACTACATGAATTTGCATGTTTTGTTTTTATATCGGCACTTTGCATTCATTTAATGTGTTGTTCATAAGAACTGATAGGTTATTTGATGATTTATATGAAACTACACAATTAGTTTTTTGCACTTTGATTCATTTGTTGTTTAAAGTCAGTGGATACATTTTTTGTACTAATTTATTTGTTGAATTGTTTAGTGCTGTAATTATGAAGATATACTTATCTGTATTGCCTAACTCAAGCAGAAACGTCAGGTAACCAGGTTGGCTGTGCTGTCTTGCAGCTCTGTGTAAAGCTTTGAACTTGATGGATAGTGACGTTGCGAAACCTAAATTTTCCCGTTCGCGAACTGCGAATGCGAACTTCCGCAAATGTTCGCGAACCGCGCGAACCGCCATAGACTTCAATGGGCAGGCGAATTTTAAAACACACAGGGACTCTTTCTGGCCACCGAAGTGATGGAAAAGTTGTTTCAAGGGGACCAACACCTGGACTGTGGCATGCCGGAGGGGGATCCATGGCAAAACTCCCATGGAAAATTACGTAGTTGTCGCAGAGTCCGTTTTTAATCCATAAAGGGCATAAATCACCTAACATCCCTAAATTGTTTGGAATAACGTGCTTTAAAACATCACGTTTGATGTTGTATCTATCAGGCACTGTAAGGGTTAGGGTTAGGGTTAGAGTTAGGGTTAGGGTTACAGAGGGGGTTAGGGTTAGAGTTAGGGTTACAGATAGGGTTAGGGTTAGGGTTACAGATAGGGTTACAGATAGGTTTAGGGTTAGGGTTACAGACAAGGTTAGGGTTCACAGTGACAGGCCAAACTCTGACAGACCAAACTCCCCGTTTAACGCAGCGCCAACAACCGCAAACAGTCCATCATCATCAACTGATTCACTTGTATCTGACAACTCAGCAAAGGAAGCAGCAGAGGGTACAACATCATCATCATCACACCATACGTCCATGTTTGTAATGCTGCCTGACTGAGACATATCCCATTTATCTACATCCCTTGGCAATAATTGTTGCGCATCACTCATTTCTTCCAACTCATGTGTAAATAACTCCTCTGACAGATCAAGTAAAGCAGCTGTGATGCTAGTGTTGATGGTGGGGGCAGGCGGGCGAGTGGTAACTTGAGAGGTGCCCGAAGCTGAGCTGGAGGAGGATGGTGTGTCAAGGTTCCCAGCGTAAGCTGTAGTAGATTGGGTGTCCTGTGTTAGCCAGTCAACTATGTCCTCAGAACTTTTCGAGTTGAGGGTACGTGGCCTCTGAACACTAGGTAATATTCTAGGGCCAAAGGGAATCCCCGCACCACGACCACGACGGCCCCTGCGGCGTGGCCTGCCTCTGCCTGTCATTTTTTTATTATATTAGTTTAGTTGTACTATGCGTGCAAGGTACTTTGACAATTGACACCAGATCTGAGTGGCACTGGTGACACTGGCAGAGGCTGGCAGAGTAGACGCTATAGGTCTGACAAAAAAACACTCACAGACAACTAACTGTTATTCTCTATTGCATTCAAAATTGTGTGTTTTCATTTAAATGTAATGTACTGTGCCACCAGATCTGAGTGGCACTGGTGACACTGGCAGAGTAGACGCTATAGGCCTGACAAAAAAACACTCACAGACAACTGCTATTCTCTATTGTATTCAAAATTGTGTGTTTTAATTTAAATGTAATGTACTGTGCCACCAGATCTGAGTGGCACTGGTGACACTGGCAGAGGCTGGCAGAGTAGAAGCTATAGGCCTGACAAAAAAATACTTTCATAAAACTAACTGCTATTCTATATTGCAGTTAAAATTGTGTTTTTTATTTAAATGTAATGTACTGTGCCACCAGATCTGAGTGGCACTGGTAACACTGGCAGAGGCTGGCAGAGTAGAAGCTAGAGGCCTGACAAAAAAACACCTGCAGAAAACTAACTGCTATTCTCTATTGCAGTTAAAAAAAAAATGATTGCTGATTCATTAGCCCTAACAAGGAGCAGAGATCAGATGATTCTTTCAGAACTGGAGTACTGGAAGACAGAGCAGCTTGCAACACTGTACCCCTTTAACTAGCACAGCACCCCACAGCTCAATAGCACCCTGCACCACTGGATCCCTGTATATTACACAGCACCCTGCACCACTGGATCCCTTTATATTACACAGCACCATGCACCACTGGATCCCTGTATATTACACAGCAGCTTGCAACACTGTACCCCTTTACATAGCACAGCAACCCACACCTCTAATCTAACTAAACTATACAGTGTATAAATATATGTACAACTGCTAAGATGTATATATATTCTCTACACACTGTAAGATTAACTACCTAAGCTGGCTGCTCTATCTATCTGACTAAAAGATATTACAGTCTCACAGCACTGATTTAAAAAAAAAAAATGATTGCTGATTCATTAGCCCTAACAAGGGCTGTTTGAGACTTGGGAGTGCTGTTATAACAGCAGAGATCAGATAAATCTTCCAGGAATGGATTTCAGGAGCCCTAGCTAACACTGTCCCTATGCAATCGGCAGCAGAGAAACTATCCCTCCTCTCACTAAGAATCCAGCAGCAGAATGAACGTAAAATGGATGCTGCCCTACAGGTGGGAGGGTCTACTAGGGAGGGTATGCTGCTGATTGGCTGAAATGTGTCTGCTGACTGTGAGGTAGAGGGTCAAAGTTTGCTCAATGTTAATTAATAGGGGGCGGGTCGAACATCGCATATGTTCGCCCGCGGCGGCGAACATGCCGAAATCGCCGCGAATAGTTCGCGGGCGAACCGTTCTCTACATCTCTATTGATGGACAGGAATATAAATCCATTGGCTTTGAAACAGCAACTATAAATACGTATTTTATCATTTGCCTTGTCTTCAGCGTTTTTTTACAACATCCTGCGTTTTCATGAGACTATGTGCTTTAAACTTTACTTTTCTCCACAGAGTGTCCTGAAGCCCCCAACATATTTGCCATTGTGGGAGGAACCATTGCAGGTGTGCTTCTTATTGGAGTAATCTGTCTTCTTATCTGGAAATTTTTTACTGAATTAAACGATAGAAGAGAGTACCGGCGATTTGAGATGGAACAACAAAAGGCCAAATGGAACAAGGTAAAATCTTTTTTATTTGCCTGAATTTTTTAAATGGTTTTATGCCCTTGCAATATTTATTTTTTTAGTCTTAACCCTTTCTCACCCACAATTTCTTTAATAATGTGCCCAGACTATGGAGCTGTCAGGTCACCTGAGACCAGGTGATAAATGCACACCGTTGGAGTCAGGAGTGCACAGTTAAGGTAGTGAACCCTACGGCTGACTGCTGCGGGTGGAACTCTGGGTGGTTCAGGAAGGCAGGTCCACGGGAGCACCAACACGGAGCTAGAGCATAAGATTCCCTAGGGCGTGGAGTCTAAGGGCCAGCAGGTGTTCACCAGAGACTCTAGTGGTGAGGATGGACTGTGCTGCAACTGGCTCCAGGTCGTGGCCCACAGGGTCTTCCAGCTTATGCTCACAGTAGGCTACATGAGGATAGAGAGGAGACAGCAGCCCAGGACAACAAGGTATATTAACCACTTAAGACCCGAACCATTACGCAGGTAAAGGACCTGACCAGTTTCTGTGATTCGGCACTGTGTCGATTTAACTGACAATTGCGCGGTCGTGCGATGTGGCTCCCAAACAAAATTGGCGTGCTTTTTTTCCCAAAAATAGAGCTTTCTTTTGGTGGTATTTGATCACCTCTGTGGTTTTTATTTATTGTGCTATAAACAAAAATAGAGCGACAATTTTGAAAAAAAAACAATATTTTTTACTTTTTGCTATAATAAATTCCCCCAAAAAATATATAAAAATTTGCCTTTAGTAAATCAACCCCTTTGTGTTATTAAATGGACTCACTGTTTGAATAATCCGTCCTTAGTGCAACACTTTGTTTACTGGTTTGTATAGTCATAAATAAAAGAACCAAAAGTGGTTTCCGGTTTATTTCCTCACAGAGGAAGGGGAGAAACGGATGTTCCTTTCTGTCTTCTGTCTCCAGCCAAAATGAAAGCCAGTTACCAGCTGAAAATGTTGATACTGGGATTGACGTAGAAATTTCACTATATGCTGTGCGTAATCCATGTCTCCTGCGCTAAATAAGCGCCCATTCAGCCTTTTGGTATAATGCATCTTAGTACGTCCCTGTTTCCCCTATCTTCCGAAGTAAACAGACATAGTCACCATCCTCACATTCTTAGCTCCACAGCTCAACTGCCCCTCCTGAGCACAGCTACTTTGTTTTTATTCATGGGCAACAAAAGGAATGATGAAGAGGAAGTCATGGCCCCAACGGCCAATCGCTTCCTCCATGCAAAATGACATCACAAGAAATGACAATACAGGAAATGACGACAAAGGGGAGGGCATCCTCAGGCGTGGGGGGGAGAAGTGCACATGACTCATCCACTTGAGGCATGTACACTGCCTTCCGCCCAACCACATGCATGCACATCCACCATCTTGGTCAGCATGGAGCCCATTCAATACTGCTCAGAGTAGCCAGTATCTAGTAAGATCATTCTACTTGTTCATACAGGCTTGAGAACATCTGCTGGGACATTGCCACTGCTGTTGTCCATATATGGTATGAGTATATCAACTGGGCAGATATCAATGTCCTCTTATAAAAGCAGATATGTATCCAAAATGGATAGCGTAGCCACAAGAGAGATTTAATATGTTTCTCTCGTTATGCTGACTTTTTGCTTCTCTAATGTGCATAGCCATTTGAAGGCAAGAAGCCCAGCGTATTGCACTTGATACCCACAAACCGACAAACGCCCACACACACAGGGAGCCCGTTTCCAAGTCCATGAGAAGGTTTTTATACTGAGCGCTCCTCGATTAAATCAGACACAGGGAGACAGATGACAATCTATAATACACACACCCTAGAATAAAATGTCCACGTGATTATATATAATAACATTTCCACAACAGGATCATGGCTACAGCTGCAACCATGATCCTGGTATAACCGCTTCCACCTGAGGCTGTATATATATGGCCTAAGGGCTGAAAGTGGTTAATTGAACTGCATTTTTAGCAAAGACTTTTTTTTTTTTGTGCGTCACTTTGGGTAAGATAAGAACATCTGTATGTATTTTATGCTGTTTGTGTCCTTTTAGAAAGGTTTTCCTTCACTTACTCTCCTTAAGACACATATGGAAGTAGGAGAGAATATCCTTTGGGAAAACTTCCCCTCAATCTTTGTTATGATGACAACTACAAAATTTTGGATTTCTCATGACTCTCTGTTTCTATAAAAAGAAAATCATTTGGATACAGATATACTTAAGTTGGTTTCTGCCCAAACTGAAATTAATTCATGCATCTGGACCCTTAAGGTTATTAGGGTTTAGTAGAGACACATTTTCTAATCTCCATGTGGGCACAGACAAATGTTAATGGTTCTATATATTCTTCAAAGCTCAGTGTAATATACACTATATTACCAAATGAATTGGGATGCCTGCCTTTACACACACATGAACTTTAATGGCATCCAGGTCTTAGTCCGTAGGGTTCAATATTTAGTTGGCCCACCCTTTGCAGCTTTAACAGCTTCACTCTTCTGGTAAGGCTGTCCACAAGGTTTAGGAGTGTGTCTATGGGAATATTTGACCATTCCTCCAGAAGCACATTTGTAAGGTCAGACACTGATGTTGGACGAGAAGACCTGACTCGCATTTTCCACTCTAATTCATCCCAAAGGTGTTCTATCGGTTTAAGGTCAGGACTCTGTGCAGGCCAGTCAAGTTCCTCCACCCCAAACTCACTCATCCATGTCTTTATGGACCTTTGTGCACTGGTGCGCAGTCATGTTTGAACAAGAAGGGGCTATTCCCAAACTCTTCCCACAAAGTTGGGAGCATAAATTTGTCTAAAATGTCTTTGTATGCTGAGGCCTTAACTGGAACTAAGGGGCCAAACCCAACCCCTGAAAAACAACCCACACCGTAATCCTCCCTCCATCGAATGATTTGGACCAGTGCACAATGCAAGGCCCATAAAGACATGGATGAGTGAGTTTGGGGTGGAGGAACTTGACTGGCCTGCACACAACCCAACTTGAGTCTTCCTGACCTAAACCCAATGTCCTTGTGGACAGCCTTCCCAGAAGAGTTAGGCCTCGTACACACGACCGAGGAACTCGTCGGAAAAGACACATCATTTTCCTCGACAAGTTCCTTGTTAGGCTTGTCGAGAAACTTGACAAGCTGTCTTTGCGTACACACAGTCAAGACCAAATCTCCTTGTTCTCAAACACAGTGACTTCAACACATACGACAGCAGGGGAAGTTTGATTCCACTGGCACAACCCTTGGGGCTACTTTTGCTAATCTCATGTTACTGCGTGTTAGGTAAATGTTTGGTAAGAGACAATTGCACTTTTAAGTCTGTTACAGCGTGACAAATGTGCTATTTCCATTACAAACGCTACTTTTACCAGGGCCGATCCGCCCTATAGGCTCACTCTGCAAGCCGCTTAGGGCCCCGCAAAGCTGTGGAGGCCCCCCAAATTACTAGAGGCCCCGCCTGGTAAGAAGTCATTTTCGGGCCCCTCACCCTGCTTCTCAACTCGCTGGCTGCATGGAAGAAGAGGTAAGAAGTCATTTCCGAAAGCAGAACACCCCCTCCCCCCGCTTCTCAACTTTAATGTGACATGTCACTGTCGGCAGCAGCCCACCCCCCAGCGCTTCTGAACTTTAATGTGACATGTCATTTTGCTTAGGGCCCCAGGGAGGTCAGGATCGGCACTGACTTTTACCGAAGGTGTGCGGGTTCCTAAGCATACACACCAACGTGTTTCTCGTGGAAAAACAGCCCGACGAGGAACACGACGAGGAAATTGAGACTCCCGTCGAGGAAAATGAGAACTTGCTCTCTTTTTTCCTCGTCGAGTTCCTCTGCAGTTTTCTCGATGAAAAGCATACACACAACCGTTTTCCTCGACAAAAAAGCGCTGCCACCAAGTTTCTTGATGGATTCTGTCAAGTTTCTCGGTCGTGTGTATGAGGCCTTAAAGCTGTTATAGCTGCAAGGGTGGGCCGACTTCACATTGAACCCTACGGACTAAGGCTGGGATGCTATTTGGGTGTGTAAAGACAGGTGTACCATATATTTTGGTAAGATAGTGTATCTGTGGGGTAAAAAATGGAATTCAGTACACAAAGGTGTCTACGATTTTCACTAACTAGGTATAAAAAAATGAAAACTGTTTGAATTGTGTTTCAGGTTTTTCGAAAATTGTATTTATCAACTATTTTGCTGCTGTGATTATTATTGTTATTTTTGTTATCAGATTTTGGGCCTGGATTCAGATACATTTGGTGTATCTGTCCGGCGGCGTAGCGCTTCCTCTTTACGCTACGCCTCCGCAAATATTATGGGCAAGTGCCCTTTTTGGAAAGCACTTGCTCCATAATATGCGGCGGCATAGCGTAAGGCCGCATGCTCCGTCCGTGGTCGTTCCCATTGCGCATGCGCAAAATCACGTCGCTATTTGTCAATGTAAACGACGTGTACGTAACTAACGTCGAGCCCCATTCCCGAACGATTTACGCAAACAACGTAACCGACATATAATTCGACGCTGTCCCGACATCCATACTTAACATTGGCTACGCCTCCTATAGCAGGGGTAACCTTACGCCGCTATAACGCTAAAGCAAACAATGTAAACTACGATGGCCGGCCGCAAGTACGTTCGGAAATCGCCGTAAATCGCTCATTTACATATTCAACGCGTAAAACGACGGAAGCGCCACCTAGCGGCCAGCGTAAAAACTGCAACTAATATACGATGGTGTAACAGAATTAGGCTGCTCGTATATTAGCAGAATTCCGGCGTATCTTCTTTTCTGAATATCAAAAAAAGATACACCGGCTATTCTTAGTATTTATGCAGCGTATCTCTTGATACGCTGATGTAGATAGCCCAGTAGACATATTAAAGGATCCACTGAAAGATTTAAATCTAGGGCCCTGTACACTCGAGGAGACATGTCTGATGAAAACGGTCCGTGGGATCTTTTGGTCTGTACACACCATCAGACCAAAATCCCCACGGACAGAGAACGCGGTGACGTAGAAGTCACCGACGTCCTCAATCCAGGAAGTTTAATGCTTTCATGCATGCGTCGAATCAATTTGACGCATGCGCGGGCTTTCGGTCCGCTGGTTAGGCGTACTAACCAGCGGACATGTCCGACGGACAGGTTTCCAGCGGACAAGTTTCTAAGCATGCTTAGAAACTTTTGTCCGCTGGAAACCTGTCCGCTAGGCCGTACACACGATCGAACATGTCCGCGGAAACTGGTCTGGTGACCAGTTTCAGCGGACATGTCTCCTCGTGTGTACGCGGCCTAAGAGCCCATTAGTAATTATTAAAAGGCTAAAGCAGATTAGTAATTGCTCACTCTTGCCAACATAGGAAAAATTAAAGGTAAGCCTTAATGATTAAAAATTACAAATGATTGCCTCAGGTAAAATAAAAGCTAGTTTGTTTTTAATTTTGTTTTTAATTTTGGAAAATCTTATGTAAAAGTGAAGTCCTACCTAAACCATTTGTGTTTTATATTGTTTTTTTTTAGAATATCAACCCAATATTTACTAATGCAACCACCACTGTGAAGAATCCACACTTTGATGGTGACGAATAAATAAAGAACCAATAGCAAGCACTGGAGAAAAAAATAGCCACCTCTTTCTTCTTTGACATTCGCGATTACAATTTATAACATCAAATGAATGGTAAAATGCATTTTACTCAACTTTACTTTGGAGGACATGAAATTCCCAAAAGGAAATTTTCGTAATCTGAAAAACAAGAACATCACTGCAGTCTGTTACTCAAGTGCAATATTAATACCTTCTGAAAACAGTTTTAGAAGACTATAAGTCTGTGTATGTTTTTGCCTGCATAAGAGACAAGCTTTATTTTTGTTTTTTCTCCCCAAAAGTGTTGGAACAGAAAAAAGATGCAGTCAGGTGTAAAGAATCTGGGTATGTCAGATGTACTAAAATAGTTAATGCTGAGTTTGCATAACCATTGAGACGTCTAAAAGCAAGATTTTAATTAAATTGTCTAGGTCTGAAATATTTGCACTTCTTTATATGGATGATGGCACTGTAATTATTATATATATATATATAAAAAAAACATCCAAGTACCTTTTTCCTAATCGATATACAGCTGTCATATGACTCAGATCTTTCCCAGCCTGTCTGCAGGGAAACATAAGCAAGAGGAGCTTCTGGTGCTGCTGCTGGTCACATGTTCAAAAAAAAAAACAGCCTTTGGAATACAGAGTAAAAATAAATAATTAACCACTTGCCTGCAGTGCACTTTCACCCCCTTCCTGCCCAAGCCATTTTTCAGCTTTCAGCGCTGTCACACTTTGAATGACAATTGTGCGGTCATGCAACGCTGTACCCAAATTAAATGTTTATAATTTTTTCCCCACAAATAGAGCTTTCTTTTGGTGGTATTTGGTCACGTCTGCGTTTTTTTATGTATTGCGCTATAAACAAAAAAAGAGGGACAGGTTTGAAAAAAACACAATATTTAGTATTGTTTTTAAAAAATGAATTCCTTTCCTCAGTTTAGGCGATATGTATTCTTCTACATATTTTTGGTAAAAAAAAAAATCGCAATAAGTGTATATTGATTGGTTTGCACACAAGTTACAGCTATAAAATAGGGGATAGATTTATAGCATTTTTATTATTTATTTATTTTTTACTAGTCATTTTTATCATGATTGCGATATTGCGGCGGACACTTCGGACACTTTTGACCCATTTTTGGGACCATTCACATTTATACAGCGATCCATGCTATAAAAATGCATTGATTGCTGTATAAATATGACTGGCAGGGAAGGGGTTAACACTAGGGGGCAATCAAGGGGTTAATGGGGAGTGATTTTTTACTGTGGGGGGAGGGGACTGACTGGGGAAGGTGACCGTTCGGTGTCCCTATGTACAAGGGACACACCATCGGGCTCCTCTCCCTGACAGGACGTGGATCTGTGTGTTTACACACACAGATCCACGGTCGTGCTCAGTTACTGGGCAATCACGGGTGTCCGGTGGACATCGCGACTGCCAGGTACGCGCATCGGGTTCCCAGTGATGTGGCAGGCATGTGCGTGCCCCCAAGTGGCTCGGAAAGGCGCAACGTCGTATGACGTCCGCCCAAAACAAGTATTTTCGTCCCGCCGTCATATGACGGCGGGCGGTAGACAAGCAGTTAATATCAATAATCTGTTTTAAATTGTCTTGCAAATTTATATTTGAAATCAAATCTTTAGTATTTTTGGCAGTACCATGGTGTGGGTGGATTTCTGCTAGTCACAGGCTGTGCCACACCCCTCCAGCCTGTTTCTTAGAATAAAAGGGTGACAAAGTGTTTCAGGGGATGTGGCATGGAGGGCACGGTATATCATATATGGTGGGTATGTCCCAAAGTCAGGCGATTTTGGATTCGCATCTACAACTTTATCTATACATTAACCCAGGTGAATTTGACCAAGTCACCACAGCAGGCACTACTAGGAAGCCCACTAGAGGGAGTGCCGGGACATACAAGGAAACTTATTTCATTTATCTTCATTGCATCCAGGGTGGCGGTGGCTAGATCCTGGAGGGTGCACCATGGTCCCCTTCGACTTGGTAAAAGCTAAGTTGTCGTGGATCATGATCAATGAACGCCTCTTGGCAATACTACTGGATAAACAGCCCTTCTTTGACAAAGTCTGGGAACCATGGATAAAATACCTGTCTGAGGGATTATGATATACTAGTACGGTTTAGCAGAGAACAGGGGTGCACATCTCCTCTCTTTACATTTTTCTCCCCTTCTTCTCTTCTCTTTTTTTTTGCTCATTCCTTTCACATGTTCTTCATTTCTTCTCCTATGTTTTGATTGAGAGGCCAGGATGGGAACTTAGGCCACATAGTATTATGGTATGGATCCCTCCTCTTCTTCTTCATGAGGCCTGTAGAGTTTTTATTTGTTGTTTCTTTTTATTTACTCGCAATATGTTTCTCATGTAGTTTGGTGAGTTGGAGTTTAAGGAGATGAGAGTTACAATGGGAACCCTTGTTAATATCTGCTGTATTCCTCTCATCTTTTTTGTGACATTTTGTACATGGAAACGATTATCTCATGTAAACAATATTTTGCTTTGTAAACTTGTCTTGAATAATTTTCAATAAAAACTATTGGAAAAGAAAAGAGGGAGACAAAGCCTCCATTAATCTACATGTAACATCCTGCCCTCATTGTGTTTAGCTGGTTAGTGGGCATGAAGGAGGAGGGATGGAGTGGGCTGAAGTTGGCTATCATTTACCATCGTTGTGTATATGCCCACATGTGTGACGCTTTAGTAACATGGGCAGCTCAGATGTGATAGGGAGAAAATGCTTAGCATAGAAACTTACTGAAAAATGTGCAGAGTTGCCACCACAGCTGCAAATCCCTAGCTGAATTAAGGACATGGACAGAAGGTGGAGATAGAAAGCAGCAGGATCAACCAGTTTTTTGGTCTGAGAACAACAAGCATGTATAAAGCTTTTAGCGAGCTTTAAACTGTTTTCAGCAAGCCTTAAAAGAGAAGTATGGGAATGTTTTTTTCTTTTGGAATCATACTTCCTGTACTTAGGTGGATAAAGCTTCAATCTGGCTCTAACACTGAAAACCGAGAGCTCAAACACCACTGATCGCTTGGTTCCCAGGGCTCCATGAGTATAGAGTCGGTGACTTTCAGTCACTGCTTTCTGCTCTGCCCCCCCCCACCCACACTCACTGGAGTGCTGGCCTGTGGAGGGGGCAGAAGCGACCAGCTCAGGTTCTCAGTGAGAGACGGTGCCGGTCCAAGCATATGGGCAGATCCCACCCATATAGATGTGATCTTTCCCCAGCCTGGACCAGCTCTGTGGCCTCAGCCCACTGTTGGACTGTTGAAAACAAGTCACAGGAGTGCAGAATGAACTGCACTCCTGTCATTCTCAGAAAACGTACAGCCAAACGAGATTTAGCTGTACTTCTCCTTTTAAGCAGCATTCTTGAAACCCTTGCAGCCCACCTGTGTGGACTAAGCTCCTGGAAAGCCAGGCTTTTGTTAAATCAGAGTTCAATGAATATAAGAAATATGTGTGGTGCTAAATCTTAAAGAGAAGTTGTCCTTAGCAAAGATGCAGCAGCCTGTTGCAGTTTTCTTTTGTGTATGCTTACCACTATCTATGAAAATGCCTCCCCAAACCATGTCTTGAAGATCTTGAACACTGCCTGTGACAGGAGGGCCCGTGGAACCCAGAATTTCTTGGAAAGCATAGGATACCATTGTTTCAGCTCCCCATGCACCTCTTATGTCTAAGTCACTCTGTGTCTATTAGGGGTACAGGGTGAGTAAGAAAATATATACCTCCATACAGGGGAGAAACCCCCGGGCCCTCCCCCGCGGCCCGCTCAGGCGCAGGTCCCACCAGGGCACCGGATTTCAAGAGTTCTCTACCAAGGGGTTTTGAACAAGACTCAGTTAACTAAAAGGAGACAAAACAGTAACAACAGGTCTCCAATATTGGCCATATAGGCCGTGGAGGGGGAGAGACAGAGGGACTCATCTGTGAGCGGGTTGCAAAAAAGGACACCATCAGTCATGAGCATCACTACCAGCACGTCTCCTCAGCTTCAGCGAGGGTTCTGCTAACTCCAGCAGTGCAACATCCAGGCTAGATGGCACAGGGTCCGGGTTGGCAGTAAAGGTCCGCCACTGTGCCCAGATCCCGTCAAAGCGTGACCAGATTTTTTAAATGAAATCCGGGGACATATTTTTTTTTACTAGTAATGGCAGCAATCAGCGACTCCCTGCCAGTTGCCGCCTCACAGCCTGTCAAGTCTCCCCCCCCCCCCCGGCTACTACTGGGTGGGGATGGAGGAAGATCACTCCGCCAGGGAAGGTAAGGAGATAGGCAGGCGGCTGGCCGGGACTTGAGCCAAGGCAGAAGAACATGCGAGTGTGAACGGAATGGACATGCACCCGAAACTGAAGAAATATTCCCTCCGCTCTGACCAGCACATGATCATCAGAAAGGGGCGCAGATAATGAAAAAAGTACACCAAGCTAGTAGAAGTGGCAGAGCGGGGGTGTTTGTAGTTCAGATTACATTTTTTAATTCTGCACTTTCTATGCAATCCGGGGACTGTCCCCGGAAACCGAGGATGTCTGGTCACCCTACTTTAAACTGAACCTGTGTTTACCTGTACAGCAGTCGTCACTAAATGTCGGTCCGCGGTCCGAGTCCAGCCCGTGTGGCGCTTCTGCCCGGACCGATAAGCCGCCAGTATAATTTTAAATGCCAGCGTTGTGACGCGAGTGCACCGCAGGTCTCCGAGTAGACCAGCTTGCACTCACGAGCCGCGAGTAGGGGCGTGACGTCATGTGCCCCGCCCCCTGCTGCTCGCGGGTCCTCTCCTGGCTCTCCTTGTGAGAGTGGGACGTGATGTCAAGTGCGCGCCCCGCCCCCCTGCTACTCGCGGTCCTGGGCTCTCCATACCTCGCAGCTTCCACCCATCTTACTGGTAGGTGACATGTGTGTACTAGTCACTAATGGGCATATTTATTGTGTACACTGCTGGGTATTTTTTTTAATTAAACGGTCACGCTGATGGGCACCTTTTTTTATGTTATGGGGCACTCTGATGGAAGAATTTTATTTTAAGGGGCACGCTGATGGGTATATTTTTAATGTGCACACTGATGAGCATTTTTTTGTTAAGGGGCACACTGATGGACGAATTTTATTGTGCCCATCAGAGTGCCCCTTAACATAAAATATGCCCATCAGCGTACACAATAAAAATATACCCATCAGTGTGGCCCTTAATATAAAATGTGCCCATCAGCATGACCCTTATTTTATGTTAAGGGGCATGCTGATGGGGACATTTTGTATTAAGGAGCACTCTGATGGGCAAGTTTTATGTTAAGGTGCACTCTGATGGGCAAGTTTTATGTTAAGGTGCACTCTGATGGGCAAGTTTTATGTTAGGGGGTGCTCTGATGGGCAAGTTTTATGTTAGGGGGCGCTCTGATGGGCAAGTTTTATGTTAAGGGGCACGTTTTGTGCCCATCAGAGTGCCCCTTAACATGTTGATGGGCACATTTTATGTTAAAGGGGACTCTGATGTGGACATCTAATGTAAGGAGGCACTCTGACGGAAATGCCTGATGTAAAGTGGCGCTGTGATGGGAACACTTGATGTAAAGGGGTGCTGTGATGGGGACAAATGGGGACTTGAGATTCAGACCTCGGCCTAAAGAAAATTTTAGTGACCGGACCTCCTTGAATTTTAATTCAAGACCCCTGCTGTACAGGATAAGACAACAGGATAACTTTTTTTTAACAATAGAGAACACTAAATTCTTTTTTTTATTTAACAATAGACAACAGGTTAACTTTAACTCCCCCTTTCTCCAGTAGCATATTCTTGCCTTCCTATCCCCAACCCAAACCCCTACACTTGCGTTCACCTGCTACTTGTAAAAAAAAAAAAAAAAAAAGACAACTAAGTAAGCTCCAAGCACACAAATACAAATGTAAGCATCTTTTGCTTGGTGCTCCTATTGTAAGTTCTTTAGCATAAAGTTTCAGGAGCCACAGGTCTCCCCCTTAATCAAAAGATTTAAAAGCTTATATCCACTCAAAAGGAAACTGTAGTAAACAGATAGCCGGATTCACATACCTCGGCGCATATATATGCCGGCGTAGCGTATCTTCTTTACGCTACGCCGGCGCAACGCAGAGAGGGAAGCATGGAATTCACAAAGCAAATGCTCCCAACGTTGCGCCGACGTAGCATATAGTCGTAGGCGTAAGGCAGCGTAAGTTAAAGTAGGCTGGAAGTGGGCGTGATACATTTAAATGAAGCGTGAAGCAAATGATGGCCTGAGCTTCAGACAAGTACTTAAAATGAACTGCGCATGCGTCGTACCTTGGACGTATTCCAGTGCGCATGCTCACAATCACGTTGAAACAACTGGCTAAGATACGTCGAATCACTGCCTACGACGTGAACGTAACCTACGCCCAGCCCTATTCACGTACTACGTAAACTACGTAAAATTTGCTGGGCGCAAGTATGTTTGTGAATCGGCGTACCTCACTCATTTGCATATTTGCATCGAAAATCAATGGGAGTGCCAAAAGCGTCCAGCGTAACTATGCGCCCACTATACGCCGGCATAGGCAATTTACATCGAGTGGCTGAAGCTTATTTTTCGATACGACGGAGCGCTTTATGAATCCGGGCCAGAATCTACATTTAAATGTTTGCTAATTGTTTAAAACAGACTGAAGTTTTGCCAGTGTTAACAGTTGTTTGCAAAAGGTCCCTAAAATGCATTGCCTGTTTTTTTTATGTCATTAAAGAATAGTATTAAAGCATTTTGGACTCTAACCTTTGGTGTATGAGTTAATTACTTGTATAACTTCAGCAACATATAAAATAACACCAATGAATGTAGTTATGTATTTGTTTAAAAAAAATGTAAATTGTAATTTTTAAAAACAATTATTGTAAGCACCTAAGCTTGGTATCTGCTACTTGTAATCCCCTGCACAGCACTGTACTTGATGCAAATGTGTTACCAATGTGACAAAGCCAGCAGCCATGAGTAAAAATGTAAACAAACTCCTAATGCTATAGCGGCTAGGAATCCGTTTTCATGCCAGATCTGCTTCTGATGTAAATAGTTCGTTAGATCAGCAGCATTAAAAGGGTTAAACCTTTTAGCACATGGGTGTCTGCAAATATCTACCATGTCACAAACATGTACATGATGATGGTGTATTCAGGGTGAGTGTGCAGTGTTAGTTTTCCTCCGCACATAAGCATTTTGCTTTTAGATAAAGTTCATTCTCATCTGACCAGAGCACCTTCTTCCACATGTTTGCTGTGTCCCCCCACATGGCTTCTCGCAAAACTGCAAACGGGACTTCCTTTGTCTTTCTTTTAACCACTTCTCCACCGGGCCTATTCTGGCACTTCTCTTCTTCATGTAAAAATCATATTTTTTTTGCTAGAAAATTAATCGGAACCCCCAAACAATATATATATATTTTTTTTAGCAGACATCCTAGGAAATTAAATGGCGGTCATTGCAACTTTTTTCTCGCACTGTATTTGCGCAATCATTTTTCAAACACATTTTTTGGGGGAAAAAAACAGTTTCATGAATTAAAAAATAACAAAACAGTAAAGTTAGCCCAATTTTTTTGTATAATGTGTGATGTGTGAGATTATGTTACGCCGGGTAAATAAATACCTAACATGTCACGCTTTAAAATTGCGCACACTCATGGAATGGCGCCAAACTCCATAGGCAAAGTTTTACATTTTTTTACAGGTTTCTATTTTCGAGTTACAGAGGAGGTCTAGTGCTAGAATTGTTGCACATACTAACTCGATACCTCACATGTGGGGTTTGAACAGCGTTTACATATGTGGGCGGGACTTACCAGGCATAGGGGCTTTTAAAAGAAAAAACATTTTTTGTACCTAATTTTTTTAATATTTTTGATCACTTTTATTCCTAATAAAAGGAATGTAAACATTCTTTGTAATAGGAATCACTGTGACAGGTCCTCTTTATGGAGAGATGTGGGGTCAATAAGACCTCCACATCTCTCCTCTAGACTTGAAAGCATGAGATCGTGAAAACAAATTCACCGATCTCATGCCGACAGCGACGATTGCAGCTTTGTTTACTTCCAGGTATGAGGTCACAACGTCGAGCCCGGGCCTCCGCCGGTCATAGTGATGACTGGTGACCATCTGGTCACCAGTCATCTCTATCGTCGTGAGCCGGCGCTCGCCGATTCGTTCTCTGGGCCCCGATGGCACGGGAGAGCCTGGAGAAGCACCGGATGGCGGCGGGAGGGGGGACATCCCCTCCCGCCACCTATAAGAACGATCAAGCGGGAGAACTGCTGCTATGATCGTTCTTATCTTGCACAAAATCGCCGGCAGAAGACGGCGATATCTGAATGATGTATTAATGACGTCCATACAAACACAGCCACTGTGCCATGCCATTGTCGCCACTGTGCCCATCAATTGCTGCCAGTTTGCCCCTAAATTGCCACCAGATTGCCCCCCCGCCTGGCACTTACCTTTTGGCCATCCTCGGATCCTCCTTCACGATCCCTCGAAAGTAGTCCCGCCCTCAATGTCGCTTCAGCCAATCAGGTTACTGGTAATCAGAACCGGTGAACCTGATTGGCTGAGACGCCTGTCAGTGTTAACCATGGAACGCACACCCCGTGCGTCCCCTGGTTAACTATTTGGAAGCCGATTACAGCCCTTAGGCACTTCCAAGGCCAACCAGCTGCCGTTATTCAGATGGTCAGCGCATACCATCTGAATTGTGTGCGGCAGCGACAATGCATAGATTCATGCAATGCATGAATCTATGTATTGTTTTTCAGTGGCAGTGCAGGAAAGAGAGGGGGTGGCGTTTCTGCACCCCCTATGCAAGCCACACTTTTCCGATTTTTATCTGTAAAAAAAATGGGGAAAAAAATTGAAAACCATTTATCATTTTCCTTCCACTTGACGATTTTAAAGCAAATTTTAAAACTTTGGTCCGAACCGACCGCGTGTACGCCCAAAAAAATCCAAAAGGAAACACTGCGCTTGATAAAAATTGGAAGAGTGAACTAAAACATACACTTGATAGTATTATAAGAGCTGCCAGTATCAAAATGTGTGATACAAAAATTAAACAGATGTGGAAAAGGAGAGATACGGCGCTAATAAAATGAAAAGGGAGATCAATGATCCGATCAAGCTCTAACAAAGATTAATGTAAACTTCAAAAATTGATAAATGTAAACATCAAAAATAAAAATAAAAAAGGTCACCAGTGTAAATCGTGAACAATGGGAATGTGCCACATATGCATGTGAACACAAGTGAAAGAGTCCTTTAAAAATATCCAAAAATTAATATGAAGTCCCAGAAAGTGAATCCAATTAATCATCCATGGATAGAAGAAATAGTGATAGAATAAACTTGGTCCACCAGAAGGAACACCCAGGAATGGTGATGTAGTCTCCTTACCATGTATACTGACCACTGTGCTGGTCACTCTGAGCGTGGGGATTTTAGGTCTCCCTCCTGACCCTCTGTGCTGTCTCTATGGTGTTCTATGATGTGGCTCAACATTTAAAAGACAAATAAGAGAAGGGACCATATTATAATACCAGAGGTGTAATTTATTGTAGCAAAGAAAAGCTGATGCACTCACATTTAAGTTGGTATCAACAGCAGTGTGTACAAGTGTATTGGAAAGCCGCCGGCTGTGCGTCCTTCTCCTGCTCGTGTTCGCTCGGAGCTTCTTCGATAAGGAACAGCGTGATGACGTCAATACAGCAAGCCACGTCTACGCATTTCGTCACCACGGACGTCGTCTGGGATTGGCTGCAGTTATCGCATCACCACGCATTCCCTTAAATACTGCCGATCCGCCATTTTGACTAAGGGAAACGGAGGCGGAGATGAGGGATAAGGAGTGAACGACACAACAGCACGTAATTGACGGCTGCTTAGGAGCATGGGTAGTATATTTAATGGACGTAAAAGTAATACTGCCATCTTGTGGCAATTTTGGGGAAGTGCAAAGAGCAATAACACAAGCAAGGACGAAGGACAGAACAGCCGCAACCTTAACTGTGTGTGATACAATTATAGAGGACACACAATCTGACATATGGCAATAAATTACATATAAACATGCTTGCTTAAAAACACATTAATATTATAATATTAAAAACACTTTTATATTAAAAAAAAATGTTTTATATATCCAAATAATGTTAAAAATATTGGTATATTGTGCTATCAAGATACTGACTAAAAATGTATAAAAGGTTTTTCTGTTAAAAAAAATAAAAAAATAACAGGTAATAAGGTCAATAAGACCTCCAAATCTCTCCTCTAGACTTGAAAGCATGAGATCGTGAAAACAAATTCACCGATCTCATGCAGACAGCGGCGATTGCAGCTTTGTTTACTTCCAGGTATGAGGTCACAATGTCGCGCCCGGGCCTCCGCCGGTCTGGTCACCAGTCATCTCTATCGTCGTGAGCCGGCGCTTGCCGATTCGTTCTCTGGGCCCGATGGCACGGGAGAGCCTGGAGAAGCACCGGATGGCGGCGGGAGGGGGGACATCCCCTCCCGCCACCTATAAGAACGATCAAGCGGTGGAACTGCTGCTATGATTGTTCTTATCATGCACAAAATCACCGGCAGAAGACGGCGATATCTGAATGATGTATGAATGACGTCCACCCAAACACAGCCACTGTGCCATGCCATTGTCGCCACTGTGCCCATCAATTGCTGCCAGTTTGCCCCTAAATTGCCACCAGATTGCCCCCCCGCCTGGCACTTACCTTTTGGCCATCCTCGAATCCTCCTTCACGATCCCTCGAAAGTAGTCCCGCCCTCAATGTCGCTTCAGCCAATCAGGTTACTGGTAACCAGAACCGGTGAACCTGATTGGCTGAGACGCCTGTCAGTGTTAACCAGCGTCCCCTGGTTAACTATTTGGAAGCCGATTACAGCCCTTGGGCACTTCCAAGGCCAACCAGCTGCCGTTATTCAGATAGTCGGCGCATACCATCTGAATTGTGTGCGGCAGCGACAATGCATAGATTCATGCAATGCATGAATCTATGTATTGTTTTTCAGTGGCAGTGCAGGAAAGAGAGGGGGTGGCGCTCCTGCGCCCTCTATGCACGCCACACTTTTCAGATTTTTATCTGGAAAAAAAATTGGAAAAAAAAATTGAAAACCATTTATCATTTTCCTTCCACTTGACGATTTTAAAGCAAGTTTTAAAACTTTGGTCCGAACCGACCACGTGTACGGCCCATCAGTCCGTCGTCCAAAGTTTTAAAACTTGCTTTAAAATCGGACTGATGGACGCCTGACCATTGGTCCAAACCGATGGTTAGTACGCCAAAGCATCAGCTCAAAAACCCACGCATTCTCAGAATCAAGTCGACGCATGCTTGGAAGCATTGAACTTCGTTTTTTCAGCATGTCGTTGTGTTTTACGTCACCGTGTTCTGACACAATCAGTTTTTGAACTGATGGTGTGTACGCACATCAGACCATCAGGCCACTTCAGCGGTGACCTGATGAGAATGGTCCGACAGACCGTTTTCATCCGGTCACCGCTGAAGTGGCCTGATGGTCTGATGTGCGTACACACCATCAGTTCAAAAACCGATCGTGTCAGAACGTCGAACCATTCGTCGGACCATTCTCATCGTGTTTGACCGATCATGTGTATGCGGCCTTAAGGTTTGACCTCATATTAGATGGTTTTGGTAAACCTGAAGAGAAAAACCTGCAGGAAAACTGATAGGGCCAGATTCAGCAAGACTTGCGCTGGAGTATATCGATATGCGCCGCGTAAGTGTAAAGATGCGCCGTAGTATCTATGTGGCGGTACCCACCAAACTAGATGCGACAGAAAACTGGCTTTTTCGGATCGGCTTAACTTTCCCTCGCCAGAGTATCGTAAGCGCATATTTTCGCTTGTCGCATCCGTCGCACCTATTGATTTCCCATGCAAATATGCAAATGAGGGAGATTTCCCGATTCGCGAACAGATTAGCACCATACGCTGGCTACATGCGCCGCGCGTATGTCGTCCATCTGTCGCAAAATTATTCCTACAAATAGCTGCTTTATCTTTACTCCAGACGCCACAGGTCAGCAGGAGAGCAGCTACAGCAGCAGCGTTACCGACGAAACTAGCAAGCTGAACAACCACACTTGCAAGGACAACACCTCTGTGTGCCAACATGCCAGGGGCAGCCGTGGTCCTAGAACTACTAATGGGTCCACCGGAACGGAGGAGGCGGGCACGTGAGAGGATATACCGCACGCGCATGAGCCTCTTTGGCATGGGGGATGAGGAGGTGTATCGCCTCTTCAGATTCAGCCCTGATGCAATCCTTGAACTAACCACAACCCTGCAGGATGACATCACCAGAAAGACACACCGCTCACAAGCAGTGCAGCCACTGGTGAAGGTACTGGCAACACTTCATTTCCTTGCAAGTGGATCATTCCAGCGTACAAGTGGAGTGGTGGCTGGGATGTCACAGTCCTCCATGAGCAGATGTGTGCACCAGGTTGTCCCCGCAATCCTCAGACGCATGTCCCACCACTTCATCAGACCCACCACTGAGGAGCTGCGGCTGAAGGCAATGCAGGATTTCTACAGCATTGCCAGATTCCCACGCACCATCGGGGCCATTGATTGCACACATGTGGCACTCCAGCCCCCCAGTGCCACAGAGCACATATACCGCAATCGGAAGCATTGGCATTCCATCAACTTACAGGTGATAGCTGATGCCCAACGCCTCATATGGCACGTCCGTGCCAAACACCCTGGATCCAGCCATGACAGCTTCATCTACAATCAGAGCCCCATCCCAATGGAATTCGAACAGAACGTGTATGGGGACAGCTGGCTGGTTGGTGAATGACATGGGTGGCAGGCATGACTGTCCCCCCCCATGATGCTGACATCACAAGGGGCACAAGCATGACTAACATCCTCCTGTCTTTTCCCTTACAGGTGACTCTGCATATGCACTGGGACCCCATCTCATGACACCTTTCAGGAACCCCCAAACCCCAGGAGAGAGAAGATACAATGAAGCACATATCAAAACTCGTGCAGTGGTGGAGCAAACATTTGGGCTCCTGAAGTCCCGTTTCCGCTGCCTGGATAAGTCTGGGGGGCCCTATTGTATTCCCCTACCTTCGTGTGTCAGATCATCGGTGCATGTTGCATTCTGCACAACTTTGCCATGAGAAAAGGCCTGTAGATTGACATACGTGATGACCTGACCCCCCAACCAGACAGCCCCCCCCTGCCAGAGGAGACCCATTCAGCTGATGGAAGAGCAGTCAGGAGGGTCCTCGCCGTAGGCATCTTTGGACAATAAACAAAAACATTGATCACATGGACAATGCACGCATGCACACCACTGAGGTCCCTAGATCACACACACCACATCCACATCTCATTGGATTAGCCCAAGTCCAACATGCAGGACTTGGGAGCAGCAACGCCGGCGTCAAGGCCCCAATGATGTCGCTGTCCATTCATACACCATTCACACGTCATTCACACAGCCGTGGGGATAACTTCTCCCCAATGGCCGAGGGTGACACCCCTTACTGGCAGGAGTGCCACCCCCTCACATTCACACACCATTCACACTGTCCACTGCACTACTGACCGTGTGCAGTTTAAATAAAAAATAAAAGCTCATAACCTGAGCAACAGAAAATAAAAAGCTCATAACCTGAGCAACAGAAAATAAAAAGCTCATAACCTGAGCAACAGAAAATAAAAAAACTCATAACCTGAGCATAAATAAAAAAAAAAATCATAACCTGAGCATAAATAAAAAAAACTCATAACCTGAGCATAAATAAAAAAAAATACTCATAACCTGAGCCAAAAATATAACAAAAAAAAAAAGCCCTCATCTGGGCTGACGGGGGCTCTTTCTTGTGGGCCCTTTCTGGCTCCTCAGCTGCCTGCAGGGAGAGGGTGGGGGTGGGGGGGCATCTGGAGGTGGCTGATCCCCAGGTGGGCCACTCCTGGCAGGTGTTGGCTGCATGCCCTCCAAGGCCACGGCAATCCGGCTCAGATAATGATTGGTCTGGGCCTGCATCCTCAGCTGGCGGGTGACATTATGCGGCTGGTCACGCTGCCTCTGCCTCCCCTGTTCCCGGACGGCTGCAGTGAGGTGCCGAACATCAGCCTGCACCTCCCCCAGGCTGGTCACCACTGCAGCGCAGTTGCAGCTGACGTCCTGCACAGCGTTCGTCAGCTGGGACACGGAGCCCAGGCTGTCAACTAGCCGGTCAAGATGCCCAGCAATCTCCCCCATCTGCTGGGTCTGCCTGGCCTGGTCCCGGGCCATCTGGTCATGGACCACGTCAGACACCCCCCTGGTCTTCCGGGTCGCCTTCCTGGGGCCAGGAGATGGTTGTCCCCGGGGGGATGGAGTCGCCCTTGAGGGGCTTCCTATGATGGGGGAGGGGATCTGAGAGGGCCCTGCAGAAGGGGAGGACTCCTCCAAAATTAAAAGAAAGTCCTGCTCTGGAAAGGCAGGCTCCTCCTCAACCACCTCAGTAGGTGAGGTGTGGGCACTCCCCTCCATCTCATGCTCTTCACCACCCAGGGGGTCGGCCTCAGGATCCTGTTGGGGGGTTGGGGTGGACTGGCCGCCGACAGATGATGGCCCAGCTGCGTCATCTGTGGATGACACAAAGCAGACACATGTTGGTGGTCCCATACACTTGGCACATGTACCCCCCCCCACATGCAACACACCAAATAGGGGATAAAAAACACTTACCTGTCCTGGAGCCTTCCTCCACAGAATCATAGCCTGGTACCCCCTCCAACTGCTCCCTCTCCAGGCAGCGGGCGACCACCTCCTCCTCCGTGGTCAGGCTGACCGCACATGGGGGTCCACCACCCGTGCCCCTCTCATGCCTCCTAATGGCGGCCACCTTGCCCCGGACTTTGCGCCTCAGATCATTAATTTTCTTGCGGATATCGGCAGCAGTCCGGAGTAGCCCAGGGCATTGACCCTGCCAGCAATGGAACGGGAGCAGCCATCATAAAGCAAAAGTAACTTCCCTGGGGTGGGGGAAACCGGATATACTTTTGCGCCGGAAAGGCGCATCTACGGCCGCTTTTATACGCGCAACGGAAGACATTGCTCTGGCGTTTCCCATGAAGTGGTGCCGACGGAAGTTGTGAGCATGCGCACAGGGGAGCGAGGGGAGCCCTCCCTCACTGCGCATGCTCCGTGGATGATGCGATGAACGTAAGTCACTGCGCTGGGCTCCGCCCATGATTTACATATGATCACACCCACTTCTACTTGCGTCGGGTTGCGCCAGCGCTTTTTACTCCGCTGCAAAGTAACGAACATGCTCTTGGTGAATACTGGACTTTACTCACTAGTTCGCGTCAGCGCAACGTATATGCGTTGCGCTACGCCGGATAAAATATGCGTGCATCTACCTGAATCTGGCCCATAGTGTGTATGGGGCTTCAGACAAGTAAGGCAGTTGAATCTTATTTTACTAAAAGGCTTCAGCAATGAAAAAACCCTTAGTACCTTACAATTGACACCGGCTAAGGATTTTCTGTGGCAAGTAACCCTGAAAGCAGAAACAGCCAAAAGAATAATAATTGAAGGAAATGAAAAATAAGCACATAAATTTAACCAACAAACTCTGCTTGGATTGAACTCTATGGGCCAGATTCAGGTAGCTGAGCGTATCTTTGTGCGGGCGTAGCGTATCGAATATACGCTACGCCGCCGCAAGTTAGAGAGGCAAGTGCTGTATTCACAAAGCACTTGCTCCCTAAGTTAGGGCGGCGTAGCATAGATGGGCCGGCGTAAGCCCGCCTAATTCAAAGTAGATGGAAGGTGGGCGTGATACATGTTAATTAACCGTGACCCCATGTAACGTGGACGTATCCCAGTGCGCATGCTCTGAATCACCTCCGATATATAATGCCTAAGAGACGTTGAACGTAACTTACGCACAGCCCCATTCACGTACGACTTACGTAAACGGTGTAAAAACGACGGCTGTTCCGACGTCCATACCTTAACATAGGCTGCGCCATCTTTTTGGTGGTTTATCTTTACGCCGGAAAAAAGCCTTACGTAAATGGCGTAGATTACTGCGTCGGGCGTACGTAGGTTCGTGAATCGGCATATCTTGCTAATTTGCATATTTAACATGGGAACGCCGAATGCGTCCAGCGTAACTATGCGCCCATGATACGCCGGCGTAGGCAAGTTACATCGGACGGCTGAAGCCATGTTTTTGCTTTGTGAATCGGCGTAAAGATGCGACGGCGCACATTTGTACTTACGTCGGCGTATCTCGAGATATACGCCGGCGTAAACTTTTCTGAATCTGGCCCCAAGGGTTCAGGCAGGAGGATGGCAGAAGAATGACCAGATTAGTATCAGGGCACTTCCTTTTATTCCCCCCGACACCACAGTCCCAAAGAACTATTTAAAGGGGTTGTAAAGGAAAAAAAAAAATTCATAAAAAGCATCCTTTACCTGCAGACATTCCTCTTTTCACTTGCTCATTGTTTGTTTTTGCTCAGAAGTTGCTCTTTTTCTTCTCTGTTCTGTTCATTTCCTGCTTGTCTGATTTTACTGACCACCGTGAAGGGAGACTTTACTGCGGTGGTCAGTGACATGCTCGCCCCCTCCTGGGAACTACATCTGTGCGGCAGGACGCTCTCTACATGTTAGAGACTTCAAGGAGGTGTGAATTACTGGGCGTGCCACAATTCATACTGGGAAATGTAGTTCTTACATGAACTAGTGATACAAACCAGGAAGTGAATGAGAGAACAGAAACTAGAACGCTGGAGGTGATATAGATGAAGGAATTGAATAGGTATTTTCTTGTTTTTTAACAGAATCATTACACTATTTTGTCTGTCTACCTTGCAGACATTAATTTTAGGCAAAAAAAAAATTCCTTTACAACTCCTTTAATTCAATCAAATACTTTAACCTTTAAAACATTGGACCCGCTTATTTAGTAAATGGCGTCCTAGGTGAAAATATGGGCTCTTATGGCACCAATAGATTTAATCTAATTGTCGGGGGGGGGGGGTATACTGTAATATCTCAGAAGAAAGGAAGGTCTTGCGTCTTCAGCTAGCTCTTTGGTGGTGTACTTGCAGTGTTCTGACAAGCAGGGTGAAGTAAAGTATGCCTAAAGGTGTCCTGGCAAGCAGGGTGATGCAGGGTGATGCAAAGTATGCTTGTGGAGTCCTGACAAGCACAAGGAACCCTGTCACTGCTTAGCAAAGACTAAGTGTAGAACAAAGTCCTACAGGTTTAGTCAGGGAAACAAGACAATGGTGTCTGCATGCAGTGTCCTTTGTTATAGGAGGATGGGCAAGTTCCTGTTTACCAATCCCAGCAACCTCTGGTATTGAAGTGGGGTGTAAAGGTTCAAGGGATGGCGATCAACCTTGTGTCGTGCTGCAGCCCAGCTGGATCTGGGATGAGAGTGGCCTCCAAACTGCCACTGAATGGCTGGCAGTGGATGCTCCTGCACCCGCTCACATTGACTCTCCTTCTCCCTGTTGCACAGGCCGCATGAATCACTGCTTGCAGATCCAAGCCATGGTCCCAAGAGAGCGATTCTGTCCCCCACTCAGGCTTTTTATATCCTCTCCCAGCATTCTGTTCTACTTCCCCAGCCAGCTGGGATTTGTAGTCCATAACAGTCCAACTGAGTATAGAACTTGGGTCTTTGGACTATATGTCGCAAGATGCTTTGCTCCATTCTTAGTTCTCATTCACCCTGACTACAGAATGTGATGACATAGACCCCAGGCTGGGCACTAGGAGAAAACAGCCACACTGTAGCAATTTTGCAGAGTGTCTCCTGAATATGCAGGTAATATTAGCCAGCTATTGGCTGCATCTATAGAACCCGCAAACTTAAAAACACCACTAAATAGGCTACCACAGGAACGCTGACATACCTGATCTGGACGAGGAGATCTGGGAGGAGTGCGTCTCTTCATTCCTCCCGTCCATGATTGCCTCTAGAGACCGATTTATCCAACTAAAATTTTTACATAGGGCCTATTACACCCCGCAGAGACTGGCTAAGATCTACCCCTCCAGGAGCTCCTTGTGCACTAGGTGTTCGGGGGATACTGGGTCGTTCATCCATATGGTTTGGTCCTGTCCCAAATTGGACGCGTACTGGAGAGAGGTGGCGGATACTCTGTCGGACCGCTACGGGGTGGAGCTCACGATGGACCCGAAGTTGTTCCTCCTTAGCTACCTGGGTGAGATTGAATGTGACAGATATACCAAACTGGGCATCACCTTTGCCCTGTTCTACGCCAGGAGGGAAATCCTACTCCGTTGGCGGGGCACGGACCTCCCAACTGTGTCCTCCTGGCTGGGGACGATCAACAGGGTCCTCCCATTATACAGACTAACGTATGAAAGCAGAAACTGCCCGGCAAAATTTGACAAGATCTGGTCAAACTGGATAGACGCTTCTAGCTGAGTAATTGACGGGTCCCCTGTGGCGCATCCTATTTGTAAAGTGTGGTGGGTGGCCGCTCTCCCCCTCCCCCCCTCCCTCCTCGCCTTACCCCCCCACCCCCCCTTCCCCCTCTCCCCCCCCCTTCCCCCTCTCCTCCCTCCCCCCTCTCCTCGCTCCCCCCCTCTCCTCGCTCACCCCCTCTCCTCGCCCCCTCCTTCGAGTCGCCCCCCCTCTGTTCCTCCCCCCCTCGTCCTCCCCTTTCTTGGGGGGCGGGGGTCGGCGGTGCTGGAGGGGTTGCCTTGATGGTTCTCCATCCCCCCCTTGCGGGGGGGGACCTCGGCGATGGCGACTAATATTTATAACTGTGGGGTGGAGTTGTCTGTGTTCCCTTAGCTTCTGTATCACCGGTTATGTGTGTAATCTATGTCCTTTTTTTTTTTGATATGCCCTGGTGCAATCACTTCGTTACCTCTGTTATCTATGTACTGTCATTGGTTTGTATGTATGTTTGTTGTTTGTTTGAAAAGACAATAAAAACTTTTTCTGTTAAAAAAAAAAAAATAGGCTACCACAGAAGAATAAAAGAAAAAAAGAATATATAACAATGAATACAAGTCTATCTAGCATAATAATAAAAAGAACAATTATTTATTTTTTTTCAAAAAGTGTAAAATTACCATAGTACAACACTCATGTACATATACATAATGGCTGCTATCCCAGAGATAATTTCATCCAGATTAGGGATCCAAGGTAAGGACCTCAACACTATCAATATTGGTATCAATATACAATTCAAGTGTCCAGTGGTCTTAGGACCCCATATAGAGAAATAACATGCTGTTCCTATTTCATCTATCTATGCCATGTACTGCTGGCATTAATACTGTGGCTTATAGTTAATTAGACGCCTGCACCACAGTAGATATGTTAAACTTAAAGAGAAAGTAATGGCCTGGAGCAGAAAGTGCAACTGGGAAGAGGGCCAGCATGACTGGGGTGGGCAGTGAGGCAGAGTAAAAGCTGGGGATAGGGGGAGGTATTATGCCACTTACCAGTTTTGGTGGGTCCCAAGTTTTGGGGGAATGTCCCGTGGATGTAGAGGGGCGTAGTTTCCATCAGAGCTCAGTCTAAACTTTTCACATAGGCAGGAAGAGACCATGCTTCTGTAGACCTCTTCATTAGTGAGCTTAACACCAATGATCAAGGCATTGTTCTTCAACATGAGGCCAGTACTTCTGTTATACACTTCTTAGACCTGGAAATTAGAGTACAAGAGGCTTATCATGTCCACATATTTCAAATATACAGATAGAAGTGGCTACATAGGGACCGATAGCTGCCATCATGAGTCTTGGCTCAGATCTGTCCCTATGAGCCAATTCCTCAGATTGAGGAGAAATTGTTCCTTACAAGATGATTATCTGAGGGAGGCAGAATTTTTGAAGACTCGCTTCCTTCAGAAATTATATGCAGTTAATGATCTTGACTGCATCATAACTGATGTCGCTTTGAGTAGGGTGACCAGACATCTACAGTTTCAGGGGACAGTCCCCTGATTGAGGACAATGTCCCCAGACCAAGTCTGCGAATGAATGAATGAAAAACTTATATAGCGCGGCACATGCGAACTGAATCGCCTCTGGACGCTCGTTGTTTCTGTCTCTCTGGTCATCAAAAGAGCAGAGTTTTTATCTGTCTTCTGAAGCTGAGGTGGTTTTCCTCCAACCGAATGCTGGTTGGTAAAGCGTTCCATAGTCTGGGACCTTGGAAAGCAAACCTTCTTTCTCCTTTGGACTTGTATCTGGCTTTGGGTATCTTGACCAGATTTTGGCCGGTGGATCGCAGAACGCGATTGGGATTGTGGGCTTCTATCTTTTCGCAAAGATATTGCGGGGCATTCCCATGGATACATCTATGCGTTAGACAGAGTGTTTTAAAAGCAATTCTGTCTTTTACTGGCAGCCAGTGAAGGGTTCTTAATGAAGGTGAGATTGATTCCCAGGGTTTTTTCCCAGTCACAAGTCTGGCGGCCGTATTCTGAACGACTTGCAGGCGAGCGATTTGGTACTTAGGGAGTCCGAGGTAGAGGGCATTTGCATAGTCCAGTCTGGAGTTCACAATTGTTCCCACCACAACTGCTACGTCTTCTTTGGGAATAAAAGGTCCCTGGTTTTGTCCCCAGATCGGATTTAATAAGGGGCAGGGGCAATTTCAAAGACAGTCAGTGCAGAATTAAAATAAAAAAAATTGAATTACACCCCCGCGCTCCGCTGTGCCTTCTAGCATAGGGGGGTTGTATTTTTTCCATTATCTATGCCCCTTTCTGATGATCATGTGCTGGTCGGAGCGGAGGGAATATTTCTTCTGCCTTGGCTCAAATCCTGGCCAGCCACCTGCCTATCTCCTTGCCTTCCCTGGCGGAGTGATCTTTCTCCGCTCCCTATTTAGTAGTAGCCGGGGGCCCGGAGAGTAAGACTTGAAAGTCTGTGAGGCGGGCGGCAGCGGGCAGAGAGTTGCAGATTGTTGCCATTACTACTAGTAAAGAAAAAATATGTCCCCGGATTTCATTTAAAAAATCTGGTCACCTTAGCTTTGAGGGAAAAAGATGATCTATTGAAGCCTAAAGTGAAAGATGAAGGGAGAGATTTTTCTTCTCAAATTTCATTTTATACCACCTATTCGGTACATTTCTCTATTAAAAAGATCTTTAGAAATTATTGGGGCATTCTAAAAAATGATAGAATACTGGGTCCCTTGCTCCCAGAACTACCTAGAGTCACCTATAGAGGGGCTCCCCCTCTTGGACTCCAGATAGCCCCAAACATAATTAGACCCATAATTAGACCCCCGGTAAGACCAAGTTTCTTTGGGGATTTTTTTTTCTTTCAAATATTATTTTATTTTATTTTATAGAAACATACATACAATAAAAAACATTACCATACAAATAGAATTCTTTGGGGATTTGTAGGGCTAGTAACGGTGTAGAAAATGCGAAGTCTGTCAAAATAATTGTCTTGGGGAAATATGATGTGGGATAATTCATCATTTGTTCGACAAGAAATGTGGTTTATATGATTACGTGCCCTTGCGGCCTACACTATGTGGGTCACACTATTTGTAAGCTTGAAACTAGACTCAAGGAGCATGTGGCGAATATTCGTAAAGGCTTTGTGAATCACAGTTTATCAAAACACTATGCTCTGTGCCATGATAAAAGCTTAATGGGTACATCTTTTATGGCTATAGATAAATTTGTTCCTCAATTGAGAGGCAGCCATATTCGGAGGGAGATCTCAAAGATGGAGACTTGGTGGATTTTCTGTTTAAAATCTTATAGACCGTTTGGCTTAAACATAGAATGGGATGTTAATACCTTTATCAATAACAGTTGATCCCCAAACTATTCTCTCTCTTCTAGTATTCTTTAGTTCGTTTTTTATATTTTTCTTAAATATTTTGATTTTCTGTATTACCTGTTTTCAACCACTAGATGGCGGCATTACATCTATTCCAAAGTCAGTTTTTGATTCAATTGGAACTTTATTAATATTTGAATATTACTTCTATTTCAATTTTTGGATTTCATAAGTATTTTTATTTCCATGATGATTTTTGTTTCCAATTTGGCCTGGTTCTTTCTCCTTCCCCCTCTCAGAAACTGGATAGGTTTACTATTTATGGTTTCTATCTGGTCTCCCTAAACATGGCCACCGTAGGTGTATTTAGCCATGTATGTCTAAGCCGAACATGTGGAGAACTATATCATATGGGAAGTGAAAACCACCATATTCAGGTCCTCTTTTACTGGGGACACGTATGCTGATGACACACATGGATGGTTAATATGCACCTTTTATGATGTATTAAAATGTCTTGTCTTTTGTATCAATAAATAAAATTGTATAATATTTTTTTTATAAATTCTTTTTTTTATAATTCTTTATTTTATAACATTTTCCACTCTTATTTCTTCTTTATACAAACAAAAAAGTAAATGACTACATTTTGACATTTTTCTTTAACCATTTTCTTATTGGTCATTATGCTTCTCTTCATGGCTCACAGATTTTGCCATCATATCTACTGTATATAAATTCTGAGTATACATTGTTTAATACTGGTCCTATAATAGTTCCGCTTTAATGCTCCTTACTGGGTGATCGGTTGGGGACCGTTCCCCCCTAGTCCTCCCAATGCAGATCAGGAAAGTCAGATGTCACTATCAGTGATTAGAGCCAGTCACTTCACTTCAAAGTATTGAAGCAGGAGCGTCAGCATGACAGCCAGGTAACAAGAATTTCCAAAATAAGAAGACAGAAGCCACTGTGTTTCTTTAAAGAAAGATTAAATTAAGGGTCTTTTAGGCATATCTAAATGTATACCAGGGTGATGCTATATGGGCAAGATTGGCATTGCAAATGAGCGATAATGTTAAAAACGCAAACATTTATTGGCTATCCACTTCCAGCCTTGGATTACAGACTAAGCCTAAGCAGAAACACCCCCTATTATCACTAGAGGACTAGGAACAGGAAACCACTGGGAGAAAAAGCAGTACATTGCATATGGATTTTAAGTAACTAAAAGGTAGGTATATTAAAAAAAAAAAAAAGCTGATTACTACTTAATTAATATGAGACCCTAGGCACAAAGAATTTGAATTGGGTCTATTTATAATTTAACAATGCAGAGCATTATTTTTTTTTAGAATAGGTGATGTTATGTCAAGAGGCTTTAAAATGACAGCCCAGGTCTGATCAGTGCGATGTTGGTGTGCCTTTCTCAGCATAGGCGTGCGCACAGGGTGCACACAGGGTGTGCCATGTGTGCCTGGGCACACCCTGATCACCCTGTGCTGCACTGATTTCCCCTGTTGCTGAAGGGACTCTGCAATCTCAAAAGTGAGACATCAGGGGTCGGTTTGACTCAATGGGGCTTGTAAAAGATTGTAAAAAAAGAATAAATGATTGCAAAAAAAAAAATTTAAAGTGAAAAATAAAAAAAATTGTAAAAATAAATTATTGCAAACGTTTTTGTAAAAAGCAAAAAATTTATTGTAAAAAATAAAGTATTACAAAAATAAATTTGTGAAAAAATAAATTGCAAAAAAGTCATATTAAAAAAATTATAAAAATAACAAATCTCTGGCCTACTGACACCTTCCACAGCTCTACTGACATTGTCCACTGTTCTACTGACACTATTCTATACCCTACTGCTATATAATTTTTTATATATATATATATATATATATATATATATATATATATATTATACATACATATATATTACACAATATATACAAACACATACACAGATATGTGTTTGAGCTTTGGGGTGCACACCCTAATGCAATAGGCTGTGCACACCTATGCTTCTTAGCTTACCCGCTCTCATCTTTCTGCTGTCACATGTGGTGCCAAACTGCCAATGCCATTTGGTGCCATCATGGGGAAAGTTCTTGCTAGTGGTGCGCAATGTCTACAGCTGGCAGGGGCTGAATACATTGGCCCAGATTCACATACAATTAGATTCGCGTAGAGTATCAGAAATACTCTACGCTGCCGTATTTCACCTGGCTCTACGTGGAATCCCGGTAGATTTTGTCCAGTAAACTACGGTGGCGTAGTGTATTTCTCCCGGCGCAAGCCATCTACGCGAGTAGGGGGCATGAAGCATTTAAAATAGGCGCGTTTCCGCTGCGATCGAACTGCGCATGCTCCGTTCAGAAATTTCCCGCAGTGCATTGCGCGAAATCACGTCGTTACGTCATTCGTTGTTTGAGTAGCGTCGTTTACGGACATTCCTATTCCCGAACAAGTTACGTAAAAAAAAAAAAATTAAATTCGACGCGGGAACGACGGCCATACTTAACATGGGCTACGCACCGTTAGACCAGCAAATAGCTGGTCTAACAGTACGTAGCAAAAAAATGACGTAAGCGATTGCGAAGGCCGCTCGTATGTTCGTGGATCGCCGTAAAAAGTCATTTGCATATCCCGACGCTGAAAACGACGCGGACTCCTCCCAGCGGCCGCAAAAAGTTTGCAGCGTAGATCCGAAGGCTTACGAAGACGTAAGCCTCTCGGATCGAAGCCCGAAGCCGCCGTATCGTGGTTTGAGGACTTCAAACTAGTGATACGGCGCGCGAAATTTGAAATTACTCCTGTCTAACACCAGTTAGACAGGCGTAATCGCTCTGTGAATCTGGGCCATTGTTTCCAGAGATGTGGTGAGTTATTTCTGTTCTTTTGTATGATATGGTGTTTCTTTGATTCAACATTCAGGCATTGGTTTACATTACAAAATGCATACTACCAAAAGTTAGAATAAGAAGCTGCTAAAGTTTTCTAAAAATCCTTTAAGCGATCACTCCTACAAGTACAGTACCTATTTTATTTAACTTCAAAGTATTTTCAAGCTCTAATGAAGGAGCAACCCCTTCAAATTCAGAAATGTATTGACTTTTATTGAACGTAATTTCCAATAATATTACAGTTTTTGCACTTCACAAAAATTAGTCTGGTGCTCTCCTCCCAATCTACATTCATTCACTTGCAGTTCTGAAAAACATACCCAGAAGTCCACATTCATTTTGGAGAAAGTTGTTTACATGTCCTACATGTCAATAATATGTCACATACACATTCTATAAATCAATTACAGAGTAATGCATAAAAGGAGGTGTTGCTAGCAGGGCCGCCATCAGGAATTGTTGGGTCCCTTACACAGCTTCAGGCATAGGCCCCCTGGAGCAGAGAACCGGGGGGGGGGGGGGGGGGTGCTGCCGCCTGAAATTGAGAAGTGAGAAGCGGGGGGGCCCTTTACAAAAGAGTAAATAAAGAAAAATATATATAAAAAAGGGGAGTAGCCATCGGGGGGGCCTGGAGACCTCTGGGCCCTTTAAAATATATATATATATATATATATAAACAAAAAAAACATTTAGAAAAAAAGGGGGTTTGACACATGGGGCCCTGGGGACCTCTGGGCCCTTTAATAATAATAATAATAATATTTTATATATATATATATATATATATATATATATATATATATAAAAAATATATATATATATATATATATATATATATATATATATATATATATATATATATATATATAAATAAAAATAAAAGAAATAAAAAAAATATATAAAAAATATTTTTTTTATATAAAAAATAGGGGGTTGCAATCCAGGGCCCTGGGGGCCTCCGGGCCCCTTACAGGTGTACTGCCTGTACCCCACTGATGGCGGCCCTGGTTGCTAGTAACAACTGTGATAATAATGAGGTCTGTAAATTGCGGGCCATAATCAAAATTCATATTCAGCATCAATTAGGCTCATTAGTCAGGCAGGAACACAAATCAAGCCTAAATTTCCCCACCCCTACAAATAAAATGGCTAAATTGCATAGATTTCCAGAGTAGAATGGGTGGTTTGAACATCGAGCATAAATCCACCAAGGGTCACCAAAACTCCTCTTGAAAGAAGTGTAGCACTTGAAACTGCTGATCTTGGAGAGTAAAGACAAATATTCCGTCTTGGGAATCTGGGCAAAATGTTCTGGTGTGAGATAACCAGAGGTAATTTAAAGCTGAAACTTTTTAATTGGCAGGTAGCATCAACTTACTAGCTTTTAAAAAATATATTTTTTTTGCATAAAAAAAAAATCATGTTCTCTGTGTTTATTGAAAGACGCAGCAGAGATCCTTTAGATCTTGACAATTTAGTTATAGAGCCACCTACAATAAGGTGACCAGATTTTTAAAATGAAATCCGGGGACATATTTTTTCTTTACTAGTAATGGCAACAATCAGCGACTCTCTGCCCGTCGCCGCCCAACTCACAACCTCTTAAGTCTTATGCCTCGTTTCCACTGAGCGGATCTGTTCGGTACAGTTCGGTACGGTACACTATTTTGGGTGTTTCCATTATGAAAGAGTCCTGCTTCAGATGAGGGACCAGAGAGAGTGGAATGGTTCGGTTAGGGCGGACCTACAAATACATCTCACTGATTGGTGGATGCGCTAGGAATTTTTTCTAAACCCTGAATGGTCCCTCACGGTCCGATTTGCAGTGGAAACGCTCACGCGAATAGACTGGTCCCATCTGAGCCGCTCCAAAATTACTGACCCAAACCGATCCGTGCAGTTGAAACAAGGCATTACTCTTCGGGCCCCAGGTACTACTGGATGGGGAGCGGAGGAAGATCACTCAGCCAGGGAAGGCAAGGAGATAGGCAGGCGGGATTTAAGCCAAGGCAGAAGAACATGTGAGCAAAGCTGAATGGGCATGCGCCCGAAACTGAAGAAATATTCCCTTCGCTCCGACCAGCACATGATCATCAGAAAGGGGCACAGATAATGGAAAAATACAACCTCCCTATGCTAGGAGGCACGGCGGAGCAGGGGGTGTGCAATTCTAATTTTTTTATTTTAATTCTGCACTGATTGTCTTTAAAAATTGCCCCTGCCCCCTATTAAATCCAATCTGGGGACAAAACCAGGGACAGACTTGGTCTGGGGACGGTGTCCTCAATCAGGGGACTGTCCCCTGAAACTGGGGATGTCTGGTCACCCTAGTGTACTGTGTCCTCTGCACAGTGTGCACCTAAAGCTAACTGCAGACAATTGCTGGTGTTCTCTTCCTACAAATACCACAGGCAGGCAGCTGCAGTATTTTCACAGTGTATTTAGGGGGTGGAAGAAGATTTGTGCTGGGATGGGATTTCAGATGGTGTATTTGTGCTGGAAGGGCATTTGTGTTGGAAGGGGATTTGGTGGAAAGAATTTGTGCTATAAATGGGAAAATAATTTACAGGAAAAAAAAATGTCCTTCCAGTGTTCCTTTCATTTTTGAGCTATATATATATATATATATATATATATATATATATATATACAGGGATTGACTGGCCATTGGGACTACAGGGAGTTTCCCGTTAAGCTGATGGCTCAGTGGGCCGGCTTCAATGACAGCGGACCGCCGCCCCCCTCCGCTCCTCTGTCTCTCCCTCCCCACAGAGCTCACCTGGGGGGAACAGAGAATCAGGGGGAGGACCAGAGGAGCAGGGGGGATGAGAGAGGAGCACGGGGGAGGACAGACAGCTGACTCAACAGCTATGCCTGGGAGTTTCTCACTTCTGCCTAAACTTGTCCCATAAGGGGGAGCACTGAACTGATTCTTTGCCCCGGGTAAAATAATGTCTAGCTTCCCCACTGGTACTGCCTATAAGGCCTTGTACACACGAGGGAATATATCCGCTATAAACGGTCCCCGTACTAACCAGCGGCAGTAAACGGCTGCCGTACTAACCAGCGGACATACCCGACGGGCAGCCCTCCGGCGGAAAAATTTCAAAGCATGCTTTGAAACTTTTTCGCCGGAGGAATCCGGCCAAAACGGTCCGTTTGCCCCTACAGACGAGCGGATTTTTCGGCTGAAATGGTCCGTCGTGTACAAGGCCTGAGAGTACCAGTACCAACCATTCTACTCTAATAAAGTAGAACAACTAGTGGCTAGTGAATAGGGAGAGGGGGTGCGGGTGGCCAGGGGGGGGGGGGGTGGTGCGGGAGTTGTTCGGCCGCCATAGGAGAGACATGTCAAGTAGGCCAGTCTGGATGAAGTCCAGGGACAAATTTTTGTCCCAGTCCAGCCCTGTATATATATATATATATATATATATATATATATATATATATATATATACAGTATATATATATATTTTTTTTAAACCTAGCCAAATAATATATACTATGGCCCAGATTCACAGAGAGTGGGCGCACATTTACGCCGGCGTAGCGCACACACAGTACGCTACACCGGCGCAGCGCGGAGAGGCAAGCACTGCATTCAGCAAGCCATTGCTCACCAAGATGTGCCAGCGTAGCGTATTTTCAAAGACGCCCAGACATACGCCCGTCGAGCCCAAAAGTACACCAGGTTGTCTTCCGTGGTGCAGAAGTACTTTTGCTAGGTGTGCCATGTCAGACACTGAGTTGGACAGAAAAAATTCTCGGCAGATGAAAGGGGCGATCCTGACCTCTGCCATCTCCAAATATGATGTGTACCTCCATGGGGCACAGAGCACCAGGACCAGCAAGGCCAGGAAGCAGGAGATCCTCCAGAAGATCACCCTGGAGATCAATGCCCTTGGCCATGAGACCAGGACCTGGAGGGATATACAAAAGAAAATTATTGATATGCTTTGGCGGGTCAGGGAGAAGCTGGCCAAGGTGAATAGGCACCTCAGGGGCACAGGAGGCGGACCAGCCAGTACTGTCAAGCTGACTGCTGAGGAGTAGGTGATTGCCAGCTGCCTGGCACAGGAGCAGGTGGAGGGCCTGGAGGGCTTTGACTCCAGTGAACAGGACTTGAGGACAGGTAAGTGTGTTTTATCCCCCATCCGGTGTGTAGCATGTGAGGGGGTGCAAGGTGACATGTGACAAGTGTGTGGGTCCACCAACATGTGAATGCTTTGTGTCATCCACAGAAGTGCTGGAGGGAGCTGGACCATCCTCTGCCTGTATCTGACCCACGCCATCCCCGGAACATCATCCTGAGCCTGACCCCCTGGGAAGCCACGTACCACCGGTGGAGGGGAGTGCCAACACCTCTGCTCTAGAGGTAGTTGAGGAGGAGCAGGTGGATATCCATATTGAGGAATGTCTCTACCTCGAGGGGGATAACATCTTTCCCGGACCCTCTGAGACCTCGAGCCCCATCAGGGGAACCCCCTCAAGGGCCACCCCATCAGGGGAACCCCCTCAAGGGCTACCCCGTCCAGACGGACATAAGCCTCTCCATCCCCCAGGAAGGCTTTGAGGAAGACAAGGGGTGTAGCCAGATCCCTCCAAGAAGGGCTGGAGAGGGAGCATGCACGGCAGACGCGCCACATGGCTGAGATGGCTGGTGACCTCCACCGTGTGGCTGACAGCCTGGCCTCCTTTGTTGGTTCCTCAGCAAAGACCCAGGCTGAGTGCACAGTGGCTGTGCAGGGCACCGCAGCCGCTATGCAGCAGTGCCTCAGCCAACAGGCTGAGCATACCAGCACCATCTCAGACTGCCTGCAGGAGGTGAGTGCAAATTGCGCTGCCATGACCACATGCTTTGTGACCAGTCCGAGACCCTAGATGCCATGCGTCACCACATGGTCGCAGGGGGTCCCTCCACATCTGGTGACCAGGGATTGGACATGCAGGCCAGCCTGGTTCGGAATACCATGGCGATTGGGGAGCTGCAGGCCACAGCAGCTGGCATCGAAGCGGAGGTAAAGAGTCTGGCCGTGGTCGTGCAGGCCAACACTGCCGCCATCCAGACGGAGGGTTGGCAGAACAGGCGCCTCCAGCGCCAGCATAATGCAAGGCAGACGCATTTGCAGGCAGAGACCAACAGTGTGCTCACACGCATTGCAGTTGACTTGGAGGGGATGCAGGCAACATCTGCCACAAGATCCAGGAGCGTCCGCCCAGGTGATGCCCCACCCCCTCCACCCGAGTCATCATCACGACAGCTACGGAGCCGGACCCTTGGCACGAGGCCTGGCCCGCGAGACGGCAAATCACTGTCCTCAGGAAAAGTGCTGCTCAGAGTTTGAGCACACGGTGAGGAGTGCAGAGGTGGACACCGTTTTTTAGGGGCAGGGTTTGCCCGGTGAGGTCATTGCGACAGTGTGACTGGTGTGTGTATGTGTGACATTTCTGCCACTAAGGCGTGTCAGCTGGCAGGGGTCACATTGGTTCTTCGTGGAGAGGTTATCCCCACGACCATGTGAATGTGGTATGAATGGACAGCAACATCATTTGGCCTTGGCGTGGCATTGCTGCTCCCAAGTCCCGTGCGGTGGACTTGGGCTAAACCAATGTGAGGTGGATGTGGTGAGTGTGAGCTAGGGATCACAGTGGTGTGCATGCGTGCATTGTCCGTGTGCCATGATGAATGTGTGTGTTTAACATGCAAAGATACGTTCCACGAGGCAACTCCTGACTGCTGTTCCTTCAGCAGACGGGGTCTCCTCGGGCAGGGGGGGACTGTGTGGCTCGGGGGTCAGGTCTAGGCAGATAACAACATAAGCTGGGGAATGCCCAGGAAAAAAACAGGCCTCCTTACCGACCAGCCTGCAGAACAACCAAATTAACCTGTCTAACAGTATGCGTTAAAAACAGGGGTTTTGTCCGCAAGCATTTGCAAACGCATGCGTGAGCCACAGAGCCGCACCAAGGCACCCCATAATTCTGTGGTCCTAACACTAAACAATGAGCGTCCCCGTAGTAGAGGCACATGCATTTTAATGGATAGATGAGGGCAGGTGGACTGAAGGGGAGCCAACCCTCCTAAAAGGTACAGGAGCACACCAAACACCCAGCATATAGCACAATGGCTGCATAGGTGCTGGTGTACTGCTGGACCAATATAAACACCAGTGGCGGCTGGTGCTCAAAATTTTTGGGGGGGCGCAAAGGAAAAAAAAATTGCAGTCTCACTGTGCCCAAACGCAGCCACTGTGCCATGCTATCAAACGCAGCCACTGTGCCATCAATTTGCACCACTGTGCCATGCCATCAAATGCAGCCACGGTTCCATCAATTCGCACCAATGTGGCATGCAATTAAACCAGCCACTGTGCCATCCATTGTCACCACTGTTCCATGCCATTAAACCAGCCACTGTGCCATCCATTGTCACCACTGTTCCATGCCATTAAACCAGCCACTGTGCCATCCATTGTCACCACTGTTCCATGCCATTAAACCAGCCATTGTGCCATCCATTGTCACCACTGTTCCATGCCATTAAACCAGCCACTGTGCCATTCATTGTCACCACTGTTCCATGCCATTAAACCAGATACTGTGCCATCCATTGTCACCACTGTGCCCATTGTCCCCACTGTGCCCTGTAAATTGCTCTCTCCCCCCCCGCCCGGCACTTACCTTTACTGGAGTCAGGCATCCACGTCCCACGATGTCTTCTCCCGCCCTCGATGACTGACAGGCGTCTCAGCCAATCAGGTTACCGGTAGACAGAACCGGCCAACCTGATTGGCTAAGATGCCTGTCATCTTATCCAAGGGGCGTACAGTCTGTGCGCTCCGAGAATAAGCTTCCGGGACCCGAGGGCTGTATTGGGAAAGCCTATCAGAGCTGTTGGCTCTGATAGACATTTACGTACAGCCAACCAGCTGGCGTTATTCAGATGGCCGGACATGAGCGCCGACCATCTGAATAACAGCAGCAGCGGCGATAATAACATAGATTTGTGCAATGCATGAATCTATGTTATTAGACCACAAAAAATCCTCCTGCGCTCTGGTGTATCGCCAAACTGGGTGTATCAGTATGGTACAAAGGCAAAGTCTTAAGTCTTGCAGCCCTCCACAGAACAAAGGGTGTTCATAAGGCTAAAATGAAAAAGAAAAGAAAGGAGGGCGCACCGACCTTGTGCATTACCACTTAAAATTTTTAATAAACATGAAATAAAAAGCAATGGTCCTACTTACAAACATTCAGAAGTAAGCGCATTTAAAAACAGCTGAAACTGGACCTCACGGCACCTGCCAATCCGACCCTTGACACCAATATGGCTGACGCGTTTCTGGGGCGTACCCCCTTCCTCAAAGCCTAGGTGGTCTGTGATAACTCTCTCTTTCTGCAGATCATCCTGCGTCAGACATATTGGTGTCAAGGGTCGGATTGGCAGGTGCCGTGAGGTCCAGTTTCAGCTGTTTTTAAATGCGCTTACTTCTGAATGTTTGTAAGTAGGACCATTGCTTTTTATTTCATGTTTATTAAAAATTTTAAGTGGTAATGCACAAGGTCGGTGCGCCCTCCTTTCTTTTCTTTTTCTATGTTATTAGACTCAGTGGCGGTAAAAGCCAGAGAGGGCGGCGCTCCAGCGCCCTCTATGGACGAACCGCCACTGATAAACACCACAGGCATAGGCGTGCGCACAGGGTGTGCCAGGTGTGCCCAGGCACACCCTAATCACCCTGTGCAGAACAGATTCCCGCTACTGACCTGGCTCCCCTTCCTTCCCCCCACAGCACTGCCTGCTTCCCCACTCTCCCACAGATTGTTGCTGTGGATGTTTTAGGATGAGTGGGGGAAGGGGACAGTAAATATGCAATTTACCATCCCCTTGCCTTTCTGAATAAACATTGTGAGTGATCGGTAGAGTGCGTTTGAGCTTTGGGGTGCACACCCTAATGCCAAAGGCTGTGCACACCTATGACCACAGGTGAAACAAAAACGTGTCCACCGATATTTACATTACACGAGGCAACTCCTGACTGCTGTTCCTTCAGCAGACGGGGTCTCCTCGGGCAGGGGGGGGGGGGGACTGTGTGGCTCGGGGGTCAGGTCTAGACAAGCTACGTCAGCGTAGAGTGGTCAGTTTTTAGCCGTATGTTGGTATCTGGGTTTGGCGCACAGATATGCCGGCGCACATTTCCACTTACGTCAGTGTAACTTGCTTTACGTCGGCGCAAGTGGTTTGTGAATCTGGGCCATTATACATAGCTTGGTTCTGACTGGTAAAACCGTGTACAAAATATACATACATAACAATAAATAACCAGTCAATGGCTTATAAGAGAATCCATATGACAGCACCGTATACATGAGTAGCAATTCCAGTGACATAGCTGTAGACGCAGCTCTCACTTATCTCCCTTAGCCGCGCCCTACAACCAATCCTCTCTGTCTATAGGGCTCTGATTACGGGGGGCGGTAATAAAAATTACAATGGGAGGAGCGAATGGTCTCGTCACTAATAGGCGGGGCTGATAGGAGGTGTCACGTGCGATGCACTCTTGGTCAGGGTGAAGATCGCGGAGGAAGATGGACGGGGTTCGCTGTGTTTGTGTCTTGCTGTGTCTGCTGACTGCGGCCGCCTCCGCCGCGGATGACACCGGTGAGTAGGGAGACTGAGGATCGCTGTGTACACGGGAGGGGAGGACTGTGCCACTTTCGGTCCTAAAGGGGGACACAAAATAAGTTCTGACACTCTTCTGTTTACTTTGTGATCTCTTCTCCCCCGCCCAGTGCTCCTGTCACCCCTACACTGTACACTTCCGTTATTCGGTCTCCTCTGATTACGTTCCTGATCTGTCCCATGTCTGGTGATCATACACATAGCAATTTGTGATTGATCTCCCTAGTGATCACACAAGCGATGTGTTATTGATGGAAGTAACCATAGAATATCGATTGACAGTACAACAATGGATCAAAAAGATGAATAATTTCCAGCATGGGACACAATTTTATTTAATTTTTTAAATTTTTTTTTTTGCTACAAACTTGTATAACTTCCCCCAACCAATATATATTTCCAGAAAGTGAAGTCCCTGGAGAATAAAATGGTTGTCACTTTTTATGGTGCACAATAATTGCGCAGTGGCTCATGGAATGCAAATCTTTGGGGGGGGGGGGGGGGGGGAGATAAAATCGTTTCCTGTGATGGCTGTCTCCATAAAACCATATGTTTGTAGCAAAAAAAGTTTTTTTATTTTTTCCAAAAAAATTGTTTCCCAGGCTGGAAATTATTAATCTTTTTGATCCATTGTTGTACTGTCAATCGATATTCTATAGTTACATCGTTTAGTATTTCCATCAATAACACATCGCTTGACAGTCCTTCTTTATGGTGAGATCTGATCTCTCCTGTCCTCCAAAGTTACCGATCTTGGTTTACTAGACATTACTGAGATCAGGACTGACCCCGATCCTCATTGCGTCCGCTTTCCTACACCATGGGGATGATCGGGGAACAGACGTTCATCCTTCTCTATGATCAGCTGACCCAACTGCCTCTAGGGGTTCTAATCTCCCAAGTGGGATGGAAGAACCCCGACACGGTGGAGAGCGGCCTCCCCTTTGGTTCCTCGTAAAAGTGATCAGGTGGCTGTATAGCCACTCAGTACTCTCTTGTAAAAAAAAGAGAGCATCACTGGCTGAAAGACGCCAGGATCGTGTGTGCAGCTGCAACCCTGATCCTGGTGTAACACTTCAACTTAAGGACCTGCAGCTACGTTCTAACGGTGTGAAGTGGTAGTAGTGGCACTTTTTGATTTGTACCTTCATTCAGAGCGCTGTGCTGTGACTCCTGTGTGTGTGAATGGGATTAAGGTCATCACGGCCGGAAGATGGAAGTGCCAACAGTGGTGAGTGCTTCTGGGAGGGCTTCATTTAAAGCGGAGTTTCACCCAAAAATGCGACTTCTGAGCAGATCTGTCTAATCCAGTTACTAGCTCCCACTTCTGGGCATGGATATCTGCAGTTTCCGTGTATATCTACGCTGTATCCAGCCCCTCCTCTGCGCCCCCTGCTGTCTTCTGGTAGACATGCAGGTCCCAGAAGACAGCAGGGACCAGTGGGATCGTGTGACTCGCACATGCACAGTAGGTAACCAGGCTGTGAAGCCGCAAGGCTTCCATTACCGATGGTGGCAGCGTCTCCACCCGAGGGACAGATCGGCTTCGGGTGCCAACATCACGGGCACCCTGGACAGGTAAGTGTCCATATATTAAGTCCACAGCTGCAGTATTTGTAGCTGCTGACTTAAAAAAAAAAAAGGCTCCGCTTTAAGCCAGGGGTCTCCACTTTCTAAACAGAGGGCCAGTTTACTGTCCTTTAGACACTCTGGGGGCCAGACTGTTGCTAGAGTGGGTAGGAGATGCATTGGTGTCAGTGGGATTTTTACAATGCTTTATCATTGGTATTAGTTGGTGGAGTAGTGCCAATTGTTGGTATCAAGGGAAGGATTGGTGCCATTTTATTTGTGTCGGTGAGAGGAATAGAGCTTAATTTTTGTCAGTCTGAGTAATGGTCCCTGCTATCTGGAAGGAGAAATAGTACAAATCTTTGATATAAGGGGAAGGAATAGTGCCTCGTCGGGTCAAATCGCATGAAGTCGCACCCTGTTGTCGGCAATGGTACTGTTTAAATCGGTGCAACGCCAACTTTCTGGTGCTGCATTGTTTTGAAAAAGTAGTTCCTGCACTACTTTTGCCACTTTCGCGTGTGACTTGCATAGACCTATGTGCATGAAGTTGCACAGATGTTCAAAGTTGCAACTGTAGTCGCACTGACATGCGGCTTTGATATTGTTGAATTTCGAAGCCACAGTCAATGTGAAGAGGGCTTAAGGTTAGTCTCTCATAATATGCTAGTATGTACAGCATATTGGGGCTTAAACTGCTCAGACTCCACCCCCCCCTTTTTTTTTGTAGTTAAAGTGGATGTAAACCCCAACAAAAATGTCACAATGTAGAGTATAAGATTTCCTATTATCTGTGTCCAGTCTTGCCACACAGAGTTAATCCAGATCTGAGTAATCCTCTTTCAATGTTCAGTAAAATGAACAGCCTTCCAGATAAAAACCTGCTTAAATAAAGTCAGTTTTCTCTCTTCTTGCTGTGAGTGACAGGTTATTTACATATCTAGCTTGGACATGTTTATCATATGTTATGTTTATCATAACATGAGGTATAAAAAGTGAGAAATCCACCCCTCCCCCACATAACACATCCTGGTAATATACAATGAACTTTGGATCACCTCATGTTATGATAAACATAACATAACATATGATAAACATGTCCAAGCTAGATATGTAAATAACCTGTCACTCAAAGCAAAAACAGAGAAACAGACTTTATAATTTGGCGAGTTTTTATCTGTTAATTTGCACTGAACATTACAAGAGGATTACTCAGCGCTGGATTAACTCTGTGTGGCAAGACTGGGCACAGATGATAGGAAATCTTATACATATTATTTTGGGTCTACATCCACTTTAACTGCCCCTTTAAGCATGGCCATCTAATTGATCTGTATTCAGATCATCGCTCTAAGATATTCAAGTCATCAGAAGAGATTGCCAGACTTCTGCTGTAGCTGATCAATTTGCCAGAAATGAATTTGGAGTTTAGTAAATCACATGGAGGTTCTGTTACAATTCTTGGGGTCCTTCCATGTTGGGTCTGTCTGAACAGATTCCCTCTAAATCTGAGCAGGACAGATTGTGGATCTGTGACCAACTTGTGTTGGATGGACTTGGGTAAACGAATGTATAGGAACACAAGTGTGTTTACATTAAATTGCTGATGGACTTGCATGGGGCTTCCATTCACCTGAAATGCTGACCTGATCGTATCACCCAAGTTTGATCGCATTACATGTGGTCATCGATGGACCTTCAGGTTGGTTATCTGGTGTAAGTTTTGCTCCCGTGTTGTGCTGGTAGATTGTCAGGAAATCACAAGACTTCTGAGGACGGCAACATATCTTGGTGGTCTCCACAGTGAAGCACAGGAGACACAGCTAGGTACAATACTAACTTTAGAGTTATGGAGGTGGGTGTAAAGCTGTGTACAGTGGTGTGTTTTTCTTAGTTTTTTTTCCCTTTAGTAGCGGTTTCCTGCTGAACCAGCTGATATTTGGCCCATGTGTACTGGGGACTGATACAGATTGTTCCTTGCTGTGCCCTGACTCGGGCATGTGGCCTTCCTGGCTTTCTTTTTTCTTGTAAATTAGGGAAGTAAAGCATTGTGTTATGCATTCTTGGTATGCAAAATAATTCTATATAGGATTGAACTTGGTTTGCATTGTTTTGAAGGGCCGAGGCCTAACCCTGCATTAGATGGTGACATGTTGCCTGCTGAGTTATTGAAAATGAATTGGAGTTTAAAGGGTTTTTTTTTTTTTTTTGAAGGGCGTGGTATGGAGTTCCCCCTTCGAGAACAAGTTGCACGCCAAAGTCAGATCAGTTATGACGATCTAACTTTGAGCTGACTTCAATGGTATTCAGTGGGCTGAGAAGTCGGGCCAGGGTAGTGCAGGAACCCTTTTCAGAGTTGGCCCCCCGACTTGTGTTGGCCCCCCGACTTGTGTTGGCCCCCCGACTTGTGTTGGCCCCCCGACTTGTGTTGGCCCCCCGACTTGTGTTGGCCCCCCGACTTGTGTTGGCCCGACTTGTGTTGGCCCAGTTAAGACGGGACACATAGGAAAACATTGATTTGCATACGTCATGTGACATGAGCTAATGTCTGAGCGTTGGTTGTAAAGGTTTGGAACAAGGCCACAGACATGAATTGGGTGTACGCGTATTTGCAGAATCTAGGGTTGTCCCGATACCAGTATCTGGACCGATACCGAGTATTTGCGGGAGTACTTGTACTCCCGCAAATACCCCCGATGCCTAAATTGGCTTTCGGCGGCTAGGTATGGGGGACATGGCTACATATGTGGGGGGACATGGCTGCATTTGGGGACACATTTAAAAAAAGTATCGGTATTCGGTATCGGTGACTACTTGAAAAAAAGTATCGGTACATGTACTCGGTCCTAAAAAAGTGGTATCGGGACAACCCTAGCAGAATCCATGTCCGATTCCAATTCTTCTGGGTGTTGGTGGGCTAAACCTTTTTCTGACACTTGTTGCTTACAAGTTAAAATCAGTATTTTATTTATTTTGGAGGGGGGGATATACTTTAATGAGTTAAAAAAAAAAGAAAAAAGTTGGCCCAATTTTTTTTTTTTTTTTGTATGTTACACTGTGAGAATCGTGATATATATAATGTGTGTGCCCCGAGAAGTCTCTGCTGCCTATGAAGTTGAATTGCTCTCCTGTAAAAGCTCCATACAGGGAAGAATAGTGAATTTCCAAGCAGGTTAATCTTGCTAGGAAGCTGGTATAACGCTTACCGCGTGATTCTGAACGGCTCGTTTGCTGTTTTTTCTCTGGAGTCTGTTGTTCCCAGTGGCGGAGTAGTTATGTTGGAAACACTTAGTGCAAAACAAACACAAAGGATTGTTATTCTGTGCTCTGATTTACAAGCTGTTTAGATAGCTGACCTCATTAACCTGTTTGAGATAGACGGCCCAGGAGCAAAGTGTGCCACATGTCGTCCTTCCCATACAAATGCTTCAGTCTCATGTCATTCTGACATGCCACATAAATCCTCACACTGAGCGTGTCATCAGTCAGATATGAGAATTTAGTGTTACAAGTATGTTTATTACCACTTGTATGTAACTCCTACATGCTATGCTACGTTAGTAATTATACTTGTATAGTCTATAATAAAAGGCACCTGGAGAACTTGTCGGCTCACAAATCGGTGACACAATAGTTATCTAATATCAAAGGTTCAGCCTTTAGTTAAATGAGCTTGTTTATGTAAAATCTTCTGCTTCATGCATATCAATAGGATTACAGAGCACACTGGGAGCACGGTAATCAAAACCTGTCAAGCTGCAAATATGCAAGTCATATTAGGTCACTTGTTTTAAAGTGGGTGTAAAGGTTTAATTGTTTAAAAAAAAAACATACTTCCACTGTGCTGTTCATTTTGCACAGTGGCCCGATCCTCGTCTTCTGGGGTCCCTCAGTAGCTGTCTTGGCTCCTCCCTGCAAGAGCTACCCCCCCCCCTTCTTGGAATCGCTCTCCCAAGGGTGTTGGCTTGCGGGCACGCCCCCGTGTGATGCACTAGGCAGCTTTGCTGCTGACTGTATCACTTGGCACCGGCTCACCACGGCATTGATTTGATTGACAGAAGCTGGAGCCAGTGGCTGCCCTGCGATCAACCATGCAATGAAGAGCTGGGGAAAGCGGATTCGATTTGGGACTCGGGTAAATAAAACAGGGGCTGGGGGGGTGGATGCAAGGTGATGCATTAAAGGGGAATTCCACCCACAATTTCACTTTTTAAATATAAATACCCCTGTAATACACAAGCTTAATGTATTCTAGTAAAGTTAGTCTGTAAACTAAGGTCAGTTTAGTTAGGTTGTTACAGCATTTATTTTATAATCCAGAAATAGACCGTGGCCATCTTAAGTGTGGGCATCATGAAGCCAGACTGTATGACTTCCTGGATTTCTGCTTTGCATATCTCGCACATGCCCAGTGCTGCACAAGCAATGTAATAGGTTTCAGTCAGGTTTGCAAGGACTACTGGGAAACATGCCTATCCCAGAAACCCTTGCAAATAGCCTTGTGACTTAATAGCCTAGGCTAATGAGGAGGAAGTAATGAAGGACTACAAAATAAAGGTATTTACAAGCAACAAAATAAATAAAAATTGTCCATTCTGAACACTGAGATTAGGGCATGCAGCACAGACAAACATAAAAAAATGGGTGGAACTCCACTTTAAGGTGAAAACACAAAGCTTTACAACCCCTTTATAGGTGTAAGCTCTAAGGCGTTCATACTCGGCAGGGCCGGTGACTTGTCATACTCTGCTCCCTATAATAGAATGCTGCGGAAGTGATGTGGCGGCCAACTGCGGATGTGTGATGCGTTCCAATGGATTTACGACAGTACACACCAGCGAAACCTCGTTCGGCATTCAGGCTCTTTCCTTACATCCCCGTGGATTGGAGGATGTTAAAAAATAAGAGCCAGGAGGCCGAGCGACTGGCCACTTTCCCCTAAGTCCACGTCGTAAATCCATTGGAGCGCATCACAATTGCGTTTGGAACGCATCGCGCAGTTGGCCGCTACGTCACTTCCGGAGCATTGTATGATAGGGAGCCGAATATGACAACACACCGGCCCAAGACATTGTGCTGGCTTGGCCCAAGAATGAAATGCTGCCCCCCCAAAAATCATGCCCACTAAAAGGCACCCACATTCATCATTTTGTATCACTAAAATTGATCAGAAAATCTGATTAAAAATGGCATTAAAAAAAGCTATAACTTTTGCAAAAACCAATCAATATACGCTTATTGTATGTTTTTGGTTAAAAAAAAAAAATGTAGCAGAATACATGTTGGCCTAAACTGATGAAGACTTTTTTTTTTTTTTTGGGGGGGGGGGGGGAAATGGCCTGGTCATTAAGGGGGCAAATCTTCTAGGGCTGAATTGGTTAATCAGGGCTGGGCAAGTCCCTCTTAGGCTCTCATACAGCCCCATAGCAGGCAATGCTGCTATGGGGAACTCGCTGGTGGCAGAATGGACAGGATGAGGGTCAATACCGAGCCTCCAGAACATGGACACAGTGACAGGCAACACCACAGGCAGCGGCAGGTGGACTGTGGTCGGCTCACATTCGGGCACAGGCAGCTCTCTTCAGATGTGATCCCTTCCCTCAGGCTCAGCCATACTGAAGATGGAAGTGGTGGGTGGAGGCAGAGCTAATGGTATAGGCGTGGAGACTGAGTGCTTTAATTGCTTGGGCAACCTCTGACGTCACTGGTTGCTAGATGCCGGGCAGCAGGCGATTCGAGCAACCAGTGCAATTCACAGCTGACCAGAATGGGTCCTGCTAATTGATCCGACCTCTTCTTCCTGACAGGTCCCTATGGCTGGTCAGCTACTCATTTCTTGGCTGAGGTGTAGCTTGAAGCTTGTGGGCCCTGGTGCAGAAGTTGACCTGGGGCCCCTGACTACCACCCACCGCTTTCACTGCGCACCAAGTAACTCCAAACGCTTGCCGAGATATTCCAAGTGACTAAAGTTATTTCAGATCTTTATTTACATGCTGAGAAAGTAATTCAAGATTTTGGAGAAACTGTCCATTTCTTTATCGTACATCACGGGACACAGAGCGCATAGCCATTACACTTGGGTTATATGGGTACCTTCAGGTGTGGACACTGGTGTAATCAATTTCACAGGAAGTTTCCTCCCTATATAACCCCCTCCCACTGGGAGTGCTTCAGTTTTTTCGCCAGTGTCTTAGGTGTTGGTCACGTCTAGCTGTCCCTCGGAGGTCTCGGGACCCAGGATAGCTAGCCGGATCCGTCCGAAGTGCTTCAAAGCCAAGGTGTACGGTACCCGGGCCCTGCTGGAGTGGGGTTTTGCCTATAATGCCTCTCCTAGGAGGGCTGGATTCTGGGCTCCAGTGCCTTAGTCTCTTCCAAGAACTAAACGCTACTGATGCCAGGATGCTATATAGGTCCAGGGGTGTGGGTTCCTTAACACAGGACCCCGGTCCCTGAAGGTCCAAGACAATACCCACGGAGATGGGGGAAGGCTGGGCCTCTTGCATTTTGCAATACCCTGCGGCGTGGAGCAGGTAAGAGGGAACCTGCGGGACTTGGTTCGACAGTAGGTATCCCCCTGGGGGTTCTGGGTTGGCTAATGGTATGCTTGTGCATCAGCCACTATCTCCACTATGTCTTTTGAGGCAGGATGGGATGTACTAATGTTTACCCAGATAACATGTAGATATATATATGCTTTTAAAGATATGTATTTTGCTACTCCCCCCAGATTTGCCTGTTAGCATGATACTGCAGCCCCACGTGTATAGAGAGGAAGTGCTGACAAAACTCCTGTTTCCTAGGAAGCCTAGGGGGACAGCTTCCGCTATGTGTGCACTACAAAGATTAGTGGCTTACCGGGTGTCTGTGTTACTAGCGCTGGTCCAGGCTTCTCCTCTGCTCTCTGCTTCCTCCATGTTGGTTTCAGTGTGGGGGGGCGGGCCAGCAGCGTCAGGTCTCAGATAAAGCAAAAAAAGCATTTCCTGGCTGGTCATTCCCTCCTGAGAGCAGTGGAGAGTGAGGACACAGAGCGCGCAGCTGAGCCATTTCTGGCTAACAGTGACACCCAGTGGTGGTTTGTGGATCTTCAGGTCTGGACTTAGTCCACACTGACCAGAAAAAATAAAATAAAAAATAAAAGATTTTTTTCTTAAAGGGACTCAGCCTTAGATCTGGCAGTATCTGAGTCGGTGCAACCTTGGACTCCAGCTAACGGGCATTGGTGTGGCAATACTCACAGGACTCTCCTCGGTATTGCCGCCTTCTCAGGCGTATGAAAATTAAAAAAAAAAAAAAAAATTGTTTTTTTACCATAGCCTGTCCTTATTAATGTTTCACTTCTAGCTACAACAGTTGGGTGTTGGCTGTAGGGGTGTCTCAAGGTTGTGCAATGGCTCCCAAGGGATCAGGACCAGCTAAGGCTGCAAAAGGTGCCAAAAAAGTAAAGGGGTCTCCAACGGGGTCAGAGGATTTGGGCCAGGCTCCAGTGGTCCCACCCTCACCAGATAGACCACCGAACAGCATCATGCAGGAGCCATTGAGGGTGCTAGGGGCAGAGGTGGCCCCCAATCAACCCATTCCCGTTTATGTTACGGAAGAAATGCTAGAATCCACCCTGGGTGGGCTAGAGAAAAGGTTAACTGCTTTAATTGCCCGCTCTTTGCCGGGTGGCAAACGGGCTAGATCCCCGTCACCTAGAACGGTGTGTTCGGATGCAGAGGTCCTCTCTTCGGAGGAATTGGACCCACAGGGGGATCAAGCGGACCTGAGTCCTGACGGGTCAGACATTGAAGATTCCACTATAGATGAAATTTTTTTTCGGCTTCTCAAGCAGAGAGTCTGTGGATCCAGTCTCTGACGGATATGGTTCGCACTGCTTTTAAACTTCCAGTGTCAGAACAATTAGCCCCCGCGGTATCCTCTTTAGGTTCCTTGAAGGCACCATTGAGTGGTGCGTCTTTCCCGGTTCACCCCCTTCTGGAGAGCGTGATTTTTCAGGATTGGGCTCGACCTGATAGGATTTTTATCCCTCCTAAAAGGGTCACCATTCTCTATCCTATGGAAGAAGAATTTGCAAAGAAATGGGCACTCCCTACCGTGGACGCAGCCATTTCCTGCGTAAATAAATTCCTGACCTGTCCGGTGGAAAATGTCCAGGTGTTTAAAGATCCAGTCGACAAAAAATTGGAGACCCTACTGAAGGCTTCTTTTACCACAGTAGGTGCCGTGGTTCAGCCAGCAGTGGCAGCCATTGGCGTTTGTCAGGCTTTAAAGGATCAGACTAAACGGATATTAAGGGACATACCGGCTCAGCAAGCTCGTGAATTGGCTGACCTCCCAAGAGCTCTCTGCTTTGCAGTAGATGCTATTAAGGACTCTGTTCAACAGGCGTCCCGTTTATCTCTGCTGTTGGTTCATATGCGTCGCCTTTTGTGGCTAAAAAACTGGTCAGCAGAGGCACCCTGCAAAAAGCTTTTAGCAGGATTTCCCTTTCATGGTGGGAGACTATTCGGTGAAGACATAGATAAATATATCCAGACCATATCAAGTGGTAAAAGTTCTTTCTTGCCTATCAAGAAAAGATCGCGTGGGCCCGCATTTAAGCGACAGGCCTTCACAGGCTCGGCCCCTTCAACTTCCCGTCAGTATCGACGGCCTCCCGGGCGTTCAGCATTTAATAGCCGCCCACAAGGACAAGCCACGACAGGCAAGAGGCCATGGCCTCGCAAGCCGGTTAAACCAGTCCTCAAGTCAGATTCATGAAGGGGCGCCCCCACTCTCTTGGGTGGGGGGAAGGCTTCGGTTTTTCTCCGAAGTGTGGAAGGCCAGAATTCCCGACTCTTGGGTAAGATCCGTGGTAACCACGGACTACAAGCTAGAGTTTCGGGAAGTCCCCCCTCCTCATCTTCAGGGGTCAAGTCTTCCAAGCGACCCATTAAAGAGGGCCTCTCTTGTAAAAGCATTGGATCGTCTCTGGCTCCAAGGAGTAATTGTAGAAGTACCAACCCAGGAATGGAGTCTGGGATTCTACTCCAACCTTTTCATAATACCAAAGCCCAATGGCGACGTCAGGCCTATCTTGGACCTCAAACGCCTAAATCGCTTTCTAAACATTCAGACCTTTCGTATGGAGTCCATACGTTCGGTGGCAGCCAGCCTACATCAAGACGACTTTCTAGCATCTATAGACATAAAAGATGCGTATCTGCACGTGCCGATCTACCCGGCACATCACAGGTTTCTTCGTTGTATGATAGATCACCGCCATTACCAGTTCGTAGTCCTCCCTTTCGGGTTGGCAACAGCTCCGCGGGTATTCACAAAGGTGTTAGCCCCGGTGCTAGCCGTCCTAAGGACAGAAGGCATTTTAGTCTTGGCATACTTGGACGATCTTCTGGTTATCGACAGCTCAGCTTCCAACCTTAATCAGGCAGTAGGTCGCACAGTTCAGCATCTAGAGGAATTCGGGTGGATTGTAAACCTAGAAAAATCGGTATTGAAACCCACAAAGCAGTTGGAATATCTAGGCCTGCGGCTAGATACAGACTGCCAGAGGATAAGTTTACCTCAAGCAAAGATCAGATCAATAGCTCAAGCAGTTCAAGTGATCTTAGGCAAGAAGAGGCCGACTATTCGCCTATGTATGCGACTGCTGGGGAAGATGGTGGCCGCCTTCGAGGCTGTGCCCTACGCCCAGATCCATACCAGATATCTTCAGGCAGCCATTTTCTCTGCTTGGAACAAATCCATTCAGGCGTTAGATCGTCCATTGGTGCTCTCCCCGAAGGTCCGGCGCAGCCTGTCTTGGTGGCTGGTCTCTCAAAATTTGTCAAAAGGGAAATCCTTTTGCCCCATCACGTGGAAGATAGTATCCACGGATGCCAGCCTGTTAGGTTGGGGGGCAGTTCTAGAAGAACAGACCCAGCAAGGGCTGTGGTCGGGGGCAGAAAAAACTGCTTCCCATCAATATCTTGGAGATCAGAGCTGCTCGACTGGCCCTGATCGCCTGGACTCTCCCCCTTCAGGGTCTGCCAGTAAGGATACAGTCCGACAACGCCACTGCGGTGGCATACATAAACCACCAGGGGGGCACGAAGAGCCCAGCAGCCCAAAGAGAAGTAAACCTGATTTTCTCATGGGCCGAAGCCCATGTACCCTGCATCTCGGCGGTGTTCATCCCAGGGATAGACAATTCTCAAGCAGATTTTTTGAGTCGTCAACAGTTGCTCCCGGGGGAATGGTATCTTCACCCCCAGGTATTCCAAGAGATTTGCCAAAGATTCGGAGTCCCAGATGTGGACATTATGGCAACGAGATCCAACAAAAAATTGGACAAATTCATATCCCGAGCCAGGGATCCCTCGGCCTACGGGACCGATGCGTTGGTTTGCCCTTGGCACCAGTTTTCTCTTCTGTATGCGTTCCCTCCACTGTAGATGATTCCCCGCCTTCTACGGAGGATCCGGGTGGAGCGCAGGCCTGTGATCCTGGTGGCCCCAGCCTGGCCCAGGAGGGCTTGGTACGCACTCATCGTGAAGATGTCAGTCGGGGCGCCGGGGGCGCTCCCCCTGCGCCCAGATCTGCTGTCTCAGGGCCCAATCTGCCATCCTGCTTCACAGCAGCTAAATTTGACGGCTTGGCAGCTGAATCCCTAATTCTTAAGGGCAGAGGCCTCTCAGATCAGGTCATATCTACGTTGATTCAGGCTAGGAAACCGGTCTCCAGAAATATTTATTACAGAGTCTGGAGAACCTATGTGGAGTGGTGCGAGTCTCAAAAATGGCATCCTGGAAAGTTTTTTATTGACAGGATCTTGCGATTCCTCCAGGTTGGCGTTGACAAAGGGTTGGCTCTTAGTACTCTAAAGGGGCAGGTGTCGGCTTTATCAATATGGTTTCAAAGACCCTTGGCCACCCATTCGCTTATGAAAACCTTCTTGCAGGGGGTCTTGCATGTGAATCCCTCTATTAGAGCTCCCCTCTGCCCCTGGAATTTAAATCTGGTCTTGTCAGCTTTACAAAGGCAGCCGTTTGAACCTCTGACAGAAATCCCTCTTGTGCTACTAACCCGAAAGTTGGTTTTCTTGGTGGCTATGGCTTCAGCCAGAAGGGTTTCCGAGCTGGCAGCCTTGTCATGCAGGGAGCCATACCTTATTCTGCATAAGGACAGAGTGGTTCTGCGGCCTCAACTTTCTTTCCTTCCTAAGGTCATATCCAGTTTTCACTTGAATCAGGATCTAGTCCTACCATCCTTCTTTCCTACTCCCCAGTCCAGAGAGGAAAGACGGCTTCATACTTTGGACGTGGTTCGAGCCATGAGGGTCTATCTCAAGGCTACAGAGAAGATTCGGAAAACAGATGTGTTTTTTGTTCTTCCGGATGGCCCCAAGAAGGGTCAGCCGGCTGCCAAGTCTTCCTTGACTAGGTGGATTAAGCAGCTGATTTTTCAGGCCTATGGTCTGAAGCGCGTTCCACCTCCCTTATCAGTTAAAGCCCATTCTACGAGGGCCATGAGTGCCTCCTGGGCGGCACACCATCAGATCTCTATGGCACAGGTTTGCAAGGCGGCAACCTGGTCTTCCGTACATACGTTTACTAAATTTTATAAGTTGGACGTTGCAAAGGGTACGGACGCAGCTTTTGGGCAGGCGGTCCTACGGGCAGCAGTATAGAATCCTCTGGCCCGGTTCACGCCCCCTTGTTTTTCTGTTGGTGGAGCTATTTTTTCTCCTGACAATGTTTTTATTTGGCTATTCTTGGCCTTACGGTCTCCCTCCCTTCATAGAGCATTGCTTTAGGACATCCCAAGTGTAATGGCTATGCGCTCTGTGTCCCGTGATGTACGATAAAGAAAAAAGGATTTTTAATAAACGGCTTACCTGTAAAATCCTTTTCTTGAAGTACATCACGGGACACAGAGCTCCCACCCCTCTTTTGGGGAACATTGTGTAACCTCGGGAGAATTGCTTGCTACAAAACTGAAGCACTCCCAGTGGGAGGGGGTTATATAGGGAGGAAACTTCCTGTGAAATTGATTACACCAGTGTCCACACCTGAAGGTACCCATATAACCCAAGTGTAATGGCTATGCGCTCTGTGTCCCGTGATGTACTTCAAGAAAAGGATTTTACAGGTAAGCTGTTTATTAAAAATCCTTTTTTTGTCATGCCTCCCTGAAAGGACCCATGCTGGCCTAGAAGATGTAAATATTGGATTGTGGGACTCCTGAAATGCACATATTGCTTTGCAGCGAAGAAAGGGTATAGATATAGTTAGGGTTGTCCCGATACCACTTTTTTAGGACCGAGTACAAGTACTGATACTTTTTTTTCAAGTAGTCGCCGATACCGAATACCGATACTTTTTTTAAATGTGTCCCCCACATATGCAGCCATGTCCCCCACATATGCAGCCATGTCCCCCATACCAAGCCGCCGCCGCTGCACAGAGAACATCACAGCATTCATTTGAATAGCTGTTTTGCCCGTGCGTATAGACACTCCCCCTTGCTCGGGATTGGACAGGTCATGATCACCCATCCAATCCCGAGCAAGGGGGAGTGTCTATACACACGGGAACACTACAGCTATTCAAATGAAAGCTGTGATGTTCCCGCACGCTGTTTAACCCATGCGGTGGCGGGGGGAGTATTATATTTAGGTATACTGGTATCGGTATCGGGACAACCCTAGATATAGTGTTTCTCAACTCCAGTCCTCAAGGTGCACCAACAGGTCATGTTTTCAGGTTCTCCATTTTGCACAGGTGATTTAATCAGTTTCACTGCCTTAGTAATTGCTTCAGCTTTTTCATCTAAGGGGGGAAAATGCTGAAAACGTGGCCTGTTGGGTTGCCTTGAGGACAGGAGTTGAGAAATGCTGGTATAGATTTGAAGCCTGACAATTCAAAACAAATGAGCCACGCTCCTTATTCCAAATGTCTGCATGCAAATCTTTCAACTAAGAGACCACTCTGGAAAGGGGGGGGGGGGGGGGTGGTTGGGTCACTGATCTAAAGCCTAAAAAAATCAGTTTCTGTCCTGTGTACTTGAGACTGGTTTAATCATTCCTTTTGCTGCATGAAAATGTGTCAAGTAATATAACTTGTGTGGCTGGCTCAAATTTGTGCTCCGAGGTTTGATTTGAAATCTAAAAAAAGCTAGAGGTCGACCGATATGGGTTTTTTCTCTGGCCAATGACGATATTTCGAAATCGGGGGGGGGGGGGGGGGGTGCGATGGCTGATATGTTGCCTATTTTTTTTTTAGCCGATGTTTGTTTACTTTTTTTTTTTTTCATAGTCTCAGAAAATCTAGGGTGGGGAGGAGGTTATTTAGGGTAAAGAGATGGGGTGCAGCCAATCAGTGTCCATCTGTGCCACCTCATTAGTGCCCGCCAGTTCAGCCTGTCAGTGCAACCTCATCAGTACCACCTCATCAGTGCCCACCAGTGCAGCCTATCGGTGTCCATCAGTGCCACCTCAGAATTATTAAAAAAGTAAACAAAATACAATCTTAGTCTTTTTAGAGGGGGGTACAGCCACCTCTGTACTAGGCTTGGGTGGGAATGCATTGTGGAGAGGATTGGATGGTGCTGGCAGCTGGGCATGACTGGGGATGCATTGTGGAGAGGGATGGCTGGTGCTGGGCGTGGGTGGGATTGCATTGTGGAAATGCGTTGTGGAGGTATGGTGCTGGGGATGCGTTGTGGAGAGGGAAGGATGGTGCTGGGGATACATTGTGGAGGTACGATGCTGGGGATGTGTTGTGGAGAGAGATGGATGAATAGTGCTGGGTGTGGGCGGGGATGCGTTGTGGAAAAATGATGGATGCTGCTGGTCGTAGGGATGCGTTGTGGAGAGGGATGGATGGTGCTGGGGATGCCCGGCTTTCACAATAATCTGCCGATGCTAATTACTTAAACGGCTAAATATCGGCTGGTATATCGGTCGACCTCTAAAAAAAATCTCAATGGTCCCATTCACACTTGCACAAGAGCCTTACCATGCCTGTTACACTGATACACTGTGCATGCATCTCCAGCTTTTACAGGTAAGAGTTCGTAAAGCCAGGCGTTAAGGATTACCGCTACACTTTTTTTTTTTTTAAGAGCTAAACTTGGGGCACCTTCCCCCAAATGATGAATCCATTACATCTTCTAGGGACAGGGCTAGGATTAGTCTAATTACCGTATTTATCGGCGTATACCGCGCACTTAAAATCAAGGCAAAATCGTGGGTGCGCGATATACGGCGATACTCGCTTCCCGCGCTGTTTGACCTGAGCCGTCGACATATACCGAGCGGAGTACACTCGGGTAAACTCGGCCAGGCTCGGCTCCCCTCGCGGTTATGCGAGAGGAGCCGAGCGCGCCAGAGTGTACTGCACTCGGTATATGTCGGCGGTGTTCAAACACAGCGCGGTGAATGGCTCAGACGGCGCGGGGAGGACACCACGAAGGCTGCAGACGAACGCCGGACTGGACAAGGCCGCCGATGGACGCCGGGCAAGACGCCAAAACTGTAAGTAATAAAAAAAACAAAACAGGAATTTCTCGTCTAGATTAGGGGAGCGCGCTATACGCCGGTGCGCGCAATAGGCAGATAAATACGGTAATCCAGACACCAGTGATCTTTCTCTGCCCGCTCCAGTTGTGAAGGTTTGTCCGCTGAAGTGTTTTTTTCCTGACCTCTCTAGGAGTGATGGTGTCAATCATGTACTGTAGTCCATGCAGGGTTAGTGGCCACATCCGCATAGGATGGTGATCGTGCTTGGATCTAATGTGTAGGCCAGAAACCGTGGAACATGTTGGGTGGCACTCCTGATCTTTTCTGAGGCGTCTACTTCACTCCTGTTTTTGCCTAGTCATGATTTTTTTAGTTTTGCTTTTTAAGATGTAATTCCCTTTTTGTAATATTTTTCTGTGCTCTTCTTTTTTTTTTTTTTTTCAACCTTTCCTGATTGTTGTAGATATTTTATAAGCGTTTCTTGTTTTACTTGATTATCATTTTTTTTTTCAGCATGCTCCCTGATGTCCAACACGACTTGTGAAACTTGTTTGAAGAATGTTAAGGTAAGGACAATGCAGTGCTATCTGGAACAGCATGTGGATAGATGTTTAAAGATTTGTCGGCTCTTAAGGGTCCTTTCACACGTGCGTTCCGTTTTTCTGTCCGCTCCGTGTGTCTGTCAGCTCAGCGGGGGGGTCTCCGCTGAGCTGTCGGGCGGACCCCGCACACTGTGCAGGGACCGCCCCGTCTCTCCTCCGCTATCCCCTATGGGGAGTCGGATGGAAACGGACCGTCTGTCCGTTTGCATCCGATCCGTTTGGCCGGAAGGAAGAAAAATAGGACATTCTTCCGTCCGAAAAAACGGATGCGGATCTGGCGGACGTTAGCGGATGCATCATCCGCTCCCATAGGGAAGCATTGAGGTCCGCTACCGGACGAACGGAACGGACGTGTGAAAGAGCCCTTAGTCAAATAAAATCTGTGCCTCCCTAATGCAGTCGGCAGCATACACTACAGGGTTTTTCTTGTTGCACAGTGTAGGTTTATCTTCTCCTGGCAAGTAGGTCTGTTGTCTGTAGGTCTGTTGTGTTTACACTTCTGCCACTGTCCAGGAAAAAGTGGCAGTTGGATGAGTTTGGAAACCATATTACACTGGTGAGGTGCTTATAATCACATTTTTATTTTTTATACATGAAGTAGATTTAGGCTGCTTTCACATTGCAGCAGGAGGCGCGGTGGCGGTATAGCAGCGCGATTTTTAGCGCAGTTATATCGTCTTATTTACTGCGATATTTGGCTGCTAGCTGTGCGGTATTGACCCCCGCTAGCGGCCGTAAAAGGGGTTAATACCGCCCGCAATGTGTCTCTGCAGAGGCACATTGCGGGCGGTATTACCGCGGTTTCCCATTGATTTCAATGGGAAGGAGCGGTAAACGCCCCGCTCCTATACCGCTCCAAAGATGCGGCTAGCAGGACTTTTGGATCGGTCCTGCTAGCGCTGCGCTTCAGTGTGAAAGTCTTTGGGCTTTCACATTGAAAAATACAGGGCACGATTTTTTCAGGCGGTGTAGCGGCGCTATTTTTAGCGCTGTACCACCTTTAAAAAAAAAAAAACGCCCCAGTGTGAAAGGGACCTTAAAGTCTCCTCCAGCATACACTCCTACATTCCAGTAATGTGACTGTTGTATCCCTAGGTGGTCACTTGGCATAGTCTCCCGTCTTTTTCCAGGTGCTGGGTCTTGGGGCCACTTGTTTGGCCAGTGGGGATGACTTGATTTGGCATGTATGCAAGACAATCATTCATCCTGGCACAATGGTACATTGCCAAGAATCTATGCTTAACTATAGATATAGAAGATGGTAGATATGTCTCTTTTGCAAATAACTTGCATGCTCATTTCTGCAATTAAATATGCGTGCAGTTGGTCATTTTTGTTTTCAGTTTATTTAAAGCGGAATGAAACGCATTGCTTTAATGTTTAATAATGCAGGGACCTGGGTTTAGTAACACTTTAAGCTTGCTTGGGTTTTTTTGACTTTCACTTTAATATTTGTCTACTGAAACTACAGCTATGGGATTGCACTTGTTCCACCTCTTACCTTGGAGATATTTATCTGTACCCTTGTGACCATACTAGTTTGTTAGCATTGTAAGAGTAATTTCTGTAACTGGAAAATCCAGTTATTGTCTTGCGCCCATGAACTGAAACAAATGGGTTTGAAGTCTGTCCCTTACAAGGACCTGTATTAAGCCCAAAATCAAATGTATTGCCGCTTAAAAATCTTTGGATGGGGTGGGGGCATTTGGGGCTGGGGGGCTTTGCACCCCCCCCCCACCCTAAAGCACCTTTTCCCCATGTTGAGGACAAGGGGCCCCTTCCCGACAATGCTGGCCGTTTGTTGTTGGTCTGCAGACAGGGGGCTTATTGGAATCTGGGAGCCCCTTTTTTATAAGGAGGCCCCCCGATCCCAGCCCCCCCACCCTATGTTAATGAGTATGGGGGGTACATCGTACCCCTATTCATTCATCTGGGGGGGGGGGTTTAAAAAAAAAAAACACACTAGACAGATTTTTAAAGTAATTTTATTAGGTAGTTCCGGGAGTCTTCTGACTTCAGGGGTCTCTTCCGACTACTCCGGTGTCTTCCCCATGCTCTCCGGTTCTTTTCCCATTCTCCGGTGCCTTCTGCCGGGCTCCTCTGCTATCTTCTGCCAGCTCTTTTACTAACGTTGGCCCAGTCTTTTCTGTCTTCTTCCGATGTTGACACAATTCTCTTTCCCACTGGAATGCCCAAAGCACCCTCCCCTTATGTTGAGGGCATGCGGCCTGCTTTGGCTCAGGAGGGGGTGGGGCACTTGCTTGTACTCGCCCCCTTTCCTGACCGGCCAGTCTGGTATGGATTTGGGGGGGTTGAATTGGGTACCCTTAAAATCCAATCTACCAGACCGAAGGGCCCGGTATGCCCATGCTGGTTTGTTTAAAAAAAAAAAAAAATGGCCTAGCATTCTCCCTAATTTATTGGAATGAATGAATGAAAACTTATATAGCGCGGCACATGCGAACTGAATCGCCTCTGGGCGCTTGTTGTTCCTGTCTCCTTTGATATCAAAAGAGAAAAGTCTTGACCTTTTTCCTAAATGCTAGGTGGTTCTCCTCCAACCGAATGCTGGTTGGTAAAGTGTTCCATAGTCTGGGACCTTGGACCGCGAATCTTCTTTCTCCTTTGGACTTGAAGTTGGCTTTCGGAACCTGGAGTAGGTTCTGATTTGTGGATCGCAAAACGCGATTGGGATTATGCGCTTTTATTAATTCGCATAAGTAAAGGGGGGCATTCCCATGGACACATCTATGCGTAAGACAGAGAGCTTTAAAAGCAATTCTGTCTTTAACTGGTAGCCAGTGAAGGGCCCTCAGTGATGGTGAGATGGATTCCCAGGGTTTTTTCCCAGTCACAAGTCTGGCGGCCGTATTCTGAACGACTTGCAGGCGAGCGGTTTGGTACTTGGGGAGGCCGAGGTAAAGGGCATTTGCATAATCCAGCCTGGAGTTTACAATTGCTCCCACCACGACCGCTAAATCTTCTTTAGGGATGAACGGAGTGAGTCTGCGTAGTAGGCGCAGCAGATGGTGAGATCCGCTGACTACTGACCCTATTTGTGCGTCCATTGTCATAAAGGAGTCAAAAATGACCCCTAGGCTTTTGACTTTGGCGCTAGGGGTGATGAGCTTGCCCAGAATAGGCGGGGGGGTCCATACTGTTGAAGGTTGATTTCTACGCTTGGCGTGAAACAGAAGAAGTTCTGTTTTCGTCCATTGAGTTAAAGATAACTCTTTGTCATCCAGTCCTCTATCAAAGAGAGGCATGTCTCTAGATTGAGGTGGTGGTCCTGTCTGTTGCAGATGCGGAAATACAGTTGCGTATCATCTGCATATGAGTGGTAGAGCAGTTTTTGGCTGCTGATAATCTCAAAAAGAGGACGAAGGTAGATGTTAAACAGCACTGGTGACAGAGGCGATCCTTGAGGGACTCTGCATGTTACTGTGCGTTTTTCTGACGTAAAAGGTCCCAACTTTACTGTTTGCGATCGGTTTTCCAGAAAAGAGGAGAACCAAGATAAATCGCCTTCTGCGACTCTGGCTACTTCAGCAAGCCGAGTCAGTAACAGTTTGTGGTCTACAGTGTCGAAAGCTGCACTTAGGTCCAACAGAACCAGGAGACAAGATTCTCCTTCGTCTGCGGACTGGAGAACATCGTCCCATACTTTCAGCAATGCTGTTTCCGTCCCGTGTCCGGGACGGAAGCCTGATTGCAATGGGTCAAGTAGCTTGTAGGTATCTAGATGCTGTTGCAGCTGTTGTACCACTACTTTCTCCATTATCTTAGAGAGTACGTTGAGGGTTGTTATGGGACGGCGGTGGAGTGGGTCCTTGGGGTCCAGGGAGGGTTTCTTCAGGATGGGTTGGATTATACCCTCTTTCAACTGTGTGGGCACTTTGCCCTCCAGAAAAGACTGGTTGATAAACTGCGTGATGGGAGGAGCCAGGATGTAGGCGCATTCCTTCAGCAGTTTTGTGGGAATAATGTCATTCGGCGCTGTGCCATTACGCAGAATACAAATGACATTCTTAGTGATCTCGATGGAGATGGGTTCCAGGGTAAACTTACCTGATAACGGAGCATTACTAAGGGTGCTGTGTGGGAGGCTACAGGGAGGGCTGAGGGGGGAATTGTTTTGCTGAATGCTTTCACGGATTGCTTCGATTTTATTAATGAAGTAATCCGATAGTTCATTGCAAAATTCTTGTGTGTCCGAACTGGGGGCTTTGATGCATTCTGGTTCCATGGTCTGAGTGACCATCTTGAAGAGTTCGCGGGGGCGGTTAATGGCACCGTTGATAGCCTCCGAAAAATAATTTTTCTTGGCTTGGAAAATTCCTTTGTGGTATTTTCTTGTGGTCGCCTTGTAGATGGATAGGTTTAGGTCTGAAGAACATCTTTTCCAGGCAGATTCTGCCCTTTTGCGTTCTTGCTTCAGTAACGACAGCTGGTTGTTAAACCAGCTGCGGTTGTTTTTCCGGATGCGGGTACTTCGTTTCGGCGCTACCAAGTCAGCTGACTGTAGCATGGCCGAATTAATGGCTTCCAATGTTTCAACAGCCGTTTGATGCGGCTGAGTTGTTTCTATCTTTTTCCTTAAAGTTGTTTTGAAGAGTTCCGAGTGGAGCTTCTTCTGGCATCTAGTCCAGTGTATTGTCACTGGATTTGATGTTTTTGTTGCAGGGGGGATGGTGGAAATCCTGAATATAATTGCATGGTGATCTGTCCATGGCAACTTTTCATTTTCCCAAATCTTTATTTCCAGAGTTTGTCTGAAGATAAGATCAAGTGTGTGACCTGAAGCATGTGAGGGCCCACATACTAATTGCTGCAATCCCAAAACTTCCAGGTGGTCAATACAGGCGTCGGCAATGGGGTCTAGTGAGGAGTTTGCCCAGAGATTGAAATCCCCGAGCAGCAAAAGATGTTTGCTGATGAGGGTATAAGTGGAGAAAAAATCCGTCCAAGATGATAGCAGCTGCGATTTTGGGCCGGGCGGCCTATAGCAGAGCAGAACGTGGATGGTCTCATTTGTATTTGCTTGCAGTTGCAGAGTAAGGGTTTCCATGAATGGAAGAGGATTTTGGCGGACTGGTTTGGTGATCCTAAGATGAGTCTTGTGTATCACCGCCAGGCCGCCTCCTCTTTGCCCTATTCTGTTTTCCGTTATAATACGGTAGTTTTCTGGCACCAATTCTCCTAGAATGGTGTTACAGTCGGCTGTGAGCCAGCTCTCTGTAATAAAGAGGCAGTCTAGATCCTTTTGTTGAATAAAGTCGCGGATTTCTAGTCGGTGTTTTACTGCCGATCTTGTGTTGATCAGAGCACACGATATGTGCTTGGGCTGGGGTAAATGGCTGAAATGTCTGACCGTCGATCTATGATCGATTCTCAATAGTCGTTCAGTTCTTAGGGCCTTTTTGGTGATGGCTGGCAGTATTGCGGCGTATTGCCTCAAACTCCAAATGGTATCGGCAGAATATTGCCGACATACCATGATCGCCACTACACCGGGGGGGGGGGGGGGGGGTTTGGGGCAGTGGGGAGCTTGGTCCAGAGGAAGGCAAAAAAACCCTGTCAGAGCTCGGCCAATATGCTCCGGTAGGGAAAAAAATTCCTTCCTGACCCCTGTAAGAGGCGATCGGTTAACCCCTGGATCAAGCTACTGTGTGTTGGGACGAAGAGGGGGGGGGCTGGGGCTGAGAGGGAGAACTTGTTGCTGGTCTGGTGGCTGCCTGCTCAGGGATGAGGGCTGGCAGGGGGTTTACTGAATAATCTGGGCTGTATGGGTGAAGGGTGAGCAACAGGGCCGGGTAACTGTCCTTCAGGGATCAGGGGGAGGTTTGCCTGGGAGCAGGGTGAGGACCCTGAAACGTGGGGAGCGGCGCGCCGTTAGGCCGCAAGTGAAGCCGCGGTCTTTCCTAGACCGCGGCCCCGCGATTCAGGACGGCCTGGCGCGGTGCTCCCGAATGAGCCCTGAAAACGGCGGAAATTTCCGCGAGGTGGTGGCGGGAGGGGGCCCTTGTCTGCCTCCTGGGATCGAGTGCTGCGGCTTGTCCTGAAAAGGACGGCCGCCCACAGTGCCAGGGAGACAGGTAGAGCTAACCTTCCAAAGGAGGGAGGAATGCTGGAGAGAGGCTGGAACCGGACGCTGGAAGCTGGAGGGGAGGCCAGGTTCGGAAGCAGGCTGGAGCTGGAGCAGGAGCTGGGGGAGGGCTGGGCTGGGAGAACCCTGCCTGCCTGACTACCTGCTACGCCTGCCTGGAGCTATGACTCACCCGTTCCTACTCCTAGGAACGAGCGCCGCTTGTAGCTCCTGCTGCTAATCCTGCTACCTCACTGACTGACTCTGGGATCAAAAAGTTGTGTCCATGCTCATTGAAGTTGTACTTCAAGTCGTGGGGTAAAGTTGGATCCACAGTCATATGACTGATTGTAGCACAAGTGTGAACAGGGCCTAAGGGGGAACACGGGCAGCAATAAAAGCCTTACAAGGGTCCCAACCCCTCTCTACTCTAACATGCAAAACATATTGGTAGCATTTAACAGGGCACAATGTGAAAGTTTTAAACTGCCCATACAATGATCAACATTTAGCGTGCGCGCCTAGGCATTTATTTATTTAATTTTTTTCATCGATCAGCTGCTGATCAGTGTATTATCAGTGGTGGGTGCTGCTGTCTTAGTGGCTGGAGTACTTAATCCACCTGTGTGTGAATGGAGGTGTTTTTCCTGGCTGGGTGAAAAACTGTATTGCCAGCTTTACTTTACGCCTTTTTACAGTAACATTGAAACTGATGTGGGTAAATACAGCCTTCTCACATAAATTGTAATAAAAACATCTTTGCCATTCTGAAGCTTCCCTCCAACCCATTTGCATATTTTATAGGGTTGTCCCGATACCAGTATTTGCGGGAGTACTTGTACTCCTGCAAATACCCCCGATGCCTAAATGGAATACACCGCCACCGCGTTAATCACTATGCGGCGTACATTACAGGCACCTATAGTTTGAATAGCTGTTTTGCCCTCCGCGCCGTGTCGCTCCCCCTTGCTAGGGATTGGACTGATCTGTCCAATCCCGAGCAAGGGGGAGTGTCCTTTACACGGCGTGGCGGGCAAAACAGCTATTCAAACTAAAATGCCTGTAATGTTCGCCGCACGGTGATTAACGTGGCTGGATATATGTGTGGGGGCACATGGCTGGATATATGTGTGGGGGCACATGGCTGGATATATGTGTGGGGGCACATGGCTGGATATATGTGTGGGGGCACATGGCTGGATATATGTGTGGGGGCACATGGCTGGATATATGTGTGGGGGCACATGGCTGGATATATGTGTGGGGGCACATGGCTGGATATATGTGTGGGGGCACATGGCTGGATATATGTGTGGGGGCACATGGCTGGATATATGTGTGGGGGCACATGGCTGGATATATGTGTGGGGGCACATGGCTGGATATATGTGTGGGGGCACATGGCTGGATATATGTGTGGGGGCACATGGCTGGATATATGTGTGGGGGCACATGGCTGGATATATGTGTGGGGGCACATGGCTGGATATATGTGTGGGGGCACATGGCTGGATATATGTGTGGGGGCACATGGCTGGATATATGTGTGGGGGCACATGGCTGGAAATATGTGTGGGGGCACATGGCTGGAAATATGTGTGGGGGCACATGGCTGGAAATATGTGTGGGGGCACATGGCTGGAAATATGTGTGGGGGCACATGGCTGGAAATATGTGTGGGGGCACATTTAAAAAAAAGTATCGGTATTTGGTATCGGCGAGTACATGGGGGGGGGGGAAAAAAGTATCGGTACTCTGTCCTAAAAAAGTGGTATCGGGACAACCCTAATATTTTATATATACTATGATTCTGTACTTGCCAAAAATGCTGCAGAAATCTCCCTCGACTGAGTCTGGTTGCAACCATTTTACCTGTGGGCATCTGAAGCTGCTGCTGTAAGTTCACTTCCTGGATTTACACACAAGCACATCTCCAGCCCTGCAGCTCTCATTGGCCCTCTTATGACTGGAACACATCCAGATTGCATTTCTATGGTGTGAACTGGCCCTAAACCATTCTGTTACTGGTCTGGAGAATTTGCAGATTTAACGCTGAGCTCCACCCAGAATGGGTAAGCTCTGCTTGTTTGCCACATTTGGGCGGGCTGTGTGAGTGGGTACCTGGTTTTGACAAAGTAGAACTTTAGACAAAACTTTGTAGTTTTTGTTTTTTTTAATATGGTAAACGGGGTGAATCTCCTAATGGGTGTAAATAATTCCTCTCCACTCTATCCAAAACAAAGTTTTGCCTTTTTAGTTATACTAAAATGTTAATAAACCCACAACAGTAAAATCGGTCTATATGCAGTTAGAGTCGGTTCACACTGGGGCGACACGACTTCCAGAGTGACTTTCAGAGGTGACTCAGACACGACTTGAGTATGAACCACAGGGCGATCTGGGGCGATTTACAACACGACTTCCAGGACAGGAGACATTCCAGTGGCCAATAAAACAACAATCAGCTCTGGGAGAGGGGGAGGGAGAGGTTTGCTTGAGAAATGTATGTTATCTTGCTGGAAAATAGCTAGTGATCAGACTTGAGGCGACAAGTCGGATTGAAGTCGTACAGGAACCTTTTCTGAAGTCGGAGCGACACGAGTAGTGTGTATTAACACCACTCCCATTCACTAACATTGTTTTTCTCTACAGCGCGACTTGGGACGACTTGAGGCGACCTCAAGTCGGATCCCAAGTCGCCCCAGTGTGAACCGACTCTAAGGCATGCTTGTTTATACTTGCTGTGAAACCTAAGGGGATTAATCTTGCATATCTTGTCTTCTCTAATCCTCCCATTTTTTTTTACTGTCCCAATCCATCTTTGAGAGGTTGCATGTGATCAGCACAGACGGGCAGCACTGTCCAGACAGTGGGTCAGGTGATGCGCAGCCTCTTAGGACAGTTGGAGGAGAAGGATCTTTAAGTTTTAACCAGTGCTTGGCTGGACACTGAACTCTTAGGCCCCGTACACACGAGCAAATAGATTTGTTCAGCGTACTAACCAGCAGACATGTCGGGCGGACAGATTCCCAGCCGACAGATTTTAAAGCATGCTTTAAAATCTGTCGGCTGGCTAAATCCGTCTGCTCGCCTGTACACGCGATTAAATCTGTCTGCTGGGACGGTCGGGCCGACCGTTTCCAGCAGATGGATTTGATCGTGTGTACGCGGCCTTAAAGGATCACTAAAGGAAAATATTTTTTTTTTATTTTTTTTAGCTAAATGCCTTCCTTTACCTTACTGCAGTACTGGTTTCATGTCCTTATTGTTCGTTTTTGCTTTGAAGTTGCTGTAATCCTGCTATGTTCTGTTATTGCAGATCTTTAGTGAGTAATCTTTCTGGATGGTCAGTTCAACCCCACCCTGTGTTGTAATGTGTATATCCAATTCCCCCATTTTAGTAGTCCTTTCCATGACGTTGCTAGGTCATGCTGTGATTGTGATAATGGAAACTGTACACAGTGATTGCTGGAATGTTGGCTGGTTATCTGCGTGTGTGTGTGTTTTCTCCATGTTTCTGTAGAGCGTTACCTTTTTTGATTGTATGGCTATTTTTAGGTGTTCTTGACATGGACAGTGATTACGAATATCCGTTCATTACTGTGGGAAGAAAATCTCATAATGCCAATGGAAATCTAGTCAGCAGAGATGTTGTAGATGCCAGCTCTCATTAATCGAGGTATCCAAGATACAACCGCCAGATCAGTATCCACCAGCTAAAGAAAAAGGAGGGCGCACGACCTAGTGCATTACCACTAATATCTTATTAAAAACAGAAGGCTAGGCTCTGAGGAGGGGGGGGGGGGCGCCCCAGAAATTCGCAAGCGTTCTATGTCTGGTTCCACTGGCAGGTGCCGTGAGGTTCAGTTCTTGGCTGTCTGAAAAGTGCTTATTTCAGCTCTCATTGTGAGTAAGACCATTGTTTTTATTCTGTTTTTAATGAAATATTAGTGGTAATGCACTAGGTCAGTGCGCCCTCCCCCATTTTTTTTTTTCCTAGCTTTATGAACACCCTTTGTTCTGAGGGCTGCAAGATTATAGACTTTGCTTTGAGACTATACTACATCACCCAGGTTTGGCGATACACCAGAGCGCATGAGAATTTTGTTTCATCAGTATCCACCAGCACCATTTCTAATTCAACTCAGTTTTTTTTTGTTTTGTTTTTTTCTCCGTCTCAAATTTCCAATCTTTCATGCGTGTCATTGCTTGATAGTATAAAGTTTGCTAAGGCCAGCCACCCCCCCCTTTTTTTTTTTGGGAAGATATAAAATATTGCGTGATATTCTAGTGCAATGTCCCTTCCAGATATAACATGCAAAAATAGACTGAGGAGTTGGGAAAAAATCCTCAGGGGGCGCCTAGAAGTAACATTTCTAAGGTATTTAAAACTCAAGACATTCATCTTTATAACATTGATCTTCCATAACCATGAATAACAAAGGGAAGACCGTTTGATGTAGATATGGTAATACGATTAAGCAAGGTGACATAATTATATTGAAATAAGTTGGTGAGAAGATGTAAAAATAATACCTAAATATTTTGGCGTGGATGATTGCCAAGTAAAGGGAAATAATGGTTTCAAGGTTTCTGCCTCATATAGGCAGCAAAATATTCAGTTTTTCAGATGTATTCCTATTCACTTTTAAAATTGGACAACTTTGAAATTTCTGCGTTGAACTAAGCAAATTTGGAAGAGTAATCCTTATGCCGCGTACACACGATAATTTTTTGTGAAGAAAGACGTTTTCTGTGAAGTAAAAAACAACGTTTTTGAAACGTCACTTTCAAAGACGATGTTGCCTACACACCATCGTTTTTTTCACAAAAAGCGAGGTTACGTTCACCACTCTTTTCCATTGAAGCTCGCTTCATAACTAGCTTCTGGGCATGCGCGGGTTGAAAAACGTCGTTTTAAACAACGTTTTTGCTACACACGGTGACTTTTTGTGAAACAAATAACAATGTTTTGAAAAACGACACAAAAAATTCAAGCATGTTGGAATTTTTTTTTTTTGGTAGTTTTTTTGAAGACAAACGATGTTTTGCCCACACACGATCAATTTAAATGACGTTTTTTAAATCGTCGTTTTTTTTTCATTGCAAAAAACGTCAGTGTGTACGTGGCATTAGTCTTTGAACATAAAAGAACCCCTTGTTGGCATATGCAGATCATTTTATGTTCATTTTTACAATATGTATGTTTGGATTCGTCTGTACAGTCTACAGGGTTCTAAATGGAAATACAATTAATGATGGGCATCCCGGACAGGTTTTTAGAGTAGATGAAATTCAGTGAAACCTTTTTGGGCCTAATCCGAGAAACGTCAGTTATCAGGTATTCACAGGCCACCCTGTCTAGCGCTTTCTCAGCATTGGTCGAAAGTAACAAGGGTGGGCTGGGAGTTTTCCTGAACATAAATGGACAGGGTTCGTAGGGAGTTGTACCGAGCTTCAAAATCTGGCTAATCTAGTCCTATCCACTGTGGGATCCAAGTAACCTTCGCATACAGCTTTGTATTTGCGTTAAGTAATAATATTGGGTGAAAGTCTTTTCTGCTGTCTTCCCCCCCTCTGTTCTTCAGATGTTGACTCTCCTGCTCTAATGCTGGGTGCATACTAATATGAATGGTAGTCATTGGAAATCGTAGGTTACTAGGTTACTACTTGGGACTGCAAAGTCGTCTGTCAAATCGTACAAGTGTGAAAGGAGCCTTGCAATGCACAGACTATTTACCTTTAGTAAATCGACCCCTTTGTGTCATAGTGACAGTGTTATCTATGCAGGAGTAGCATGGTTATCCTAGGGCATGAAGGCTGTTAAAACTATAGCATATCTCCTTGTCTTTATAACGGGGAGGTGTTCTGTAGTTATGTTCTTCCTTAAACATTACAATCATTAGATTGTAAACTCTTAGGAGCAGGGCCCTCCAAATGCTCTTGGATATCTTATTAGTTTAATGCAATAACTTTTGTAAGTTATTTTAATGTTAAAATGCAAAAACAAAGACTTGCAATAAACTGTGTGTCTATCTTGTTGCACTGGTCCCACTTGGACCAGTGTTAAAGGGGTGTTCCAGCCTAGTTATGTTTATTAAAAGTCAGCTACAAAAAGTGTAGCTGCTGGCTTTTAATAAACAGACACTTACCTGCTCTAGCGTTTCAGCGCTCCCCCCCCCCCCATCCCCGTTTGGCGTCCTCATCGCAACTGTGGGCACCCACTGCGCATGCGCGAGCGGCGCGGCTCGCCACTGATTGACCAGGCTATCGCATGGGACCTGTCAGTGTCCCATGCGATCGCCCACAGGGAGGGGCTGCTGTAGGCGATTAACCTTAATCGCCTAACCAGCCCCTCGGTGAAAGCAGGACAGGAAGAAAAAATTGCATGCCAAATGTGGCATGTGAGGAGTGGGTCTAGCGGAAGTTCAAATTTTGGGTGGAACTCCCGCTTTAAGTATGCATGTTCCATGTTGTTTTTTTTTTTTTCTCCCATTCTAATTCTTAGATTTTTCTGATTGAGACTGCATTCACACCTGAGCGTTTTAAGTTCATAAAACACATCTCAAGTTTCAAAACGCCCAACAAGCAAAAGCCCCTGTTTAGCCTTATGCGATAACGCTCGGGTGTAAAGTACATTGGCTTCTTTTTAGGCAGATTACAGGAGTTTTACTGCTTTTTACATTGGTGTCCCTTGGACCTCAAAACACCTGTACAAAAACTGTGCTCTATATGCCTGAAAACTATACGCTCAGGTGTGACTGCAGCTTCAAGAATGCCGGGAGCATGTGGACAGCCACAGCTTGGGTTACATTCGGTTTATCAAGAACCGGCAGACATTCCCACAGTTTATGGCTAGCTTTAGTCTCTTGTGACCCGAGATTAAATAAGTAATTGGGAGTCTGGTGGCTGTTTTGACTAAAACAAGTGTTCAATTTTTGCATTTGCATTTTGCATCAATTTTTATCGTGGTGTTCATGCCACTTTGTTTTTGGATAGGCGCCTATTTATTTAAATCAAATTTTTCATTTCTGCCTTCCCTTTCAGTGTCTGTGGTGTAACACAAATAAAAAATGTCAAGATTATCCTGTAAGAAACATCCTTCCTCCCTCATCGCTGTGTAAACTGAGTGACGCCCGCTGGGGAATATGCTGGGGTGAGTAAATATTTATTTTTTCAGTCGGTTTGTAGGTTTTAGTGCAAAGATTCTATATTGGAATACCATTTTAGATATCTTCACGAGCACCTCATCGGCCCTAAAACTGTATCTAGTTTTGATCCCTCTTCTGATTGACTGTTTTTGTTGCAAATGGTGTTTTTTAATGGAGTGCCTATACACACCTGGTTCACATTTACTTGAACTACAGTCTAGAACCGTGTTTCTCAAACTGTTTCTGTCAAGGCACCCTTTAAAATTATGGGCACTCTCGAGGAAACCCCATTCTAAAATGTAAAAACCTAACTTTTACATAATGCATCAGAATCCACACATGTAGGAAACCAATATTGGAGGTTATTTTCAGGGAGGCAATATACCCCCCCTCACAGTTTTTCTCCCTCATTCGGTTGACAAAGGCACAGGCAAACAAGGATGTCCTCCAGGTGCCTGCTTCCTCATCCTCGGTCATTGGTTGTTGGTGCTAGCAGCTGGGCCACACTTTGTCTAAAGTTGTATTGGTGCACAATAATAACCTGTGGCATTGTCTAACAAAAAAGCCATGCTTGATCCACCTCCTGGCTTAACAATTTGTGAGCAATTTGCAGGCCTTGGTTTAGAAAAGCAAGATCGCTCACCTTGCTGTACTGTCAGGTAATTTTCTGACAGAATGGAAATGCTGATCTTTTGGTAGGTTTAAATGGTACGTTTATCTGTTTGCCTGGAGTTTAGCTTTAAATTGTCATAACCATGTCTTGCACACTTTTCTCCTTTTAGGGCCCTTTCACACGTCCGTTCAGTTCGTCCGTTTTTTTTGGACGTCCGTTAACGGACCTCAATGCTTCCCTATGGGTTAGCGTCCGTTAGCGGATGAGCATCGGCTAAACGTCCGTTAACATCCGTCTGCGGTAAGCTCCGTTTTTTTGGACGGAAGAAAACCCTATTTTTCTTCCATCAAAAAAAAACGGAACGGACGAAAAACAGATGAAAAACTGATCAACTGAAGGGGGAAAACTGAACGGACGTGTGAAAGAGCCCTTAGCGTAGTATTGGCTTTGGATGTTAATTTTTAATCATTCCTTTTTAGTTGGGATCTGGTTTTTGTAGCCTCGGGTTGCACAAAATGAATAAATGTATCTTTTTTTTTTTTTTTTTTTTTTTCTTAGAAAAGTTATTTTAAGCCCTTTGGCTAACTTCTGTCATGTTCTCTCATATGACTTGGTTTAAGCATTGTGAGGCCCAGCTTTCCTGCCGCATTCTGTGGAATTAAAATGTAGATTGTAATTCTGGCCCAAGTACAGCAATGTTGGCTTCATTTTAATGAACTTGTAGCATTATGTATTGCGGTGGAAATGTGACAGTGGAATTCAAAATCCAGCCTTTTCTTCTTGAAAGCATGAAAAGGAGGGGGGAAGTTTTCTACAAAGTCACACTGTCATTGGCACAATGATCTTGCAACTGGCTACATTGAGGCTAGTTTAGAAAAAAAGCTCATGCCTACATAATAGAAGTGGCAAACAGGACTTGGTGGTTTACATAGGTAGAAATTGTATGAACAGAAGTAACTCGTACACACTATGCTCTCACCACGATCTAGCTATATCTAGTTATACATTTTATGTTCCCGCCCTATTCCAAAATCGATAAAATTCTACAAACCATACCCCATAGTGTGGAGATTGTGGGGCCAGTCTAGAATATCAGTAAGAGCTATTCGACTACCTCAGTGGAGATGCAGAGGGGGCTCAACCTCCAAATCCAAAAATTGTTGCCCCATTTATAGGTTTAATTATAAAGCAGAATGAGCAGACAAAGTTTAAGTCAAATAAGATGTTGCACGCATGGAAGCAAATCCATAGTTGTTTATAGATGGCATGTATACTTAGTAAATTTCCATCACCATAGATCCACAGTCGTAGGATGCACAACAGTTAGTAAATTGCCTATATTGACCATAGTCTACCCAGCGCAGTTGAGTTAAAATCGCCCAGAAAGAGTGGGAAATGGGCTAAAAAAAGTGGCCGCTTCTGACTTTTTTATTTTTGTGTACATGGACCACTGTAGCGAGAGTTAAAAATACCCAGTGTCAGCACACAGTTGAACCACAGCCTCTTGTAAACAAATCGGCGGCCTGTGTGAGCAGTGGTCAAACTTTTCTATGTGCTGACTGTATAGGATATTTTACCTCGATTTATAGAGGCTTTATTTGGGCTATTAAAGCGGAGTTCCACCCTTAAAACCACTTTGTTTCATCCCATCCAGCATACTGTCGTCAGCGCCAGTATGCTGTTTTTTCTTTTTTTTTTTTTTAAATCCATGTACTTACTTTATAATCATTTAATTTTGGGCGCACCGCAGTATGTCGCCGCTATAAGGCGTCACGCCTTCCGGAAACAGCCGATTAGAGTTCTGCTCTTCTCGGCGCCTGCGCACAGACCCAGGAGCTGACTGCGCAGGCGCCGTAAATAGCCGGTCCTAGTTCGTCTTTTTTCGGAGGGCGTGACGCGGCTATATACGGCGCCTGCGCAGTCAGCTTCTGGGTCTGTGCGCAGGCGCCGAGAAGAGCCGAACGCTAATCGGCTGTTTCCGGAAGGCGTGACGCCTTATAGCGGCGACATACCGTGGTGCGCCCGAAATTAAATGATCTATTATAAAGTAAGTACATGGATTAAAAAAAAAAAAAAAACAGCATACTGGCGCTGACGCCAGTATGCTGGATGGGATGAAACAAAGTGGTTTTAAGGGTGGAACTCCGCTTTAAGTGATTAGGCTCTTGGGATTTTATATGGCCTCAATGAATGGTTTGTTACAGCAAAAATTTTTAGTTTATATGATCAGGGCATGGCCATTTTTTATTTTGGAAAACATTGAATATATATACTACATATGTATGAGCCCTTTGCTTTAGAATAACTGTAAAGTTTTTTTTTTTTTTTTTTTTTCTTCCCTCTTTCCAGTGAATTTTGAAGCTCTAATCATTGCTATGTCCGTGGTTGGAGGAGTTATTATTTTGTCGCTGGTTGTCTGCTGTTGCTGCTGTTGTAGGAAAAAGAAGAACCGAAAGTAAGTAGTCAGATCACTGTGCTTCTGCAAACATTCAGTGTCACTTTCTTTGCGGAAATTACTTCTGTGCCAGTGGCGGCTGGTGCTCAAAATTTTTGGGGGGGCGCAAACGGAAAAAAACAATTGCAGCCTCACTGTACCTATCAAATGCAGCCACTGTGCCATCAATTGTCGCCATTGTGCCCAGTACCCCCCCCCTGGCACTTACCTTTATGGCTTCTACGTCCCTTGATGTGCCGCCCTCAATGACGCTTCAGCCAATCAGGCAGCTGCTGGCCCTGATAGGCACTTCCACACAGCCAGTCAGCTGCCGCTATTCAGCTGACCGGTGCTCAATGTCCGGTCAGCTGAATAGTGGGCGGCAGAGGCGAAAATCTGTATATTTTACTGGCTGTGAGCGAGCCAAAGGGGGCAGCGCTCCTGCGTCCCTATGGACTGTGCAGAATGTTTATGGTTCCATTGAAGACCCTGTATTGTTCAGAGGCTTTACCCTGTAAACATCAATTTGAATGGCCTTATGTATATAAAAAAAAAATTATATATATTTTTTTTCTTTTATTAGGACAATCGCTGGGGTCAATTCTCTTAAAAATGTAGCTGACTTTGATGTGCATACTAGTTGCTGGTCAGTGATTCAGAAATATGTTGCAACCAGTAGCCAGTTACACTCATATTGCATGTTTAACCCCCTTCCCACCCAGCCCCAGTGTCTGTCTTGATTTACACTAATGCGTTTTTTGATGCTTTTTGCAGAAATGCAGGGATTTTATTTATTTATTTTGTAACATGGGTTCCTATGAAACTTGCATCAATGCATTTTTGTGCCTCTGCGTTTTTGGAAAGTGGCCTTTTTCCCCACAAAATTCAGTGTTTTGCCTGCAAAAGATTTCAATGGACCTGCATCCAAAACGCATGCACTGCATTTTTACCACAATTTTGTGTGTTTTTAATTACATTCACTGTACACAGCTGGTTGCTAAGGAGTGGGTCGGGAAGCTAGTTACCGCGTCATCAGCTGTCGGCTGCACCCCCACCCCAAACCACCTAGCCCCATGTTGATGGTGTCAAGGGCCTCTTCCTGACAACCCTGGCCGGTGGTCGCTTATCAAAATCTGGAAGCCCCAGATCCCACCCCCCCATGTGAATGTGTAGCGGGTGCCCCTACCTAGTACCAAAAAAGGTTAAATGTAAAAAAACAAGAGCGGTTTTTGGCAAGTCCTTTAAAACAAAATAGCACTGTCTTCTCCCATGTCTTGTGTAGCCATGGGGCGTGGCCATCTGAAGAAATCACCTAGAGAGCCCATCTCCTTGTGACGTCAAAATGGGTGGGCTCCCTGGGTGATGTCATTCAATGGCCATGGCTACTCAAGAAGTCAGATGGTGGGGGACGTCACAATGGAGGAAGACCGAATAGAGACAAGAGTGGACTTCGTTTTTTGGCAGGAAAACGGCAGCTTGGGGAGAAGGCAACTTTTTTTTTTTTTCTTTTTTTTTTTAACTGGGTACAATGCCCATTCACATAGGGGGGTGGGATCCAGATTGTGATGAGCCTGCCACCCGAGGACCCCAACAACCACCGGCAAGGGTTGTTTGGAAGAGGATAAAAAAAATTGGAGCATTGGAATTGGTATTAAACCACTGTCTCCCTCACCGTTTGGTGCCCTTTCCTCTAACCAAGCATATACAGGTGAAACTTGAATATTGCGCAAAAGTTTATTTATTTCACTAATGCAACTTTAAAGGAGAAACTAGTATACGAGACTTATTACATGCAAAGCAAGATTGTTTAAGCCATGATTTGTCATAATTATGAGCTGTAAGCCATAATCGCCACGAAAACCTCAAATCCACAATCTCAGAAAATTAGAATATTGTAAAAAGGTGCAATATTCTAGGCTCCAAGTGTCTCACTCTAATCGGCTAATTAGGCCATAACACCTGCAAAGAGTTCTTGAGCCTTTAAATCAGGGATCCTCAAACTACGGCCCTCCAGGTGTTGCGGAACTACACATCCCACGAGGCATTGTAAAACTCTGACATTCACAGGCATGACTAGGCATGATGGGAATTGTAGTTCCTCAACAACTGGAGGGCCATAGTTTGAAGACCCATGCTTTAAATGGTCTGTCTGGTTCACTAGGAATTGCAATCTTGGAAAAGACTGACCTGACATTTGTGCAGAAAACCATCATTGACACCCTCCATAAGGAGGGAAAGCCTCAAAAGGTAATTGCAAAATAAGTTTGCTGTTCCCAAAGTGCTGTATCAAAGCACATTAATAGAAAGTTATGTGGAAGGGAAACGTATGGAAAAAAAGTCAACATGCAGCAGGGATGACCGCAGCCTGGAGAGGCCATTTAAAAGTGTTGGACTTTCACAAGGAGTGCACTGAGGCTGGAGTCAGTGCATCAAGAGTCACCACACACAGACGGATCCTGGACATGGGCTTCAAATGTCGCAATTGCTCTTGTCAAGCCACTCCTGAACAACAAATGTCAGACGCTTCTTACCTGGACTAAAGAAAAACACACCTGGTATGTTGCTCAGTGGTTCAAAGTACTCTTTTCTGATGAGGGCAAACTTTGCATCTCATTTGGAAACCAAGGACCCAGAGTATGGAAGAATGGAGAGGCACACTGCAAGATGCCTGAAGTCCAGTGTGAAGTTTCCAGTCTTTGTCGATTTGGGGAGCCATGTCGTCTACTGTGCTTCATTAAGCCCAGGGTCAACGCAGCTGTCTACCAGGAGATTTTGGAGCACTTCATGCGTCCTTCCGCAGACAAGCTCTATGGGGAGGCTGACTTCATTTTCCAGCAGGACTTGGCCAGAGCACCAAAACCTGGTTCAATGACCATGGGATTACTGTGCTTGATTGGCCAGCAAACTCGCCTGAGCTGAACCCTATAGAGAATCTATGGGGCATTGCCAAGAGAAAGATGAGACATGAGACCAACAATGCTGAAGGCTGCTATTGAAGCGTCCTGGTCCTCCATATCACCTCAGCAGTGCCTCAGGCTGATAGCTTCCATGCCACACCGCATTGAGGCAGTCATTGCTGCAAAAGATGCCCAAACTGAGTACATATGCATGCTTTATGCTTTTCAGAGGTCTGATTTTTCTATGTACAATCCTTGTTTTATTGATTGCATGTAATATTCTTTTTTTTCTAAAATGAGGATTCAGGCTTTTCATGAGCTGCAAGCCATAATCCTCACAATTATGACAAATCATGGCTCGAATGATCTTGCTTTTAAGTTGCATTAAAGAAATGCAAAGGTAAAGCCTGCATCCAGGGTTAAGGTCCCAAATAGAGCAGCCAAGTGGTTATCTAGACAAGACTTGTATGAGTAAAAAAAACTTGTATTTTTTATTATGGAAAATGACACCAATAAAAAAAAAAAAAAAAAAAAAAAAAAATCTCCAATGATGGCACACAGGATATCAAAGAAACTGCAAATCCACCAAGACAATTGCTGTGAGGCGAACTCCACTCAAAATTCTAGCACTGCAACCTGCAGCACATTTAGCACCCTGGGGCTAACATAATGGTAGTAAACAAAGGAAGATGTAAAGTGCATATTAGTAGATATATTTCAACCGTCATTAAGATGCACAAATCTTGAATATCCCAGAAAGACGGATGCCGATTGGGGCACAGTCAAAAGATTGCTCCCAAATGTCAATCGGGCTCAAGGGGCTGCAAAACATGTATGCAAATGGGAGTGGTGCAGAGCTGCTGGTAAGGTAGTCCTGCTATTGATCACATGGACATATGGAAAAGGTAAACTGAGTCTTGCCCTCTCACTGCAAGGTATTCACTGTGACCCATGATGATGAAAAATCCCTTCACCGATGCAAAGTATTAAGTAGATCATGTCCAATGATTATCATTCCTGTATCCACTGGCCAGCATTGCCTCAAGCAGAGTGTGGGACTTTGGACTTCTGTGCTGGCTCAATGCTCTTACACTTGCATATACAAAGCCTGAATGATTTAGAGGAACTCCCCTACATGATTGACTGGATTTGTAGCAATACAGGGCATGTACCCTGCAGTCTGTGACGTCAACACGTTTTGCTACATCAGTGCGTAGCTTCGTCAGGATAGTGCATCCTCCTTCCTATTTCTTGAATAAGGAGCTGTTTTACTGGAAGGGGCCACCTTTCATTTGTTAGTGACATAAGAATCAAGGTGGTGACTTTTAACCCAATGGAACTGGATTAACTATAAAGTTTATCATCTACACTCCAGCATTGATCAGCATTAAATTGGAGCACCCTCAAACCAATAAAGCTGGGTATACACATGAGATTTTACTTCTCATCCCAAATTTATAAAGCACAGGAGTATAGATGACATGCAACTGTACAAGCAGAAACTCGTAGAAATCATAAATTTAGGACGCCTTTTTTGTCCAGAAAAAGTGACCATTGAATTCAGTGTTTAAGCCTAATGGTATTGAAGCACCAAGCTTATAGATCCACCTTTTTAAAAAAAAAAAAAAAAAAAAAAGACCTAGTCAAAGTCTTCTGGGGGGCAAGTTAAAGGTATAAATAACCTAACTTTAATCCCTTCACAGCAGCCTCTGTGGACCTTCTGAAAGTGCTTCGCTAGGGACTGTTCCGGTTCTTTCATTTTCCTAATATGCTCACCTATTTTTCCTTGTATAAAATGTATTGCAAGGACAAGTAAGCATATAGATGACCTTAGTGGAAGCACAATTGATCAAATCACCACTTCCATTCACATACATGTTTTGCAGTCCCCTGAGCCTGATTGACATTTTGGGAGCAATCCTTTGACCGTGCCACCATCAGCATCTGTCTTCTGGGATAGATTTGCGCACCTTAATGACCTATGGTTGTTGCAATATATCTACTAATTTGCACTGTACATCTTTCCTGAAACTACCATTATGGTTGCCTCCGGGGCGCTGAGTGTGCTGCAAGTCTCTGGAATTTGAGTGTAGTTATCTCCTTGCAGCAGTTTCCTTAGTGGATTAGCACTGGCACCTTTATAACATTTCAGTCTGGAAATGGGCATCTGTGACCTTTTTTGCTTCTTGGGTATTATTGTGCGAGGTTTCTGTAAATATACAGTGTGGTATTATTCGAAATGTATTAGCATCTTGTATATAAAGTCTTGTCACTGTCTAGCTAACTGCTTGACAGCTCTATTTGGGACCCACCCTCTGGATGCAGCCTTTTTTTTAATTTATTTTTTGTCTGGAAAATTTTAGTACCAAAAGCGGTAACCCTGAGCCACACTCTGGGTTACACAGCAGTATCCCTGTACTGTTGCTTAACTTGTTCCTACAATCCTACAGAAAAGAGGGGGGGATCTCGCGCCAAAAAAATATATACATAGATACATTTAAAAGTCCATATTTCTCCCAAGCGTCTTCCAGGACAGCCCATGAGACCTAGGGCTCCTCCTACCAGGACAGGAAACACGTCACCCCCACCAGATAAAAGGGCGGTCCTCCAGGCCCCATGTCAGTATTAGTGTTTCCTCCGGACGGGGGGTAACATGTTCCTGGAACTGGTTCCCCTAGGTAGTTGTCTTTGGAAGACGTGGACAACTTATTAAAGGCTATTATACAACTCGGGATAATGGAAGAGGAGGAGGTACAATTGTCTAAACATGACCTTATGTACAAAGGTGTGCACAAAAGAAATCTTTCCAGTGCACAGTTCCCACCTGAGAGAAAACCTTTCTTTTATGGTAACCTAAAAAGGTTTTCATTGGATGAGGATGCAGCGCAGCTGTGGAACAAAAAGCCAAAGTTAGACGCGCCTCTTTCAAAAGTTTTTTAAAGTTTCGGACCTAGCGTTTGAGTGGCACGCTTAAGGACCCGATGGACAAGAGAGGAGATATTTTTCTTCTTCACAGAGCCTGGGATTCAGCTATGGGAAAGCTCAAGCCGGCTCTTGCCTCCACTTGTGTAGCCAGAAACCTGGAAGAATGGCTTACACAGATACAAACCCATCTGTTGGCAGGTACCTCTAGGGAAGAGATTCTAAGATCCTTTCCTCTCCTTTTTAGTGATGTGGGTTATTTAGCTGATTCTTCCACAGTCGGTAAGAATGACGGCTAGGACTTCGGCCTTAGTGAAATTAACCAGAAGAAGACTTTGGTTTAAAACCTGGTCAGGCGATGCAGCCTCTAATTTGCGCCTATGTGGGCTTCCCCTAACAGGGGATCATCTTTTTGGTCCTGGGCTGCAGGAGGCACTGGAATGTACGGCCGATAGAAAAAAGGCCTTTCCAGAAAACGATAACAAGCAGACGGGCAGAAAATGTTTTCATGGCCAAAACAGAGTCCTAGAGAAAAGGACAATAGGCCCAAGAAGCATTGGACCGGGTACAATGGCAAAGGTAGAGGGGGTGTTTTGTTTAACACGCCTCAACAGCCCGCCAAGCCACAGTGACCAGCATCTTCCAGTGGGAGGAAGAATGAGGGCCTTTCTCCCACAGTGGGCAGCAGTCACTTCAAGTCCCTTCATCTAGTGGCAAATGGATACAGGCAGGAATTCCCTGCCAACCACCAGAGCGACTATTGGTCACCTCCTCCCAAAGATTGGGAGAAAGCGAGGGCTCTGGGTCTCCAGATAGAAGACTTGTTCGACCATAAAGTCCCGATTCCTGTTCCCTGCTCAGAACAGAACCAAGGGTTTTATTCCCATATTTTTGTTATCAGGAAACCTTCAGGAAAATATCGGCTCATTCTGAATCTTCGGTCTCTAGATCGATCAGGTACAAGCACTTCCGTATGGAGACAGAGTTCTCTATCAAAAACCTGCTTTACCCAAACTGCTTCGTGGCCACTTTGGACTTAAGGGATGCTTACCTGCATGTCCCGATCCACCCAGCATTCCAAAGATTCCTGAGAATAGCGGTCAAAAGGGGAACAGAAATCTGTCACTTTTCAGTTTTAAGCCCTCCCCTTCGGTCTGTCCTCAGCCCCATGCATCTTCACAAAAGTATTGGGGGAAGCACTGGCTCCACTAGGGTTAAAGGTGACAACTAGCATCCCTTACCTGGACGACCTATTAATAATGGCAGAGTCTTTCCAAAAATTACTGACAGATCTCCAGACTGTACAAGACTTCCTTGAATCCCTAGGCTGGCTGATAAACAGGGAGAAGTCTTCCCTAAATCCAGCCCAGAAGGTGAAGTTATTCTCCCAGAGAAGAAGGTCTCCAAGATGATACAAGCAGTTTCAGCTTTACAGACCAATCAGTCGGTCTTGCTGAGGGAAAATTTCACGAATGGTAGGTCTGATGACCTCATGTTTCCCTGCAGTACCATGGGCAAGATTCCATCAAAGAACATTGACAGATGTTTCTCCTGAGAAACTGGGATGGAAACGCAAGGTCTCTGGATTTAAGAGCTCTGTTACCTACCAAGGTAAAAAAAAGCTTGCGGTGGTGAACAAGTCTTCAACTAGCAAGAGGCCTGCCATGGTCCATTCCTGTATCCAAGAGGATCACGACAGATGCAAGTTCCTGGGGATGGGGAGCACACCTCAGCAACAAAGTCGAACAGGGAAATTGGTCCGGGAGAGAAGCAAGAGCCTCATCGAATCAGAGAGCTCTTAGCGGGTCAGAGAGCCCTGCAGGTTTTTCAGTCTGAAATCAGGGTTCACAATCTCCAGATCCTATCCGACAATATTGCGACAAATGCGTACCTCAACAAACGAGGCATGAGGAGTTGGATCCTTCAAGCAATTGCCCAGGAAATTTTGTCATGGGCAGAAGGGAATCTAGCCTCAATTACAGCAGTGCACCTGAAGGGGACGCAAGGTGGAGCGAGACAATTGGTCGCTTCATCCAGAGATTTTTGCAAGGGTTGTCCCGAAGCGAATCAGGGCAACCGCAAGACATAGGAGTTCTTTCCTCTAAACCCAGAGGATCAATCACTGGGGATCAATGCCTTGGCGAATCCGTGGCTATTCGACCTCTGCTACGCCTTTCCGCCGATCTGACTTATTCCGGAGGTGCTCCGGAAGTTTCTCAGAGAAGAAACAGACCTTATTCTGATCACCCTCTTTTGGCCCAGGAGGTCATGGTTTTCTCTCCTATAGACTCTAGTCTCGGAGCCTCCACTGAGGCTTCAGAAGAAGGAGGTCTTGCTATCACAGGGTTCAGTCACACACCCACAGGTGGTTTCCTTAAACTTGATGGCCTGGTATCTAAAGAAAAGATACGGAAGGCTCAGGAATTTTCTGACAAAGTAATCAAGATTCTGGTGAATTGCAGAAAACCAATCACTAGAGCCTTATATTCCAAGGTTTGGAAAGTTCAATTCATGGTGGTCTGGAAATCAAAGATCAACGCGTGATGTGTCCTCTTTTTCGGAATCTTTTCAAGAGTGTCGACAAGGGTCTTTCAGTTAGTACCTTGAAGGTACAGACGGCAGCTATCAATGTTTTCCTTCAGTTTTCCCTTTTGGAAAATCCCACGGTAGCCAGATTCTTCAAATCCATTTCTAGGGCCAGGCCAGTAGTGGTAAGAAGTTGTCCAACTTGGGACCTGTCCCTGGTACTTCAAACTCAGGTAGAGTTTCCTTTTGAGCCCTTAAGAGGATATTTTTATTAAGTTACTTATTTTAAAAACTATCTTTTTGGTAGCAATTACCTCAGCTCGTAGAGTAAGCGAGTTACAGGCCTTATCAGTGAGGGAGCCATTCCTCACGATTTTGGAGGATCGAGTAGTTTTAAATACTGATCCAGGTTTTTTGCCTAAGGTAGCCAGTACATTCCACAGATTGCAGGACATTGTACTGCCATCCTTTTTTTGTAGTTCGCCACAGGGCGACCAAGAAAATAAGTTTATTTTTATTTTTTTTAGACGTGAGAAGAATCCTTCTCTAGAGGTCACCAAGACTTTTAGGAAGACAAATGCTTTATTTGTCCTTTTCAGGTATGCACAAGGGTAAGAGTGCATCTAAAGCAACATTGGCTAGATGGGTAAAACTAGCCATCTCGGAAGCTTACAAAATTAATGAAGTTCCTACACCTTTTTGTCACGGCGCATTAAACGAGAGCTTTGTCTGCGTCTTGGGCTGAGAGGGCTGGCGCCTCTTCGGAACAAAATTTGCAAGGCTGCCACATGGTCCAGTTATTCGACCTTCATTAAACATTACCGCCTGGATCTGCTATCTGCTCAAGAACAGGCGTTTGGTCGAAAGGTCCTTCAGGCAGTTGTCCCACCCTAGACTGGTAAGTTCTGGCTCATCGTCTCATGGGCTGTCCTGGAAGACGCTTGGGAGAAAAGCTGAGTTAGGCTTACCGGTAACTCCTTTTCTGAGAGTCTTCCAGGACAGCCGGATTCCCACCCGGTTTTGTATGGAAGTTATGTGTATTATGCATATGTTTTTCAGGGAAGTCCTACGGTTCTCGAGAAGACTGACATGGGGCCTGGAGGACCGCCCTTTTATCTGGTGGGGGTGACGTGTTTCCTGTCCTGGTAGGAGGAGCCCTAGGTCTCATGGGCTGTCCTGGAAGACTCTCAGAAAAGGAGTTACCGGTAAGCCTAACTCAGCTTTTCTCATTGCTCTCCAGCCTCAGCGCTGGGTTCCTTGGCACCCTCTCATGTAAGCAGGCATTTGGCATTTTGTATTATATTGATTTTATTAAACGGGATTACACTATTGCCGTTTTATCCTCGTTCCTACATATACTGATCCAAGCCCACTTGTGTTTTATATATCAGGACTGTTCTAGCCCTGTTTACTCTGGATTTAGCACATTTTAAATTTTTCTAATGTTTAACGTTGCAATACTTGGCACATTCACTGTGGACATTATTTTAATTATTTTCATTCACGTTTTGTTTTATTGGATGAACTTTCGTTGATTTTTATCACTTGTGCCATTATTTTAGATTTATAGGTAGGCTGGTGTTATATTCATACATTATTTTGTTTATTTAATATTTTCTTACTTTTCTTAATCTTATTAGCGCTCCCATCAATATATTTTTATTTATATATTTGTTACTACAATCCCCTGATTTTCGGCCATATCCTCTGGTCGATGCAGCGTTTGCAGGGAAGGGAACCTGGAAGATTATATATATATATATATATATATATATTTATATTATTATTATTATTATTATTATTATTATTATTATATTTAGAAATGTTCAGGTTTTTTGTTTATTGAATCACAATTTATATCTTAAACATATATTTATGATTTATTCACAGCAATTTTTTTCTGGACTCATTTTTATTTGGTGTCTGTATCATTTTGTGTTGCAGCTAGCCATTGGTTCTTTCTAGCGCAGTCTTTTATTACTTTAAATATTCTACCTGGTGCATGCAGATATATGTGATAGGTTGAACTCCTTTGTTTATGGCACATGCAGTTAAAATGTGAGTAAACCACAAGTAATTTTTCTTTTTTGAACAGTACCGGCTTGGAGACTGAGAGATCAATGAGAGAAATCGAAGAGCGAAAAGTTCGCCAGGAAGAACGGTAAATAAAGTGTTAGTTACCTATGGGCAGCCAATTGTACAAACGACTTAATGCAGAATCCGAAGATGCACACATAAAAGTTGGCTATGCCTAAACTAATTTTCTTCAAAGGAGGACTAAACTCTGCAAACTGCTCAGAAAAAAAACCCCGAAAACTAGTAACCAATGTTTGCTTCTGGTGTTCCTGAAGCTGAGCCGTCCCTAATTTTGACTCGCCCTAGGTTTTTTTTTTTTCTCTGCAGTCTGTGTGGACATTGCCATTTTGATAGAGGCAGGACATCCTTGTGTCAGAACCTCAAGTGAAAACAATGAGTACCACAGTAGTTGCATCACCAAATCACACTTCAAATCTTGAGACTAGCAGTCAGGGAAAGGGGTGCCTTGCATGATCTCAAATTTTAAATATAAAGCTATACGGAAGTGTCCTGGCACACCAGGAAGTGCACTGCTATTTTTCAAGAGGAATTCCAGAGGTTCCTTTCTCGGAGTGCTGCTTTTTTTTTTTTTTTTTTTTTTCTTTCAGGTGTGTATGTATGTGTGTGTGTGTGTGTGTGTGTGTATATATATATAATTTTTTTTTTTTTTTTTTCGTAGTTATAACAGATGGGTAGCACTAATTTAGTAGCTTGTAGTATATCAGTGTATCTAAAAAATTATTATTATTTTTTTTCTAGGAGGACTGAAATGAAGAGCAGGCATGATGAAATAAGGAAAAAATATGGTAAATGTTTTTTTTTTTTTTTTTTTTTAATGCACCACACTATGGGGGGGGAAATGGTCCATTTACTTGTTTTTCGTCACTGGAAGTATATCTAAGTTTCTGACTATTTGTTGTCGCCATTCACTTTGCTTGTGCCTTTTTTTTATTTATTTTTTGTCCCTTTTTAATGTTTTTTTTTTGCAAAGTGATTGCTTTGAATCCTATTGCTCCTTGTACATTTGGCACCTTCAAATGAGTATTTGTTTGCATGTCAACACAGGCCTATCCTGATCCTGCCTAATTATTTATCTTCACAAATGATTTAGACACTTGGGTTCATTATAAATTCATATCAATATTAAGTGTTAGATGGGAATGTCAGTTCATTCTTTAAATACTGTATGGTAATTGGGTTTTTCTTAAACTGGGGGGGGGGGAGTGTGACGCATTAATTTAAAACATCAATAGTTGCTTTCTTGTGTAGTTCAAAACCTTAATTGGTCCTCTAATACAGTGGTCATCAACCCTGTCCCCAGGGCCCACTAACAGGCTAGGTTTGCAAGATAGCTGAAATACATCACAGGTGATGTCATTTGCTGCTCAGATTGCAGTATTCTAGTCTGCATCTCCCCAAGGTAATGCATAAAACCTGGCCTGTTAGTGGGCCCTGAGGACAGGGTTGATTACCATTGCTCTAATAGACCTAGATTTAGTCAAGACAAGTCAAATGTCAATTCTATAGCATGCATTGTGTAAGCATTCTGCAGCTGCATATTTGTAGAGGTGCAATATATATTTGGGCCGCTGTTCCTAGACCCCATGCCAAGATACCACTTAATTTTATTGCGATCGGAAATGGGAGTGAGCAGAATATTCCCCTGACATCAATATCCCAGCAGGCATCTGATGCTGAAAGAAGGGTACCTAGGTACTGTCATGTATGAGAAAGCTTTGATCTAAATATAGTCTCCAATAGACCAACTTTGATTAAAGCGGAATTAACCATTTAAGACCCGGACCATTATGCAGGTTAAGGACCTTGCCCCCTTTTTGCGATTCGGCACTGCGCTTTAACTGACAATTGCGCGGTTGTGCGACGTTGCTCCCAAACACAATTGCCGTCATTTGTTTTCCCACAAATGGAGCTTTCTTTTGGTGGTATTTGATCACCTCTGCGGTTTTTATTTTTTGCGCTATTAAATAAAATAGAGCGACAATTTTAATTTTTTGGGGATATTTATAATTTTTTTTTTTTTTTTTTTTTAAGCTGATACGTATTCTACCTATTTTTGGTCAAAAAAAATTCTAAATAAGCGTTTATCGATTTTGGTTTGCGCAAAATTTATAGAGTTTACAAAATGGGGGATAGTTTTATTGCATTTTTATTTTTTTACTACTAATGGCGGCGATCAGCGACTGCAACATTATGGCGGACACATCGGACAATTTTGACACATTTTTGGGACCATTGTCCTTTTCACGGCAAAAAGTGCTGTAAAAACACTGTTTACTGTGAAAATGACAATTGCAGTTATGGAGTTAACCACTAGGGGGCACTGTAGAGGTTAACTGTGACCTCCATATGTGTTTCTAACTGTAGGGGGGCGTGGCTGGATGTGTGTCTTCTTTAATAGAAGATTATCACTGCTACAATGAAGAACTGGGAAGGTGTTTACACACACCTCTCCCCGTTCTTCAAAAAATGTGCCTCTAGTTTTTACGCTTGTTTTTAAACTGGTTTCATGTTTCTGTGAAGTACAAAACAAACAAATCCAGGGCAGTGTTTTGTTTTTAATATGAATCTGATTGGTTCTGAGGAGTTTTAGACACACAGCTTGGACCACAGTGAAAAGCTGCCATGAGATTTTTCATAAGGAGCCAGACAAGCAGGAAGTGTGGAGATCAGAATTACAGCAACTTCAAAGCAAAAACGAACAATGAAAACAGTACTGTATTAAGATAAAGGAAGCTATTTAGCTAATGTTTTCCTTTAGTGACCATTTAAAGAGGGTTTTTAACTTTGATGCATTTTCTGCATTGAGGTAAACCTTTTTCCTGTTGGCCCCCCTGGCATACTTGCCTGACCCAACAATGTGCCCATCTGAAGCGGCATTGCTTTTCTCTCCCTCTATCCTCACGGGAGGAAGAACCAGGATATTGACTGAGGATCCTAGAAACCTAGAGCAGGTAAGAATGACATGTGTTAGGGGAAAAAAACAACAACTTTACAATCTAATGTTTCAGAGTGACAACTTCACAGGAGGTCTTCAGGCTTTGTTTGGTTTCATGATGGAGGTCTAGATTTTTCAAGAATCAAAAAATCTGCACAGATGTGCGACCTTTTTAGTTATCCGTGCTAAAGGCAGAAAATGTGTCCAAATTTATAGCAAAAATTTGAAATCGAAGTCTGCTCCATTTACTACACATACTGATAGAAAATGGGTTAGCAACATATAGGTGAGTATTTGAATCTACGGTGTAGGCAACATGCACACTTAATTTCATCTTACTAACCCTGTATTAAGTGCTGAATTGTATGCACTAAAAAGTTGAAATGGGTCCAAGTTTGTCGTGTGTTTTTTTTTTTTTTTTTTTCTTCAATAGGAGTGCACTTTTTTTTTTTTTTTGTATATAGATGGGTATAGAGCTGGAAAGGCCTGTTTCCTCTTCCGCAACAACTCCCCCCTCCCACACACATATTACATAAACGGATCCTGTTTTGTCTCGTTCTGTATGTCATGAATTGCATTGCTGATCTGTTTCTGCTTCATAGCTTGTATATGGCGGGGTGACTGAGGGGTCAGTTTGCTACAATGCTTCTTGTGGTAACTCCAGGGTAGAAGTGGTCATTCTTCAGCTCCCTGTGGATGCCAGAAGATTCTACAGTTAGGTGATGGATTGTAGTTTTGTTTTATGCACTGCAGTTTTTTTAAGCTTACAGTATATACAATGTGACAATCCAATGGGTTTTACCCCAGCGGAACCCCTAAAATGTTAAGGTCTCTGAAAAAAAGTCCAATCGGCAAACTTCCTTACATTCTCCATTCAGATGTCATATTTAGTATGCCAGCTTGTTCTGTGTCTTAGAAGGGTAAGCAAGGTAAAGGCCGTTACCACTGTCGGGAAATCTGTAAAAAAAAAAAAAATGAAGTTAAGAGCCCGAGCTCTTTAGGCATATACATTTTCTCTAGATCTGTAGTATTTGGCTGGAATTTCCAATTCCATTTAGTTTACTAATGTTGGAGTAGTGAGCCTGACCTGCCACCTAGTGGTAAAGCCATACCTCTACACAAGCTATTGCAAGTTTGCTGCACCTAGTAACCAGACTGCTTGGAAGCTGAGTGGTTTCAACAAGTTTTCTTGTTGCACTTTTTTTCCCATACAGAAGTCCTAATTTCGTTTGGGATCATTTCTGTTTTAAACATTCTGATGTCAATTTATCTTTTCACTTGCTATCCCCATTTCTTGTGTGTAGTTTGTGGTTTTTTTTCTTTTTTTTTTCTTTTGAGAAATGTAATTCCTAATTTTTTATTTAATTTTTCCTCTTCTAGGCTTGTTTAAAGAAGATAATCCTTATACGAAGTTTGATAATTAAGTTTGGAAGCCTGTTGCCAACTTCTGTGGACTGTCAAAGTGATTCTCATACGTACCAATTCTTATTTAATCGTTGTCTCCAGTGGGTGGCCCACTGAGCCAGTGCTTGTATAAATCTATAAAGTGCCTAATATTTTCCATCTTTTTACATTTGGGTGTTTTTAATATTAAAGCAAAAGTTGGTGATATGTGGCAACCCATTTCAAGCTGACACTAATGGACTGCTAAAAGTGATCTGTGACTGGTTACTGTGGGTTCCTGCATATCGGTAACATATGTTCAGTAAGTGTTCTAGATCAAACATGCTAATAAGTCCCTAGCAGCCTTCATTAATTTAAAGTGGTTGTAAACCTGACATGAAAAATGAACAAAGCACATCCCACTGTCCTAGTGCTGAAGTGTGTGACAGATCCTTGCTCCCTGCTTCCAGAGCTTAGAAATGCTTTGTGAAATCTGAGCATTAGGAGGCTGTAGAGAGGTGCAGATAAACAGATACAGCTTGTGTATCAACTGAGGGTATATATGGGGATGGTTTACAACCACTTAAAAGAACATCGCAAACTTTGTTGCTTGAACTTCTGAACATGGGCAGCCATCTATGTACTCATCTGTTCAGTTTCTTGGTAGTTTGGAGGTGACTCATGATTCAGGTTTGGCTCACACTGCTGTGACTTGGGATCTGACTTGTGAGACCCTAAGTTGGTGATGGCTAACCTTGGCACCCCAGATGTTTTGAACTAAATTTTCCCTTGATGCTCATGCACTCGGCAGTGTATTTGAGCATCATGGGGAAATATAGTTCCAAAACATCTGGGGTGCCAAGGTTCACCATAACTGCCCTAAGTTGTGTGAAATCCTGTTTTGGTCAATGAGGGTGATCTTGGCACTACTGAAGTCACTCTGACTTTAGAAAAGGTTTGTGTATTCAAAGACTTATACCTGACTTGTGCTCATAGACTTTAATGGAATTTGCCTCAAAGTCAGATCTCATCTTAATTGATGTGATTTGGATCCGACATTGCAGGAAGATTACACAGGCATTTCCTGAAGTTGCTTCAAAGTCGCACTGTAAGTCACAAGACATTCAGGTCGCAGCAGTGTGAACCGAAACTTGGGCTTAAAATTATTTATAGATGTATATTGACATTTTATTCAAAGATCTGATTGCTAAGTAACGGTACTTGTCAATATTTTAGCTACTGGAAGAAAATGAGAAATGTATGTGAAGGCTCTTTCTTGCCTCCCGCATTGGTAACAGAGTTAATTTTACCAGAGCTAAGATGTATATAGGTATAGATTTGTTGGTTTTTGTGTGTTTGTTTTTCTCCTATTGTAACACTCCAGTCATAGTATAGTTTTGCTTACAGCTGGTTATAATTAGTGCAATGTAAAATGACTTCAGTGCAAAGTGTCTGAGCGTAGAACTTTGCATTTCCAACCTAGCAACCAAATCAATTTCTCACTTATCTGCTCTGGTGAGAATATGTAAGGTGAATACCGATTTGATAGAAACGGTCTCAAAACACTTCATACATGAGGCTTAATAAATTATTGTGTTGAAAAGCAGGCTTCTGTATGAGTCTCAAGAACAGTAAGACCATCTGATAACATTTTCTTGACAGACCAAGTGTCTCATGAGATTCCTTTTTTATCTCTATAGTGGAGTTGCCCTATCCTTTCCATATACTGAGGGTGAAAACTAAGATCCCTGGAATTGAGGGGGTATAGGAAAAGGGGGTTCCCTTCTGCATGGTTAAAGCTGGACTCCAGAAAAACAGTAAATTATACATTTGAAATGCATAATTGTGAATTGTACAAACATGTCTCTTATTGGCTGCTTTTGTAATTACTTGCATTCATCTGTCAGGCTGCAACACTACATGACCAAGAAAATAACTCCACTGGTTTCCTTGCTCAGTTTTGCAGTTTTCCAAGTCACCTGTCTTCTCACTAGACATCCAATTGGCAGTATGCTTGTTGCCATATCTATACCTTCAATATTGTTTACTGGGCAATTGGTCAGTATCACCGCACTGCTGAATTGTGCAGATTGCTGGTTTACTTTTACAGCTTCCTTTGTCACCTTAATAATTTTGATTCTCATTTTGATTCACACATCTCTACAGACCATGCATAAAACAGCTGGGAATTCCTTTTGTATGTAAAATAGCTTGCATATACCAATCGGCCATAACGTTGTTCGACACAAATTACTAGTGCGCTACTATGCGCCTAAATAAGTGATTGCTGCCGCTAACTTATAAGTGTGTTCACATAGTGTAGCACTGCGCAATATTTACAAATATCTCTAAAGGTGCAAAAAAGTTGAAACCAAAATCTTATGACATGTGTAAACATTAATCACTGAAGTGTTAAACAAATTATGACCAATCCCAGTTATGTAAAGAGTTAAGTTTCATATATGAAAGCAAACCATATTTCATATAAAATTTTGATTTGGTTAACAGCACTGGGATTTTGGTCAATTTTTGTTTTCAACGTTTCAGTGATATATAAAGATTTTGGATTGGTGGGTAAAACACTGGGATTTTGGTTTCCACTTTCCTTTGCTATTTTAGATATATGTAAATCATGTGCAGCAACTAGTTTTATTCGAGCAATTGCATTATGACCACCCGCCATAACCTGGTGAGGAAAGGATTCCACTAGACCAGTGATGGCAAACCTTGGCACCCCAGATGTTTTGGAACTACATTTCCCATGATGCTCGTGCACTGTTAAGCATCATGGGAACTGTAGTTCCAAAACCTCTGGTGCCAAGGTTTGCCATCACTTACACAGCATCTCATTTAGACGTCTAGTGCAGCATCTGGCACCAAGTTTGTTTGTAGAAGGTCCTCTTTATGTCCTGTAAGTTGCAATGTGGGGCCTCCATAATTTGATGCATTTTTCCAGCACATCCCACTGAAGCTGGTTTGGATTGAGATCTGGAGAGTATATGCATTTTGAATTTGCTCTGCTTTCCCTGGAGTTTTGCTAAAGCAGAAATGCCATTTTTTTTTTTTTGGTTGCCCTTGCTGTAGTGCAGATATCACATGATGGTGTGCACAGCTCTGAAATTCCAGTGCTTTAATAAACATTTTTCAATTTTTTTACTAAAGGCTTTAAATTTGTATTGTATCCATAGCTTTTGATTTTTATATACTGTATTCCTGGTGCCTTTCTCTTACCAAATGACTAACATTTAATAATAAGCTTGATCAAATAAGAGGGCTGCTTATTTTAGTAATGGCATTTATACTAGGTTACTTGTATTTTTGTATACCCAATTTCAATAAAAACTAGGGAGTTTTTTGTTCTCTTAACCCTCCCCCAGATTTTACAAATGTGCATGTCTTTGAAATAAACTGTTAAACATTTCTGAATTTATGCACCAAGATGTTTGCCTATTCCTTGCATTAGCAAACTTTGTATCTTACGGTAATGGACAAATTGCATGACTTGAAGCTGTTTTAAAACTGTTGCTATTGGCATATGTCCCACAATCTCCTAAAAATTGCATAAAAGAAGCTACTCAAACTTTTGAAATCTGATATTTTTTGGTTTTAATAATTACTTTTTTTTTTTTTTACAGAAGGCGATGGGTAAGGTTTATGTAAGTGTTGAGGGTGGGGGGTAGAATGTAGAATTTTATAGGAACATTTGTATCATAATTGGAATAGTGTGTAGTAAATGGACTACGGGGGTAATTCATATTTGTATATTTCAGAATGAAAACAGGGGGGAGGGACCAACTAGATAGAGACAGTAAAGCTGCTTGACACTAAACTGGTCTATACTATATCGATCAATATGGGTTTGGTTGGGATTTTCAAGGTACTTGTAGAGAGACGTATATCATATAAAAATAAATTTATTACAAAAAGAACAATACATCAATAATAAAAAGATGGGACAGGCCCCACAGTTCGGACACAGTAAGGTGTTTGTTAAGATGACACAAAACAAAGCAAAACCGTATTGGTCAGATGCGTGGAGCCAATCTGCGACCTCGACCGGTTTCGCGGTTGATACCGCTTCTTCAGGAGGATCTACATAAAATACATATATTTATGAAGGACAAGCAAAATTTACATAAATGTACACATTTTAAGAAACAGCAAGACCAGTGTTAGACTGACTGGGAAGATATACTCACATGGGATGGCAGGTGGCCCGGAATGAGCAGACAACAAACGTGTCCCCCAAACAAACAAAGAATACAAAGTGGCTCGCGCCGGGGAAGCTGACAAAAAGCTCTGAAGGGTAAAAAGTTGCAAAAAATAATGCTTTTAGGTATGCAGCAAATAAAGGTAATAAGGGACACCACGGGAGGGGGGGGGGGGTTGGGGGAAGGGGAAAAAAAAAGGGACTAGGTGAGAAAAGGACCTAGTCCCTTTTTTTTTCCCCCTTCCCCCAACCCCCCCCCCCCTCCCGTGGTGTCCCTTATTACCTTTATTTGCTGCATACCTAAAAGCATTATTTTTTGCAACTTTTTACCCTTCAGAGCTTTTTGTCAGCTTCCCCGGCGCGAGCCACTTTGTATTCTTTGTTTGTTTGGGGGACACGTTTGTTGTCTGCTCATTCCGGGCCACCTGCCATCCCATGTGAGTATATCTTCCCAGTCAGTCTAACACTGGTCTTGCTGTTTCTTAAAATGTGTACATTTATGTAAATTTTGCTTGTCCTTCTTCATAAATATATGTATTTTATGTAGATCCTCCTGAAGAAGCGGTATCAACCGCAAAACCGGTCGAGGTCGCAGATTGGCTCCACGCATCTGACCAATACGGTTTTGCTTTGTTTTGTGTCATCTTAACAAACACCTTACTGTGTCCGAACTGTGGGGCCTGTCCCATCTTTTTATTATTGATGTATTGTTCTTTTTGTAATAAATTTATTTTTATATGATATACGTCTCTCTACAAGTACCTTGAAAATCCCAACCAAACCCATATTGATCGATATAGTATAGACCAGTTTAGTGTCAAGCAGCTTTACTGTCTCTATCTAGTTGGTCCCTCCCCCCTGTTTTCAAATATTTCGGGATGCTGGTACATTTTAAATTTATTATCCGAAATTGAATAACTGAGACTATACTTTCCCTTTTTCACTATATTTCAGAATGGTTGATTTCCAAACATAAAGGAATGCTGGAAAGTTGTAATTAAATGCGCTAGATAGTGCAGGGATGATTAGATTTCGTAAGTTATTGTCGGGCACCATAAACCAGTGCAGTTAATCACGCCTTTAATGAAATGGCAAAAATAACCAGTCAAACGTACTAAAGCATAAGCCAGGGGTTGGATGCCAGAGCAGGTAATCGAGTGAACTGGGGTCAGGAAACCAAAAATTAGGAATTGAATGCAAAGTCATACACAGGACAGAATGCATAAGAAAAGCATAGACCATGCAAAAGCAAGGAGGAAATTATCTAAGCTGCTTTATATGGCAAAAAAGGCTGGTTGTAGGCTTGACTTGAGAGGCAGGGTAATGGTAACCAGGTGAGTCACTGAGGTAACAAGTGGCTGGTAATTAACCGACTTCTGAGCCCTAAAAGCAAAAATTTTAGGTTTTTTTTTTTTTTTTTTTTTTTGCATTCAATGCCTACTTCCAAAGTCATACACACAGGAAGGAATGCATGTGAAAAACAGACCATGCAAAAGCAAGGAGGAAATTGACTAAGCTGCTTTATATGGTATAAACAATATTCATGGATTTGGGGTATTTTCACCAAAGAAATGTAGCAGAATACAATTTGGCCTAAATTTATGAAGAAAGATTACATATTTGCAAAAATTTTATTAAGAATTAAGAATTTTTCAAAATCTTCAGTTTTTTTTTTTTTTTTTTTTTTATTTGGCAAAAAAAAAAAAAAATAGTGGTGATAACCACCTAAAGAGAGCTCTATTTGTATGGAGAGGGTTTTTCCGTCTTTCATGAGACAAGTATTGCATGACCATACAACAAAAAGCTGAAAATTGGCCTGGGCAGAAAGGGGGTAAAAGTGCCCAGTATTTAAGTTATTAATGACCCTTTTGAATGTTATTTCATTACAAAGCTATAAAAAAAATATGCTTTCATGTTTTTTTTTTTTTTTTTTTCAGATATAAAATTGGATGTGTTTTATTAGATGTTTCTGGAAAACTTGCACTTTAGTGCAAACCCACATCATAAGATGCCCATTTTTAGTTGGAAGATGAGGTTGCAATGAGTAAATGGATACCTAACATTCCACATTTTAAAAATTTCCTCAAACTACAGTGCCCAAAAATCACCATAGGTCAGTGATGGCGAACCTTGGCACCCCAGATGTTTTGGAACTACATTTCCCATGATGCTCTTGTACTCTGCTGTGTAGCTGAGCATCATGGGAAATGTAGTTCCAAAACATCTGGGGTGCCAAGGTTCGCCATCACTGCCATAGGTGATTTAAAAGCTGATACGGCGCATCTATTTGGTTATTTGGGAGAATGCAATTATTTCATCCCCTGCAGATTTTTGTAAGTTTCCCCACTTACAAAGAACTTGAGGGTCTATCGTTCTTATAGGTGTATTTTTTTTTTTTTTTAAATGGTGGAGACAGAATATCAACCAAAAAACAAAACTACTGTGTTTGCCGGCGTATAAGACAACCTCCTAATTTTCCAGCTAAAATGTTGGTTTTGGGATATACTCACTGTATAAGATGACCCCCCCCCTTTCCTACTAGTCATGCCTCGACGATCCCGTACATTATCCCTGACAGGCACAATCTGTCGGACCGTGGCCGTCCATTTTTTAAAAGCCGCGCCTCCTCGTGCTGTTTTGTGATAGGCGGAACACTCGGCTTCCCAGCAGACACTGTGTTCCACCTATCACATATGCCCTCTCGTCCGAGGACAAGAGGGCATTCGTGATAGGCGGAACACTGAACAGAGGCTCTGCTGGGAAGCTGAGTGTTCCGCCTATCGCCAAACAGCATGAGGAGGAGGCTCTGCTTTTGAAAATCGGACGGCCGCGGTCTGACAGTCTGCATGTTGGGTTACTGGTGTATAAGATGACCCCTGAGTTTTTTTTTTTTTAAGAATTTCATGGGTAAAAGCCGTCTTATAAGCCGGAAAATACTGTGTACAAATGTTATAAATTGAGTTGCAGTTCAGTGAGTAAAATTTAAGTATTTGATCCCCAAGCAAAACTTGACATGGTACTTCATGGAGAAACCTTGTTGGCAAGCAGAGGATAAGACTTTTTTCTTGAAGTTGGTGAGCAGGTTTGCACACATCTCAGGAGGAATTTGGATACACTGTTCTTTACAGATCTTCTATAAATTCCTAAGGTTTCTTGGCAACTCAATTTCAGCTCCCTCCATAAATGTTCTATAGAATTAAGGTCTGGAGACTGGCTAGGCCACTCTGGCCTTTTTTTTTTTTTTTTAATGTGCTTCTTTTTGACTCCTTTGTTGCCTTGGTGGTATGTTTTGGGTCATTGTCATGCTGAAAGACCATTCATGACCCATCTTCGGTGTTCTGGCTGGAGGGCAGAAGGTTCTCGTCCAAGATATTACAATACATGGCCCCCTCAATGCAGCAAATTCGGTCTATATGCTTTAGGGCTGTTTCTCTGCAAAGGGTGATGTTTCTACCTCTTTGCTTGACTGTAGGGATAGTGTTCTTGGGGTCATAGTTAGTCATGCCAATGAACATCAAAATGATTCAGAGAAGGATTGGGAGAAAGTGCTGTGCTCAGATGAGACCAAAATTGAGCTCTTTGGCATTAACTTGACTAACCATGTTTGAAGGAAGAAAAATGCTAACTATGACCCTACACCATCACTGCAGTCAAGCACAGTGGTGGAAGCCAGATGCTTGGCGGCTTTTTCTCAGCTAAAAGTACAGGCTGACTTTACCACATTGAGGTGCCAATGGGCGGAGCCGTGTATTGTAAAATCTTTAATGAGAACCTTCTTCCTTCCAGCCAGAACTCAGAAGATGTGTTGTGGCTGGGTCTTCCAGTGTGAAAATGACCCAGAACAGACCGCAACAAAGGAGTGGCTCAAGAAGTGCATTAAGGTTATAGAGGGGCCAAGTCGGTCTTAATACTGCAGAAAATTTATGGAGGGAGCTGAAATTTTGAGTTGCCAAATGCCAGCCAAAAAACATTACAGATTTGGAGAAGATCTGTGAAGAGTAGACCAAAATCCCTCTTGAGATGTGTGCAAACCTGGTCACCAACTACAAGAAACGTCTTGCCTCTGCTTGCCAACAAGGGTTTTTCCTCCAAGTACAAAGTCGGTTTTGCTAGGGGATCAAATGCTACTTTTACTCACTAAGCTGCAATTTAATTTATAGCATTTGTTTTTTCTGGATTTTTGTTTGATAGTCTATCATTTTAAAATATACCATTTTGCTAAAAATGATAGACTCTTAATTTCTTTGTGTGTGAGCGACAAACTTATATAGTGAACCAGTGGCGGTTCGTCCATAGAGGGCGCTAGAGTGCCGCCTCCTCTGGCTCTTAACACCACTGAGTCTAATAACATAGATTCATGCACGAATCTATGTTATTATCGCCGCTGTTATTCAGATGGTCGGCGCTCATGTCCGGCCATCTGAATAACGCCGGCTGGTTGGCTGGAGGGAAATGTCTATCGGAGCCAACAGCTCTGATAGGCTTTCCCAGTACAGCCCTCGGGTCCCGGAAGCTTCTCCTCGGAGCGCACAGACTGTACGCCCCTTGGATAAGATGACAGGCGTCTCACCCAATCAGGTTGGCTGGTTCTGTCTACCGGTAACCTGATTGGCTGAGATGCCTGTCAGTCATCGAGGGCAGGAGAAGACATCGTGGGACGTGGATGCCTGACTCCAGTAAAGGTAAGTGCTGGGCGGGGGGGGGGGGAAGAGAGAGCAATTTACAGGGCACAGTGGGGAAAATTGGCACAGCAACAACCATGGGCACAGTGGTGACAATGGATGGCACAGTGGCTGGTTTAATGGCACCGTGGTGACAATGGATGGCACAGTGGCTGGTTTAATGGCATGGAACAGTGGTGATGATGGATGGTACAGTGGCTGTGTTTGGGCACAGTGAGACTGCAATTATTTTTCCTTTGCGCCCCCCAAAAATTTTGCGCACCAGCCGCCACTGTAGTGAACTGATTTGCCTCAGGGCAGACTTACAAAATCTGCAGTGGATCAAATCTTTGACCCACTGTAACTAGGCGCTCTTGTGCTAGAATTATGCTCTCTAACATTTGTGGTGGACCTGTGATATACATGTGCACCCTGGGCTTGTGTTTGTGAAGGGTAATGGAGGTTTTGGCAAGTTTTCTTTTAATGTGATTGCTATCACAAGGGGTTAATAAAATCCTATGCGATGGCATTGGGCAGATGCTGTACTCTTTTTGGAGAAATTGGAGCCTAATGTCTTCCCTTCAGACCATCTAACCAAGCCCAGATTAGCTTGGCTAGTTGGTGGTCCTGCCAGGAAAGTGCATATGAAACTGACTTAACTGCTGGTTTCATTGGATGCATGTGCCTTGATATCACTGCAGTTTCTTTCTCCCCGCTGGTGGATATGTTCCCATACGTTGGTAAGCAGGAGTGTGGGCTGATGCGGGAGGGGTGCACATTTCCACATGTTGAAACCAGAAACATTCTATTTTATGTGATAGACCAACACAAAGTGGCACATAATTGTGAAGTGGAATGAAAAATGATAAATTTGTTTTTTCTCGTACATCACGGGACACAGAGCGGCATATTCATTACTATATGGGTTATATGGAGTACCTTCAGGTGTGGACACTGGCAATCTCAAACAGGAAGTCCCCTCCCTATATAACCCCCTCCCCTAGAGGGAGTCCCTCAGTTTTTTCGCCAGTGTCTTAGGTGTTGGTCACGGAATAGCTTTGCTCCACATCCTTGGGATTAAGGGCGGGCTAACTGGATCTGTCCAAGGAGCCTCAGTGCCAAAGTGGACAGTACCCGGGCCCCAAACCGTGGGGTTTTGCCTATAATGCTCCTCTTTGGAGGGCTGGACCCTGGGCCCAGGACTTGGAGTTTGTAAAAACCATAAGTTCCTGTTTGCCAGGGTGCTATATAGGTCCAGGACAGTGGGTACCTTCATAGGACCCCAGGGCCTGAAGGTCTACTACGCTACCCACGGAGATGGGAGAAGATTGGATCAGTTTGCTGGACAAACATCCTGCAGCATGGAGCAGGTAAGGGGGAGCCTGCGGGACTTGGTTCGACAGCAGGCTCTCCGGGGTAACCTAAAAGGGGGGACAGCCTAAGTATGCTCTGCATGGGCAACCTTGCTCACTATGTCTAAGAGAGACAGGATGACACCTTTTTCCCCCATCACTAGGTTCCCCTGTCTAAGAATGTGTTGCTAGCTAACCTGCTGCTTTCTTCCTAGGACTAGTAAGGATCCCTAGGGGCCTTTTGGAGTCCTACCTGGCCGGGGGTTTGAATCTGCCGCCTGTTTCTGCAGTCCTGGGTCTCCAGCAGCGCGGCTCCTCCATGTTCCTCCTGTTCCGGCATACGCGCGCGTGCGCGCGCACGTCTTATAGACGTTTTTCGCGCCGTTGAGACAGGAGGGCGGGGGGGCGTGCCTGCGGCGTCATACAGGGGCGCGCCTTGTGCTGTTATAGATCAGCAGGCAATTTCAGTGCTCAGTCTGAGGCTGATTTCAGAAGGAGAGGATGCAGAGCGGCAGAACAGTGACTCCCGGTGGCGGAAGAGGGGTAGTACATGCTGGACTTTGTTCCAATGCCTTTTTTGTTAAGCCAAGAAATCCCCCTTTTTGCATACAGGTTGGAGGCTGGCAAACTAAGTTTGGGGTCACTGTATGTTTCTAAAAAAGAAAATATATATAATATATATTTAAAAAAAAAAAAAAAAGAGAAAAACCATACGAGATCCCATCAGTTTTTGGGCATTAGTGATCTATTGTCCCCTAAACTCTGGTTTTGTACTCCTGGCCACTACAGTCTGTTGTGTGGGCGGAGTCCCTCGATTTTGTATTTTGGCTTCCAAAGGCTCGGGGTCAAAGGGTACAAAAAAGACCAAAAAACAAAGGGGTTTCCCTTCTGATTCTGATGATATGCCGATACTTTCCCCGCAACTTATTAACATAAAGGGTGCCTTGGATGAGCCATTAGGGGGATCTGGTGCGGAGGCTGGCCCAGATCAGCCCAGCCCTGTGTTTATCACAGAGGAGATGCTAGCCGTATCCCTAGGGGGGCTAGAAGAGAGAATAGCAGCATTGATCGCTAGAGCTATTCCTGGTAAGAAACGGGTTAGATCCCCATCACCAAGAGGTGTATCCTCAGATGCTGAGATTCTCTCTCCGGAGGAATTGGAATCACAGGAGGATCAACTAGACCTGAACCAAGAGGGTTCAGGGATTGAGGGATCTGCCTCTGAGGAACCATTTTCAGACTCCCAGACAGAAAGACTGTGGGTACAGTCTTTGACGGACATGGTCCGCTCGGCATTTAGTTTACCATTGCCAGAGCCTCAGGTTCCTCCGGTATCCTCTCTGGGCTCTTTGAAAGCTCCGTTAAGCAACGCAGTGTTTCCGGTCCATCCTCTCTTGGAGGAATTGATCTTTCGGGATTGGGTACGGCCGGACAGGATTTTTCTGCCACCGAAAAGATTTGCGGTCATTTACCCCATGGAGGAAAGATTCTCCAAGAGGTGGAGGCTCCCAATAGTGGATGCAGCCATCTCATGTGTGAATAAATCACTAACTTGCCCGGTGTAAAACATACATATGTTTAAAGATCCGGTTGATAAAAGGTTAGAGACACTTTTAAAAGCATCCTTTGCTACGGCAGGAGCAGTGGTACAGCCAGCTGTGGCTGCAATTGGTGTTTGTCAGGCGTTAAAAGAACAGACAAAAGAAATGTTAAAGGACATGCCTACCCAACAAGCAGAAGAGTTTTCTGACATTCCCAGAGCTCTGTGTTTTGCTGTAGATGCTATAAAAGATTCCATCCAGCAAGCCTCTCGTTTATCACTATTTTTGGTGCACATGAGAAGGCTCTTATGGTTGAAGAACTGGGCGGCGGAGCCCCCATGCAAAAAGCTTCTGGCAGGGTTTCCCTTCCATGGAGGACGACTCTTCGGAGAGGATCTGGATAAATATATTCAGACTATTTCAAAGGGCAAGAGTACCCTTTTACCGGTCAAAAAGACATTCCGGGGTCCTACATTTAAAAGGCAGCTCTTTCCTGTCTCGGGGCCCTCAAATTCCAGGCAGTATCGACGGCCGCCTGCACGATCCAACGTTAACAGTAGATCGCAGGGACAGGCCCCTGGGGGTAAGAGGCCATGGTATCGCAAGCCGACAAAGACAGCCCCTAAGTCTGCCTTATGAAGGGGCGCCCCCACTCTCGCGGGTGGGGGGAAGGCTTTGTTTCTTCTCAGAAGTTTGGGAAGCCAAGATCCCCGACAAATGGATCCGGGCATCTGTAACCACAGGCTACAGACTGGAGTTTCTAAGGTATCCTCCGCCTCATTTTTCAAGAATCAAGGCTACCAAGGGATCCAGCAAGGAAGGCATCATTGCTGGCAGCTTTGGATCACCTGCTCTACCAGGACGTAATAGTAGAGGTGCCAGCCCAAGAGCAAGGGCTAGGTTTCTATTCCAATCTCTTTGTCATACCAAAGCCCAACGGCGATGTCAGGCCAATCTTGGACCAAAAGAGGTTAAACGGTTACCTAAAGGTTCGTTCCTTCCGGATGGAATCCATCCGGTCAGCAGCCGCCGCGCTTCAGAAAGACGATTTTCTGGCCTCCATAGACATAAAGGATGCTTACCTTCATGTACCAATCTTTCAGTCGCATCAAAGATTTTTACGCTTCGCGGTGGGGCAGCGACACTTCCAATTCAGGGCGCTCCCCTTCGGGCTGGCCACGGCCCCCCGGGTATTCACGAAGATCCTAGCCCCAGTTCTGGCCAATTTAAGGATCCAAGGGGTCACAGTCCTAGCATACTTGGACGACCTTTTAATCATAGATCACTCACGACCGGGTCTGCAAAAGGCAGTAAACCTCACGGTTCGGTACCTCGAAGAATTCAGCTGGGTCCTAAACCGGGGAAAGTCAGCGTTCCAGCCTACAAAGCAGTTGGAATACCTCGGCATGAGGTTAGACACAGAACAGCAAAGAGTGTTCCTGCCCCTGGTAAAGATCGAGGCTATCAAGGGGCTGGTTCAGTTGGTTCTAAACAAGAAAAAACCAACTATTCGCCTGTGTATGCGATTACTAGGCAAGCTAGTGGCCACGTTCGAGGCAGTACCATACGCTCAGATCCACACTCGCGTCCTACAGGCAGCCATTCTAGCAGCCTGGGGCAAGAGGGCACATGCCTTAGAGTCCCCTTTGACGCTATCATCAAGGGTCCGACAAAGCCTGGCCTGGTGGTTGAACCCCCAGAATCTTCTAAAGGGAAAATCCTTCAGCCCTGTTGTCTGGAAGGTAGTTACCACAGACGCCAGCCTGGTAGGCTGGGGGGGGCGGTCTTCGAGGGGTCCTCTCGCCAGGGAACTGGGGTGAAAGCAGAGAGGCAGCTCCCCATCAATATCTGGGAGATCAGAGCTGCTCGCCTAGCCCTTCTGGCATGGACCTCCAGATTAAAGGGGTTCCCGGTGAGAATCCAGTCAGACAATGCCACGGCGGTGGCATACATAAACCACCAAGGGGGAACCAGGAGTCGGGCCGCTCAGAGGGAGGTGAGCTTGATTTTTCAGTGGGCAGAGGTTCATGTACCCTGCATTTCGGCGATATTCATTCCCGGAGTGGACAACCTGCAGGCAGACTTCTTAAGTCGCCAGAGTCTGTCGCCAGGGGAGTGGTCTCTGCATCCCCATGTCTTTCAGACAATCTGCCAGAGGTGGGGAATGCCAGACGTAGATATAATGGCATCCAGGTTCAACAAGAAACTAGACAGGTTCGTGTCTCGAACGAGGGATCCTATGGCCTGCGGAACCGATGCGTTGGTTTGCCCTTGGCATCAATTCAAACTTCTATATGCATTCCCTCCGCTACAGTTACTCCCTCGCCTGTTGCGCAAGATCAGAGTGGAGCACAAGCCAGTCATTTTAGTAGCTCCGGCTTGGCCCCGGAGGACTTGGTACTCACTAGTCCTGAAGATGGCAGTGGGAGACCCTTGGACTCTTCCTCTACAACCAGACCTACTCTCACAAGGCCCGATCCTCCACCCTACATTACGGCGTCTAAATTTGACGGCCTGGAGGCTGAATCCCTGATTCTCAGGGGTAGAGGTCTGTCTAGGCAGGTAATCCCTACCCTGATTAGGGCTAGAAAGCCGGTCTCCAGGGTGATTTATTACAGGGTGTGGAGGAACTACGTAGGCTGGTGTGAATCCAAAAGGTGGAATTCCCGCAAATATACTATTGATAGGGTGTTAAGTTTTCTCCAGCTAGGAGTGGATAAAGGCCTGGCACTAAGCACAATCAAGGGACAGATCTCAGCTCTGTCAGTGTGGTTTCAGAGGCCGCTGGCCACCCACTCGCTGGTAAAGACCTTCTTACAGGGGGTCTTGCGTATTAATCCTCCTGTCAAGTCACCACTTTGTCCATGGGACTTAAATCTTGTTCTGTCATCCCTACAGAAACAACCTCTTGAGCCGTTGGCTGAGGTACCTTGATTTTACTGACTAGAAAGTCGGTATTTCTGATCACCATAGTTTCGGCCAGGAGAGTATCGGAATTGGCAGCCTTATCTTGTAAGGAACCATATCTCATTTTGCATAAGGATAGGGCGGGGTTCCGTCCTCATCCTTCCTTTCTACCAAAGGTTATATCCAGTTTCCACCTGAACCAGGATGTGGTACTTCCATCCTTCTTCCAAAACCCACCTCTAGAAAAGAGGGGTTGCTGCATACGTTGGATATTGTAAGGGCCTATCTTAAAGCTACAGAGAAGGTTCGGAAAACAGATGTGGTGTTCGTTTTACCGGAAGGGCCCAAGATGGGTCAGGCAGCCGCTTGATCCACCATCGCAAGATGGATTAAACAATTAATTGTTCGGGCCTGCGGTTTGAAGAGGTGCCTCCTCCTTTGTCGGTAAAGGCCCGTTCTACCAGGGCCAGGGGCACCTCCTGGGCAGCACATCATCAGATCTCTATGGCTCGAATATGCAAGGCAGCAACGTAGTCATCAGTCCACACGTTTACAAAATTTTATCAAGTGGACGTAAGAAGGAATGCGGATACAGCCTTTGGGCAGTCAGTACTACAGGCCGCGATTCAAGCTCCTCAGGATCTGAGGGGGCTCCCTTGATTTGAGATTTACATTTCTCGTTTAAGTTGGATTTACTAGTATCTGAGTATACCTCTAAAATTAAATCCTTCTTTGGAAGATGTCTCCCTCCCCTCATTAAAGCATTGCTTTCGGACATCCCATATAGTAATGAATATGCCGCTCTGTGTCCCGTGATGTACGAGAAAGAAAAAGGGATTTTTAAATACAGTTTACCTGTAAAATCCTTTTCTTGGAGTACATCACGGGACACAGAGCTCCCACCCCTCTTTTGGGTGACCATTTTGGGAGGCATACTGCTTGCTACAAAACTGAGGGACTCCCTCTAGGGGAGGGGGTTATATAGGGAGGGGACTTCCTGTTTGAGATTGCCAGTGTCCACACCTGAAGGTACTCCATATAACCCATATAGTAATGAATATGCCGCTCTGTGTCCCGTGATGTACTCCAAGAAAAGGATTTTACAGGTAAGCTGTATTTAAAAATCCCTTTTTTTCAAATAAGTATGTGCATGAATTAAGGGTTAATAAAGTGCTATCATCAACCTTTATATTATTGCACAGTGAGACAATATATATTACATAAGCAATTTATAGCCAGTGAACCTACACTAAAGTGCTTCCAAAAAATAAAATATATAATGTAATAATATAAATAAAGTGCTATTCCAGATTTCTAATGTAGTGAAAAAGTCAGACACCACTCGTAGGTAAGGGTTGAAATCGGGAGGACAACGATACTCAGATCAGGTTTAACGTCTCCAATGATGTGAAGGATTGCTTTCAAACCTTCATAGACTTGTGTTGCGCAAAAAAGTAAGAGTGACATGACTCATTGTGCAGATAAATAGACTGGGAATGACGTGTAATAAAACCACAGTTGCACTCACATGCCCTGCAATATAATCACATATAAGAAGGTCAGTTGCATAACAGAACTACTCACTTGGCTGCCTGTGCTCACACAGCCCTGAGGTTGATGGCTCCTCCTTATTTTCAAAAATGTGTGTGTGTGTGTGTGTGTGTGGGGGGGGGGGGGGGGGGGGGGGCGGTGGTATTTGTTTTCATCACGCCTGTGTTGACACTTTGTAGAACCACCTTTTGCTGCAAGTCTTTTTGGGGGATGGATACCAGGTTTGTACAATTTTTGCCCATTCTTTGCAAAATAGCTCAAGCTCTGTCAGATTGGATGGAGAGTGTCTGTGAACAGCAATTTTCCAGTTTTGCCACAGATTCTCAACTGGATTTTTTAACATATCAATATGCTTTGATCTAAACCGTTTCATTCTTGCTCTGGCTGTATGTTTAGGGTCGTTGTCCTGCTGGAAGTTTTTTTTTTTGAAGACAACAAGTTTTCTTCCAAAATACCCTGTATTTGACCCCATCCATCTTCCTATCAACTCTTACCAGCTACCCTGTCCCTGCTAAAGAAAAGCATCCCCACATGAGGCTCCCACCACCATGTTTCACGGTGGCGATGGTGTGTTCAGGGTGATGTGCAGTGTAATTTTCTGTCAACAAATAGCGTTTTGCTTCTATGCCAAAAAGTTCAATTTTGGTCTCATCTGACCAGTGCACCTTCTTCCACATGTTTGCAGTGTCCCCAAATGGCTTCTTGCAATTGGGACTGCCTATGGCTTTCTTCTTGCCTTCTTCTATAAAGGCCAGATTTGTAGAGTGCATGACTAATAGTTGTCCTGTCGACAGATTGTCCCACCTAAACTGTGGATCTCTGCAGGTCCTTCAGAGTTACCATGGGCCTCTTGGCTGCTTTTGTGAATAATGCTCTCCTTGCCCAGCCTGTCAGTTTAGGTGAATGACCATATCTTGGTAGGATTGCAGTTGTGCCATATGCTTTCCATTTTCATGATGTATTGAATAGTGCTCTGTGAGATCTTGATTGCTCGCAGACATTGCTTGCCACTAGCTCTCCTGACCGATCAATTTGCTTCCCTACATAAATCTTGATTGCTTATGCAGATACTGCTGGCCAATAACTCTTGATCCAGCAATAAACTTCCCTATACAGATTCACACAGAATAGTGTCCATTCAAGCCCTGTTTCTGCCTGGATTTTCAACAGTGAAAAACCATGCTTCCTGCTGCAGGTGTTCTACAATGGGGACATAGTATGTCTAAAGTACTTTGCTGGAGGTCTTCAAGTTATTGATTTTTTATTTGATTTTTTTGCTGACCAGTATGTCTCTTAGGGAAGTCCTCCCAGATGCCTTTCATTGCCCTGCCTTTTAGCAGGCAAATACTCTTAAGCCTCATATACACAATCTGATTTTCCGACAACAAATGTGTGATGGTAGGGTTTTGTTGGCTAATCTGACTGTACGCTCCATCGGACAAATGCCGGAATTTCCGACAACAAATGTTTTATAGCATGCTTTTACATTTTCCGACAACAAATGTGTCTCGTCGGATTGTCCGATCGTGTGTACACAAGTCAGTCGAAAAAAAAAAATCCAAAGTAAAAACATCCATGCTCCAAACCAAAAAAAATCCAAAGTAAAAACACCCATGCTCCAAACCAATGCTAACCATAGCAGAAGTTGCCCAAAGCGTGGCGCTAAATAACCACGTAGTTTTGTGTATGTTGGCTGAAAAAGTTCTGCCGTCTGTATGCATACCAAGTTCACAGCCAACACTCTTCGCACAAAATTCCACGGATTTGTCCAATGAAAATCCGATTGTGTGTACGAGGCTGTAGTGTTACTGCCTGACTTTTTTTTGGACCTGGGGATAGCAGAAACTTTCTAATACCATGGCTGTAGTTGGTGTTAGGTGGGCTTTGCAACATTCTTCTGTAGACACCAACATCAACTTGACTGCCTCAGGCCCCGTACACACGGCCGAGGTTCTCGCCAGAAACCAGCGAGAACCTCGCTGGGAGCTGCATTCCAGCGAGAACCTCGGCCATGTGTACGCTCTCTGCCCGCCCCGCCCATCGGGAAACCCGTCAAGCAAATAGAGAACAGGTTCTCTATTTGCTCGACGGCCCGTCGGGATGAATGGCTGGTTGCCATTCCTGACGGACGGGTCACAGATTCTGACGGCCGGCAGAGAACCTCGACGGGCGGAACGATGTGTTCCGCCCGTCGAGGTTCCCTGTCGTGTGTACAGGGCTTCAGGAATCCAGAAGAGTATTAAAGATATACCTCATGCCCAGACTGGGGAGATAGTTTAACATTTATTCAATCCTACCATTTGTCACATGGGCTGAGAGTGATCAAACCCTTGAGTTTAGTTGTCTCGGGAGTCACTCTATGGCCTTGTAATAATTCTTGGGCCTTCCTATGCAGATTAGCTAGTCTTTGTACCTTGGCCTGTCTTTCTGTATCAGGCTCTTCTTTGCAGTTCCTGTTTTTCCTTAACCACTTGCCCACAGGGCACTTTCTCCCCCTTCCTGACCAGACTAATTTTTTGCTTTTAGCGCTGTCACAATTTGAATGACAATTGCACGGTCATGCAACACTGTACCCAAATGAATTTTTATCATTTTTTCCCCCCACAAATAGAGCTTTATTTTGGTGGTATTTGATCACCTCTGCGTTTTTTTTTGCGCTATAAACAAAAGAGGGACAAGTTTGAAAAAACAAAAAAAAACTTTTTTTTCCTCAGTTTAGGCCGATACGTATTCTACATATTTTTGGTAAAAAAAAAAAAAAAAAACGCAATAAGTGTATATTGATTGGTTAACGTAAAAGTTATAGCGTCTACAAAATAGGGAATAGATTGATAGCATTTTCATTATAATTTTTTTTTTTTTACTAGTAATGGCGACGACGTAGTGGTTTTTACAGGCGCGACGTCCACCCAGGATAACAGAGGCTTCCGATGGTGGGTGGTTGACAAGTGGTTAAAGAGGTGGAGTTCTACCTGAACATGGTAGAAGTGTCACCTCCTCACACATGATTTAAATGTTAAATTTTGTGCCGCAGTCACATGCAGTCAAATTTTGTGTCGCAGTCGCATTGCACGACAATCATTGGGTTTAAATCAGATGGTGAGGAGGCAACATATCGCCTCCACCACCTGTCAAACACATGCGGATCACTTTTTAGAGGAGCAGAATGAGCCTTTAATTGCATTAGTCAGCAGCACCCTTATGCCGCGTACACATGGTCGTTTTTTGTGATGAAAAAAAACGTTGTTTTTTAAAACGTCATTTAAATTGATCGTGTGTGGGCAAAACGTCGTTTTTTGTTGTTAAAAAAACGACCAAAAAAAAAATTCCAACATGCTTGAATTTTTGTGTCGTTTTTCAAAACGTCGTTTTTGTTTCACAAAAAGTCACCATGTGTAGCAAAAACGTTGTTTAAAACGACGTTTTTCAACCCGCGCATGCCCAGAAGCTAGTTATGAAGCGAGCTTCAATGGAAAAGTGTGGTGAACGTAACCTCGTTTTTTGTGAAAAAAACGATGGTGTGTATGCAACATCGTCTTTGAAAGTGACGTTTCAAAAACGTTGTTTTTTACTTCGCAAAAAACGACCGTGTGTACGCGGCATTAGGTCTTGTTCACAGCAGAATTATTTCAGTTTTACTGCCCACAATCCCTACCAACTTTAGATGCTGATGCAGCAAGGAATTTAAAAAAAACTTGCTTTTGGGGGGTGCTACCGCCTGCGAATAGTGACCCATTTAAGTAAATGGGGCCACTTTGCAAGTGTCATGCAACTGCATGCTTCCGCCAGGTCCAAAGCAGTGAGAAAGTAACACAACAATGTCTGCATTAACCCCATTTGCTGTACTGCACAAAGTTGCAGGGCACTTGCATAGCGGCCTAATTTTCCTCTTAAAGCGGAGGTTCACCCTAAATATAAGATCTCCCATGTGATCCAGCATACTGGCGTCAGCGCCAGTATGCTGGGGTTTTTTTTTTTTTAATCGCACACTTACTGTATTATGGTGGAATTCCTTTTTTGTCCCCCGCGGTGGACGGCTCTAGTATTGCTCGTCACATCTTCCTAAAATACCCGATATGGACTCGGGTAATCTCGGAGAAATACGGCGCCTGCGCAGTCAGCTCCTAGGTCTGTGCGCAGGCGCTGCATTTTCGCCGAGATTACCCGAGTCCATATCGGGTATTTTCGGAAGATGTGATGCGCTATACTGGCGCCGTCCACCACGGGGGACAAAAAAGGAATTCCACCATAATACAGTAAGTGTGCGATTAAAAAAAAAAAAACCCAGCATACTGGCGCTGACGCCAGTATGCTGGATCGCATGGGAGATCTTATATTTAGGGTGAAATACCGCTTTAACTTTGGTGTTTTACCACCCCCCCAAACTGCAAATATAATTGAACCCTTATTGTTCTGAGGTACCTATAAGGCTGCTTTCACACTGATGAGCTGCAGTTTACCAGCATTCAGGTGTTTTGGTGCGCTTTCAGAATCAAACCCGTGGGATATAATAGAAGTCTACAGCCAAGCACAGCTAACCCGCATGAAATCTGCAGGTGCACTGCACTGTCAGTGTGGGTAAACCGCAGCACATCAGTGTGAAAGCAGCCCTATATTATTATGCTCAGTGTATTGCTTCATACCAACCTGAAGATCTCTCCTTCCTGTTGCTGGCACCACTTTGAAGACTGCTAACCGGGATAAGAGGTGGAGTGCAGTTGGTATTGCTCCACATGGAACAGGAGCCAGCACTAAAGAGCCATTGGCTTATGCGTCTCTTGCTCCTCACTACAGTTCCAACTTTACCAGTAGTCCCTCTAAATTGCACTCTGTTGGATGCTGTGGGATTGTGGGTCAGCAAGCCCAGACCGGCATCCACTGGTAGATCACGATCTACAGGTTGCTGACCCCTTCCTAGGAGTTGTCCTTAATCACAAACCAATGTGTTTGGAAAAACAATATCTTCTTCCCAGTATATGATCTTGGCTTTGTGGGTACTGGCTCTAACTGGCTCAGGTTCGGCATTCCCTTGCATGTGTAGTACTGTCTTCTCTAGTAAACTTCTTCAGGCTTGTCTGGAACACCAGGTTGATTCCCCATGCTCTACCCCTGGTTTTGTCAACAAGTTCTCCTATCTGGTAGTGGTTTAATTAAGATTGTCAATGAATTTTTAGGCAACCCTTCGTCCTCTTAACCACTTCAGCCCTGAAGATTTGGCTGCTCAATGACCAGAGCACTTTTTACAATTTAGCACTGCGCTGCTTTAGCTGGAGGGGGAAATATTGCATAAATATCAATATTATATATGCATGACAAAATTTAATTACATTTTTTATATATATATATATATATATATATATATATATAATGTGTGCAGTAGCTCTTAAATAAAGTAGGAAAAAGGAGGGGTTGGGAAACGAGGGGTGGGGTTTGGAGAGAAAAAAAATTACACATATAATGATTATATAAAATGGGTAGTGCAGCGCTAAATAATTGTGAGTAGTACACTTGTAAAAATACCACAAAGTGAATGAATAATAATTTAAAAAATTGACGTTTAAAGCAGTAGTAAACCCTGTTCTTGTTTTTACCTACCTGAAAGGCAAAAGCCATAATGAGCTAGTATGTACTGCATACTAGCTCATTATGAAATGCTTACCTTGGAACGAGGCGTAGGGAACTTACCTGGTCCACGCCGAGGGAGATGTCATCTTGCCTCGGCGTGTCTTCCGGGTATCGCCGCTCCAGCGCTGTGAGCGGCGATTGTCATCACTTCTTGCCGGCAAGGTCCCGGCGGCTGCTGCTGGGCCTTTAGGTGAGGATCCCTGCTGTGCATGTGCTGCTGCAGTCAGTGGCGCATTGCGAGGGGAATATCTCCTAAACTTTCAGGTTTAAGAGATATTCTTTATACCTACAGGTAAGCCTCATTATAGGCTTACCTGTAGGTAAAAGTGGTAGTACAGAGTATACTCTCACTTTAAGAAGCCAAAAAGGATTTGATGAGTGATAAAGTCCATATAAATTAAACACACAGTGAAATCATTCTCCCAAAGGATGGCACTGAATACAGGAATGACAGGTTGACTGTTAAAATCTCAGATTCTTCGTACAAGAAATAAAGTGAGGTACTCTTACCGCAACTGTTGGACTCATCTGTTATACAACAGTGGGTCAGATGAGGAATAATCCTATGGAGAGTGGTCCACAATGCTGAAATAAGCAAACAGCACTCCATCTGCTGACAGATAAATATTGGAGTAGATCTGTGTATGCTCCAAATGAAACCGGAACAAAGAAAACAAGAAAGGATGGTGCTCCCAATGATGCAGGCCATAAAACCAATGATGGTTTATTAGGTAAAATTGCCATACAGGAAATGACAAAAATGAATAAAAGTGATCACAAAAAAAACATTATAAAAGCAATGTGGGGTGCAGCAATGCAGGCCCAACGTGTTTTGACTAAAAGTCATCAACAGGGGCAAAAGATAAATATTGAATAGAATAAATTATACTAAGGTAGAACAGGGCATAAAAACTTGCTAACTCTAATTTTACCATATAATTACTGAAAAGCGAATCTATATATATATATATATAATGTGTGTGTGTGTGTGTGTGTGTTATTTAATCTGATTTGATATGAGTTAGATTAGTTAAAGTTAGGATTCATCACTAGAATGTTTACATATTGAATTTATGATACTGGTATGCATTCCCTCTGTTTTAAATGCAAAATGGTCCTCACCCGTTTAATTTATTTTTACCATTGTTTTTTATTGTACCTAATTGATCATTTATAGTTATTGTCATGCATGAACTTTTTATCATGTATTACTTATTTATGGTAAGCTCTTCTGCTGGAATTGTGTCCCTTAATTGTTTTATTTTTTTCCCCCCATAAACTGCTGACTTTTCTCTATGCACATTCTGGCCCTGCCCCCCGTCAGTCTATAAAAAAATGTTTCGCCTTTTGTCCTTGCATCTCATGCTTGAAAAAAGAGCATGAATATTTCTCCACTAATAGCAAGCCAGCTCTGAAACGTGTCGCATAGCTATGACTTCACAGCCTGGCGCCGTGCTGTGTTTGCTGCCCTAGCCTCGTTTTGGATCCGATCACACAGCCGCATCTTTTGCCATACCGACGAGCACAGCCAGCCATAGGCTCTGGCGTCTGTTCTCCCCCACTCATCACTGTTTTGGAACCCATATCCATGCCAAATGGACCCTTTTCCGACCCCACCTGACTGTGATATGCTAAGCCTGGGCCATTGGAGGAGACTGTGCTGTGCTCAGCCATCCCACCCTATCCTGCCTGGATCTGATGTGGTGCCAGCCTAATGGATCTGCTGTGACTTGAAGTCCCGTCCCATCTCTTCAGCCCAGCAAACCGATCTAAATTCAACTATACTTTCCCCCATGTGAGTGGATATTGTTGTTTCAATAAATGTTTTTATGATACGTACTCAGAGGCACCCCTCTCCTTGTTTTATTCTAGCTCACTGGGACCTGCTTCTGGTCTTGTTGGTGGCTGCCCTGACTGACCCATTGACATACATGTTTATGTGTGTATACATATTTTTATTTATTTTTTTATCCCTACCATTGGGTACTACACTGAACTATCATATTGAGTTACCTGTGCATTGCGCCTCTTTTACTTGATTTATGCCAAGTACATGGATACCAAACACGACATGCTTTAAAATTGCGCAGGGTTGTCCCCTGATAACATATCTTTATCACTGTATCGAACATGCGTAGGGGAGGGGGACAGGACTGTGAAGAAGGCAGAAGGTCTGCCTATAGAGGAACATCCGACCGTGCACACATCCCCAGAGTTTTTTTTATGCCTTATACAGAGCGGTGCACTGATGCACCTTTATCATGTGAGTACCCCATTTAGGGGCTTTTTTCTTAAAGTGGAAGTAAACCCTTCTATCATTTTCAGCCAAGGAAGCTGCCATCTTGGCCTATGTTTAATCTTCAACTGCCGTGGTGCTGAACATGTGATCACTTATGACACCAGCCATTGGATGGTTTGACAGTTTGGTTGAGAGCACAACCAATGTGACAGTTGGCAATCCCGGCATGCCGGAAATTTAACTGCTTTTTGAAACTGTTAAATCGATGGGTTTACTTCCGCTTTGAATACATTTTATAGTCTCTGACCCTATTCTGTACCATGTCCCCAGTCTCTGAACATCTCCTGTACTATGTTTGCAATCTCTGACCATCTCCTGCATTATATCTGCTAGAGGTACACCATATGGAAATTCTGCTAATACTATTAGCAATGTGTTATATAAAAATGTATACATTTTATTTAAAAAATATAAAAATTAAATATTTTTTAAAAACAGTAATTTTTGGTATCGGTTTTCGGCCTAGCGTATTTTTTATTTTCAGTATTGGCACCAATTTTTTTTTTGCAATTTTATATAAACTAAACATTCCAGGTCAGGATCTCTCAAAATGTGATGACCATCTCATATTTCAAGACCCCTGTGTAAGTGTGCCCTAAGTAGGCCCTACGCTAATACTCCACTAGTGTGTGGTAGCGTTTGAAACATTTATCAATGCAAAGACCAGGTTAGACAGGACAGGAGGGACGATAAAAGTGGGTGTCATATTTGGGGATTTCTTTGGGTAGGGGTACCAGGGAAGACATACGAAAAAAGACTCTCATGCAGCTGGCTTACTGCATTTGGATTGGGAAGTTGGGCCACAGCACTGTCTGGAAACAGAAGGGCTGTGATGATCTTTTCCTGGAATTTAAGGAAGGATCCAGTTCGTCCTTAAGCTTTGTATAGTACATAAGCATTTAGCAGGGCCAATTGGAATAAATATACAGACACTTTTATTATACCAGCATCTGGCCTTACTGGCAATTAGGTATGGCGCCAACAACTGGTCGTTGAGGTCCACCCCTCCCATGTTAAGGTTGTATTCGTGGACACAGAGGAGTTTCTCCACAACACCAGTCGTTTGAATTTGGACCGTCGTGTTTGCATGAAGGGAGGACAGAACAAAAACTTTCTTATTATCCCTCCACTTCACAGCAAGCAAATTATTACATCTCAAGCAGGCTCTCTGCCCCAGCCTAAGATGGGAATCTACAAGGCAATGGAGTAAGCCACAGCGATTCGATCGCACGGTGCTACATGCGCCAATTCCATTATCAAACAAGTGACTAAAAAGTGGAATTCTTGTGTAATAATTGTCCACATACAAGTGGTACCCCTTTCTGAATAAGGGTGACACCAAGTCCCACACAATCTTACCAGTGCGCCCTATGTAGTCTGGGCAGTTCTTGGGCTCTATGCAACTATCTCTTCCCTCATAAACCATAAAACTATATGTATAGCCTGTTGCCCTGTCACAGAGCTTATACATCTTGACCCCATATCTAGCACGCTTGCTGGGAAGATACTGTTCGAATGACAAGCGGGCAGAAAACTTAATCGGGGACTAATCAACGCAGACAACTTGATCGGGAGTAAACAAAGCTGCAAACTGCTGGTTGAAGTGGTTTACAAAGGGCCGAATTTTGTAGAGCTGATTGTATTCAGAGTCGTTGAAATGCATGAACCGCAAGATCTGCTCGTATCGTGTCCTGGTCATGGAGGCAGAGAACACGGGCATATGGTGAATTGGGTCTGTGGACCAATATGATAAAGATATTTGCCAGCACATCAAGGAACGACATGAATAGGGTCCAAACGAATAATTTATTGCATGATCACAACACAAGGAGAGTGCAACGTTTCGGATTCACATAGGGCCCCTTTGTCAGGCATGTGATAAATGTGGGGTAACAATGGGCAGAATGTAAATAACCATCAACCAATCAAAAAAGACACAAGAAAACTTAAGCTCCTCCAATATCTAGTGGATCAATATGAACGCAACTAACTTGTTTTAAGTCATGTCTATAAGGAGGGATAGGCCCAGAAAGGTATTAAATCCGGAGACTGTAATAGGTCTCCAATCTCTGGCGAGGGTCAACTGGGGATTAGCAGCGATGAATTGACCAGCATACAAATTGATCTTCCGTGAAAGACCAAGTAAAAATCAAGAGACATAAAATCAAATGTTTCCACCTGAATTCCGGGTTGGCCAGTGAATGGGGCAAGTATGGGTGCTGCAGAAGTGGTGGGCTCCCTATTTGGATTTTCAAATGCAGCAGGAAGGGCATTATGGGCTCGACGGGCCTCTCTTTGTCTTCTTGGTGGCTGCGGGACACTGTGCTAGCCACCTCACCAGCTTGAACTGCACTTATGGGACTCGCCCCATCACCAAGTGTTACTGCAGTGCTAGAAGTACGACTAGGATGTACTAGGCCGCTGGTGCTTTCCTGTACACCAGAAAGATGAGCGGCACTAGTACTGGCTCTCTGCTACATACATGAGCCCTGCAGTTCTTGCACCTCAACAACAGGGTCGGGTACGCCTGACCCTGGCAGGGACCACTACCCCGTCGTCAGAGCTATCTGTCAGGGTGCGCACTGCTGTCTACATGTTCGTATTCTGAGCCTGAATCTGACAGATGGGCAAGTTCCTCTTCACTCTCATCTGTCATGCTCATAAATGTGTATGCCTCTTCACTAGTGTACCTTTGATTGGACATTTTGGCCTCTAAATTTACTGGTACAACTAGTGAGACTCACAGGAAGAAAAAGCACCCGACCATCAGCGACTGCTTCACGTGCTACCAAAAAAACTGTTAGCGTTTGCCCACCCGTGCCATTCTGCTGCAGTACAACAGCGGCGGCTGGTCAGGAATTAGTTAAAAGGATTGTTGACACTTGCTGGCTTGCCCACCCATTTGCATTTTGACATTCTGGCTGTGTCTAAATTCCTGCATCACTTAATGAACAAAAATAAAAACGCTTTTGTACCTACTTAATTCATTAAAGGACACTAGTGTGACAGACCCAACCAGGACAGGGCTTTTGGAGAGGATTAGGGGCATGGTCCATGCAGTAAGCAAATCATTCTCCAATGTGATAGAGTGGATAGAAAGGTGTAATATTAATCTTGTACAGGCTAATGGTCGGATGAAACGTGGTGGTCCCCCTGCAGACTGGGCTGGAGAGTCTCCTTTACTTGGGACAAACATATTTATCAACCATAATACTCAAGAGACCTATGGAGATAAATTAATTCCACTGTATCAGACTGCTGGGACATTGTATGTCTTCTGATGACTGATCTAGTGGACAGAATACACAAGTTTGTGTCTACCCCATTGGTGTGTCACCTATTGTTTCTGTCTGTCTGCTAGTATTATGTACACCCCACCTTGTTAGCAAGCTGTTGTAGGATGTTAAAAAATTGTGCTCATAGGTTTACATACCCTGGCAAAATGTATGATTTCTTGGCCATTTTTCAGAGAATATGAATAACAACTTTTCTTTCACTCATGGTTAGTGTTTGGCTGAAGAGATGTATTATGAATCAAGTGTGTTTACTTTTTAAATCAATGGCAACAGAAACTACCCAAATGACCCTGATCTAAAGTTTACATACCCTGGTGATTTTGACCTAACATGCACATAAGTTAACACAAAAGGGTTTGAATTGCTATTAACGGTAACCATCCTCACCTGTGATCTGTTTGCTCATAATTAATTAGTGTGTGTGTGTGTGTGTATATAAAAGGTCAATACATATCTGGACTCCTGACTGACCCTTGCATCTTTCATCCAGTGCTGCACTAATGTTTCTGGATTTTGAGTCATGGGGAAAGCAAAGGAATTGTCAAAAGATCTGCGGTAAAAGGTAGTTAAACTGTATAAAACAGGAAAGGTATATAAAAAGATGTCAAAGGAATTGAAAAAGCCAATGAGCAGTGTTCAAACTAATCAAGAAGTGGAAAATTAGGGGTTCTGTTGAAACCAAACCAGGAAACTGCCAGGAAAATTGTTCGGGATGCAAAGAAAAACCCACAAAACTTCAGTTGAAATACAGGACACTCTGAAAACATGTGGTGTGGCTGTTTCAATATGCACAATAAGGAGGCACTTGAAGAAAGATGGGCTGCATGGTCGAGTCATCAGAAGAAAGCCAATACTAAGCAAATGCCACAAAGTATCTGTTTACAATACGCCAAACAGCAAAGAGACAAGCTTCAAACCTTCTGGCACAAAGTCACTTGGAGTGATGAGACCAAAATGTAGCTTTTTGGCCACAACCATAAACTCTACTTTTGGAGAGGAGTCAACAAGGTCTATGCAAGATAGCCTAAGAACTTACAGGAACTGGAGACTTGTAGCCAAGAGAAATGGGCAGCTTTACCATCTGAGAAGATAAATCCACAAATATCAAAAAAACTTCAAGCTGTCGTTAATGTTCAAGCGGGTAATAAACGGTATTAAGGAAAAAATTGGCAGGTGGCGCAAGATAAAGCAGACTACAGTGGCCCATGAATATGAAAAGGATAATCTTAATAGGGAGGTTATCTAATAAATTAATAATAGATAGGTGGTGATAGTCCTTGAGATAAGTTCATAAATAAATAAAGTCCATATGCTCTTAGTGGCAGCAATCCCAAAAAGCAGAAGCAGGCTCTGGAAATAGAAAAAGAAAGAAAAATGTCAAAATAAAAATGTTTTGTGTACTATAAACGGTATTAAGAACTGGGGTATATAAGCTTTTGATCAGGGTCATTTGGGTGGTTTCTGTTGCCATTATGATTTAAAGAGTAAACACATTTGATTGATAAATGGCTTCAGCCAAACACGAACCATGAGTGAAAGAAAAGTTTGTGTTATTCATAGTCTCTGAAATGATAAATTCTGCTGGGGTATGTAAACTTATGAGCACAACTGTATGTTTGTTAATTAGATTACTGGCTAATTAACCACTTCCCACCCAAGGATGTGTGACTTTTAGCGGGAATATCTGAATGATGATCCTCGTTTTCAGCCGGTGATTCTGTGCACTATAAGAATGATCATATCGACAGTCCTGCCGCTGGATCATTCTTGCAGGCAATGAAAGGGGACAAACCCCACCCCACCCCCCGCTGCCATCCAGTGCATCTCCGGACTCTCTTGTGCTATCGGGGACCCAGAGAAAGAATCGGCTGCTGCCGGATGATAACCAGAGAGATTTCCAGTTGGATTTCCAGTAAGGCACCATGTTTAAAGGATTTTTTCATTTTTATTGTTTCACTTTAAGCATTAAAATCACTGCTCCTGTAAAAACTTAAAAAAATTGCATTGATACACATCCTCCAGGGCAGTACCCAGCCCCCCATATCCTTTAATGGCCAATAACTTGCATAGAGTATAAGCCTTGATTTTTCAAGTTTGGGCCCCAAAGCTTATAATAGGGTTCAGAGTTCAGGTACATGTCACTATATACTAACAAGCAACCCTCAAGATATTCTATTGGAATGTCACCATATAGCCTGCTTATACTCCACTTCTGAAGCACTTTCGGGGGGAAAGGCCTTTTTCAATAAACTTTCTTTCTACCCTCACGGTATCTAGCAGGAACATTATAGAAGTGTACTGGAACTCACCACTGTCATTCGCTGCCTTAAGACTAGCAGGCCACCCAGTCCCGGTGGCTATATACCTTTTTTTTTTTATTAACATTTCTGACCTTCCCGAGTGCAGTTGGTCTTAAATTTCTTAAAATTGGAACATCCCTTTCCTATGTAATCACTAAGTGGTAGTTAAGCCTGTAGGTAAAATTAATATCTCCTAAATGTGCACCGTTTAGGAGATCTTCACCGTGTATGTAGCCGCTATTGTCACCAGCACATGTGCTCTGAAGGTCCAGCATACCGGGCCAGAGCTTCTTGCCAAACCATGGGCTTCCACACCCAGGAGTAACATCTTTGCGGCTCTGGTCACTCAGCGCCAAACCCAGCAAACCAGGAGAAAGGCCGGGGAAAGAGGTCAGCCCTCTCAGCTGTAAGGGTTTTGTTCCAAGGCAAACATTTCATAATGCGCTAGTTTTTGATGCATACTAGCACCTTATGTCATCGTCTTACAGGTGTGTTTTTTTTCCCCTGCAGTGGTTTACTACCATTTTAAAGGGTAATGTAGTAATCATTCCTAAACCCGGTACGGACCCCCACACCTGGACCAACTTTAGGCCCGTATCACTATTCTCAATAGATAAAATGCTAGCAAAAAATTCTGCCCACTAGGATCAATTCCTTTGGACCATATTGGGTTCAGCTCCCCCAGTGACCCCCCATTCCATCCTATACATCTCGCCAAATCATGCTCCAACATAGCTATACCATTCACCTTAACTACATCTGCAAAGCCTTTGATACCATCTCTTGGGACTACAGCTTCTACACCTTACAGCATTGGGTCTTTGGTGACTCCTGGATATCCTCCCTATATGCCAAGCTCATTGCAATCTTGAAGTATGCTGGTTTCACTTACAATCCCTTCCCAGGGTTGCCCTCTTTCCTATCCTCTTCATCTTGGCTCTGGAACCCCTGGCTGCAGCTATCAGGGCGTGTCCAGACATTTGGGGGCTAGAACTAGCGAGAGTGCATAAGTTAATGGTCTTTGCAGACAACATAATGATTATTCCCTCCCCTCACATTTAATTGCCTCATCTTCAAGTTAATGGGACTAAACCAAAAAGCCTTAAAGAGGAGTTCCACCCTAAAATTTTACTTTTCTTTAATCCCCTCCCCTCCCCCTTACATGCCACATTTGGCATGTATTTTTTTCGGGGGGGAGTTGGGGCTTCAGTAGGAGTGGGACTTCCTGTCCCACTTCCTGCTTCTGCCGAGGGGCTGGTTAGGCGATTAAGCCTTAATCGCCTACACCAGCCCCTCCCTGTAGGCGATCACATGGGACACTGACAGGTCCCATGCGATCGCCTCTCCAATATGCGGCGAGCCGTGCTGCGCGCGCATGCGCAGTAGGTGCCCGGCCGTGAAGCCGAAGGCTGTCACGGCTGGGTGCCCAGTCAGGATGGAGACGCCGGCTGGGGAGGGGGGGAGAGGAGCGGAGCCCTGGTCGGCGCGTCGCTGGAACGCAGGAGCAGGTAAGTGAGTGTTTATTAAAAGCCATCAGCTACACTTTTTGTAGCTGCTGACTTTTAATAAAAGGATTTTTAATAAACAGCTTACCTGTAAAATCCTTTTCTTGAAGTACATCACGGGACACAGAGCGCATAGTCATTACACTTGGGTTATATGGGTACCTTCAGGTGTGGACACTGGTGTAATCAATTTCACAGGAAGTTTCCTCCCTATATAACCCCCTCCCACTGGGAGTGCTTCAGTTTTGTAGCAAGCAATTCCTCCGAGGTTACACAATGTTCCCCAAAAGAGGGGTGGGAGCTCTGTGTCCCGTGATGTACTTCAAGAAAAGGATTTTACAGGTAAGCTGTTTATTAAAAATCCTTTTTTCTTTATCGTACATCACGGGACACAGAGCGCATAGCCATTACACTTGGGATGTCCTAAAGCAATGCTCTATGAAGGGAGGGAGACCGTAAGGCCAAGAATAGCCAAATAAAAACATTATCAGGAGAAAAAAATAGCTCCACCAACAGAAAAACAAGGGGGCGTGAACCGGGCCAGAGGATTCTATACTGCTGCCCGTAGGACCGCCTGCCCAAATACTGCGTCCGTAGCTTTTGCGACGTCCAACTTATACAATTTAATAAACGTATGTACGGAAGACCAGGTTGCCGCTTTGCAAACCTGTGCCATAGAGATCTGATGGTGTGCCGCCCAAGAGGCACTCATGGCCCTCGTAGAATGGGCTTTAACTGATAAGGGAGGTGGAATGCGCTTCAGACCATAGGCCTGAAAAATCAGCTGCTTAATCCACCTAGCCAAGGAAGACTTGGCAGCCGGCTGACCCTTTTTGGGGCCAACCGGAAGAAGAAAAAGCACATCTGTTTTCCGAATCTTCTCTGTAGCCCTGAGATAAACCCTCATGGCTCGGACCACGTCCAAAGTATGAAGCAGTCTTTCCTCTCTGGACTGGGGAGTAGGAAAGAAGGATGGTAGGACTAGGTCCTGATTCAAGTGAAAACTGGATATGACCTTAGGAAGGAAAGAAGGTTGAGGCCGCAGAACCACTCTGACCTTATGCCGAATCAGGTACGGTTCCCTGCAAGACAAGGCTGCCAGCTCGGAGACCCTTCTGGCCGAAGCCATAGCCCCCAAGAAAACCGACTTTCGGGTTAGCAGCACAAGAGGGATTTCTGTCAGAGGTTCAAACGGTTGTCTTTGTAAAGCTGACAAGACGAGTTTTAAATTCCAGTGGCAGAGGGGAGCTCTAATAGGGGGATTTACATGCAAGACCCCCTGCAAGAAGGTTTTCACAAGCGAATGCGCAGCCAAAAGGCCTTTGAAACCATATCGATAAGGCAGACACCTGCCCCTTTAGAGTACTAAGAGCTAATCCCTTATCAACGCCAACCTGGAGGAATCGCAAGATCCTGTCGATAAAACTTACGAGGATGCCCTCTTTGAGACTCGCATCACTCCCCATAGGTCCTCCAGACTCTAATAGATATTTCTAGAGACTGGTTTCCTAGCCAGAATCAACGTAGATATGATCTGGGCTGAGAGGCCTCTGCCCTTAAGAATTAGGGATTCAGCCGCCAAGCCATCGAATCTAGCTGCTGTGAAGCAGGGTGGCATATCGTGCCCTGAGATAACAGGTCTGGGCCTTGGGGGAGTGGCCCCGGTGCCCCTACTGACATCCTCACGATGGGCGCGTACCCAGCCCTCCTGGGCCAGGCTGGGGCCACCAGGATCACAGGCCTGCGCTCCACCCTGATCCTTCGTAGAAGGCGGGGAATCATCTGCAGTGGAGGGAACGCATACAGGAGAGACAACTGGTGCCAGGGGCAAACCAACGCATTGGTCCCGTAGGCCGAGGGATCCCTGGCTCAGCATACGAATTTGTCCAATTCCTTGTTGACTCTCGTTGCCATGATGTCTACATCGGGAACTCCGAATCCTTGGCAAATGTCTTGGAATACCTGGGGGTGAAGAGACCAATCCCCCGGGAGCAACTGTTGAAGATTCAAAAATCTGCTTGAGAATTGTCTATCCCTGGGATGAACACTGCCGAGATGCAGGGTACATGGGCTTCGGCCCATGAGAAATCAGGTTTACTTCCCTTTGAGCCACTAGGCTCCTCGTGCCCCCCTGGTGGTTTATGTATGCCACCGCCGTGGCATTGTCGGACTGTACCCTTACTGGCAGACCCTGAAGGGGGAGAGTCCAGACGACCAGGGCCAACCGAGCAGCTCTGATCTGTAGGATATTACTGGGAAGCAGTCTTTCTGCCTCCTATCACTGTCCCTGCTGGGTCAGTCTTCCTAACATTTTCCATGTGATGGGGCAAAAGGATTTCCCCTTTGACAAATATTGAGGGACCAGCCACCAGAACAGGCTGCACCGGACCCCTGAGAGAACTAACCGGCGGTCTAGTGCCTGCATGGACTTGTTTCAAGCAGAGAGAATGGCTGCCTGGAGAACTCTGGTATGGATCTGGGCATAGGGCACTGCTTCGAAGGCGGCCACCCTCTTCCCCAGCAGTCGTATGCCTAGGCGAATAGTCGGCCTCTTCTTGCCTAAGACTATTTGAACTGTTTGAGTCAATGACCTGACTTTTGCTTGAGGAAAAAATATCCTCTGGCCGACTGTATCTAGCCGAAGGCCTAGAATTCTAACTGTTTTGTGGGTTGCAACCTTGATTTTTCTTGGTTCAAAATCCACCCAAACTCCTCTAGATGCCGAACTGTGCGGACTACTGCATGATTGAGGTTGGAAGCTGATCTGTCGATAAGCAGGAGATCGTCCAGGTATACCAGGACCAAAATGCCTTCTGTCCTTAGGACGGCCAGCACCGGGGCTAACACCTTTGTGGATACTCGCGGAGCTGTTGCCAACCCGAAAGGGAGGGCTACGAACTGGAAATGACGTTGATCTATCATAAAATGAAGAGACTTGTGATGTGCCGGGTAGATTGGCATGTGCAGATAAGCATCCTTTATGTCTATAGATGCTAGAAAGTCGTCATGATGTAGGCTGGCTGCCACTGAACGTATGGATTCCATACGAAAGGTCTATATCTTAGAAAGCGATTTAGGCGTTTGAGGTCTAAGATAGGCCTGACGTCACCATTGGGTATTTATGAAAACGGTTGGAATAGAATCCCAGACCCCATTCCTGGGTTGGTACTTCTACAATTACTCCTTGGAGCCAGAGGCGATTCAATGCCTTTACGAGAGAGGCCCTCTTTAATGGGCCGCTTGGAAGACTTTGACCCCCGAAAATGAGGAGGGGGGACTTCTCGAAACTCTAGTTTGTAGCCCGTGGCTACCACGAACCAAACCCAAGAGTCGGGAATTCTGGCTTTCCACACTTCGGAGAAAAACCGAAGTCTTCCGCCCACCCAAGAGAGTGGGGGCGCCCCTTCATGAATCTGACTTGATGACAGGTTTAGCCGGCTTGCGAGACCATGGCCTCTTGTTTGCCGCGGCTTGTCCCTGTGGGCGGCTATTAAATGTTGAACGCCCGGGAGGCCGTCGATACTGACGGGAAGCTGAAGGGGCCGAGCCAGTAAAAGGCCCGTCGCTTAAACGCGGGCCCGCGCGGTCTTTTCTTGACCGGTAAGGAAAAACTTTTACCACTTGATATGGTTTGGATATATTTATCTAGGTCTTCACCGAATAGTCTTCCACCCTGAAAGGGAAATCCTGCTAAAAGTTTTTTGCAGGGTGCCTCTGCTGATCAGTTCTTTAGCCACAAAAGACGACGCATATGAACCAACAGCAGAGATAGAGGGGACGCCCATTGAACGGAGTCCTTAATAGCATCTATTGCAAAGCAGAGAGCCCTTGGGAGGTCTGCTAATTCACGAGTCTGCTGAGCCGGCATGTCCTTTTAACAACTGTTTCTTTAAAGCCTGACAAACGCCAATGGCTGCCACTGCTGGCTGAACCACGGCACCTACTGTGGTAAACGAAGCCTTCAGTAGGGTCTCCAATTTTTTGTCGGCCGGATCTCTGAACATCTGGACATTTCCAACCGGACAGGTCAGGGATTTATTCACGCAGGAAATGGCCGCGTCCACAGTAGGGAGTGCCCATTTCTTTGCAAATTTTTCTTCCATAGGATAGAAAATAGTGAACCTTTTAGGAGGGAAAAAGATCCTATCAGGTCGAGCCCAATCCTGAAATAAACACGCTCTCCAGAAGGGGGTTAATTGGAAAAGACACCCAAGTTAATGGTGCCTTTAAAGAACCTAATGAGGATACTGCAGGGGCTAATAGTTCTGACACTGGAAGTTTTTTAAAAGCAGTGCGAACAATATCTGTCAGACTGGATCCACAGGCGCTCCGCTTGAGAAGCCGAAAAAATTTATCTAGAGTGGAACCCTCCATGTCTGACCCGTCGGGACTCTGGTCCGCTTGATCCCCTTGTGGGTCCTGTTCCTCCGGCGAGGAGACCCCGCATCTGAAAACACCAATCTAGGTGACGGGGATCTAGCCCGTTTACCACCTGGCAAAGAGCGGGCAATCAAAGCCGTTAACCTTTCCTCTAGCCCACCCAGGGTGGTCGCTAGCATTTCTTCCGTTACGTAAACGGGAATAGGTGGATTGGGGGCCGCCTCTGCCCCCAGCACCCTCAATGGCTCCTGTAAGATGCTACTCGGTGGCCTATCTAGCGAGGGTGGGACCATCCTGACCCAAATCCTCTGACCCCGATGGAGACTTGTTCTTTGGCACCCTTTGCAGCCTTAGCTGGTCCTGATCCCTTGGGAGCCATTGCACAACCTTGAGACACCCCTGTAGCCAACACCCGACTGTTGTAGCTAGGAGTGAACAAATAAGAACAGGCTATGGAAAAAAAAATTTTTAAAATTTTTCCACGCTCTAGAATGTGGCAATACCGAGGAAAACCTGTGAGTATTGCAACACCAATGCCCGTTAGCTGGAGCCCAAGGTAGACTCGGATGCTGCCGGATCTAAGGCTGAGTCCCTTTAAGAAAAAAACCCTTTTTTTTTTTTTTCTTGGTCAAAGTGGACTTTAAGTCCAGACCTGAAGATCCACCAACCGCCACTAGGTGTCACTGCATGCCAAAAAAAATGGCTCAGCTGCGCGCTCTGTGTCCTTTCTCCACCGATCTCAGAAGGGAAAGACCAGCCGGCCCGCCCCCCCTATGCACGAGGACGCCATAAAAGACAGCGTGCACGTGCGCGCACCCTCCCCACGCTGAAATCAACATGGAGCAGAGGAGAAGCATGGACCAACGCCAGCAGCCCAAACTGACACCAGGTAAGCACTAATTCTCAATGTAGTGCACACATAGAGGAAGCTGTCCCCATAGGCTTCCTAAGAAACAGGAGTTTCACCAGCATTCCCTCTTTATAGTACGTGGGGGCTGCAGTATCCATGCTAACAGGCAAATCTGGGGGGAGTAGCAAAATATATATCTTAAACAAGCATACATATATCTACATGTTATCTGGGTAAACATTAGTACATCCCATCCTGCCTCAAAATACATAGTGGAGATAGTGGCTGATGCACAAGCATACCATTAGCCAACCCAGAACCCCCAGGGGGATACCTACTGTCGAACCAAGTCCCGCAGGTTCCCTCTTACCTGCTCCACGCCGCAGGGTATTGCAAACTGCAAGAGGCCCAGCCTTCCCCCATCTCCGTGGGTATTGTCTTGGACCTTCAGGGACCGGGGTCCTGTGTTTAAGGAACCCACACCCCTGGACCTATATAGCATCCTGGCATCAGTGGCGTTTAGTTCTTGGAAGAGACTAAGGCACTGGAGCCCAGAATCCAGCCCTCCAAGGAGAGGCATTATAGGCAACACCCCACTCCAGCAGGGCCCGGGTACCGTACACCTTTTTTTTTCTAATGGAGCCTGAAGAGCATTGAACCCATGATCAGCAGATGGAAGTACAATGCCAGGCTCCTGAGGATAGCATAATGCCCAACACAGGCAGGCAGTTACTTGACAGCAGGAAGATCAATGAATTACGAGGGCGCTCACTAACACCAGTTTGAGAACTACAAGCCGTCAGCCATTGTAGTTATTCACATGAAACAGAATGAATGACCTGGCCATGTGGGCTGGAAAGCTGGTGCCAGGGAAAGGATTTTCAACTTGCTGCCAGAGGAAGGGGGCGATTAGACATGAATGCTGAACACTTTATACCCTAAATATAGGTGTAACATGTTAAGAACGGTCAACTTGCTGACCACAATACAAATGTACATGTTGCAGTTTGCAAGCGGTTTACTAAAATTATGGCTGAAGATATTAGCCATATCCCTGGTATTGTTTTTTCCAGCCAGCGACTAACTCTCCTAAAACCTTTCCAAGTGGCACACTTTCGGAAGCAGCGAGAGGACGTCAGCCCTCTCCGGTGTTTCCGCCTGCTCACCCAAGGAACGATCTGACGGTGCTGGTCAGAGGCAACAAAAGAAACAAGATCACCTTTGATCGCCTCTATGGCCTTGTAGGACCCGGTCAATGTCACTGCTGGTGCAGGGAAGAATTTTATTTTTATAAATCAAAATGGTCAAAAAAATAAAATTGATCTTTTGCAGGTAAATATTTGGCAGAACTCATGATCATCCAGGGAGATAGAAGAGAGGATGCGCCATAGTGTGGCGCATCCTCTTTTATCTCCTTGGATGATCGTGAGTTCTGCCTGTTTGTGACCAGTTGAAAACCCTTTCCATACATCACTCTCAGGATTCAAAGGCTGTGGCTGGGCTATAGCCAATTGCATATTGGGCTTGCCCTCTGGTAAGCGGCTATTCAATACTGGTGTCTAACATCAGGATTCCTGTGTGTGATTTACCTTGGGAGAGATTGATGTTGAAATCTTTATCAAGGACTTGGTTTATATCTGTCTAGCCCTAAGGAAGATTGGCGTCTACCACCTACAAGTTTAGGACCGATTCATACTGTCGTTTTTATTTTTAATTGTATTGTGTGGCACGGCATTGCTTTCTTTATTTACACAGGTTAACATTTGAGGCAGAAAAAAAAAAAAGGTAATTCAATATGCACAGAACCGTACATTTGCCTACAGCACTTCGTTCAGATCTGTATGCCTATTATGCAATTTGGGGCCTAAACTCACAGATTGAAGTGGTTGTAAACCCTTACAATCCATTTTTTTTACTACAGGTAAGCCTATAAAGGCTTACCTGTATCTACCGTGGATATCTCCTAGACCTGCACGGTTTAGCAGATATCCCCTGTATCAGCATATGCTGATGTTATGGGCACATGTGCACTGAAGTAATGGCTCTTTCGTGGCGTTTCTTCAGCCAACGTGCCGTTAGCAGTGACTCCCGCACACATGTGGAGGTGACGTCATCGCAGCTCGGGCCAATCACAGCGCAGGAGCCAGCAATACCCGGAAATAATTCTGGGAGTGATGTCGCCGACCTGAGCAGCGTGTGGGGGCTTCGATCTAAGGCATTTCATAATGAGCATACTAGCTCATCATGGCTTTGTCCTGCAGGATTATTTTTTAGTGGGTTTACAACCACTTTTAAAGCCTGTCAAGCTGCAGTTAATGGCGATTGTTGCACACATACACAAGTAAAGCCAGAAGGATTTTGGCAGGTAGTCACAGTAGTCAACCCATCTACAAGATGCACATTATACAATATACTTGGCAGAGATTAACATACAACAAAGGATTATTTGACTTTGTCTTCAAAAAAAATAAAAAAAACATGAAACCGCAAATATTTTTGATGTTTCTTTATTTTGTAATTGAAATAATACATTTATCCAGCAGATACAAGGATTAAAAGAAACCAGAGGCCACACTCTAGAGACTAATGAGCAATACAAACAAAATTCCTACTGGAGAAGGAGTTTTAATTACTCAAATTGCATTTTATTTTTTGTACTGGAATACCAGAGTAAAAAAAAAATGAACATTTAAATGCCAGCATGAAGCAGTTTCTTTTTGAATGGCATTTTAGCCAGCAGTAATTCGCATTCAGTCTATCTTCAAATCAAGAACATCAGAATAAGATTTTAAAAGTGGGATTTTCTTTAATGTAAAGTTAGAATAAAACCTAATTAGTATAAAATCCATATTTCTGGAACATTCAATTCCTAAAGAGGGGCATATAGGGAAAACCCCATTCTAGTACTTTACATGCGTAATATGGAATTAATTAACTTTACTAGTACACCGTTTTTACAGCAAAATGTTCAAAAAGCAAAGGCATGATTACTTTTTAGTTTGGACACAACTAGTTTGTTGCAAAGAAAACCTGTGTGGATGGCAGGGGGTGCTGCCAAGGCCAACATGTCTTTGAAAGTTTAGGCTCCACAATCATCCTCTATTCCATATCTTTACTGAATGAATCACTGACTATGCATGCCAGGAGTTTTGAACTAACCTACAAATTCTAAGTCAGTGAGCCAGAGAGTCCTAAAAGTTGCCCTGTTAGACCAAGTCAGCAATAGCAAATCCTAAACATTTATAAAAAAGCGACATGTTCCCTTAGCAGGGCATTTAAAGGTCACAAGAGTGCAAAGGTACCAAATATTTTGATCTTTTAAACCAAATGGCAGTGGTCCGATTTCAACTAATTGCTAAAACATAAGATCAGATTGTGCGATCCCACCTAGTAACCAAGTACTCAAGTCAACCTGCAGTACTTCACACGGCCTAAGAAGCAGAACTCTCAAATAAGCCAAATGTTTACTTTATTGGCAATAAAGCACAACCATCCTCCTACCAGAAGATATCAGATACATGAACTTTATAGCTTGGGAGACAAAGCTAACCTTTTCTACAAGAATTAGAGTGCTCTGGCATAGAATAGGTCAATTTTACTGTAGATAGGAAAAAGTCCAAAATATTTACAAATGGAAGAAAAAAAACTGCTGTAAAAATGAACAGTGCCACACAAAACATAATAAAATACAAGAAAAACATGACCACTTTATATGTAGGAAATAATGATTCTTGATATTGGCCCTCTTAACAACAAAACTTCCAACGCTTGCAAGTAGGGCAAAAAAGAAGAAACAGGTAAATCAAAACATTTTCTGGATAGTCCGCTAACGTTTTCAGAAATGTTGTGTGATCAGCATGTTCATTGTTTTGAAGGAAAGAAGTGGGAAGTATGGTGCACAAAGGCTCATGGGGCTTCATCCATTCTGGTGAAGGAGCTTAGCACACACCACCTGTCTGTTGTTGAAATACATCAATAGTATCTTCATCCTCCATCTCGAGCTGCAGGAAGACACACGGATATAAGTTAGCTTTATATAACAAAATATTTAAAGTGGCATAGTAATAGGAACGTTTAATAGGAACGTTTAATCATACCTGTGCAGGGGTGTCCGTTTCATTTATAGGCTGACCATCAAACCTGAACCGTATCTGTCTCATCGACAAACCCTAAAAAAATAAAAGAAAAAGTGCAGTCAGAAAGTAGGAACATACAAGCTGGCAAAAAAAAAAAAGGGCGGCGGCTTCTTCAGGTAGAATGGTACTTTCACAGGACCACCACCTATGCTATGACAAGCCACTTCTGCAAACCTGAAGTGCCTTGTCTCATTGATTTGGCCTTTATAGTTTGACCCGCCAACAAATGTTTGTTTACACCTTGTGGAAAGATGCCACGTTATTCAATCTAAAGTTGAAAACATTACTTGTTAATGGAAATTTCAGACTGATTCTAAATGCTCATCTCAATTGGATTAAAACTACTTAGCGATAATAGGATTAATACAGTGGATCACCATTACCTCTACACTCCAGTATACTATAGGCCACCTCTGGGGGTATGAATGGACATTAGCCCACTTGCCTACAGGGTACTGTCTCCCCCTTCCTGCTCAGGCCAGCTTTCAGAGCAGTCACGCTTTGAATTTGCGCAGTCATGTAACACTTTGCCCAAACATGTATTTATTTTTGAGACAAATGGAGCTTTCTTTTGGTGGCATTTAAAGCAGAGCTCCACCCTAAAGTGAACTTCCGCTGATCAGAACCCTGATCAGACAGGTATTTGCACCCACTTCCGGCGACACAGGTTTGGGTAAAAGACGGGTTTTTTTTCACATCCCATCCGTCCCCTGTTGTGTGCTGGGAACACTCGGCTCCCAGCACACAGCGGGAGCCAATTGGCGGGGACACATCGCGACTCGCCGTAGGGAACCGGGGTGGTGAAGCCGGAGCGCTTCACTTCCTGGTTCCCTCCCCTTGGATGGAGGAGCAGCAGGGTGACGAGTGATCGCTGGTCCTCTGCTGCGGACGCCGCTGGACTCCAGGACAGGTAATTGTCCTAATATTAAAAGTCAGCAGCTGCAGTATTTGTAGCTGCTGGCTTTTAATATTTTTTTTTCCAGGGGGACATCCGCTTTAACCACTGTTTTTTTTTCCCCCCTAGTTGGTTATAAAACGTTGTGAAGGAGTAATTCTTCTCCTTCACTGATGGGCACTGATAGAAGGCTGCACTCATGCGCAAATAAAGACCGATTTTTTTTTTAGTTTGTTTGAAATAAAGTGTAAATAAGTAATTTTTCTCTTGATGAGGTGGCACTGATGTAGTAGCAGGTAGATGATTAAAAATAATGCAAGTAATTTCTCGCAACAATCGGTTCTTCCAGAGGTGCATTTATTAAAACTTTGGCTGACATATTACAACTGACAGATGGCACTGGTGGGGCTGCACTGATAATCAGGACATGGATAATCTGGTAGGTTGCCGCTCATCAGCTCTCCTTTCACGCTGTCAGCAAAAAGAGGATTTCCGATACCCGACCAATATGGTTAACACTGATCAGCTGTGATTGGACACAGCTCTTTGCCAATGCGTGCGATCATTGTTAGACATCAATAGACGCTCCCAGCAATGAGCGATTGCAGCCGATGCACGATCAGTGGAGGTAGTCAAAAGATGCCCTCCCAGCAATGCACAACCGCGCTGTAGCTGTCATTCGGCTATAGCATGCTCATAAAGAGGTTAAGAAAATACACCACTCACCAACCCAGTGCATTAGTATGTAGATGAATGGCCTGTTACCAAGCCATGGTGAGCGGGGGGATGAAACATGCCAGGGGGCATGGCTGGAGTGCCACTGGCTGAGGACTCATACACCTACATTCTAATGCACTGGGTTGGCGAGCCACTTTCACTGCAGCTGGCAGGGGGATCTGTCTCAGCTTAGAGCGGCACTGCAAGTTTCATCTGGAAAAATTTATGGACATTAAGTTATCCATTAAATATACTTCAAACACTAGAAATTGTACAAAAAAAAAAAAAACCACGGGAAACCGTGGGGGACATCCAATCTGCTAAACAGGCCCATACAGATTGATATACCTACTAAAAAGGAATTCAGCTTCCCAATTCCCCCTCTTACTCGAAAGTACCAATGAAACAGAACACAAATCTGTCCAACCACTTGTTTGCCGTTTCAGAAGCAGGGCAGGGAATTTCTATACTGTTCCCAGAACAAAACTGAGAAGGGCCAATCGCTGCACATTCACAGGAAGCCCTGTATTTTATGGATGAATATACAAGACTTCTTCTGAACGGCTGAGGTGGAGAGGGATGGTGGATGATATCACAATCTCCACCCCAACCAGAGGAAGCCTTGTATTCATCCAAAAAATTGAATGTTTCCTGTGAATAGCTGAGCAGTAATAGTCCGAACAATTTCATTCTAGGAACGATATAGAATACTTTTATCCTGAAGTTGTGTTTTTTGGTGCTAGTGGGCAGCACATCAGTGCTCTTATGTACCAAGTGGCAATCGAGACTCAAACTGCATGATCGCCAACTGCTGCAGCTACAACCAAAAATGTATGTTTCCCATCTTTTTCATTAAGACGAGGTGTAGAAATGTTTCAAACGGTGTTCACCATTACATTACCTGTCTGTCGCAGTATGCTTTCATTAACTTGCTGAGAGGAGTGTGTCTCTTTATTTTAAACTGGACAACAGAACCATCCTGTCCTGCCACCTTTAGATTGATGTGGTCGTTTTCAGTCTTTACACCTTCCTAAACAAAAAGAATGAAAGGAAACATTAAACAAAAAACAAAAAAAAAAAAAAAACCAGGCCAAAAGTTTTGTTTACTGGATCAGTGTCAGCAGAAGTCAAAGGCCCCCTTCACACCAAGTCGGAGCCGTTTTACCATTATTTTGTGGTGTGGTTAAACCCCCCCCCCCCCCCCCCCCCACTGGAGAAAGGGTTAAAAAACACATTGCCAGCGGAATACCATTGATTTGGTATACACACCGCTCCAAAGATGCGGCTAGCAGGACTTTTTTTTACCATCCTGCTAGCGCACCCCTAGGGCTTTCACACTTGAGACAGCAGTGGCTGTTTCAGGGCGGGTTGCAGGTGCTATTTTTAGCGCAAAAGCGCCTGCAAAACAACCCAGTGTGAAAGGGGTCAAAGTGGTTTTAAAGCCTCAAGGTTTTTCACTGAATGCATTTTATGCATCAAGGTGAAAACTTCTGTGCTGCAGCTCCCTTGCCCCCTTTCTTACCTGAGCCCAATCTGATCCAGCGATCTGCATGAGCGCAGCGGCTTCAACTGCTGTCTCTCCTAATTGGTCAAATTGATAACATGCGCCATTGGCTCCAGCTGCCGTTAATCAAACCCAGTGACACGGGTGCAGGGCTGAGTCCCGCTGTCTGTCAATGAAGCCCACACAGGTGCCCACAGCATAAGCAGCTTTGTGTAAGGTCATCCACAAATGGGGGCCTAGAGAGCCAGCAGGGCACCCCAAAAGAGGATCTGGACTGTTCTGTGCAAAACAAATTTCACAAAGCAGGTAGGGATTGGCATGTTTTTTCCCTGTAAAAATGACAAACCCTTCAAGCTTGGATATTACAAATATTTGTCAGCAAAAATTATACACTGTATATGCCATGTCATAATTTCTCAGCTAATTGATAGTCTATTTTGTGCAACACATGCCACAAGGCTACAAATTCCAATGGCTGAATCTTTATAGAGTAATTTCACTTTGCATTTTTTAAATCATGTTTGCCTTCTTAAAGCGGTTGTATACTTAAAATTCTGACTTTGCATTTAATTTTGTATTTAATTAAAATTAATTGCCATTGTTAATTTTTACTCTACCTGCCCCCTGTTCCAGTTATCAATATTTAGCCAAGTCATGGCGTCTAACACGCATGCGCCGTATTTTCCTTTCTACCGGCAAGCAGAGACCCTGTCGGAAAAATTCAGTGTCTATGTCGGGGCTGCTTCATTTCCTGTTTTAGACTTCAGCCCCGACATCCCGCTATGCTTCCTCAGGTACCATGTACGTCACAGGGTGGAGGAGAGACAGAGGTGTCCCATCATCTCAATAGAACAGCGCTGGCTGTGCTTACAGCAACACAATACAGCAAGAGGCGGAAAGGGGCGGGTGTATTATTCGCAAGAGATTTTTTTAGTTGGACAATTGGATAGAACAGCGCTGGCCAGCACATAGCGGGGGGGACCAATACTGATAGAACAATGGGCTTGTTACTAAGGCACATGCGCGGGATTACCCAGATGAGGACGTACTATGGGCAGAAATAAAGATAGTTTCAGATAGGGTTGTCCAGATACCGATACTAGTATCGGTACCGATACCGAGTATTTGCAGGAGTACTTGTACTCGCGCAAATGCTCCCGATACCTAAATAGAATACTTTTTTTGTATTTATCAACATGTTCTGTGAAAATTCTTTGATTTTTTTTACTACTGCGTGACAAGAAAATAAAACATTTTTATTCATTTTTATTATTTTATAATGTCTTGAGTTAGAGTTCTTCATAATTCTAAAGAAAATATCCTTAGTCTGTATTGTGGTTTGAAAACTGTCACATGACATTTAAAAAAAGTATCGGTATTCTGTATCGGCGAGTACATGAAAAAAAGTATCGGTACTTGTACTCGGTCCTAAAAAAGTGGTATCAGGACAACCCTAGTTTCAGATGTGAAAGACCACAGTGGAGATGGCGCCAGCTAGTAAAAAATGTTTTCTGCATATAAGATAAAGAATATATGCAGTAAGGTAAAACAATTATTTATATACAACGTGATCAATCGATTGCTAAATACCTGGTCTTTCACAATATTGTGAATATACTATTGATGAGGGAGGGTTTGCTACCGCTTTAACCACTTAAGACCCGGACCAATACGCTGGTAAATGACCCAAGGTGTTTTTGCGATTCGGCACTGCGTCGCTTTAACAGACAATTGCGCGGTCGTGCGACGTGGCTCCCAAACAAAATTGCGTCCTTTTCTTCCCACAAATAGAGCTTTCTTTTGGTGGTATTTGATCACCTCTGCGATTTTTATTTTTTGCGCTATATACAAAAATAGAGCGACATTTTTGAAAAAAAAAACACTTTTACTTTTTGTTAAAAAAAATCAAATAAACTAAATTTTAGTCAAACATTTAGGCCAAAATTTATTTAGCCACATGTCTTTAGTAAAAAAAAAAAAAGAAAAAAAAAAAATCGCAATAAAAAAAAAATAGCTACCTAGCGGGAACAGCGACACTAATACAGCGATCAGAAAAATGATCGCTTAGTGACGCTGGCAATAGGGAGTGAAAGGGTTAACTAGGGCAGTGATCAGGGGGTTAAAACTTTATTAGGGGGGGGTGGGGGGGCTATCCTGAACCCAACACTAACTGATTTTACACTGCCTGTCACACTGACACTAAATGCAGTGATTAGATCACTGCATTCAGTGACACTGTGACAGGGGGGGTGGGGGGGCAGATAGCAAGGGGTTAAGTATGCCTATGTGAGTGTATGTCAGTGTAGTGTTGGTGCAGGACTTACTGTGGGGTGTTTCTCCCATCGCAGCGGTTGGAAATACCGCTGCGATGGGAGATTACATCACTTCCCCCTTCCTGTGTTTACAGGACATCCGCACGCTCGTCCCGGATCGCTCCCGGAGCCAGGGGGACCCCCGAACCGCACGAAGGCGGGGACGTAAATTTACGCCCTTGTGCCTGTACGAGCCATTCTGTGGCCGTATATGTGCGGGGGTCCTTAAGTGGTTAAAGCTCAAGTGAAACTTGCTGAGCATCAGACACGCTCCTTACAGATGTTCTCAAAAACACTTGTATTGCCATGTAAACCAGGCTGTGTCTTACCAGGTCAGGTGCTGTACACTGGACAGCAACTACAGAACAGCAGGCTATTTGTATAATGTCTGACTGAACATCACATCTTTGTGACTTGCAGTTGAGTTTTAGAGTCCAGCTGAAGCCTAGCTATTACAGTAATGGAGTCAGGCTGTGTATAAACACAGTCAGAAGTAGATAAATACGAGGTTGAGCATGTATTCTCTAAGGGTCCTTTCACACTAGCGGACCGTTCGTCCGCTCATTACAAGTCCGTTTACGGACTTGTAATGAGCCCCTATGGGAGCGGATCCATTAGCGGATGATGCATCCGCTAACGTCCGCTAGATCCGCATCCGTTTTTGCGGACGGAAGAATGTCCTATTTTTCTTCCATCCGGCCAAACTGATCGGATGCAAACGGACAGACGGTCCGTTTCCATCCGACTCCCCATAGGGGAGAGCGGAGGAGAGACGGGGCGGTCCCTGCACAGTGTGCGGGAACCGCCCCGTCTGCCGACAGCTGAGCGGAGACCCCCCGCTGAGCTGACGGGCACACGGAGCGGACCGAAAAACGGTCCGCTCCCTGTGAAAGGACCCTAAAAGTGACCCACCATGGATCACTTTTCAGATACTTAGAGACGTTAAACACTGTTTTTTTTAAATGGCCAATTAACCACTTTAGCCCCGGACCATATTGCTGTCCAAATTCGGCACTGCGTCGCTTTAACTGACAATTGCGCGGTCGTGCGACGTGGCTCCCAAACAAAATTGGCATCCTTTTTTCCCCCCACAAATAGAGCTTTCTTTTGGTGGTATTTGATCATCTCTGCGGTTTTTATTTTTTGCGCTATAAACAAAAATAGAGCGACTATTTTGAAAAAAAAAACGCAATTAGCGTTTATTAATTGGTTTGCGCAAAATTTATAGCGTTTACAAAAAAGGGGGGTCGTTTTATGGCATTTTAATTATTTTTTTTACTAGTAATGGCGGCGATCAGCGTTTTTTTTCGGTACTGCGATATGGCGGACACATCGGACACATTTTTGGGACCATTGGCATTTTTATAGCGATCAATGCTATAAAAATGCATTGTATTACTATAAAAATGCCATTGGCAGTGAAGGGGTTAACACTAGGGGGCAGGGAAGGGGTTAAGTGTGTTCTAACTGTATGGGGGGGGGTGGCCTCACTAGGGGAAATCACTGATCTTCGGTTCATACATTGTATGAACCGAAGATCAGCGTTTCCCCCGCTGACAGGAACGAGAGGTATGTGTTTACACACATACCTCCCGTTCCCCGCTCTGTAACGAGCAATCGCGGGTGACCAGCCACGTCCCTCACGCCATTTCCCCCATACCTTTGCCGCCGAAAGCCGCCGCATGGAGAAAAATCAGAGCATTCATTTGAATAGCTGTTTTGCCTGCTCGTATAGACACCCCCCTTGCTCGGGATTGGACATATCACAATCACCCTTCCAATCCCAAGCAAGGAGGGAGTGTCTACACGCGCGGGAACACTACAGCTATTCAAATGAAAGCTGTGATGTTCCCGCACGCTGTTTAACCGATGAAGCGGGTGGAAGTATTCTATTTAGGTATCGGGGGTATTTGCGGGAGTACAAGTACTCCTGCAAATACTCGGTATCGGTCCCGATACTGGTATCGGGACAACCCTACCATTAAGTATGCAACTTCTTTAACTTCAAGGCCTCATGCACACTGGATGTTATAAAACACCAGTAGCTTTTCAGCGGGTTTTTATACCTTTTTTTTTCAATAACAGTTTTTAGCATTTAAAAACTTCCAATGTGATCAAAAACTTTAAACGCTGGCGGGCATCTTCACAGCTGAAAAAAATCTGAGAAACCACTAGTCTTATTTTACAGTTTAATGTGTGCGCAAGCCAAAAACAGCAGCTGTAAAATTTGTCCAAAAACATCCAGTGTGCATGAGGCCTAAATCTTTGCCCGTTTAGGCCTCACGCCCACAGGATGTTTTTTGCTGCCTCTAAACACACCTCCATGTTAGACTATGTGTCCATGCACAGACATTCAGCAGCGTTTAGTGGCAAGTAAATAACCATCTGCCAGGGCGTCCAGGAGCAGCAGAGTGTGGGCAGGAAAAACACTTGTAAATGTTAGTTACTGGGTGTTATATTGATCCAGCGTTTTTAATTATTTGAGTTTCTAACCTAATCATGATGCCTTGCAGATCACAAGTCCCGACTTGCTTCTTGTTTATGTGCTTAAAAAAAAAAAAAAAAAAAGCCAATTAACCCTTTTGTCTACGGAACAAACAGCAGGGGGTATTGCACATAATCCAGCGGCTGCAGCCACCAGGATTGTGTGTGAAAATGCCAGACAAGCCTCCTGCCTGTCAGGTGAGGGCATTGCCGCTGTCGATTGATCACTCACATCCCCTCCCCCCCGGTACCGGCGGCCCCCACACGTGCACTCCCACCATTGCTGGGCTTCGTTTGCCCGAGTCATGGCGGGTGCCAACGGCGTTGGGAGAGAGAAGAGCGGATACACATCTGCCCCCCCTCCTTGTCGCGAAGTGGAAAGCGACGTCTGATGTCACTTCTGGGTCACGTTCTCTGTGCCCCTGGCTTGTTTTTGCAGAGAAAGGATGTTTTGCAATGCAATCTGCAATACGTAAAGTTAGCCCGATTTTTTTGGGGAAAATATGAAAGATGATGTTACATCGAGTAATCAGATACCCAACATGTCATACTTGTACTCCCGCAAATACCCCCGATACTAAAATAGAATACTTCCCCGCCCCCCATATTGCAGCCATGTATGTCCCCCATATCTGTATATATGATGCCGCCACCACCGTTAATCCCCTGCATTACAGCGTAGCGCCGCGCACGCACTACAAGCTTCTGTTGTGAATACTTGTAAAGCGCGCACCGCCATGCATAGACACTCCCCTTCTCGTGATTGGACGGATCCGTCCAATCCCGAGAAGGGGAGTGTCTATACATGGTGGCCCGCGCTTTACAAGTATTCACAACGGAAGCTTGTAATGCGTGCGCTACGCTGTAATGCAGGGGATTAAAGGCGGCGGCATCATATATACAGGTATGGGGGACATACATGGCTGCATTATGTGGGGGGGACCATACATGGCTGCATTATGGGGGGGGACCATACATGGCTGCATTATGGGGGGGGGGACCATACATGGCTGCATTATGGGGGGGGGGGGACCATACATGGCTGCATTATGTGGGGGGGGGAACCATACATGGCTGCATTATGTGGGGGGGGGGACCATACATGGCTGCATTATGTGGGGGGGGGACCATACATGGCTGCATTATGTGGGGGGGGGGGACCATACATGGCTGCATTATGTGGGGGGGGGGGGACCATACATGGCTGCATTATGTGGGGGGGGGGACCATACATGGCTGCATTATGTGGGGGGGGGACCATAGATAGCTGCATTATGTGGGGGGGGGAACCATACATGGCTGCATTATGTGGGGGGGGGGGGGGGAACCATACATGGCTGCATTATGTGGGGGGGGGGGGGAACCATACATGGCTGCATTATGTGGGGGGGGGGACGGACAATACATGGCTGCATTATGTGGGGGGGGACAATACATGGCTGCATTATGTGGGGGGGACAATACATGGCTGCATTATGTGGGGGGGACAATACATGGCTGCATTATGTGGGGGGGGGGGCAATACATGGCTGCATTATGTGGGGGGGACAATACATGGCTGCATTATGTGGGGGGGACAATACATGGCTGCATTATGTGGGGGGGACAATACATGGCTGCATTATGTGGGGGGGACAATACATGGCTGCATTATGTGGGGGGGGGGACAATGCATGGCTGCATTATGTGGGGGGGACATACATGGCTGCATTATGTGGGGGGGACATACATGGCTGCATTATGTGTGGGGGGACATACATGGCTGCATTATGTGTGGGGGGGGGGGGGGGGGTGGGACATACATGGCTGCAATATGTGGGGGGGGACATACATGGCTGCAATATGTGGGGGGGGGGACATACATGGCTGCAATATGTGGGGGGGGGGGACATACATGGCTGCAATATGTGGGGGGGGGACATACATGGCTGCAATATGTGGGGGGGGGGGGGGACATACATGGCTGCAATATGTGGGGGGGGGGGACATACATGGCTGCAATATGTGGGGGGGGGGGGGACATACATGGCTGCAATATGTGGGGGGGGGGGGGGACATACATGGCTGCAATATGTGGGGGGGACATACATGGCTGCAATATGTGGGGGGGACATACATGGCTGCAATATGTGGGGGACATGGCTGCATTTGGAGACACATTTAAAAAAAAGTATCGGTATTCGTATCGACGACTACTTGAAAAAAAATAAGTATCGGTACTTGTACTCGGCCCTAAAAAAATGGTATCGGGACAACCCTACCTCACAAATGTAGTTTGAACCGCGTTTACATATGTGGGCGGGACTTACGCACGTTTTTTTTTTTTTACTTATTTTATTTTTACACTTTTATTCCTATTACAAGGAATGCAAACATCCCTTGTAATATGAATGGTATGCGACAGGTCCTCTTTAGGGAGAGAAATGCGTGGTCAATAAGACATCTTTCTCGGGCCTCCGACGGTCATAGAGATGACTGGTGACCACCTGATCACCAGTCATCTCTATGTTCGTCATGATGACATGGGAGAGCCCAGGAAAAGCACCAGATAGCGGCGGGTCGGGGGGTGTCCCCTGCCGCTGCCTATAAGAACGATAATGCGGTGGAACTGCCGCTATGATCATTCTTATTGTGCGCAGAATCGCCGGCAGAAAAGGATATCTGAATGATGCCTCTAGCTGCAGCCATCATTTAGATATCCCCCCACAAAGCCCAGGACATAATATGACATCCACCCAGGATGGTAGATCCCATCTGTGGACGTCATTACTATGGCTGGGTATTGAAGTGGTTAAATCCTGATTCGGTTTGGGAGCGCTGTTCGAATCTCCCGGGCGCGTCCACGTCGTCCTCTTCGGTTCCCAGCCTGGCCGTTGATTGGCTAGGCTGGGCGGATTGATAGCAGCGCAGCCATTGGCTAGCGCTGCTGTAAATCAGAGCGGATGACGCCGCGCGCCGGGGGGCGGAGCCGAGTCATACAGTCGGCGGGTATGGCCGCCACTGTATCACGGGAGCGCGCTCGCAAAAGCTTTCCACCGTGCGAGCGCCCTCGCATGAAGATGGAAAGCTTTTGCGAGGAGGAGCGCAGACAGCCGCCGAGGGACCCCAGAAGACAGCTTTCCGGGCCACTCTGTGCAAAACGAACTGCACAGTGGAGGTAAGTATAACATGTTTGTTATTTATTTATTTTTTTAAAGCCCCAACTTTAGTGTCTCTTTAACCTCCCTGGCGGTCTTCACGTGTGTGGCACGGGGTGAGATTTTTAAGCTAATATCGGTAACCCCGTGCCACACACGCGCTTACCTCGCTGGATGCAGAAAAAGTTTACTTACCTTTTCTCTGCGATCCAGCGATGAATCCCCGCAGTACACGGCGGGCGGATGTCCGCCTGATGCTGTGTGTTCCGCCGATTCCCTTCCCTGCGAGCGTCGCGACGTAGGGGGGGGAACGGCGCCAAATTCAAAAATGTAAACAAACACTATACATACAGTACAATGTAATCTTATAGATTACAGTACTGTATGTAAAAAATACACACCCCCCATGTCCCTAGTGGTCTGCCCTGTACACTACATGTCCTTTTATATAATAAAAACTGTTCTTTCTCCCTGCAAACTGTAGATTGCCCATAGCAACCAAAAGTGTCCCTTTATGGCAAAAATTGTTTTAGAGCAGCTAAAAAACAGCGATAATAAATCAGAATCACTTGCAGAATTTAGCGATAGCGATTTATGGGGAAATTCGTCATAAAAAAAAAAAAAAAAATGACAGCAAAAATTCTGCAACTGAGCAAATTTCAGTGATTTTGATTTGATTACATTATTGAATAATTTTTACTATAATTATATTATCATTTGTGATCATTTTTTATAATTATTTATTATATTATAATTTTTAATTAAAAAAAAAAAAAAAAATCATACCCGGGATGCCTATTAGACTCTTGTTTGAATAGATTTAAGTGAGTTATTCCTAAGAATTACAAGCCTACAGTATAAAACGCCAAATTCCCTTGCAAATAATGGTACCGCTTTTAGCACCTAAAATCTTAAAGAATCATACCGCCAGGGAGGTTAATGCAATCTATGCATTAAGGTGAAAAACATCTGATGCTGCCCCCCCCCCGTTATACTTACCTGGCCCCTCGAAAGTCCCGAGATCCTCTTCACCGCTCAGCCTGGCCACTGATTGGCTAGAGCGGATGGATTGAGAGCAGCGCAGCCATTGGCTGGCCGCTCGCTGTGTCACGGGAGCGTGCACGCAATTACTGACCACTATGCGAGCTCTCGCATGACTGGTGAGTAATTGCGGGGAGGACAGAGACAGCCGCCGAGGGACCCCAGAAGAAGTGGATCGGGGCCACACTGTGCAAAACGAACTGCACAGTGGAGACAAGTATAACATGGTTTGTTATTTTAAAAGGGGGAAAAAAATTCCTTTACTAACCCTTTAAAGTTAATGAGACCGACGATGAGTCAACAGCGGGTCAGAGGTGACAGATGCTCTTTTAAAAATTATGGATTAGAAATCAAGACTTTTACTAGTGAAATCAAAACCACCTTGGGCTAGACTGCTTCTTTATGGAGAGAGCCTACTGCTGTGATGTTTGGATGAGTTGAAGTATGGTGCTTCCCATCTTCTAGGCAGGGCAGGGTTGATCATTTCAAATGGGAGTTTTCAGACCATTCTTTGTTGATCCTGCTCATTGCCTACAAGTATAGTATTTAAACTAAAGAGGTCATCTAAACTACTTAATGTTTAACCTACCAGGGACAATTACCCACATAATTTTTTTTTTAAAGATGAACTTGGCCTTTAAATTTATATTTGACGCCTACAATTTTGCCCTTGTTCACCGATTTATACAAGATGTTTAATATCAGAAAAAGATTCTGTATGTTACTGCCTCCCAAATTGCCTAGAATAGAATGTTAATCTCCTGAAAAATTGTGTGCAAAAAAAAACCAAAAACAATCATGCACTCACCTCAAGCAAATACAATGCTTAAAGTCTCAGAGCTACAAGTCAATCTCAGTAGCATGGTTTTCCTCAAATGCCCCAGCTACATATATTTACAGTCTATCCAATAGTGTGTGACTGAAGCATTAATATATTGCTCAGTGAAAGTACAGTGATTTTTGGATACCATTACACTCAAATTTAATGGACATCCAGCATTATTTTTTGGGAGGTGGGGCAGTGTGGTGTAAACATAAGACTTCCTCTGTTCTGTCTTCCTGTACACAACCCTACCATAACCAGACTGCATACATATCCAATCTATGAAAAATCTACATAATGTATACATTGCCTCACCAGTTACAATGTAACTTTTCATACAGGCCTTTTAATGGCATCTTATCTCAGGAAAAAAATTTACAAGAATCAAAGGAGATTACTAAAAATGCTTAAAGCGGAGGTTCACACCAAAAGTGAACCTCCGCTTTCTGGACACCTTTGTCACCTTTCAGGGGGAGGGGGGTGCAGATACCTGTCTGAGACAGGTATTTGCACCACTTCCGGGCCTGATCTCCGCGGGGAATCCAGTCTGTGACGTCACCCCCCCTTGTCTTCTGGGAAACACTGTTCCCAGGAGAGAGCGGGGACCAGTAATGAAGCGGCGCGATCCTCGCGCATGAGCAGTAGGGAGTCGGGCAGTGAAGCCTGATTCCCTCACCGAGGATGGCGGCGGAAGCAGCCCAAGGACCGAGCGATTGCTCAGCCTCAGCTGCTGACATTGTGGGCGCGCTGGACAGGCAAGTGTCTTTTTTTTTAAGGCTTCATTCACACATAGCCGACTCCGTCGCAGTCCGTTCCGACGGAGTCCGCCTGTGTCTGCCAGCTCAGCGGGAGATCAGTCCGCAGATCTCCGCTGAGCCGACGGATGACAAGCTCCTCTCTGCTCACTGAGCGGGGAGGAGCTTGTCGAGTCCCGCTGTCCTCTATGGAGCGATCTGATGAAAACGGACAGCATGTCCGTTTTCATCAGATCTTTCCCGATCCGATCCGCATGGACGGATGGGGACGTGAGCCCCATACGTTTGTTTTTAGCGGATCGGATCAGGTCGGATGTCAGCGGACATGTCTCCGCTGACATCCGACGCTCCATAGGGGTGCATGGAGCGCCCGTTCAGGTCCGCCTGAAAAACTGACAGGCGGACCTGAACGGATCCATGTGTGAACGAGGCCTAACTCAGCAGCTGCTGCTTTAAAGGCCACAAATTTCTAAAGACAGGAAATAAAATCAATATGTGGGGGGGTTTCAAAAATTCAGCCTGATGAGTTATTAAAGGGGGTTGTAAAGATACAATTTTTTTTCCTAAATGGCTTCCTTTACCTTAGTGCAGTGCTCCTTCACTTACCTCATGCTGGACTACCGGAGAGTCAGGACGCCCACTAACACACAGCTCCTTTATGTGCAATGTAGAGAGCATCCTGACTCTCCAGTAGTCCAAGGGAGGGGGGCGAGCAGGAAACTCCACATCAGGGAGAAAGCCTTGCATTACTGTGTGGAGTTAGACAGAACAGGATGTGAGGATTTCTAAGCAATAAGGACATTTAAAAGCAAAAAACAAAGGATAAGGTAAAAGAAGTGATTTAGGGGGGGGGGGGGGGGGGGGGGGTTGTACCTTTACAACCCCCTTTAAGGCTTGTTCTCAGTGATGGTAGTGTTCAAATGCCACAGCCCCCTAGCTAAAAATAACACAAAATAAAGAGGTATCCCCATCTAATGTGTGCTAGGATAAGTTGGGTTTCCAGCAAGCTCCTCTGTACAATCTATAAACCTGATCTATGCACTTTATAAGTCATAACTTTCTCCAGCACCCTCATTACCTAATGTATTATATACTGTCCCTCTGTAACAGAAGCATACATTCATCCTATAATATAATTCTCTCAAAGAGGTAGAGATAAATATATATCACACACACACACACACACAAATATATGTATACAGATCCCATGTGCAAATATATACACACAAATAGAATTGTATACAGATACCATATAACTTGGTATGAATGTAGAATCCATAGAATGAAGTGTATACAACGCTCATTATATACATAGACAGAGGCCACGTAATAAGAAGTGTATACAGATAGTATATAATGGAGTATGTGTGTAGATTCCATTGAATGGAATGTATATACAGATCCCCATATAGTTATGTAGAGTATATAGATATAGTGCACAGAAGTGTATAGAGATCCCATGTAATAGATATATAAATGATAGAAATAAAGTTAGAATATAATAGAAGTATATGTAGGTCGGTACCATGTATAGTGCTGGTGATCGGTCGGTCGGTGAGGAAGGGATGGATGGTTGGTTGTCTCTCGGTCGGTGTGTGTCTCAGTCACACGTGGAGTGGAGGGGGGGTGGGGGTTGTTTTAGGTTGGGGGGGGTCGGTGTTTGGCGCCAATCTCCGGGGACAGTGGAGGAGCCGGCTATGAATCACACGCTCGGGCCTCCCCTTCTCCCCCCGGCCCTCCCTCTCCTCACACCGGTTCCTCCCCATTTTCTCCCGGCCTGGACCTCCGTTATGTCTCCCAGCCCAGTGTGATCTTCCTCCCCATGGCTCTCTCCTGTGTCAATGTCCGCCTGTTATTCCCGAGCAGCCATGAGCGGCCTACGGCCTGGCGCCAGCCCCTCTCCGCTCTGCCTCCAGTCACAGCCCCGCCGCCTCCTCAGCACAGACCCCCCCCTCATATAAGACTATAGTACACGGCCTCTCCTCCTCTCTTACCTTGGGCTTTTCTTCAGACATGGTGCCAGGTCTCTCTCCCGCTCTTTTCTCTCCGTTGGCTTTTTCTTACACTCTCTCCCTCTCTCGCTTATCTCGTGCGCGCGCGTCACCCCCACATTACAAGCCGTCGCAATTGGTTTGGCCAAGTCACGTGGTGTCGGAGCGCGTGCACGAGGCGCGTGCACATACGGTACACCCCTCCCCTTGCGCGCGGTTTTCGTCAAACCTAAGGTCCCACCCCGCCCAGGCTTGCAGCGGGAGCGCGCTTGGACAGAGAGTGGGGGAAGGGAACAGGAAACGACTCTTGTGTAATATGAAGAGGGGGATGGGAAGAGATGTCCTTGTGCTGGGAGGGGGGATGGGACAAAGAGAGAGAGGTCCTCGTGGGGTTGTGGAGGGAAGAAGACCGGGAAGGTGGTGATGTGGGGGAGGGGAGAGGTGAGAGGTGTGCGCGCCATGCTGGTCACGTGACACGGGGTGACGCACTATACAGCCAGAGCATAGTGTGTGTGTGGGCGCCATTATTGTACGATTAGAGCTGTGAGGAGGAAGGAGGTTTCCTGTACAAGTATGGAGCTCCCCTTTCCATCCTCACCTATGAGGTCTTCTTATATAATACACATCTGTTATGGCGAGGGGCTCTCCATTCATACCCACAGTTATCACGCCACTTTATTGTAGTGACAACATGTTATCAATATTCGGGTAAACACGGTGAGCGTCTGAGCGCACCGACACCTATATATATCCGACACCACAGCCGCTCTATGGACGGAAACACCGCACCGCGTGTCTGAGCACGGCGCATGCGCTCACCTCCGCGGCCGCCTGCCACTGAGCTGCAGCGCCGGGCGTACGGAGCATGCGCCGATTTTCTCCGGGCCAATGACGTGTCCCGGAAGCGGAATCGCTCATTTCCGTAAATAAACAGCGGAGGCTGCTGGAGCTAAGGCATGGCGGGGACGGCGTTGAAGCGGCTGATGGCCGAGTATAAACGTGAGTCTTCTCTGGAGACAATAGCTGACATGAAGTATTGTTCTATAAACACACACACACGTGCTCAGTACTCCACATGACAGGAGCTCGGCTCTCCTGATATATATAGGGGTCTGATATGAGTGACAGCTCCGACCATACCTTCCGTCACCAGAGATCAGCACAACCTACATGTTTAGGGGCTTCCAAGTGTATCTGTATAGATTATCTGCCCACCTAAATCATGTTTACATTGTCTACATTTGGCCATACACTATACAGTCAGATTGTACAATCTCCTTTAGATGTACCATCCATCTACTATGTAGAGGAAGGACCAGTCTGATTTGATATCAATTCGACGTATTATTTAGATCTGACGTCATATTACACAGTTTTGGTAAATGTAAGTAAGATCGTACAATCTGATTGTATAGAGCAGTGGTTGCCAACCTTTTGGACTTTACGGGTCATTAAACTCACAATTTTGAATCCCATGGACCAATAACACCACTTTACATACCTTATAAGGAACAATGCCAAATCCCCCCTCCCCAGGAACACAATGCTCCGGCTCTCTGCCCCTTCCAAAAGGTAAGAAGGACAGAGGGCACACCAGCCTTGCACCTTACCTCTGCAACACAAAAAATCTATTAAAAAAAACAACAATGTACTCACAAACAGGTGATAAAATCAGGCAGATAATATAAAGTCCATCATTGACCTCATCCAGCAGGATCTGCTGGCCAGTAGACCTAGGTGGGATGAAAAACGTCCAAGGTAATCTGACACGTTTCAAGGGTGACACCCTCGGTCACCCTCAAAACACGTCAGGTTTCCTTGGACGTCAGTCTACTGGCCAGCAGATCCTGCTGAATGAGGTCAATGATGGACTGTATATTATCTGCCTGATTTTATCACCTGTTTGTGAGTACATTATTGTTTTTTTTAATAAACTTCAGTGTTCCAAAGGTAATGTGCAAGGCTGGTGTGCCTTATGTCCTTGTTTTTCCCTGGGGTTCCCCCAACCCGTTGAGAGTGGCTGAACAGCCGATGCAGTGGCGTGAGTTGTGAAGATTTTCTTTCCTTTTCCAATTTAACCAACTGCAATCCTTCAAGCGCAGGAGAATTTGTTTCTCTCTGCCCCCCACCCCCCAGATAAGGCCGGATGCTGCGGACTAGGCCGAAGCCGCAGCCTCGCCTAAAAACTCCTGCCCGCAGCTCCCCAGGACCAAAGCTGACACCGCGCCGGTCCTGAGGAGCTGCGGGCAGGAGTTTTTAGGCGAGGCTTCGGCCTAGTCCGCAAGGCCGAACACCGTGGACTAGGCCAAAGTCGTGGCCTCGCCTAAAAACTTCTGCCTGTAGCTCCTCAGGACCGGCGCGGTGTCCATAAAAAAAATAAAATGAATCGTGAATCAAGATTTTTTTTTTTTAAATCGCAGATTTTTTTGGGAGAAAATCGCTCAGCTCTAGTATCAATGCACATTCAGATCAACTAAGGAAAAATATTGGGCGGTATACATCTGCCACAATGTTGATATGCAGCAGAGCCCCTGTAGACCACTAACATTTTCTCGTGGACCATAAGTGGTCCACAGACCACTTGTTGGAAACTACTGGTATAGTGTATGACCAGTTTTAATCTGACAAGCAGGGCTCGGTATGTCTACTTACATATACTCATTTATATAGCTGGGAGGACAACATCATCCTTCTGACCATATCCCAGTAAATGCTAGGCAGTGGAAGTTACTCTGCTTTCCTGGGATCTTCCTGCAGGGATGAGGACGTTGTCCTCACCTAGGCCTTGCAGGTGCAGGCTGGGGAAAGGTATGTATATACCTTTTCCCAAATAATTTTCCAGAACACCAACCTGAGAGATGATTGGCTCTGCCTTCATCAGAAATCACAAACCAGATTAAAAAGCCCCTCCCTCCCTCTCATACTCCGTTTTGTGTTTCTTCTCCTTTTAGGTCAGGTCATGCATGCCTTTCCATTTCACTGTGTGCATCACAAATGTTTTATCAAACAAACATATCTCTTCCAGCATGGTAAGCTTTGTTAACCGCTTCTGGACCGCCCCATGTACATATACTGTGGCAGGGCAGCCATTCAGTGCAAAATCACGTACCTGTACATGATCTTCTTTTCTTGGGTCTGGGGCATGCCGCCAGGGACCAGCTCTCTCTCTCTATGTAAACAAGGCAGATCGCCGTTCTCTCAGAGGGGAAGATGGAGATCTTGTGTTTCTGCTAAGCATTAACACGGATCTCTGTCTTTCTCTAGTCCCCCCATACAGTTAGCAAGCACTCCCAGGAAACACATTTAAGCCTTTGATCGCCCTGATGTTGACCCCTTCCCAGCCAGTGTCATTAGTACAATGACAGTGCATATTTTTTAGCACGTATCACTGTATTAGTGTCACTGGTTCCCAAAAAAGTTTAGCTTGGTGTCCGATTTGTCCACCGCAATTTTGCAGTCCCACTACAAAATTGCTGATTGGCGCCATTACTACCAAAAAAAAAATATTCCATAGTTTGTAGTTTGTAGACCCTATAACTTTTGCAAGAACAATATACGCTTATTGGGATTTTTTTTACCAAACATATCTAGCAGAATACATATTAGCCTAAATTGATGAGGAAGTCGGCCACCGGAGCAGCAGCACATTGAGAGAGCTTCGGAGGTTTATGCTCTTATAAGCTCCTTTTACTGCAGTCCGCTCTTAACCTCCCTGGCGGTATGATTCTTTCAGATTTTAGGTGCTGAAAGCGGTACCATTATTTTGCATGGAAATTTGGCGTTTTAGATTGCAGGCTTGCAATTCTTAGGAATAACTCACCTAAATCTGTCCAAACCAGAGTCTCTAGTAGACTATGACAAAGTTTAAAACACAAAATCATAAATTATAATATAATAAATAATAACAAATAATAATTTAATAATAACAATACTTTTTATTCAATACATTTTAACAAATAATATATTCATAAACTCTGATTTTTTGGGTGGGTGGGTGCTGATTTTTTTGCAGTGGGTGGTACATAGTCCAAAAAATGACGACCAGTCAGCCGCTCAGGATTTACAACATCAGAAGCCTGTCGTCCAGAACGGTTTACCGCCGTTGGCGTCTGGTGTTTTAGAAAGATCCGTTCTGCCACCTTCCACATAAAGTCTGCATGGACCATAGACCTGGCATTTTTTTTTTCAGCAGGATGAATGAATTCCATAGACATTGCTCCAAAAGATGTCGGAAATTTTTTTTATAATATTTTTTCTGCTGCTTTCGCATAGCTGGATAAAATGTCATGGCTTGGTCCGCCCTGTCCACACCTCCCATCGTGTGGTTGTAGTCCAATACAACTTGTGGCTTTCTTACATCTTTTCCACCTCTGGTATGGACCATGACGGTCGAGGTATTATGCACTGTGCTCATAAGGGAAATGTCCTTTTTGTCCCGCCACTTTAGTGCCAACATTTTCCCTTTTTGCCATGCAGCAACTTCTCCTTTCCAGAGCTTTTTATTTGAAAAACCTGACAGCATCTCACGCCGGTTAGGCCTCACGGTTCCATAAGCGTCCGTCTTGTTCATAAGAAGGAACTCGTACAATTCTGGGGAAGTATAGAAGTTGTCTGTAGTGAGACAGTAGCCCTGGTTGAGCAAGGGCTCTTTCAATGACAGAACTGAAGCGCTTGCCATCCCAAAAAAACTGAATCTCGGGGAGAATTTGGTCCCTTTGCCAGTGTAAAGTACTGTGTTCCAAATATATCCAGAGCTGGATTCACACAGCATAAAGGATTTTATCCCAAAGCGAGCGCGCTTAGACGCAATAAATTGAATCCAACTGAGCCTACCTTTATAGGCCATCAGACTTTCGTCTATGGTGATGTCCCGCTCAGGAACATAGGTCTGCTGGAAGTTTTGCAGTATGATTTGGTAAATATCCCAATTTTTTTTTAACTTTGGAGCTGGGTGAGATTGTTAGTCAAATTCCTCGTTATTTGCGAAGTGCAAATACTTCATAATCAAAGAAAATAGATATTCGGACATTACAGTTCCAAAAAAAGGTGTGGCCAATAATTTATTTGTGGTCCAGTACCACTTTTGGAGTGGTTTCCCCACCACTCCCTGTAAAATTAGGAGGCCAAGGAATTTCCAGATATCATCACTGGTCACAGGCTCCCATTTTCTGCGCCGAGAAAATAGCTGATGGGTAGCAGCTTGCTGATCTTGATATCTGTTTGTCTCCAACACTATTTTGTCGATCACCTCATCCGTCAAAAAAAGCCGGAGGTATTCCAACGGATTGTCACCCTCTATGTCCACTTTTATCCCAGGTGATCCTGTGAATGGAAACCTTGGGGGGCGCTACGTGCTCCGTAGCGCAATCAATTGCGCACCAAGTCCGCACATCGCTGGGCACAGGTGCAGGATCGTCACTCGCATCACTTTCTTCATCTGATGACGAGCTTTCCCACGCGTCGCTGTCACTCAGCTCCTCCGCAAGAGATTCTGCATCGCTGTCGCTGTTTGGCAGCAGGTCGCATAGCGATTTGGAAGTAGAGGCACGCTTTGCCATGATTGCTGCTCAGTATACAGGCACTGGTACTGTAATCTGCAGACAGGTCACTTGAGAAAACACTGGGGGGGCAATCAAAGGTCACTGTAGTTTTTTTTAATTTTTATCCAATTGTATTAGTGTGTTTATTACTGTGTTTCTACTTATACGTTTGAATTTGGCGCCGCCCCCCTGCGTCGCGACGCTCGCAGGGAAGGGAATCGGAGGTACACACAGCATCAGGCGGACATCCAGCCGCCGTGTACTGCGGGGATTCGTTGCTGGAGCGCAGAGAAAAGGTAAGAAACCTCTTTCTGCATCCAGCGAGGCAAGCCCGAGTGTGGCTCGGGGTTACCGATCGTAGCTTGAAAATCTCACCCCGAGCCACACTCGGGAATACCGCCAGGGAGGTTAATATCCACCAGGCATTTCAGTTCTTAAAAACCCGGCATAGCATGACTAGGGTCAGGCACTCCTCTGTCCCCCACAACCCTGGCAAATCCTCATCTTCTATGAGCAGAGCGGCCGCATCTCCACTTTGCTGCCCTTGTGCAGCTAATTACAGACTGCAAATCTACCCTCACAGGGAAAATTGATTTCCTGCAACTAGAGGTATACCTCATTCGTATGGATAATATCTGCAGCAGCTTAATGGAGGTCAAGCACTGCGTGGGAGACTCTGAGCACACTCTGCAGGATCACACGGCTTCTCGGCACACCCTTAAAGGGGTTGTAAAGGTAACATTTTTTTCTTCTTAAATAGCTTCCTTTACCTCAGTGCAGTCCTCTTTCACTTACCTCATCTTTCGATTTTGCTTTTAAATGTCCTTATTTCTTCTGAGAAATCCTCACTTCCTGTTGCTCTGTCTGTAACTCCACACAGTAATGCAAGGCTTTCTCCCTGGTGTGGAGTGTCGTGCTCGCCCCCTCCCTTGGACTACAGAAGAGTCCAGACGCTCTCTACGCTGCAGATAGAGAAAGGAGCTGTGTGTTAGTGGGCGTCCTGACTCTCCTTTAGTCTAAGGAAGGGGGCGAGCACGACACTGCACACTAGGGAGAAAGCCTTGCATTACTGTGTGGAGTTACAGACAGAAGAACAGGAGGTGAGGATTTCTCAGAAGAAATAAGGACATTTAAAAGCAAAATCGAAGAATGAGGTAAGTGAAGGAGGACTGCACTAAGGTAAAGGAAGCTATTTAGGGAATTTTTTTTTAACTTTACAACCCCTTTAAGACAAAGGTAACATCCCTTGATTCCAGAGCAGAGGATGCTGAAAATAGGAACAGGAGGAACAACCTCTGCATCGAATGTCTCCTAGAGGGGAAGGAGAATGCCTGCTCCGCTCGCTAGTCCATGAGGCTCAGTTCTCGGCCTACTTCGTGGGGGAAAAAGCACATAGGATGCCTGCAGCACAGGGCCCCCAGGGGGACCCCACGTACCTTCATATTGCGGCTCCCAAATTTCCAGGACAGAGATCAGGAAGATTGATACCCTGAGATATGAGGCGACCAAACTTACAGGGCCCTGCCTTGTTTACATAGAGCCCTGCTCTATGTGTGTTTCGGACTATCAGCCGGTAGCGGCGGTTTTTCTATTGGCCGGCACCCACTGATCTTCATCTGCTGTGTAAAATAACAGTCGCCAGCGGCGCGCACGCCACCCCTACCCAGAACTGCCAGATCACGTACTATGTATGCCGCCATATATCTAGGTTATATGGTTGGAAAACGATTAATAGGGCCCAATGGCCAAAAGTTTCTGTATGTCTAAAGGCAAAACTTTTTTTTTTTTTTTAGGAGTGGAGAGGGATCAGAACACCTGTCAGATTTATATTGCTGTCTGTGCCCTCTTTAGGGAGATTCAGGCCTATACACACATAAGTATTTACCGCCGTAGTAAAAAAGAAGCGTTTAGAGGCTGAAAAAAACATCACATGCGCATTTAGGAGAGGAGAGTTTGAGTGGAAAAAACCTGCTTGATGCGCCTAAACGCTAGGAGTGTTTAGTGCTAGAGTGTGCTTTCATTGATTCCAGTGGCCAGAATAAAAAATTGTCTGGACAACAGAATGATTAAATACACAAATGCAAAATGTTGTTTTAGGTGCATTTTTTCAGCTTCTATTTTTCCCTTTCAAGAGAAAAACCATTTAGAGGAGCTAGGCAAATGCTCTGTGTACAAGGAGGTCTGGTAGAGCTGTTTTCTCTCTGCTGTCCCCTTGTGTTCATTGTGGGTTATTTTCAATACCTGTCAATGACAAGCATGCTCAACTAGAGAATTTAAAACAGCAGTAACTATGTATCTCATTAAACAAGGAATATTTTTCACAACAAAAAATTATTTTGTTTTAAAGGTTCGTTTTTTATTTTCTAAATTGGTTCCTTTAATTGTTGGTTCACTAACCTTTTCCTTCCATTTTCCTTCTAAATGTTTTTTTTTCTTTGTCTGAATTTCTCACTTCCTGTTCCTCCTCACTAATCCAGGGCTTGACAAATTTACTTTGAAACTAGGAGCCAGCTAAAAAAGTTAGGAGCCAGTTTTTTTTTTTTTTTCCTCCCAACGACTAAATTAACCGATCTTAAATTTACACAGAAAACTGTTTCCATCTTTGTGGGGGAGGGGTGTGTAAATGGAACTAAAACTGTTCCAACCAGCTGCCCCACAATCCCTGTCCACTCATCGTTATGGGCACCAGATCAAGCCCGCAACTCCTTCAACCAGTTGTCAGGCAGGCAGGCAGGCAGGGGAAGCCCTCGGTGCAACCAGTGACTGCTTGTTGCAGCACCTGTCACCAGAAGAGGGCGTCAATTCCCCTGCAGTGTGAGCAATGTAAGGGCAATGCCCTCAGTCAACAGAGCGAGCGGAGGCATCTTAGTCCACGGACCCGCCAGGTGAGGGGGGAATATAGTCTTGCATGGGGACAAGACACCTGCTGCAGTCAAGCCCAGGCGCCAGGCTGTTAATTCTAGGCGCCAATGCGACCTGGGGTTTGTCAAGCCCTGCACTAACCTGTTCAGTAAGCTGTTCTGGTTGGCTAACTCCTGCTTGGATGATGGTGGCAAGTTTACTGAGGAGAAACAGGAAGTGAGAAATTCAGATTTAGAAGGGAAATCAAAGGAAAAGGTAAGTGAACCAACAATGCACTAGCTCAAAGGAACAAAACAAAAGAGGGAGGGCGCACCGACCTAGTGCATTTATCATAAGAGGTTTTTATTTTAATAAAAACAAGTAAATTATACTCACAAACGAGAGTCTAAATACAGCTTAATCAATTGGTCGGACCAGTCATCTTGGTCCCAGCCAGCAAATAAAGATGATACAGAGGATTCAATGGTACTCTTTTAATGACAGAATGGCTAACGTTTCTGGGGCGCACCCCTTTCCTCAGAGCCTAAGAAGTCTGCTGTGGCAGATTCTATATTCATTCTAGCTTAAAGGAACCTATTTAGAAACTAAAAGTCATACCTTTACAACCCCTTTAAGCCAGCCAGCACACTTCTGTGTATCACTCACAGACAAAACAAAATGAGAAAAAATATCTAGTATTGTGCAGCGTTAAACCTCAGGCCATTTTTTAGCTTTCAGCACTTTTGCACTTTGACAATTGTGCGGTCATGCAACACTGTGCCCAAACTTTTTTTTTTATCCTTTTCTTCACACAAATAGAGCTTTCTTTTGATGGTTTTTAATTGCTGCTGGGTATTTTTTCTGTCAGTAAATTTTGTAAATAAGTAATTTTTGTCCTTCACTAATGTGTGCTGATTAGGCTGCACTGATGGGCACTGACGAGGTGGCACTGATGAGGAGGCACTAATATGCCGCACTGATAATATGGCACTATAAGGTGGCACTGATGGGCAGCACTGATGGGCACTGCTGGGACTTTCCTGATGATCACTTCCCTGATTACCTGCCCTGGGCAATAGAAGATCATAGGGCGGCCCCTTGTGTCCCCGCTTACACTTATGCCAGACCTTCACAAAGCAGGTTTGATAAGTTAAGAGAATAAAGAAAAATAAACTTATGTTAAAGTGCAACTATGATACATTTCCAAAATGTACCAAAAAAATATCCACAATACACAAGGCGTAGCATGGCAAAGTATAGGAGTCAGCAGGTCAGAGCACAGGGGGCACACTACATGGGAAACAGCAATACAGGGCACATTATGGGCTCATATATGGACACATAATAGGGTAGGGGGCACATCACAGGGCATAGGGTGCATAGTGGGGCTTACAGCAGGGCACATCAAGGGGTGCACAGCAGGGCACGGGGCACAACACAGGGCACATCATGGCACACACAGCTGGGCCTGGAGCACACATTATAGCAAATAACAGGGCACAAAGCAGAACACAGGGCACACAGCAGAGTACATTGCTGCTGCAGTGTCCCAGCACTGGGATCCTTCTGACTCAGAAAACAAAAACTCCTGCACATGAGTGGATTACTAGACAGTCTGTGTGTTTGAATGGTGTATGTCACTGGCTTTGTTGTTCCAGGGATAGGGGCGTCCTAACGATGCATTATTCTTGGATGGATTTTATTAAAAATATTGAAAAGAAAACTACTTACAATCGTAAGTCAACTGCTGGGCTCTGAGGAAGAAGGTTTACCTTCGAAACACGACAGCCGGTAGTGACCCTTGTCTTTTCCTCTAACCATTTGGAGTGGTATGAGTTCAGAGAGGGATGCCGGGTACAGAGAGGGTTGCAGGGGACAGAGAGGGATGCAGTGCAACGAGGACAGAGAGAGACACACTATGACAAGGACAAAGAGGAATGCAGTGCGACGAGTTCAGAGAGGGATGCCGGGGACAGAGAGGGATACAGTGCACTGGGGACAGAAAGGTAAGCCGGGAACAGAGAGGGATGCAGTGCAACGAGTTCAGAGAGGTATGCAGTGAGACAAGTTCAGAAAGGGATGCCGGGTACAGAGAGGGTTGCAGGGGACAGAGAGGGATGCAGTGCGACGAGGACAGAGAGAGACACACTATGACAAGGACAGAGAGGGACGCAGAGGAGAGAGAGGCATGCAGTGCAACAAGTTCAGAGAGGGTTGCAGGGGACAAAGAGGGATGCAGTGCAACGAGGACAGAGAGAGACACACTATGACAAAGACAGAGAGGGACGCCAAGGACAGAGAGTAATGCAGTGCGACGAGTTCAGAGAGGGAGGCCAGGAACAGAGAGGGATGCCCTGGACAGAGGGATGCGATGAGTACTAGTGGTGCAATGGATCGTAAATGATCTGTGATCCGAACAGGTCATCGTATGCGGATCAGCACACCAGGTGATCCGCGGAGCTCCGCTGCTGCCTCGGCCATAGGAAGCCCTGGAGCGGTGGCCTAGGTGAGCAAAGAGCGGCGCGCTGACGTCACCCAGCCTCAACTGCTCGTGTTCGGCCGGCTTCTCTGGTAAGACTAATGGCCCGTACACACGATCCCAATATCGGACGAAAACGATCGTTCGAGGAATAATCGTACGATTTTCAGATTGTCTGAACTAGAGCTGCAACTAACGATTATTTTCATAATCGATTAATCGGCCGATTATTTTTTCGATTAATCGGATAAAATCATAAAAAAAACGTAATGTGGAATTTTTTCGTTTATTTAACAGTAACTCAAACGGCAGATTAAAAAACGTTTAACATTAACATTACACAACCTTGCAGCAGTACTATTCCTCCCGGGAACACCAATGCTGGGGCACTATTCCTCCCGGGAACACCAATGCTGGGGCACTATTCCTCACGGCAGGGCTTGACAAATTTGCTTGGAATCTAGGAGCCAGCTAAAAAAGTTAGGAGCCAGAAAACGCGCCCCGTCCCGGCGAGCTTGCGCGCAGAAGCGAACACATATGTGAGTAGCGCCCGCATATGTAAATGGTAATCAAACCACAAATGAGGTATCGTTGCGATTGTTGGAGCGAGAGCAATAATTCTAGCTCTAGACCTCCTCTAACTCAAATAATGCAACTTGTATTTTTTTTTAAAAAGGTCGCCTATGGAGATTTTAAAGGGTAAAAGTTTAACGCCATTCCACGAGCGGGCGCAATTTTGAAGCGTGACATGTTGGGTATCAATTTACTCGACGTAATATTATCTTTCACAATCTAAAAAAAAAAATTGGGATAACTTTACTGTTTTATTTTTTAATAAAAAAAAAAAAAAATGTGCGCTTGTAAGACCGCTGCGCAAATACGGCGTGACACAAAGTATTGCAACGATCGCCATTTTATTCTCTAGGGTGTTAGAATAAAAAATATATATAATGTTTGGGGGTTCTAATTATAGGGAAGGAGATTTTCATTATCGAATATTATCGATAATATCGATTAATCGTTTCAGCTCTAGTCTGAACACTACTTTCGAGAGCCGACCGCGTCAGTTCATCCGATATTATTTGATCGGACAAGCATGAAAATTTCCCTCGTACGATGCCAAATCGTGCCAGATCGTACGATTTTCTTTAGTCAGTACAGTTGTCGTCCGAAAATACAATACAAATACATTACAGAGATGACATCACTTCCGATTTTCTTTTGTCGTACTTTTCGTGACTTTAGTAACCTATTCAATTTCTACTTGCGACTATAAAGCGAAAAAAGTTGTACGATATTCAGATTGTGTGTACAGGGCATAAGCAAGCACTAATCTTCCTATACAGTGGGGAGATGTCTGTGGATATTACAGTGGGGAGATGTCTGTGAATATTACAGTGGGGGAGATGTCTGTGAATATTACAGTGGGGGAGATGTCTGCGGATATTACAGTGGGGGAGATGTCTGTGGATATTACATTGGGGGAGATGTCTGTGGATATTACATTGGGGGAGATGTCTGTGGATATTACAGTGGGGAGATGTCTGTGGATATTACAGTGGGGGAGATGTCTGTGGATATTACAGTGGGGGAGACATCTGTGGATATTACAGTGGGGAGATGTCTGTGGATATTACAGTGGAGAGATGTCTGTGGATATTACAGTGGGGGAGATGTCTGTGGATATTACAGTGGGCGTGATTGTGGGAATTACAGTGGGGGAGATGTCTGTGGATATTACAGTGGGCGTGATTGTGGGAATTACAGTGGGGAGATGTCTGTGGATATTACAGTGGGCGTGATTGTGGGAATTACAGTGGGGGAGATGTCTGTGGATATTACAGTGGGGGAGATGTCTGTGGATATTACAGTGGGGGAGATGTCTGTGGATATAACAGTGGGGAGATGTCTGTGGATATAACAGTGGGGAGATGTCTGTGGATATTACAGTGGGGGAGATGTCTGTGGATATTACAGTGGGGGAGACATCTGTGGGTATTATAGTGGGGAGATGTCTGTGGATATTACAGTGGAGAGATGTCTGTGGATATTACAGTGGGGGAGATGTCTGTGGATATTACAGTAGGGGTGATTGTGGGAATTACAGTGGGGGAGATGTCTGTGGATATTACAGTGGGGGAGATGTCTGTGGATATTACAGTGGGGGAGATGTCTGTGGATATAACAGTGGGGAGATGTCTGTGGATATTACAGTGGGGGAGATGTCTGTGGATATTACAGTGGGGGAGATGTCTGTGGATATTACAGTGGGGGAGATGTCTGTGGATATTACAGTGGGGAGATGTCTGTGGATATTACAGTGGGGAGATGTCTGTGGATATTACAGTGGGGGAGATGTCTGTGGATATTACAGTGGGGGTGATTGTGGGAATTACAGTGGGGGAGATGTCTGTGGATATTACAGTGGGGGAGATGTCTGTGGATATTACAGTGGGGGAGATGTCTGTGGATATTACAGTGGGGAGATGTCTGTGGATATTACAGTGGGGGAGATGTCTGTGGATATTACAGTGGGGGAGACATCTGTGGATATTACAGTGGGGAGATGTCTGTGGATATAACAGTGGGGGAGATGTCTGTGGATATAACAGTGGGGAGATGTCTGTGGATATAACAGTGGGGAGATGTCTGTGGATATTACAGTGGGGGAGATGTCTGTGGATATTACAGTGGGGGAGACATTTGTGGATATTACAGTGGGGAGATGTCTGTGGATATTACAGTGGAGAGATGTCTGTGGATATTACAGTGGGGGAGATGTCTGTGGATATTACAGTGGGGGTGATTGTGGGAATTACAGTGGGGGAGATGTCTGTGGATATTACACAGGAGAGATGTCTGTGAATATTACAGTGGGGGAGGTGATTGTGGGAATTACAGTGGGGGAGATGTCTGTGGATATAACAGTGGGGGAGATGTCTGTGGATATTACAGTGGGGGAGATGTCTGTGGATATTACAGTGGGGGAGATGTCTGTGGATATTACAGTGGGGGAGATGTCTGTGGATATTACAGTGGGGAGATGTCTGTGGATATTACAGTGGGGGAGATGTCTGTGGATATTACAGTGGGGAGATGTCTGTGGATATTACAGTGGGGGAGATGTCTGTGGATATTACAGTGGGGGAGATGTCTGTGGATATTACAGTGGGGAGATGTCTGTGGATATTACAGTGGGGAGATGTCTGTGGATATTACAGTGGAGAGATGTCTGTGGATATTACAGTGGGGGAGATGTCTGTGGATATTACAGTGGGAGAGATGTCTGTGGATATTACAGTGGGGGTGATGTCTGTGAATATTACAGTGGGGGAGATGTCTGTGGATATTACAGTGGGGAGATGTCTGTGGATATTACAGTGGGAGAGATGTCTGTGGATATTACAGTGGGGGTGATGTCTGTGAATATTACAGTGGGGGAGATGTCTGTGGATATTACAGTGGGGGTGATTGTGGGAATTACAGTGGGGGAGATGTCTGTGGATATTACAGTGGGGGAGATGTCTGTGGATATTACAGTGGGGATATTACAGTGGTGTTACATGACATTTTGCAACAACCACAATTTTATTCTCTAGGCCTGATCTCTGCTAAAAAAAATATATATCATGTTTGGGTGTTCTAAACATTTTTCTAACAGGAAATAATGATTTTTACTTGTACGAAACAAATGTTAGAAAAGGTTTGGTCTTTAAATGGTTAAATTCCCTCTACATGATGGAGTTCATGCCTTTGATAAAATAAACTTTGTTTCTACTTATTTGCATGTTGTAAAAAAAACTTGGCAGACTGTCTGGATTTTGTTTTTCCAGCTGTGAGAACTCTCTGCACTTGTTAGAAAGATCGTGACATGCTGTTTTGAAGATTGGGAAAAAGATTGCGATTTTGATTCTTAAAGATTAATCGTGCAGCTCTAGCAGGTAGCCAATATAATAGAGGCTATAATTGGAAGCTGGGGTAAAGTGTAACATGAGTAGTAACAATATAAATGAAGTAGTGAGTAATGACTTCACTTTTTCCTGTGGAGAAAAAAAAAAGTAACCAACAGTTGCATTCTTCCGCTTTGCTGGAGAGAATGATAGTACAAAAGAAAAAAAAAAAAAAAACAAGCACAGCATCTGCCTGCGTATGTAAGGCACAGTAGTAAAGCAGTATACATAAAATCAAGGATTTCTCAAGTCATCTTCCAGGACGGTACACCTAAGAGATGATTGGCCCCTCCCTAATAGGAAACACAATCGAACAAACAGTGAAAAACTCCTCCCAACTCCCTCATCCCTCAGTTTAGATTGTGTTTTTTTAACCATTGAGCAGCATATCTTTGTTGTTTTTCTCCTGACCGGATGACCACGGAGGGTCAAAAGGTCTTCCCAATAAGTGGATCTACGAAACTGCAGGTGTTAGCAGTGGCGTCACTAGGGTTGGTGTCACCTGGTGCAGAAAAAATTGGTGTCACCCCCCCTGTACACCGACTATAGTTCCCCCTCCACTAACTACAGACCCCCCTCCCGCAGTATGTATACTCCTCACTAAGTACAGACCACCCTCCATCAGTATAGACCCCCCCCAATAAGTACAGACCCCCTCCTTCAGTACAGACCACCCTCCCTTAGTATAGACCCCCCTCACTAAGCACTGACCCCCCCTCATCAGTACAGACACCCCCATCAGAGTAGAATCCCCCTCTTAGTGCAGACCCCCCCATCAGTATAGAATCCCCCCCTTAGTGCAGACCCCCATCAGTATAGAATCCCCCTTAGTTCAGACCCCCCATCAGTATAGAATCCCCCCTTGGTACAGACCCTTATCAGTATAGAGACTCCCCATCAGTGTAGACACCCCCTTAGTACAGATCCCCATCAATATAGACACCCCCTTAGTTCAGACCCCCCATCAGTATAGAATCCCCCTTGGTAGAAACCCCCCCTTAGTTCAGACCCCCCATCAGTATATACACCCTCTTGGTACAGACCCCCCCATCAGTATAGACAACACCCCCCCATCAGTATAGACACCCCCTTAGTACAGAATCCCCCCTTAGTACAGACCCTCATCAGTATAGACCCCCCTTAGTTCAGACGCCCCATCAGTACACCTATCAGTACACCCCACATTTAGTGCAGACCCCCGCAGAATAGACACCCCACTTGGTGCAGACCCCCCGTCTGCAAAGGCACCCCTCTCCCCCTCCCCGCACATGTCCATCTACTTAAAATAGAGTGTAAGTACCATACAGACCTCAGAACAACGCGGCCACAGACGTGTACACACAGCGGTGTGTGTCCCTCAAGCTCCTCCTCCTCACTGGTACAGAGAAGAGGCAGCGCCGGCGGCTTCAGTCTGCTCTGTTAACACGGAGCGAGGCGCAGATTCGTGTAGGGCAACGGTGTTGTTGGCAGCTGCCGCTATCCATGGGTGTCACCCCTCTGGCGGGTGTCAACCGGGTGCAGCTCGCACCCACCTAGCAACGCCTCTGGGTGGTAGTGGAGCCTTTCTATGGTGGCTCAGGGGTTTCCCCCTTTGGTTTCAGGATCTCAACCCCATACGGATGAGAGTTTGAATTCTGAACCCCCCCCCCCCCCTGACTTTCATGGCTCTGTCCTTCCCCTTGGAAATGTTAGGGTATAGAATCCCCCCTTGGTACAACCCCCCCCCATCACTATAGACACCCCCCCTTAGTTCAGACCCCCCATAAGTATATACACCCCCCTTAGTACAGACCCCCATCAGTATAGACAACACCCCCCCTTAGTTCAGACCCCCCCCCATCAGTATAGACCCCCCATCAGTATAGACGACCCCCACAGTATAGACAATCCGCATTTAGTGCAGACCCCCGCAGAATAGACACCCCACTTGGGGCAGACCCCTCAGCATAGGCACCCCTCTCCCCCTCCCCGCACATGTCCATCTACTTAAAATAGAGTGTAAGTACCATACAGAACAGCGCGGCCAGAGACGTGTACACACAGCGTGTGTCCCTTAGGCTGCTCCTCCTCACTGGATGTAAACAGAGAGGAGGCAACGCTGGCAGCTTTAGTCTGCTCCGTTGACACAAAGCGAGGCGCAGATTAGTGTAGGGCAGAGGTGGTGTTGGCAGCGCGGCAGCTGCTGCTAACCACGGGTGTCACCCCTCTGGCACCTACCTAGCAACGCACTCTGGGTGGTAGTAAAGCCTTTCTATGGTGGCTCAGGGGTTTCCCCCTTTGGTTTCAGGATCTCAATCCTATACGGATGAGAGTTTGAATTCTGAACCCCCCCTGACTTTCATGGCTCTGTTTTTCCCTTTGGAAATGTTAGGGTCATTGGAGAGGGATGTGTATTGCGGATGGAAAAGCAAGGCCTGTGGCAAAGGGAGAAAACAGCAGCTAGTGAGTACTTCCATTTGCCTTGGGGGTTTAGGGATAGAATCCCTAATACAGCCAGGTGGTTTTGTGGCTTGGAGATAAGACCCCCCTTTCCTAATCCAGATGCTACTATACTTTTCCCTACTGGTGTGGAAACAAGTGTGCTCTGAAGCCTTAGCTAAACCACCATCCTCAGCTTCCACTTAAAGCGGAATTAAACCCATCGATCTAACAGTTTAAAAAAGCAGTTACATTTCCGGCATGCCGGGATTGCTAACTGTCACATTGGTTGTGCTCTCAACCAAACTGTCAAACCATCCAATGGCTGGAGTCATAACTGATCACATGTGCAGCATTATGGCAGTTGAAGATTAAACAGAGACCAAGATGGCAGCTTCCTTGCCTGAAAATGATAGGTGGGTTTACTTACACTTTAATTATTATTATTATACAGGATTTATATAGCGTCAACAGTTTGTCAGTTTGTGACAGTACAGTCACAATACAAATCAATACAGGAGGGATCAGAGGCAGAGGTGTATTTAGGTTTTGTGCTGCCCTAGGCCTGACTAAACTCATGCACCCCCTGATTTAAATATGACCCACCCCTTCCTGTCACAGCCACACCCTGTGTTGTTTAAGACCCGCCCTGAAATTTTCGAGTGAGGACACTAGTTCTGAGGGCCTGGGGGGGGCAATGGATTCCCTTAATTTACTTAGATTTCCTCCTAATTCCTGGTTGCCCATAGAGCAGGAAGTGAAGGGAAATCTTTGCAATGGGACAGGGATGGTAAAAGTGTTGCCTATATAGTTCTACTTTAAGTAGATGGTGCAGGTTTGTGGTCCAGGATGACAAAACAGTCAAAATTGGAAGCGCCCCCCCCCCCCCCCCCCCCCCCCCCCACAGTTGTAGAATGCCAGCCGCCCACATACTAGAAGCAGCGCGGCTGCTTTATGGGGGCGCCAGACTAATTTTCCTAACAGTGTAGCGCAAGCCGGCGGGGACTCTTTTCGTGCTGCCCCCCTGCAAAGTGCTGCCATAGGCCTGGGCCTTGTTGGCCTAGGCCAGGATACAGCTCTGATCAGAGGCCCTGCTCGTTAGAGCTTACAATCTAGAAATTAAATTAATTCAGGAGATGCAATGATGTAAAGTTGCCAGCCTCTCACTCTAATCCCTACTGTTATAAATTCTCACATTGAGAATACTTTAATAATACCAAAGGGGAAATTATTATTTTAATTGATAACGGATAATCTAGTGAAGAGGTAAGGCCTGCTAGATACTACCTCCCTTTAGAAAACACAAAGTCTCTTACAGGCTATTTATGTCACTGTACAAATTCCTGACACACCTAAAGAGTAAAGGATAGTGGATTGCAGGAATCTGGATCTTTTCCAAGAATATTACAGCAGATTTTCCCCTGATCAGCAGTGCTGCACTAGGTAGTCTGAATCTACTATGCCAGCTGCTATGAATCTGCAAGATTGCTCCAAGAAAGGTTGTTTTGAGGTTTTCCTTGTAGCTCTCCTTCAAAACTTTATCCATACGGTGGGGAGGCACAGTGTTGGCTACCCTTGTAAGCTTGTTCTCCTTTTGGGTATTGCTTGCTATAAGTAACATCTCTCAAACTGCAGAGCAGGGTACCTGCAGCTCAAAGATGTGCAAAGCTCCAACCTACAACTACTGTTATACAGTGGCGGTGCGTCTATAGAGGACGCCGGATCGCCGCCCCCTCTGGCTCTGCCACCGTCCGCCACTGATTACAATAACATAGATTCATGCATTGCATGAATCTATGTTATTGTTTCCAGCTGCCGCCGACTATTCAGATGACCGGATGCTGAGCGCCGGCCACCTGGTTGGCTGTGCGGAAGTGCCTATCAGAGCTAGTGGCTCTGATAGGCTTTTCGAGTACAGCCCTCAGGCTCCGGAAACTTATCTAAGGAATGTAAGACTGACAGGCGTCTCAGTTAATCAGGTTCACTGGTTCTGGTTACCGGTAACCTAATTGGCTGAAACGTCATCGAGGGCGGGAGAGGACATCGACGGACGTGGAAGGAGGATGGCTGACCCCCAGAAAGGTAAGTGCCGGGCGGGGGGGAGGGGAGAGGCATTTTACTGGGAACAGTGGCGACACTTTAAGGGCACAGTGGCATTAATTGGCACAGTGAGGCAGGCGGATTAGCTACAGGAGCTCCTGGAGCTTCATTCAACAAAATGATCTAGACTGTCTCTTTATTACAGAGAGCTGGCTCACAGCCGACTAACACCATTCTAGGAGAACTGGTGCCAGAAAATTACCGTATCATAACGGAAAACAGAATAGGGCAAAGAGGAGGCGGCCTGGCGGTGATCCACAAGACTCATCTTACGATCACCAAACCAGTCCGCCAAAACCCTCTTCCATTCATGGAAACCCTTACTCTGCAACTGCAAGCAAATTCAAAGGAGACCGTCCACATTCTGCTCTGCTATAGGCCGCCCGGCCCAAAATCCCAGCTGCTATCATCATGGACGGATTTCTTCTCCACTTACACCCTCAACAGCAAACATCTTTTGCTGCTCGGGGATTTCAATCTCTGGGCCAACTCCTCACAAGACCCCATTGCCGATGCCTGTATTGACCACCTGGAAGGATTAGGATTACAGCAACTAGTATGTGGGCCCTCACATGCTTCAGGTCATACACTTGATCTTATTTTCAGACAAGCTCTGGGATTAAAATTTTGGAAAATGAAAAGTTGCCATGGACAGACAGACCACCATGCAATTATATTCAGGATTTCCACCATCCCCCCCGCAACAAAAACATCAAATCCAGTGACAACACACTGGACTAGATGTCAGAAGAAGCTCCACTCGGAACTATTCAAAACGACTTTAAGGAAAAAAATAGAAACAACTCAGCCGCATCAAACGGCCGTTGAAACATTGGAAGCCATAAACTCGGCCATGCTACAGTCAGCCGACTTGGTAGCGCCGAAACGAAGAACCTGCATCCGGAAAAACAACCGCAGCTGGTTTAACGACCAGCTGTCGTTACTGAAGCAAGAACGCAGAAGGGCAAAATCTGCCTGGAAAAGATGTTCTTCAGAGCTAAACCTATCCATCTACAAGGCGACTACAAGAAAATACCACAAAGAAATTTTCCAAGCCAAGAAAAATTATTTTTCGGAGGCTATCAACGGTGCCCTAAACCGCCCCCGCGAACTCTTCAAGATGGTCACCCAGACCATGAAACCAGGATGCATTGAAGCCCCCAGTTCGGACACACAAGAATTTTGCAATGAACTATCGGATTACTTCATTAATAAAATCGAGGCAATCCGTGAAAGCATTCAGCAAAACAATTCCCCCCTCAGCCCCCCCTGCAGCCTCTCACACAGCACCCATAGTAATTCTCCTATATCAGGTAAGTTTACCCTGGGACCCATCTCCATTGAGACCACCAAGAATGTCATTGGCGCTTTGCGTAATGGCACAGCGCCAAACGACATTATCTCCACAAAACTCAATGGAGCGAAAACAGAACTTCTCCTGTTTCACACCAAGCGCAGGAATCAACTTTCAACAGCGTGGACCCCCCCCGCCTATTTTGGGCAAGCTCATCACCCCTAGCGCCAAAGTCAAAAGCCTAGGGGTCATTTTTGACTCCTTTATGACAATGGTTGCACAAATAGGGTCAGTAGTCAGCGGATCTCACCATCTACTGCGCCTACTACGCAGACTCACTCCGTTCATCCCTAAAGATTTAGCGGTCGTGGTGGGAGCAATTGTAAACTCCAGGCTGGATTATGCAAACCTCGGACTCCCCAAGTACCAAATCGCTCATCTGCAAGTCGTTCAGAATACGGCCGCCAGACTTGTGACTGGGAAAAAACCCTGGGAATCCATCTCACCTTCACTGAGAGCCCTTCATTGGCTGCCAGTTAAAGACAGAATTGCTTTTAAAGCTCTCTGTCTTATGCATAGATGTGTCCATGGGAATGCCCCCCTTTATTTATGCGAAATAATAAAAGCGCATAACCCCAATCGCGTTTTGCGATCCACGAATCAGAACCTGCTCCAGGTTCCGAAAGCCAACTTCAAGTCCAAAGGAGAAAGAAGATTCGCGATCCAAGGTCCCAGACTATGGAACGCTTTACCAACCAGCATTCGGTTGGAGGAGAACCACCTAGCATTTAGGAAAAAGGTCAAGACTTTTCTCTTTTGATATCAAAGGAGACAGGAACAACAAGCGCCCAGAGGCGAATCAGTTCGCATGTGCCGCGCTATACAAGTTTTCATTCATTGATTCATTCAGTGACGACAATTTAAGGGCACAGTGGCGACAATTGGCACAGTGGCGACAATTGATGGGCACAGTGGCTGTGTTTAATGGCATGGCACAGTGACTGCGTTTGATGGCATGGCACAGTGGTGACAATTGATGGCACAGTGGCTGCATTTGATGGGCACAGTGAGGCTGCAATTGTTTTTTTTTCGTTTGCGCCCCCCCAAAAAAATGTGAGCACCACCCGCCACTGCTGTTATAATTGTTGGTGTTAATCAGGACATTTTGTGTTTGGTTTTGTGTCTGCAGCAAATGTAATGTTTATTAAAAGTCAGCAGCTACAAAAAGTGTAGCTGCTGGCTTTTAATAAACATTCACTTACCTTCTCCACGTTCCAGCGACGCGCCGATTGGGGCTCCGCTCCTCTCCCCCCCTTCCCTGGCCGGCATCTTCATTCCGACTGTGGGCACCCAGCCGTGACAGCCTTTGCTGTCTCGCCGCTGATTGGACAGGCGATCGCCTAGGACCTGTCAGTGTCCTAGGCCTTCGCCTACAGGAAGGGGCTGCAATAAGGCGATTAAGCCTAATCGCCTTACCAGCCCCTCGGCGGAAGCAGGAAGTGGGACAGGAAGTCCCACTCCTCCTGAAGCCCCCACTCCCCTCCCCAAAAAAATTACATGCCAAATGTGGCATGTAAGGGGGTGAGGAGTGGGATAAGCGGAAGTTCAATTTTTGGGTGGATCTCCGCTTTAAGCTGAACTAGAAGCATAAAATGTTATCCTGCAACACTTATTGATGGGTTTCTGGTGCAAACGTCTGCCGATATACTAGAGCTGCATGATTAATCGCGGAAAGAATCGCAATCTTGATTCTCCCCGCCCACGATCTCCCCGCAGGATGACCCGCGATTTTTATGTGTCACCGCCATTCCACGTAACCAGCGTGGAATGCAAATGCCGCAGAAGCAGTACCGCCGGCAATCACTCGATGGTGCATTGATACACACAGTTGTATTAATCTTTATCACAGTTCTGTACAACTGTGTGTATTTATGTGCCACCCAGTGGTTGCCGGCGGTACTGCTTCTGATGTACAGAACTGTGAAAATTAGGGTTGTCCAGATACCGATACTAGTATCGGTATCGGGACCGATACCGAGTATTTGCGGGAGTACTTGTACTCGCGCAAATGCTCCCGATGCCTAAATAGAATACTTTTTTTGTATTTATCAACATGTTCTGTGAAAATTCTTTGAGTTTTTTACTACTGCGTGACAAGAAAATAAAACATTTTTATTAATTTTGACTCATTTTTATTCTTTTATAATGTCTTGAGTTAGAGTTCTTCATAATTCTAAAGAAAATATCGTTAGTCTGTATTGTGGTTTGAAAACTGTCACATGACATTTAAAAAAAGTATCGGTATTCGGTATCGGCGAGTACATGAAAAAAAGTATCGGTACTTGTACTTGGTCCTAAAAAAGTGGTATTGGGACAACCCTAGTGAAAATGATTATTACATCAGAAGCAGTACCGCCGGGAACCACTGGGTGGCGCATACATACACACAGTTGTACAGAACTGTGAGAAAGATTAAGGGTCCTTTCACAGGTCCGTTCCGTTCGTCCGTTTTTTGGACATCCGGTAACGGACCTCAATGCTTCCCTATGGGAGCGGATCCGTTAGCGGATGATGCATCCGCTAACGTCCGCTAGATCCGCATCCGTTTTTGCGGACGGAAGAATGCCCTATTTTTCTTCCGTCCGCCCAAACGGATCGAATGCAAACGGACAGACGGTCCGTTTCCATCCGACTCCCCATAGGGGAGAGCGGAGGAGAGACAGGGCGGTCCCTGCACAGTGTGCGGGGACCGCCCCGTCCGCCGACAGCTGAGCAGAGACCCCCCCGCTGAGCTGACGGACACACGGAGCGGACCGAAAAACGGTCCGCTCCGTGTGAAAGGAGCCTTATACAACTGTCTCTATCAATGCGCCACCCAGTGGTTGCCGGTGGTACTGCTTCTGATGTATAAAAAAAACAGACCAGTGAAATATCTATAATGTTAAAGACCATATAACTCCTATGAAAAAAAGCAGAATCAAAGTTTGATTCCGCTTTTTTCAATGGAGTTATATGGTCTTTAACATTATAGACATATCACTGGTCTGTTGTTTATATATTTGTATTTTCAAATAAATTACAGGTTTATTTATTTGAGGGGGGTTTCTAGCTATCAATTTTTGAGAATCGCGAGAGAATCGTGATCTTTAGTCTAAGCAAAAGAATCGCGATTCTCATTTTGACCAGAATCGTGCAGCCCTACGATATACACAGTGGGTATAGAAAAAAACACCCCCTTTAACAACTTCAGCCCCAAACATTACTAGTCGGCAAGTGGTTAAGAGAAAAAAAATAAGGTAATTTTGAAATTGCAGTGAATTCGTTGCAAAACCGGACTCGTTTTCAGAGCCATTATCGGCACCTTATTCTCTTATCGGTAAAATGCAGATAACACCATATGTTTCGGCGGCTGGAATTTTTAGTGCATCTCTAGTTGCAACCTTATTCCAAAATGGATTAAATTCATTATTTGCCTCAAAATTCTATAAACAATACTCCATAATGACAACGTGAAAGAAGTTTGTTTGAAATCTTTGCAAATGTATTAAAAAAAAAAAAAAAAAAACGAAAAAATCCCATGTACCAAAGTATTCACAGCCTATACCAGGGATATGCAATTAGCGGACCAGAACTACAAGTCCCATCAGGCATAGCAAGACCCTAACAGCCATAAGCATGACACCCAGAGGCATGATGGGACTTGTAGTTTTGCAACAGCTGGAGGTCTGCTAATTGCATATCCCTGGCCTATACCATGACACTCAAAATTTATCTCAGGTGTATCCTGTTTAGACTGATCATCCTTGAGATGTTTCTACAACTTGATTGTAGCCCACCTGTGGTAAATTCAGTTGATTGGACATGATTTGGAAAGGCACACACCTGCCTATATAAGGTCCCATAGTTGACAGTGAATGTCAGAGCACAAACCAAGCCATGAAGTCCAAGATAGGATTGTATCGAGGCACAGATCTGGGAAGGGTACAGAAAAATGTCTGCAGCATTGAGCGTCCCAATGAGCCTTCATCATCTGTAAGTGGAAGAAGTTTTGGAACCCCCAGGACTCTTCCTAGAGTGGGCCGCCCGCCAAACCAATCAGGGGAGAAGGGCCTTAGTCAGGGAGGTGACCACTGACAGAGCTCCAGTGTTTCTCTGTGGAAAGAGGAGAACCTTCCAGAAGAACAACCATCTCTGCAGCACTCCGACAATCAGGCCTGTATGGTAAAGTGGCCAGACGAAAGCCATTCCTCAGTAAAAGGCACATAACAGCCCACCTGGAGTTTGTCCTCATTAAAAGGTCCCTGAAATACTCTCAGACCATGAGAAACAAAATTCTCTGGTCTGATGAAACACAGATTGAACTCTTTGAATGAAAGGTGTCATGTCTGGAGGAAACCAGGCACAGCTCATTACCTGGCCAATACCATCTCCTACAGTCAAGCATGGTGGTGGCAGCATCACACTGTGGGGATGTTTTCCAGTGGCAGGAACTGGGAGACTAATCAAGATGTAAAGAGACATCCTTGATGAAAACCAGCTCCAGAGAGCTCTGGGTCCCAGGCTAGAGTGAAGGTTCACCTTCCAACAGGAAAACAACCCTAAGCACACAGCCAAAATAACAAAGGCGTGGCTATGGGACAACTCTGTGAATGTCCTTGAGTAGGCCAGACTTGAACCCGATTGACCATCTCTGAAGAGATCTGAAAATGGCTTTGCACCGACGCTCCCTATCCAACCTGATGGAGCTTGAGAGGTCCTGCGAAGAAACTGCCCAAAAACAGGTGTGCCAAGCTTGTAGCATCATACTTAAAAAGACTTGAGGCTGTAATTGGTGCCAAAGGTGCTTCAATAAAGTATCGAGGAAAGACTGTAAATAATTATGTACAGATTTCTTTCACATTGTCATTATGGGGTATTGTTTGTAGAATTTGGAAGAAAAGAATGAATTTAATCAATTTTTAAATAAGCTGTAACATAGAAAAAGTGAAGCACTGTGAATACTTTATGAAGGATGCACTCTAGGTTTGCAGAATACAAATTCCTATTTTGCTCTAAGGCCCCTTTCACATGGGGTGGACTCCGTCAGGTGAATCCGCCTGCTCAGCAATAGACCTGTCTGCTGATCCCTGTTGAGCAGGCGGATGACAGATCCATGTTCACTTTGCTTATGCAGAGTGGACATGGACACGCTGTTCTCAATGGGGCAGTTGGTTGGAAACAGACTACCTATCTGTTTCCACCTGGCTGCCATCCAATCCGTTAGACAAATCGGAAATAGATCCTGGTCTGTCTATTTTTGGCGGATCGGATTCAGGTAGGTGTAAACGGACACATGTCCATTTACATCTACCTGCCCATAGAGAACAATGGGTGGTCCAGTCGGGTCCACCTGAAAAATGGACAGGTGGACCGATCAGTCTGCTTGTGTAAAGGGAGCCTAAATGTGGTATTTCATTAAATTAGGTTGACAGCATTTACATTGTATCATAGTGTGGTAGTCCTGACATGTTTTCTTATTTTTTTTTATTGCATAGAATGTAACCGTATAATCTTAGGAGAGGGCCAAACCTCCAGCTGAATTCACTGTGGCAAACTCAGCAGGGAGCGGGTACCTGTCTAAACCAGGTATTCCCTCCCCCCCACAAGGTTTCAAATGTGGCAACTGAGATGGGGGGTGGGGGGGGGGGGGGTTGAGGAGTCAGACAAGCGGAGCTTCCCCTTTTGGGTAGAGCTCCACTTTTAAGTTGTCTACACTTGTACCTTTCTAGCACTGTGTGCCTTTAGGGCCCTTTCACACGGGCTTTCCGATCGGGCCTGCGTGTCAGTTTTTCAGGCAGACCTGATCGGACGCTCTATTCACCCCTATGGGACAGTGGATGTCAATGGTGACATGCCATGACACCTGCTGCTATCCGATCCAATCCTGTCCGCCAAATCCACATAGATGTGACCCTATTTTCCATTCGTCTGGTGGATAGGATCAGATGAAAATGAACAGGGGGTCTGTTTTCATGCGATCTCTCCAGAGAAGAGAGTGGGACTTGGACAGGTCCGTCTCTGCACACTGAGCGGAGACGGATCTGTCATCCCCCTCGTTAACGGAGATCAGCGGAGTGAACCCCCACTGAGCAGCAAAGGACCCTTAGACCCCTTTCACACTTAGGCAGTTTTAAGGCATTTTAGCGCTAAAAATAATGCCTGTAAAACGCTTGAAAACTGTCTCCACAGTGTGAAAATTTGAGTGTTTTCACACGGGGAGGTGCGCTTGCGGGACATGAAACAAGTCCTGCAAGAAGCATCTTTGGGGTGGTGTGGGAGTGGTGTATACAGCGCTCCTACACCGCCCCTGCCCATTGAAATGAATGGGCAGCGCTTCCGAAGCGCCACGACAAGGGCAGTTTTAACCCTTTCTTCGGCTACCTGCTAGGGTTAAAAGCGCCCGGGTAGCATCCGAAAAGCGCTGCTAAAACAACGGTAAAGCGCCGCTAAAACAAGCGGCGCGGCCCCAGTGTGAAAGTAGCAATAGAGTCTGCTGCTGGAGCCCCCAGATCTCTTATTTAAACATCAGTTAGTATTTTCATATGTGCAAGTCATACCCTCATCTGCCCACCAGATGGCACTGAAACATTGTGATGGGAAGCTCAGGGGTGAAGCAGTGTGAATGCACAAGCATGCCCCATACCTAGATGTTTTTTTGTTTGTTTTGTTTTTACATGGGAGTCTCATTAGTACATTTGGGGAGTTGCAGTGCTGTGAAGGTAGAAGCAGGCATTTTATGAATTTGTATGGCGGCTGTGTTTAAGTTTCTTTATTGAATCTAACTACAGGATTTTTTTTAGTATAAATTGCAGAATTTTGCCACTAGGTGGAGAAGTTGTCACGCACATAAAGTATTTATATTGAAGCGTAATACATCCACAACCTGATGCTTAGTAGAATGGTTTAAGCACCTATTCTTTTTATTAAAGGAATGCACTTCAAAGAGATTATTCTTCAAATAGTGTTTGTTTTAAAGATGATGAGTGAGATAAATGGTGTTTAGCAAACTAAATTCTGGTGAAACAGCACGCATTTTTAAAATGTTTGGTATCCTGGTTAATAGTGCTCTTTACTTTATAAATCAGTGTGTCCGCTTTTAGTGCATTAAAGGGTAACTACATTTCTGAACACCGAAAGAAGAAGTAGTTTGCTGGATGTTTTTTAGGAATCTGTAAAATCCGAATTGTTTTCTGCTACCCTTAGAATATTAGACTCTCCTCTGTTTCAGAGTTGCAAAGCTTTAAAAAATGCCTTTGTAGCACTTTCCTGACTGATAGAGATTAACAACCTTTGTGATGCATTCAGGAATTACCTTTGGTTGTGGTATTATGTGCTTGTTTAACTTTGTGCTTGTAACTTGACTCTGATGGTAAAAGTCAAAATAGGTAAGGCCTGTCTGTATTAAGCACAACTCTGTAATACAGCCTGGCTGTGTTCATTTAAGTCACCCTAATACAGGCCGGTGTCAGTAGGCTTTTGTTTGCTTCAAGCAGATTTTGCAACCCAATACATGTCTATGAGAATGCAAAACCTTCTCAATGATGCAGGTTAAATGAAAACTCTAGGAATAGTAAAAGAATAATAATTGATTAAATGTTCATTAATTCTAGGGGATGAGGAATAAGGTGCAATACTTTCACTACTCCTCACTCCCTCCTCCCCTGTGTGATCGATTCCACAGACCATGATTGCACACAGATACAGAAGACACCATCAAGTACAGTGTATGGCCAATAGGCCTTCATTGTACAGAAGGATGGCGAGGGAACTCCCAGAAGCCAGAGTGGAGAAGAGCACGGAAGCTTTTCGGAGCAAGAAGCACAATATGTTTTTCACTATACATATATATGTATATGTTGCCAGGATTGCTTGATAGGCACCATCGTCCTTGAAATACATTCCTACAATTATGGGACTTTAAAGGTGCCTGAATGATGTAATACATATACTGTATCGTACTGTTAAAGTTAAGGATTCTGTATCGCACTGTTAAAGTTAAGGATTCTGTATCGCACTGTTAAAGTTAAGGATTCTGTATCGTACTGTTAAAGTTAAAGAGGAGTTCCACACTAAAAAATGACTTTTGTTTAATCCACTCCTCACCCCCTTACATGCCACATTTGGCATGTAATTTTTTTTGGGGGGGAGTGGGGGCTTCAGTAGGAGTGGGACTTCCTGTCCCACTTCCTGCTTCCGCCGAGGGGCTGGTTAGGCGATTAAGCCTTAATCGCCTACACCAGCCCCTCCCTGTAGGCGATCACATGGGACACATTACAGGTCCCATGCGATCGCCTCTCCAATCAGCGGCGAGCCGCGCCGCGCATGCGCAGTTGGTGCCCGGCCGTGAAGCCGAAGGCTGTCACGGCTGGGTGCCCACAGTCGGGATGGAGACGCCGGCTGGGGAGGGGGGAGAGGAGCGGAGCCCCGGTCGGCGCGTCGCTGGAACGCAGGAGCAGGTAAGTGAGTGTTTATTAAAAGCCAGCAGCTACACTTTTTGTAGCTGCTGACTTTTAATAAACACAATTTTGGGCTGGAACACCCCTTTAAGGATTCTGTATCGTACTGTTAAAGTTAAGGATTCTGTATCGTACTGTTAAAATTAGGGATAGGCCAATATTCACTTTTCAGAAGTACCGGTTTCAGTCACAAAACTGACTGATATTACCGATATTCAATGGGTTTAACCAAGGTCTTGCATGGAGATGCATGCATCACCCCAGTACCATTCTTTAGAGCATGGAAAAAACTTTATTGGTTCACCCATTTATTGTACGACAAAAGAACTGTAAGCACAAACCTTGTGTATATGTAAAAATGCAACATGCAATATATGAACACTAATGCCGCATACACACGATCAGAGATTTCGACATCAAAACCAGTGTATTTTTTTTCCCGACGGATTGTTCGCTCAAACTTGTCTTGCATATACACGGTCACACAAATGTCAAAAATTCCGAACGTCAATAACGCGGCCACATACAACACTACGATGATTCCGAGAATGCGTCAAATTGATTCTGAGAACGCGTAGGATTTTTGTGCGTCACAACTGGGTTTGTGGGTCTCCAATCCCACTTCCTCAGGTTCTGTGATGCTATAAATAATAGTCCATATCGCTTTCCTCTGCGTAGGGCACCATGGTGTTATGCTGCTTTGCTGGCCTCCCACAAGACGCATCCAACTATATAGGCTCTTACACTTAAGGTTTGTTCCCTGATTTGTTGGAATCAAGCACTTTCCTATTTTCAATCCCCATTCCCCATTTTGGGAAACCCAAACTTTACCCCCATGTTTGACATCTGGCCCGTTCTGTGGGCTTCTTGAGAAAGGCGGTTTTTAAGTCTCTCACTATCTGACTTGGGACATATGGACCTCGGTTTCCACATGGACTAGACTTCTGGCGAGCATTACAACACGTTTTCTCCAGTTCCTCGGTCCCCCTTGCAAATTTTTGATGACATTTGACCTTGTTTGAATTCTATTGTGAAGACCGTGATCCCCCTTCTTCGTTCTTTTTTTTAGATGTACTGGTTACTAATCTCTCCTCTGCCTTGTCTTAGTAAATGCGAGAGGGACCTAGATAGGCGCTTCACGCCTGACCAAGCTTCTCTATGTATGCGTATGCAGGAAACAATTACAAGTTACTCATGTGCTGGTATCGCACCCTGTCAGTCCTGTCCACACTCTTTCCTGTATGCTCGGATCCTTGCTGGAGAAGCCGGGGCGAACAGGCATATTACTTTACATATTCTGGACTTGTCCAAAAATAAAACAGTATTGGTCGGAGGTGCAAAAGATCAACTGGTAATTTACAGGTTTCCCCTTATTGGAGATCCTGCCTTCTTTTGTTCAATTCCTCTTGAGACATATAAGTAATCAATACTTGGTCACATGCTTAATGCTGCCAAAGCCTGTATCATATTGTGCTGGAGGGACCTTTGAGCCCTGTACACACGATTGGTCCATCAGATGAGAATGGTCTGACGGTCAGTCGTGCCTACACACCATCGGTTAATAAAACAAACGTGTCAGAACGCGGTCACGTAAAACACAACGACGTGCAGAAATAAAATGAAGTTCATTGCTTCCAAGCATGCGTGGATCTAAAATATTAATAAAAATGCAATAAAACTATCCCCTATTTTGTAAACACTATAAATTTTGCGCAAACCATTTGATAAACGCTTATTGCGATTTTTTTTTTTTTTTTTTTTTACCAAAAATAGGTAGAAGAATACGTATCGGCCCAAACTGAGGAAAAAAATATATTTTTTAAATATTTTTGGGGGATATTTATTATAGCAAAAAGTTAAAAAAAATATATATATATTTTTTTCAAAATTGTCACTCTATTTTTGTTTAGCGCAAAAAATAAAAAACGCAGAGGTGATTAAATACCACCCAAAGAAAGCTCTATTTGTGGGAAAAAAGGACGCCAATTTTGTTTGGGAGCCACGTCGCACGACCACGCAATTGTCAGTTAAAGCGGCGAAGTGCCGAATCGCAAAAACTGGCCAGGTCCTTTACCTGCATTTTGGTCCGTGTCTTAAGTGGTTAAATGGATGGATATAGGAAAGCTCACAAGTAAGGCATCCAAAATGGAAATCAATCTTCTCTAGAATGTTAAGAATGACTACCCTTACTGAGACAGGTGGATCCGTATGTCAGCGACAGCGGATCATATGAGCATTAATGGCCAGATTGATGAATATCCAGACAGTGGAAAGGACTTGGTATCTCCAATGGAACCTCCAAAGAACCTTGTGGTTCTTCGACCCAACTAGAAGGGCAGATGACTGGATAGGATCACCACACTAACTTTTTTCTGTCTCTCACATCAGTAGCTCTCTCAGGCGGCGTACACACGGCAGAGAACCTCGACGGGCAGAACACATCGTTCCGCCCGTCGAGGTTCTCTGCCGGCCGTCAGATTTGGCGACCCGCCCGTCGGGAATGGCAACCAGCCATTCATCCCGACGGGCCGTCGAGCAAATAGAGAACATGCTCTCTATTTCTGCTCGACGGCATTCCCGACGGGATGCTCGCTGAGAGCGTACACATGGCCGAGGTTCTCGGCAGAATGCGGCTCCCAGCGAGGTTCTCGCTGGTTTCTGCCGAGAACCTCGGCCGTGTGTACGCCGCCTTAGGTATGGCTTTGTGAGCTTTCCTATATCCATCCATTTGAGGAGCATCGTTTCATCATTGTGGACTCACCTTTATTTTCCTTTTTAGGACTTGATTTGGGTCATTAGACTAGTTTTGCCTTTACCCTTTATATTATGTTGAACTTTTATGCAATTTTTTTAAAATGAATATTTATTAGAATGTTATTTTCTTCTGTGTACACTTTTATTTTACATAAGGTTAGCGCTACATTCCATCCACCCTTCTGTTCTGAATATTTGTCACATTCCTATGTAGCAGCTTTTGGTTATTTTTTCCATCTGTCACACAACTTTCACTGTTTGCTCAATATTTTCCCACTTTCACAAAATAGGGGTGTAACATGAGACATGATCAAAAAGATCGACCTGCTCTAACCACTTCAGCCCCGGACCATTTTGCTGGTCAATGACCAGGCCACTTTTTTTGCGATTCGGCACTGTGTCAATATAAGTGACAATTGCGCGGTCGTGCGACGTGGCTCCCAAACAAAATTGGCATCCTTTTTTTCCCACAAATAGAGCTTTCATTTGGTGGTATTTGATCACCTCTGCGGTTTTTATTTTTTGCGCTATAAACAAAAATAGAGCAACAATTTTGAAAAAAAAATGAATATTTTTAACTTTTTGCTGTAAAAAATATCCCCCAAAAATATATAAAAAAAACGTTTTTTTCCCCTCAGTTTAGGCCGATACATATTCTACATATTTTTCGTTAAAAAAATTGCAATAAACGTTTATTGATTGGTTTACGCAAAAATTATAGTGTCTACAAAATAGGGGATAGCTTTATGGCATTTTTATTATTATTTTTATTTTTTTACTAGTAATGGCAGCGATCAGTGATTTTTATCGTTACTTTGACCTAATGACCGACACTTTTGACACCTTTATTGGGACCATTGGCATTTTTATTGCGATTAGTGCTATAAAAATGCATTGATTACTGTAAAAATGCCACTGGCAGGGAAGGGGTTAACACTAGGGGGCGAGGAATGGGTTAATTATGTTCCCTAGGTGTGTTCTAACTGAAGGGGGGGGTGGGACTGACTGGGGGAAATGACAGATCGCTGTTCATACATTGTATGAACAGACGAACAGTCCTTTCTCCTCTGACAGGACCAGGAGCTGTGCGTTTACACACACAGCTCCCGGTTCTCGCTCTGTAACGAGCGATCGCGGGTGCCCTGCGGGGATGGCGCCCGTGGGGGAACGCATCGGCGCCAGGGCGAGCAGGGGGCGCGCACACCTCCCGCGGCGCGCACGCGCCCCTAATGGCTGGAATGCAAAATGATGTATAGCTATGTGATTTCGCGCAGCCGAGCCGACCTGCCGCCGTATAACTGTGGCGGCTGGTCGGCTAGTGGTTAAGGCCCCACATGCATACTGGGTGTTAAGCTCAGTGCATGAGGCTCTGGCATTAAGCTACAAGTGGGGGTGGGCACCGGTGCCCCATCAATCCTTAATGCCTGCAGCCTGTCAAACTTTACAAGACAACTTCTGTGGCTGGACAGTACACCTAGTGGTAGGAATATTTAGTGCATCTGACAATCTCTTGTAGAATTTGACAGGCTGTTAGCAGCGGGGCTGGACCAGTCTTCTGTTCCCTCTGCATGCAGCTTAACAACAGTACTGCATGCATCAGGTCAAAACCCCCATGTGCATGGGGCTTAAAGCTTTGGCAAATCTTGATGATAATATTAGAAGGGAAACTTTTCTTAAAAAAGGGGGAGCTTGGAGACAGCTGAATTCTGCTTGAAGGTTTGTCCAAAAAACGTGATTTGTTTGTCAAAGTATGCATTTGTAAAACCGTTGCGCTTTTAGACTTTGTTTACTATGTTCTTTACTACAACACAAACATATTTATAATTATGTGTAACGTAATAAAATACCAAGTCCGAGCTAAAATCTGTGGGGGTTAGAAGTTTAATGTAGTCTTCAAAACAAGAACATCTCTTGAATTGGCAGCATACTATTGATTACGGCACAATAATTCCTGTCCTTAGCCACTGAAATGACATTACCTTCCTAGATGTGTTCCAGAGAACTTCAAAGCCAGACCTTCCCGCAAACACATTGATTTTTCATTATCCCTCCTAACATTTCTTAGCCTTGTAATAGTGAAGTTATTCTAAATGTATATTGTGAATAATGTAGAAAAAGTATGACCATAACTTGATCAGTAGTTATATAGAAAGAATTAAAGGAGAACAAGTATGTTACAATTCAGTTGTATGAAGTAGTCATCTGATGTTTCTTTAAACATGTTGATGAGAAATAAATGTATTAATTTAAAGCAGAGATCTGCCCCCCAAGAAAACTAAAGCTAAAAGTCAGTAGCTACAAATACTGTAAGGCCTTGTACACACGGCTGAATATATCCGCTGTGAACGGTCCCCGGACCGTTTACAGCGTATATTTACGCCGGGGTGTTTTGATCCGATGGCTGTACACACCATCGGATCAAATTCCCCGCCGGCGGACAGCGCGGTGACGTGGCGGTGACGTTGACGCCGCCACGTCACCGCACCAGGAAGTAAACACTTCCGCGCGCATGCGTCGGATCCATTCACAGGATACGACGCATGTGCGGCAAGATATGTCCGCTGGTTTGCCGTACTAACCAGCGGACATATCTGACGGCGAGCTATCCGGCGGAATTATTTCAAAGCATGCTTTGAAATTTTTCCGCCGGATGAATCCGGCAAAAAGCGTCCGTTTGCCCCTACAGACGAGGGGATTTTTCGGCTGAAATGGTCCGTCGGACCATGTTCAGCGGAAATATCCCCTCGTGTGTACAAGGCCTTACTGTTGACTTTTAATATTTGGACACTTACCTTTCCAGGGATTCCATGATGTCGGCACCCCAGCCGATTTTCGGACCGGCTCTCGGGTGCTGCCACCGCCATTTATGGTGAGGGAAACCAGCAGTGAAGTTTTTTGGACTTACAGCCCCGATTCCCTACTGGGCATGCACAAAGCCTACCTTTTGGGGGGAGACAGAATACCTGTCTTTAAAAGGTATCCTTTCCCACTTCTGGGAGCCTCAGCCGTGGGTGGTGATGTCACGGCTAAGTCCCCCTCCTCCCCCGAGCCAGTAGGAGAGAGGAGCGGGCCACACAGATGCGTAGTAGGGATCCCGGGGTGAAGCCAAAAGGCTACATTGCCAAGCACCCTTACCCACAATGACGGCGACAGCACCAGACAGATGATGGAAACTTCAGCTGTGGTGCCGACATCGCTGCACTCCAGGACAGGTAAGTATCCTATTATTAAAAGCAAGCAGCTGCAGTATGTGTGGCTGCTGGCTTTTAATTTTTTTTATTTGGGGCGGAACACCGCTTTAAAATCCCTGGTCGATACCAGAACTAGTGTCCCCATTGGAAGATTTCCCCTCCATTCCTGTTTTAGTGACATCCCAAATTTAGTTTTTTTCCTTGCATTTAATTTTGGTGATAACGGTAAACAGGACACATAGAGAGGGTGGCTCTCCTTAGCGGGGCCACAGACCGCAATAAAAACAGGGGTTCAAATCCCTCTCCACTCTATCCATGAGCACATTTTTATTTGGCTATGTATAACTAGGAAAAACATAATAATGTTCCTGTGATTTTGTAAGAAAGAGAATACTGTGTGGATGTGAGGCCGCGTACACACGGCAGAGAACCTCGACGGGCAGAACACATCGTTCCGCCCGTCGAGGTTCCCTGCCGGCCGTCGAAATCGGCGACCCGCCCGTCGGGAATGGCAACCAGCCATTCTTCCGGGCGGGCCGACGAGCAAATAGAGAGCGTGCTCTCTATTTCTGCTCGACGGGCTTCCCGACGGGAAGCTCGCCGAGAGCGTACACACGGCCGAGGTCCTCGCTGGAATGCAGCTTCCAGCGAGGTACTCGCTGGTTTCCAGCGAGAACCTCGGTCGTGTGTACGCCGCCTGATTTATTTTTAGTTGTGACATAAAACAAATCCGTGCCTGTCAGACTGGTGGTATTGGGGCATATGTAGCCCTCTGACTCATTGCTTGCGGTTGTCAGCTTGGTTAAAGTGGTTATAAAAGCTAAAACATTTTTTAACTCTAATGCATTCTCAGCATTAACCACTTCCGGACCGCCTGTCCACAATGTACTATTGGCGAGCAGCCCGTGCAGGTAAAGTGACATACTAGCCTGCCTCCAGGTTTAAGGGCATGTGCATGCATGCCCTTTTGCTGACACCCACTGCGATTGTAAAAATTGATTACAGCTTGCTGTGAAAGGGGCTAGGAGAGGATGCCCACATCCCCAATTGACAAATTTACAGAAAAACCCTCTAGTGGGACTTTTTAGGGGATTGACGCCAAGGAAATTGAATTATTTGTTTGAAAGGGTCCAAATGTATTGTTTGGAAATATTAATAGATTATGATGCAGAATTAAAACATAAACACATTGATGTGATTACAGTAAATACATAATGTTTCTAAATTTAGATAACCACAATTCTCTTTCAGGGGTAGAACCAAGACCAGAATAGTACCCATCACATTTCTAAAAATTGCGTAATTACCGTATTTTTCGCCGTATAAGACGCTCCGGCATAAAAGACGCACCCAATTTTAAAGGAGGAAAATGTAGAAAAAAAAGATTTCGAACCAAATACTGTAGTAAAATATTTGCCCCCCACTCGACATCACCATCACACCACCCCCACATTAGTAATAGCCAGTAACATTGCCCCCACATTAGTAATAGCCAGTAACATTGCCCCCACATTAGTAATAGCCAGTAACATTGCCCCCACATAGTAATAATAGCCAGTAACCTTGCCCCCACATAGTAATAATAGCTAGTAACATTGCCCCCACATTAGTAATAGCAGCCAGTAACATTGCCCCACAAAGTAATTATAGCCAGTAACATTGCCCCCATAGTAATTATAGCCAGTAACATTGCCCCACATAGTAATTATAGCCAGTAACATTGCCTCACATAGTAATTATAGCCAGTAACATTGCCCCCATAGTAATTATAGCCAGTAACATTGCCCCCATAGTAATTATAGCCAGTAACATTGCCCTCATAGTAATTATAGCCAGTAACATTGCCCTCATAGTAATTATAGCCAGTAACATTGCCCCCCACAACTCTATGCTCACTGTTGTTGCAGATGCATGGCATGGCGCGCGCTCTGCTAGGGATAAACAGATCCACGAGCAGAGCAGTGATGACGTCAGCACACCGGGTGTACTAAGATGGCCGACCGCTCCAGAGCTAGGCCAAAGCCGCGGTCTTTCCTAAGGCCGCGGCGGTGGTGCACTCCGGAACGCGGATCGGTCAGGCGAAACCGTGTATTCGCCTTATAAAATGCACCAACTATTCCCCCCCAGTTTTGGGGAAGAAAAAGTGTGTCTTATAAGATGAAAAATACGGTATCCTTTAGGGGTAGGTGGTTATATATACACAATAGTATCTGAAAAACATTTATACTCACCTAGGTTATACTGCATCTGTCCTCTGCCGGCTCAGACCACTCAGTTCTCCCCTCTTCTCTGAGCAGGGAGCCATGACTGTCACTGAAGTGCGGGGCTGTTTAGAGGGTTGAAAGGGCTAGTTCAGGCACCTGGCAGATCGCTGAGAGCCTGAGCCAGGTGTCAATCATCCAGGCTTCTGAGTGGATCCGAGCGTATGCTCTGTATTTTTTCAGAGCCTGGACCAGCTCTGTGATGTCAGCCGACAGCAGGCTTCAACCTGCTGTCAGCTGAAAATGAATCACAGAAGTGCATAATGAACTGCACTCCTGTGATCCACAGGAGAAGTATAGACTAAAAAGCGTTGGCTATTTTTCTCCTTTAATTGAACAAGCTGAAGTTAGAAGCTGATTGGCTATCATGCACAGCTGCACCAGATTTTGCACTCATAGTACAGATCTTGCTAATTATTTGCTTTGCAATATAGGATTTAGAATTGCACTAGATATTGTAGATGTGCACCAGAGCAAACAACTACCTACTTTAAAAAAAATGGCCCCTTTCTAGCCTGTAGATTTTATAAATGCCCCAATGGCTTCTAAATGACACCTTTCTGCGCTGACAAGCCATTCACCTCTGCAGCCAAGGGTTCGGATTCCGGTCTCGGCTACATGTGAATTGAGTTTGGTGGTCTCAGCCCGGCTCCCGGTGGGTGTGCTATGCAAGGTACGCCTGTGCTTAGTACGCCCACCCCCCCCCCCCACAAAAAACCACCACACTTGCACGCACACAAAAATTGGTTTAATACGCACGCACTTTGGCCATGCGGTCTCTTAAAATAAAGAGAGGCGAAGGACCTACGGGGCTGGCTGGGTGGGCTAGGCCCCCTCACTCCCTCATAGGGGGAGTCCCTCTGCCCCATTGGGGTCCCGTTGGGCCCCAGTTGGGCTCCCAAGAGGAGCAGGTAGGGCGGGGTGAGTGGGAGGCCCCCCTTCACACCCGCCATTGCCACCAGGGGCATGGAGAAGGATGGCGATTGCCTCCGGGGGGAGGGTCTGCCTACTCCCAACTCCTGCAGTCCGGCTCCTCTCTCTCGAGTTCACGCACAAAAATACACTTTAAAAAAAAAAAGAAAAAAAAAAAAAAAATGACACCTTTCACTTTGTGGCACGAGGTTAGCAAATGTGTGCATGTTCATGAATGGAGTCATTTTGAAATGCGCACCTTACCAGGTGATGCGTCTTGTCCAACATTTTTCTCTCTGTAGTTTTATATAAGCTGTGACTATCCAACCTGGCTCATCTGAGCCAAACATCCATGTACTGCCATATAAACACTATGAAAGCGCACAGGCGCACAGTGTTTTCTTTTGGGGTTGCATCAATTAAAACGTATTTCTTGCTAATGATTGGTGCCTAGAAAGTCCATTTTTTCAAACAACAAATCTTTCTATCCAACTTCTCAGGACGTGGCACTGCAGTACCGTAGGTCACCCATAGTCCATCCTATGGTGTGTGTACCTTGAATCTCTTTCTTAAAACAGGCTTGAAGTAGGCTTTTCTATTTCCAGCATGCACTTAAAGCTGTGCTCAGGTAAACAGCTAAAAATACCATGGATATTGTGAGCTGCCTTATCTATCTAAAGCAGAGGTGCCCAACCCTTTGTAGAGCGAGGGCCACTTAAGCGCCTTGGCAACCAGTCGCGGGCCACAATGATCAGAGTGGGTGGATATCATGTTCGTGTCTGCTCTGCACATGCAGACACACACAACCTAGGTTACTTTTTAGCGGATCGTATTGGAGGTAGAACACAAGTCGGTTTGTGTCTGCCACTACTTGGAGGTGAATGGAGGGTCCAATTGGTCGGACTGACCATGTGAAAGGAGCCCAAGGCAGCTTTCATACTGATGCACTGAGGTTCAACAGTGCAACTTAGTGAGCCTTTGGCTTTCCTGCACTTTGCAATAGACTTCTATTATATTCTGCAGGTTTGGTGCACTTTCAGAAAGTACAGGTAACCTGCAGGTAAACTGCTCCGCACCTGTGGATCAGTTTGAAAGCAGCCCAGTAACCACTGCAGAACAGACATGCCCATATATACACTGTGATTTTTCAATAACAGTATTCTATTCCATCCCAGAGCAGGAGGTCGCGGGACACATCAGAGGGCTCCGCGGGCCACATGTGGCCCCCGGACCACTGGTTGGGCACCCCTGATCTAAAGGATTTATTATTGTATCCAGCCAAATTTGTAATTCTCCCAGTTTAAATGCTGCTTTTCCAGGGCTGATGGTCATACATCAAAGCAGTTATATGTGAAAACACATTTTAAGGGTCCATGCACACTGGGCGTAAAAAAATGGCAGTTCTTTTGGCAAAAAAATGCTCATATAGAGCGCTTTTGTAAAAGTGTTTAGCATTTCTGCCAGAAAACAGCTCCTCTCAGAAATGCAATCCAGAAACCTTTTTTTTTTACCTCTAAACGTTCTAACCTGCAAAGAAACCAAGAAGAGAGGAAGACAAAGGAAAGGAGAGAGGGAATGAGGGCAATAGGAATATGGACTCTGAATCATTAAATGGGTCGATCAAAGATGTCCAAGGCTAGCTGGAGGAAGTGAGGGAAAGGCATGCTGAAGCCAAAGTTCCCAAATCCAAACAAACTTATCCTTGAGGATGCTCGACATTTGTTTGTTAAAGCGGAGTTCCACCCTTAAAACCACTTTGTTTCATCCCATCCAGCATACTGGCGTCAGCGCCAGTATGCTGTTTTTTTTTTTTTTTTTTCAATCCATGTACTTACTTTATAATAAATCATTTAATTTTGTGCGCACCGCGGTATGTCGCCGCTATAAGGCGTCACGCCTTCCGGAAACAGCCGATTAGCGTTCGGCTCTTCTCGGCGCCTGCGCACAGACCCAGAAGCTGACTGCGCAGGCGCCGTATATAGCCGCGTCACGCCCTCCGAAAAAAGCCGAACTAGGACCGGCTATTTACGGCGCCTGCGCAGTCAGTTCCTGGGTCTGTGCGCAGGCGCCGAGAAGAGCCGAAAGCTAATCGGCTGTTTCCGGAAGGCGTGACGCCTTATAGCGGCGACATACCGCGGTGAGCCCGAAATTAAATGATTTATTATAAAGTAAGTACATGGATAAAAAAAAAAAAAAAAAAACAGCATACTGGCGCTGACGCCAGTATGCTGGATGGGATGAAACAAAGTGGTTTTAAGGGTGGAACTCCGCTTTAAGCATCAAAGCAGTCTTATGGTCTCCAACTCCCTGAAATGGGACAGTGGGTTTCCTCCAGGCCTGGACAATTGTTCTTTTGGCTGACAAAAATAGGTAGGATGCCAACTTTTGCTGATGGGCATAGAGCCCTGGGATAGGGCAATGCAACAGGGAAAATTTAGCATCCTTACAGATAGTCAAGCGGAACAGATTGTATAGAAGGCCAAAAACTTGAGACCAAAATCCTCTCAATCGTGGACAAATACACCAAGTATGTATGGCCACAACTTCAGAAGCAGCGTTCACCAGAACTAGGAATGGCATGGGCAATTCAAGCTGGACCAAGTACCACCACAGAAACACTCTGTATGCCGCCTCTAGGGTAGCAGTGGTAAAGGAGCATTTTGCTATGGAAGGCCAGGTCTATCTCAGACGCCAAGTCCCGTTCCTACTGAGACACATATGAGAAAGAAATAGGAGATGTTCTACATCAGGGATGTGTAGAAACGTCCAACTTTTAAACTGCTCACATTCACAGTGTTGCAGCAGACCTAGAGTCCACAAATACTTGCCTTTGTTCCAGCATGGTAACATTCTTTAACTATCCTTTCAGCATCTTTATTCAGTTTTCTTCAGGATTTGGAACATTTTGATTAGGCAGGCCGAGATGACGTAAACCTTGCATATGCACAGCTCACTGGACATTGTAAAAAACATGTGCAAACAGGATAAAAATACAGAGGGCAATGGGATACAGGACTTTATAGGTCTGTGTACAAATCCATATGGATGGACATGTTGAAACCGTCTGTTTCAACATGTTTCCTCATGCAGCTTCTTCAGGATAGGGCGTGGTGTCAATTTTATGCATAAACATAATTCAATGCATGTATGTAAATAATCAACAAATCTTTGGCTAGATAGCAAACAAGAACACAAAGCATCCCCCCATCCTGGAAAGATTTCCCCAGAGGCTTGGTTCCTACCTCGATTGAATGAGGAAATTAAGCCAATGTATTGCAAAAACTGTAAGTAACAAGTCTATTCGTGATGGCATTGCATGCCCAACCAACTAAGATCTGATTATCCACGTATACCAGATCTACCACAGGGAGGGGTATATCATCATAGAATGTATGGTAAATACCAAGATGTGGCCTATGGGTTAATAAAACACAATATTCTGATCTGTCTTATGCCCCTTTCACACTGGGGCATTTTTTGAGCGTTATTACAGCGTTATTCGAACAAAGCCCTATCTGCAATCCTAATGTGCTAGTAAAGCAGAGTAACACCCAAAAGTGGAACTTGCGCTTTAAGCATTCCTCGCCCCCTTACATTCCACATTTGGCATATCATTTATTTTTTTGGCGGGGGGTGGGGGGGTAGTGGGTTCCTATTTTTGACAGGTACTTCCTGTTCCACTTCATGCTTCCATCACCTTGCCACCTAGGCAACTCCTCCTTTCCCCCTAAGCGGCCCCTCCCTCTCTGCAATCTTCTGGGACATGTCACAGGTGCACAATGCTTACCCAGCTGTGAAGTTTTAAGCTGTCACTGCTGGGTGCCCACACTTGCAATGATGGTGTCCCGCAGAGAGGAGGGGGAGAGGAGTGAGGCTTTGGGCGGCTGCATCGCGGAGCCATGGGACAGGTAAGTGTCTGTTTATTAAAAGTCAACAGCTACACTTTTTGTAGCTGCTGACTTTTAATAAACTTACAAATGAGTATGTAAGAGTGCTATAGAGAGGGGTTAATGTTGGTACCTTTGTCCCGTCAAAATGTATATAGGTACCACAATAGTCCACTTTAGCCTCCTTTCAACCCCCCTATAAACGTACAAATAAGTGGAACTCCGCTTTAAGGACATCTGCCTTTGTGTTTAATAAATAAACAACGTCACTTTCAATTATTGCTTACTTTGATATAGCCTGTACATTTGGTTCAGGGTGCCTAGACTAGCTGGCGCCAGGTGCCATAGTAACCAACACTGAAATATATGATGCTCATAGATCTATTCATAGATCTAACTGGGAGCTGGTTTGTGGCCAACCATTTGGATCTCAATCAAACCATTGCTAGGAGCTATAGCTGCATTTTTGGGGATCTAACCCACATTTGGTGCTTTAATATCTTACAGGTTTGGGTGGGCTTTTTTACCATCACCCCCTCTGAAGAAATAACCCCCTAAACATTTTCACAGGGTAGGTTCTTTTTTCTCAATACTTAGGTATATTAAGCTGTTGTCTATTTAATACTAAATAGATTTCTAAGCTAAGATATGTATGTTCAATTTATAATGTTCCTCATCATATATTTCTATGATGATATACCCCTCCCTGCAGGAGATCCGATATACATGAACGATCAGATCTTAGTCGATTGGGCACGCAAAGCCATCACAAATAGATTCCTTACTTGCAGTTTTTGCAATACATTGACTTAATTTCCTCATTCAATTGAGGTAGAAACCAAGCCTCTGGGGAACTCTTGCCAGGATGGAGGGAATGCATCTGTGTTCTTCTTTGCTATATAGCAAAGACTTGTTGGTTATTTACAGACATGCATTGAATTATGTTTATGTATAGGATTTGAGATGTGCTTTTTTTTGATCTGTTCAGTAGCTACGACACCGTGCCCTTTCCTGAAGAAGCCTCAAAACGAAACATGTTGAATTAAGAGCGTAGAAACAGCAATGAAACTCACAGAGTGTCCTTTATTTCTAACGGATGCTAACATACTGTATGAAGTGTTTTTAGCTTTTCTATGTGAACTAATAAATAACCTTTGTTTTAATTGATTATGCCATATGGATTTGTACAATTCGCACCAAAAGTTCCAAATCTCTTACCCATTATTCTCTGTATCTGCAGTTAAAGGATGTTGGTGCCATGTGTTAAATATTTGATAATCCTAGACTTGACCACATATTTTACCATATCCAGGAGGATGAAAAGCTTTTATTGCAGAAGAGACATAACTGTTTTATGCAATAAAAAAACCTTCCTGCTCCCAAATGTAATTTTGCTTATGTTCCACTTTATCTATTAAATTACGGATATGCTGTCTGACTAAGAACTGTGTTAACACTACAAAGATAATGCAAATTTGAAACTGATAACTCTCCTTATAGATACATGTGACTAGATTGTTACGCTGGGGGCTGGAAATAGAGAGGTTGGAGCCTTAAGATCACAAAGAATCTTCCTGATGGAGGATTAGCCAGGTTTAAGAAGATGTTTTGAATATAGTAAGCTTATGACGTGACCAGTTTAAAGTACAACCTCTGTAATTGGAATGCCTTTTATCTAAAACTTCGCAAGAGTGCTGCTGCTTCCAACATAGCACTAGCTGATTTATCCTAGCTTGGCCCTGATATTAGCAGAAGCGTCCATTTATGGTGCCACAATGTGTATATCCATATTATAATTATTATTATTATTATTTTATTTCAGCAAGAGGTTTATAAATCTGTCTAGCGATAAATAGGTACAGATGTCTCCAATGAAACAAATGAAAATCTAAAATATGTGCTTATGTATTTTATTATCCTACTTCCCCTCTACCAGCACATTGGCCATAGTGCTTGACTTTTATAACATTTTGTTATGTTACAGCCTTATTCCAAAATGGATTATTATTTTCCTGAAAATGATACAAACAATACCCCATGTGAAAAAAGTTTGTTATAAATCTTTGCAAATCTATTAAAAAAAAAAAAAAAGAATTACACATACCGAAATATTCACAGCCTTTGCCATGGCGCTCAAAATTGAGCTTAGGTGAATTCCTGTTTCCACTTATCATTTTTGAGATGTTTCTACAGTTGATTGGAGTCCACCTGTGGTAAATTCAGTTGATTGGACATGATTTGAAAAGGCACACCTGTCTATATAAGTTCCACAGTTAACAGTGCATGTCAGAGCACAAACAAAGCCATGAAGTCCAAGGAATTGTCTGTAGACATTCAACAAAGGATTGTATCAAGACACAGAAGGGTCGGGAAAAAAATCTGCAGTATTGAAGGTCCCAGTGAGCACAGTAGCCTCCATCATCTGTAAATGGAAGAAGTTTGGAACCACCAGAACTCTTCGTAGAGCAGGCTGCCCAGCCAAACTTAGGCGATCGGCAGAGAATGGCCTTAGTCAGGGAGGTGACCAAGAATCCGATGGTCTCTCTGACAGAGCTCTATTTGTGGGGGAACAGTGTAGCATGACCACGCAATTGCAACAGCGCTAAAAACTGGCCTGGGCAGGAAAGGGGTGAAAATGCCCTGTATTGAAGTGGTTAAATAAGTCATATTTCATAATTAACAGACTAAACCAAAAAGAAAAATATTTTTGCAGTTTTATTTTTTGTCCAATAGGACATATGTAAAAAAAAAACTGTCCAAATCTTTTAAATAGGTTATTGTGTCCTTCTGCAAATCCTTTTATCTTGCTTTGTTTGTTTTTCTTTTATATTATCCATTTTTTGTACAGCTACATAGTTATAAGTGAGGAAGGCTCCATTTATCCTTGTAGAAGTTTTTTTTTTTTTTTTATAAAGGAGAGGATATATTTGCTAATGTAGCCCCTTATAATTAAATTTAGACTCAGACTGATTGTTACTTTTAGGTCAGCCGTCTTTTTTGCTGTCTGTCACGGGCTGCTGCTTTATATCTAAAGACTTCCATCTGGTATAAGTATGGTTACATTTGTAACTGTCCAGCCTTGTTGCATTGCACCCTCTGAGTCAGAGGTCTGACGCTTATGTCCCGCAGCTGAGTGACAAACAGCTGACTCCATCGCTTGTCTTATGAGTTTATCCATTCTTTAGTATTGTGGCTATTAAGTCACGACATCTCCAAACTTCAAAGATCCAGGGGAAAGGTTTGAAGGTAGAAACCACATGAGCACAAAGCCCCTCTACTAATAATAGATGTAAACAAGGCACAACTTCAAAATAGTAATTATAAATGGGATGTGGGTAAGAGAGTAGGCTCTAGTCTTTGAAATGTCTGTGTTCTGTGCCAGCTCATTATCAAGTAAGACATTGTATGACAACATTCTTCTTCCTGTGCTTCCACAAACTGCGTTATGTGTATTAGAAAAATAATAGGCAAGGCGATGTATTGTATGTACTTGTATGTTCTTTATTTTGTAACAATCATGATAAAGATTATCCATACATAATAAAGGGGTAGTAAAGTCTTTTTTAATTTAAATATATTGGCCACCAGGTGGGTTACATCATAATTTGCTAGCATGCACCCCATATTAGCACATTATGGCAGACTTACCTTTCCTAAGGTGCCCTCCGATGCTGCACTGCCCCCGATCCTGCAGGTCCCGGGCACTTCCATCTTCGCTCCCAGTCTTCCTTCCAGGTTATGGCTGTTCAGCCACGGTGAAGTCACACATGCGCATGGGAGGCACATCATCGTGGCACAGACTGGGTACTGTACACGCGCTGCTCAAAGTACGTGGTGGCTGACAGACGGAAGAAAGCAATTATGACAGAAGACACTGATAGCGTCTCTTCTGTCATAAAATAACCTGCCAACAAAAAAGACTATAAAGTTTACGTTTGCCATTGTACATTTTTCCCCCCTAAATTCCAGCTCCTCTATGCACCAATATAACATTCATGTACTTTTATTTGCAAAAATATTAAAGCTTTACATTGACTCTACAGTCACTTACTTTTCTTGTCCTAATCCACATTTCCAGACATTTTCAGTAGTAATGTCTTTCTTCCTTACAGACTGTAGGTCATGACACAGGAATGAGTTGACCGGCTGACCATATTAGCACCCTGCATCATCCACCCTCCCATTCCCAGCTGCATGTTTTTTTTTAATGCCATGAATCAGTGATCACCTTTCTGACTAAATACAAAATCAGAATGCATAGTGTATGGCTATCTTTGTACATAAAAGGAAGTGTAAGAACATAAGAGGGAGTGGACAGAAACATTCAGCTGTTAAGCCCCGTTCACAACACTGCATAGCAGGAACTCTCATTCCTACATGCATTTTTCTTTTTGCGAGGTGGGGAGGCATTTTGGAGCATTTTCACTCATCAGACATACAGTAGGGCATCCCATCCACCTAAATGGATCTGCCCTACACACAGCAATCGCCCCAAAGAAACGTCAAAACTTTTTTTAAGAGTGGAGCTTGGTGCGTTTTTTTACTGTGATTTTTGGTGCAGCGCATTTCTGAAATGCTAGGAAACACACAGATGTGAATGGAGCCTTTTTGTTTTTGTGTTATCGCACCGATTTCACTTTCATGCCCAGTTCACATCTAGCATAATGGGAGAGCACATTTGGTGTCTCGTTTTTTCTGTGATACGCAATGGGCAGCCTATTGATTTCAATTGGCTGCACTACATGTGGCTAATGAGACATTTTGGCATTTTTGTGGGTTGCGTGTTTGCAGCATTTGCTCCTCATTTTTTTCACATGGCAAAATGTGTGTTTGCTTCTGTGTTTGGTGTGCCATTAACAATTAATGACACTAAAAGCACATCTAGTCATTTTAGGAAATGCACTATGCAATCTGATTGTATATTGTGTATTTAGTGTGAAGGGTGATCACTGATTGATTGCATTTACCAGTAATTAAAAAATCGTGCACCTGGGAATGGGTGGGTGAATGATGCAGTTAGTATGTGCTAATAAGCTCAGCTGGTCAACTCCTTCCTGTTCCATGGCCTAAAGTCTGATCAGGAAGAAAGACATTACAAATGTAAACGTCTGTAAATATGGATTAGCCCTGGTTCACACTGGGCTGCGGGAGTGAAGCAGTGCGAGTTCAGCTGAACTCGCACGATTTCACTCCCGCTGGCAGTCCCGATTTCAGCCGCGATTTCAGAGACATCTGTGCAGGTTTCTGCACAGATGTCAATGTAAATCGCGGGCTGAAATCGCAAAAAGTAGTACAGAGACTACTTTTTGAAATCGGTGCAATGCCGCAGATGCAGCGTCGCGCCGATTAGGACAGTGCCATTGCCGGCAATTTGCGGCAAAATCCACCGTTTTGACATGCGATTTGACATGCCAAATCGCATGTCAAAACGCACCAGTGTGAACCAGGGCTTAGGACAAGAAAAGTAAGTGACTATTATAGATTTAAAGAAAAGCTTTGATATTTTTTGCAAAAATGCTATATTGGTGCATAGGGGAGCTGGAATTTCATTAAAAAAACTGTACAAAGTTGAACTTACCCTTTAATACGAATTTAACCAATTCCCATCTGGCTCGCATCTATTTACGGGGGCAGAATGGAACCCCTGTGCGAAACCCCATACTGGGTATCCTTTAAGAGCCGCCAAAGGGCACATGCCTACTGTACGGTGGGGGACCCAATGCGCGTGGCTGGCAGTTATGTTTGCTGCCAGCCATGAGCGATCACGTGCACGAGTGCCATCACAGAGATTTGTGTGTGTATACACACAGATCGCTGTGCTGTCAGAGGAGAGGAGACATTTTGTTTGTACCTAGTAAGTAGGAACAGCGATATGTCTCCTCTCCTAATCAGTCCTATCCCCATACAGTTAGAACACACCGAGGGAAAACACATTTAACCCCTTGATCGCCCCCTAGTGTTAACCCCTTCCCTGCCAGTGACAATTACACAGTAATCGGTGCATTTTTGTAGCATTGATCGCTGAATACATGTTAATGGCCCCAAAAATGTGTCAAAAGGGGCCGATCTGTCCGTTGCAGATCATCGCCACTACTAGTAAAAAAAAAAAAAAGGCCATAAATCTTTCCCATAGTTGTAGCCGCTATAACATTTGCTCAAACCAATCAATATACGCATATTGCAAACATTTTTTTTACTAAAGATATGTAGAGGGATATTTATTATAGCAAAAAGTAAAATATATATATTTTTTTCAAAATGGCTGCTCTTCTTTTTGTTTATAGCACAAAAAATAAAAACCACATAGGTGATCATATAGCACCAAAAGAAAACTCTATTTGTGGGGGGAAAAAGGACACAAATTTTGTTTGGGTACAGCATTGCATGACGCGGTGCCAAATTGTAAAACGTGCTCTGGTCAGGAGGGGGGTAAAACCTTCCGGGGCTAAAGTGGTTAAATACTTGTTTTGGAGTACTACTAGATGATCAGGGCCTGGGCATTGCGACCCGGTCTGAAGCTGCGTTGCTGGGGGGATGCTCTGGGTCCGCTAGGCGTGACCCCCGTTGGTGTACATCTCCTACAATCACGGATTGCCTACTAACTACCTTTAACACCGATACCGCTGTTAGTGATGTGCCACTTATATGCCTGTGAGCGTCAGTCACCCTACTTTGTAATGTAATGTACCCATTCTAAATATTTTTTTTTCTTCTGTTTCCTTTCCTTTTGAAAAATAAACAATAAACTTATATTTGAAAAAAATTAAATAAATACTTGTTTTGATTGTACATACAGCGAGCTGTAGAATGTGAGTTTTATAAATGCCAGTTTTCCAAGTTCTTCTTTTATCCCTTTGCTACTCTGGCCCTAGTTACTTAAAACTTTATGTCGGCCAATGACGGTTCAAATCTAAGCCCGTTCAGCAGGCACCAGCCCAAGTCAATTCCTGTCGGGGGAACACAATAGCTCTATGGATTTCCCCATCAACACTGAATGTGTTAATGAGGGAACTGAGCGCCATGAACAGAAATCCCATCATCTATGGCCAGCTTTCGTAAAGAGAACATCTCTGTCATTTAAATAGTGTAGATGTTTTTATCAATGCTATGATGTCCAAAGAATTTCTGAGACACTTCCAGGAGGTTTTGGTTTCTAGTCTCCTACCTGCCCCCTTTGGGTCCTTTCACACGGGCGGACCTTTCGTCCGTTTATTACAAGTCAGTTTACGGACTTTTAATGATACCCTAGGTGACCACGGCCATTAGCGGATGATGCATCCGCTAACGTCCGTAATGACCCGCCTCCGCAAAGATCCGTTTTTTCAGACGGAAGAAAACCCTATTTTTCTTCCCTCTGAAGGATCGGATCGGATGAATACGGACACACGGTCCGTATTCATCCGATTCCCCATAGGGGAGAGCGGAGGAGAGACAGGGCGGTCCCTGCACAGTGTGCGGGGACCACCCTGTCTGCCGACAGCTCAGCGGGTATCCCCGCTGAGCCGACGGACACACATTGGGGCGGGTCGAAAAATGGTCCGCTCCGTGTGAAAGGACCTTTAGTGTTCTCTGTGTCCTGGAGCGATGTAGGGGGCCAGAGGAAGTAACCACAGTGCTCATTTGGAGACCAGGAGAATTACATTCCCAGAAGTGTGTCAGGTAAGGCCCCTTTCACAGTGACGGACAGATCGGGTCCACCTGCCAGTTTTTCAGTTGGACCATTCGGACCATCCATAGATCGGCTGATGTCAGCGGACATGTGCCTGCTGACACCCGCCGGCATCTGATCCTGTCCACTCCACTAAAAAAAAAAAATAGATGGGAATCCGGTCCCCATCCATTCATCGGATTGAATGACAGTTGGATGGAAACTGACAGGCAATCTATTTCCATTCGACGGCCCCATAGAGAAGAGCAGGTTGTGTCTTTATCTGCTCTGCATAGCAGAGTAAACACAGACCTGTCAATCACCTGCTCAGCAGGGATCAGTAGACAGATCCCTCGTTGAGCAGGTGGATCCGCTTGGTGGAGTTCGCTCTGTCTGCAAGGGTCCTATAGAGGATTCTTCCAGGCACCATAGCTCTTGAAGATCAGAAAGATTAGCTTAGGACATGTAACTACCGTATTTATCGGCGTATAACACGTAACCTAACTTTAATGCCGCGTACACACAATCATTTTTTGTGATGAAAAAAAACGACGTTTCAAGTGATGAAACAAAACAACGTTTTTCAAACTTCATTTTCCAAAACGACGTTGCGTACACACCATCGTTTTTCCAAAATGCTCTAGCAAAGCGCGGTGACGTACACCACGTTCGACGGCACTCTGTTCCATTGAAGCTCCGTCTCATAACTTGCCTCTGAGCATGCGCGGCTTTAAAAACTTTGTTTTCAACATCGTTTTGCCCACACACCATCACTTTTTATGACACAAAAAACAACGTTTTTAAAAAACGACACAAAAAATTCAAGCATGTTCGAATTTTTTTTTGGTCGTTTTTTTGAAGACATCAAACTACGTTTTGCCCACACACGGTGATTTTAAATGACGTTTTTGAAAACGTTGTTTTTTTTCATCACAAAAAATGATCGTGTGTACGCGGCATAAGAGGGAGGTTTCAGGAAAAAAACTTTCCACACAGGCACAGTTTACCCTCCATTTTCAGGGTAAAAAAGTGAGTGTTAGGCCTCGTACACACGATCAAATCTGTCTGCTGGAAACGGTCTGCTAGACCGTCCCAGCAGACAGATTCGATCGTGTGTACGGGCGAGCAGACGGATTTGGCCACCCGACAGATTGGAAAGCATGCTTACCAATCCGTCGCCTGGCAACCCGTCCGTCCGACATTTCTGCTGGTTAGTACACTAACCAGCAGACATGTCTTCTCGCACACGCGCCGAATGGTTTTGACGCATGCGCGGAAGTGTTTTACTTCCTGGTGCGGTGACGTGGCGGCGTCACCGACACGTCAGCGCGCTGTCTGCTGGTGGGGATTTTGGCTTGCTCGTGTGTAGATGCGAGCAAACCAAAATCCAAACAGACAGATTGTTCAAATCGGTCGGTCCGACCGATTTGAACAAATGAATTGCCTCGTGTGTACGAGGCCTTATACGCCAATAAATACAGTATACTGTATATCTTCTTTTCAAAGATAGTATTTTAGATTTTTGTGTATATTAGACTAAAGTTTTGCATATTATTGCTAGAAATATGTGTTTTATAAAAAAAATTACACCTCAGATTCACATTTACACCGACAATGACCGATTAAATTCATTAATGTCTAAAGTCACCAGTCTAAAGTTCTCAGAATTTTTTTTTTACTTGTCATGTCAACAAAGAATTTACACTGATCTAATTTACCTATTTGTATGTTTATTTTCAGAGCTGACATTAAACCCACCGGAAGGGATTGTGGCTGGTAAGTCTTCATTGCTGAACTTATGTTTAAGATTTCATCCATAGAAGTTGTATTTCCAAGATTACCATGCCTAAAGTGGTATTACACCCAAAACCAAAAATGTATGTAGAGTGGAACCTTGGATTGCGAGTAATGCGGTTAACGAGTGTTTCACAATACAAGCAATTATTGAAAAAAAAACCTGACTCGGTTTGCGAGTGTTGTCTCGCAAAACGAGCAGGATTTAAGTCTCTGTGGTGTGCAGTGCATTTTACCAGAGGGTGCGGGGTGCCGGTGACACTCGGAGCCGCTTGGAAATACTCCGCTCCCGAGCCTTTCCGGGGGTTTCTGAGTGCATCTGAGTGGTCTCCGAGCATTTCCAAGTCTCTCCAGCTCCCCCCACAACTGTGGCCACGTGCGGTATTGCATGCAATAGAAGTCAATGTGGAACAAATTATCTTCCTTTCCATTGACTTTCTATGGGGAAACTCGCTTTGATATGCGAGTGCTTTGAATTACAAGCATTCTCCTGGAACGGATTATGCTCATAATCCAAGGTTCCACTGTATTGCACTTTACAAATGATAAGGTGTAGTGGCTGTGGTTTTCTTTTTGGCTTTTTTTTTTTACTCTGTTCTCACTTGATAATCTACACTCCAGCAATCCAAGCTGCTACATCTGCAGTACAGCTAGTTCTGTAGAAAAACATCAGACTTTACTAGCTGGATCGCTAGGTGAAAATAGAAGAATGAAAGCCTAATAAAATATAACGAATGCAGCCACCACATCTAAAAATTGGAAAGCTGTCATATAATTTTTTGCTTTTGGGTTTAATATCACTTTAAGCTTCACTGACATATCGGTGTCAGCTTTTCCTTTCCAAGCTGTACTTAACTGAAAATGAAAGTTAAAATAACTTCCAGCACACTGTGTTATGCTAATATGCTGAAAGCAATCTCTTGTAGGGACATTCAAGAGAGCTCTAATGCTGGAATGCAGATGACCCTCAGCGCTGTACACTAGATCCAAAAAATACTGTACACCATTCAGATCACCACTGGGTTTTGTTTTTTTTTGCAAAATAAAAAAGACCAACAATTTTGAGGAAAAAAAAAGTTTTTGTTATAAAAAAAAAATTCAAACAAATAATCGTTCTTCATAGATTTAGGTCAACGTGTATCCTGCTAATTTTTTTTTGTGTAAATTACCCAAATCAATATTTATCATATACTCAGTAGTAAAGTTACAGAGTCCACAAACTATGGTATTCTGTATATACCTGAATACTGACACCCAATCTCTATCCTTGAGGCCCGAAAACACCAGGACAGTACAAATAACCCCAAATGACCCATTTATAGAAAGTAGACAGTCCAAGGTTTTTAGTAAGAGGCATAGCGATTTTTTTGAAGTTCTACATTTTTGTCACAATTTTTTGGAAATGAAGAAATTAAAAGTAAAAAAACAATAACAATTTTAATTGTTTTTACATACTGTCACCAGTGCAGTACAGTGCAGTGTTGAGCTGTGATCAGGGACACTGACTGGTGACAGTATCTAAAAAATAGTTCATTTATTTTATTTCGTCTTTGGATTTGTTTTCTTTTTTATTCATTTTTCTTCTTTCTTTACGATTTTTTTTTCTAACACACTGTGACCACGGCAATACAATGTTACCGTAGTACCACTGTACTACCCTGGTGTAGTGCCAGAAGGCACATTCTGGGAAGACATCATATGATGTGATGTCCTCCCAGAACAACTATGTTAAAGCGGAAGTAAACCCATCCATTAACAGTTTAAAAAAACAGTTACATTTCCGGCACGTGTGTTGATTTGCACATCGTTTGCTGTGCCAGTAAAAGTAGATTACAAGGCATTGTAGTGACTGGGTTAAAGTGGTTGTTTAGTCCCATCACAATTTTTTTTTGGTCACCTGTAAGGCAAAAGGCATAATGAGCTAGTATGTACCACATACTAGCTCATTATGAAATACTTACCTTAGAACAGAGCCCTCCAAACTGTGGTCCGGGGCCAGATGAAGCCCTTTGCTTGCTTTTATTCGGCCCTTGGGGCACTGTTTCATCCACTGATACAAACAATGGGACAGAATTCCCCCCCACTCACACCAATGAAGGCACACATTTCCTTCCAATTACACAAAAGATGGGGCTCTATTCCCCCCAATGACACCATCGATGGGGTATAATTTTTTCCAATGACAGCAATAATGAGGTCCAATGACACCAAGAACGGGGCACATTTCCTCCCAGTGGCACCAATGACAGGGCACAATTCCTCCCAGTGGCACCAAGGACAGGGCACAATTCCTCCCAGTGGCACCAAGGACAGGGCACAATTCCTCCCAGTGGCACCAAGGACGGGGCACAATTTCATCCTAGTGACACCAAGGACAGGGGACAATTTCTCCCAATGACACCAATAATGGAGCCCCAATGAGGGGGCGCAATTCCTCCCAGTGACACAAATGATGAGGCACAATTACTCCCACTGAGACAAACTGTGTGTTTAGCATTATTTTTTTTCTCACTGATGTCTGGACCTTTTCTAATCCCAATGGCCACAGTCTAGCCCCCCTAAATCTGAAAGACAGTAAACTGGCCCTTTGTTTAAAAAGTCTCCTGCCTTAGAACGAGGCATCGGTAATTAACCTGGTCCACGCTGAGGTAGCTGACATGTTGCCTCGGCGTGTCTTCCGGGTATCGCGGCTACAGCGATGTGAGTGGCTGGAGTCACGATGTCATTGTCACTCCTACGCACGAGACTTCTTTCCGGCAAGGTCCGGCGTCTGCCGGGCCTTAAGCCGAGAATCCCCTGTGCGCATGCGTCTCTGCAGTCAGTGGCTCATTGCAAGGGGAATATCTCCTAAACTGTAAAGGGGCTTCTATCATTTATAGTCAAGCTGCTTCTGTTTGCAACTGCCATGGTGCTGCACATGTGATTGGTTATGGCACTGTTTGGTTGAGGACACAAGCAAATGTGACAGTTAGCAGTTCTGGCATTTCAGGAATGTAACCGCTCTTTGGAACAATCAAATCGATGGGTTTAGTTCCGCTTTATGTTTTACTGCTATTCAGGGGCTATCGGCTTCAGCAAAATTGTAGCCTCCAGCAAGAAACAGGAGCAATGCTGGAGACAATGTACAGCACACAATTTTTTCCTTGCTAAAGAACATAATTTTTTATCAAGTTGTTATGGGTAAAATTCCACTTTAACTTGGTATAAGCATTGAATGCAAGGCACTCTCTGTGTGGCTCATATCCTGTCTCAGCACCTCTTAAGACCCCTCTCACACTGGGGCTGCCTGTGCGTTAGCAGTAAAGCATTGTTCGTTTTAGTGGCGCTTTCCTGCTGTTTAAGGGGTGCTTTTCGGGCACTAGCGCGAGCTTTTAACCCCAAAGAAGAGGTTAAAAGCGACACTGTTGCAGCCTTTCTGAAGAGCTTTTCAGAAAATACAGCGCTCTTAAACCACCCCAAAGATGCTGCTTGCAGGACTTTTCCTAACGTCCCACAAGCAAAACCGCCATAGTGTGAAAAGTCACACTGGAATAATTGGGAGCCGGTTTTCAGGCGCTTTACAGGCGCTATTTCTATCGCTAAAATGCCTGAAAACCGCCTCAATGGGAAAGGGAAGCAGAGGGATTGAAGAATGAGTATGCTTTGCTTCAGGCTGGTTGGGTCCTTTTCCTCCTAAGTCTTTTCCTAGCAGTAGGTGCTCCTTCGATAATGCAGAGAGCAGTACTGACCATGTCAGTGCCTCTCTCTTCATCAATACACTATAAATGAAAGATGCTGTGGCGATGCCCCCTCTGGAGGTAGTCCCATGATGTCCTGCGTTCATCGCATGCCCTCAGTCTTCCGGGTGAATGAGGCTGGGCATTATCAAACCTACAAACAGCGGCCATCTTGTGGTGAAGAGGAAGTACTACAGGATATCATTTTGGACTGAAGGTAAGTTTTGCAGCTTAATTTTTTGTTTTAAAGTGATTGTAAAGGCAGAATTTTTTTTAATCTTAATTTAAGATAAAAAGCCTTCAGTCTGAGGCGCCCCCCCCCAATACTTACCTGAGCCCCATCTAGATCCAACGATGTTGCAGGCGTGTCTGGTTGGGACTCCCCTCCTCATTGGCTGAGACAGCAGCGCGGCGTCATTGGCTCTGGCTGCTATTAATTTAAGCCAGCCAATGAGGAGAGAAAGGGGGCGGGACGTGGTTCCATGTCTGAATAGACACAGAGCTGCAGCTCAGCTTTGAGGCCCCCACAGTAAGGCGCTTGTTGTGGGGCAACTCAACAGGAGGGAGGGGCTAGAAGCACAAAAGAGGGACCTGAGAAGAAGAGGATCGGAGTTGCTTTGTGCAAATCCACTACGCAGAGCAGGTAAGTATAACATGTTTGTTATTTTTTACTAAAAAAAACCAAGACTTTAGTATCGCTTTAAGGTGAATGTTGGTGGAATAGAAACAAATGTCTGGAGTTGGGCTAAAAACTAAAAATATATAATTACTGAAAAAACGAAATGCTTTCCCTCTAATGTTAAATTGGATAAAGTATTTGCAGCAGATAGAAATTGTTAAAGCAATTCCTATTATCAAAGTTCCTTTGTGTTGTGATTGGACAACGTTTTCTGTATAATTATTATTACTGTCTTTCAGGCCCTATTAATGAAGAGAACTTCTTTGAATGGGAAGCTCTAATCATGTGAGTAATTTATAACATCCACTGTATTATTAACCAGAACAGTAACACTATTGTACCTTCATTCCCCTGTGAATGCAGCAGAACTGGATACATTCTTTGTCTTGGAATAATCCCTATACACTTTCATTTCCAGCACTATGCCTGTAATTTGCAGGCCACATTCTGCTAGCAGACCGTACCTACATACCTACGGGAGAGTATTATTAGTTGTTGGCGATGTCAGCAGTGGAAGGATTGGCGGTTATGTTCGGCTCTCACCTGCTTGTCTGAAGCTTGTAAAAATGATATTTATGCTTTTTTTACTCCCTCACTCCCATACTTAGGAATTCCCCTTTGCTGGAGTCTCATGTTGATCTTTCACTACTGGTTTTACGCCAACGTCTGTATAATACTGCAGGGTGGGGAATAAAAACATTTCTAATATCTTGAATAACAATCATTTTATTAGTGGCATCTATTGTATCCTCAACATTTAGCAAGCAATTGTTTGTGCCAACCGGTATTGTTATTAATTTGCCTGCAAGGAAAAAAAATCAATTTTCTTGTATATTAGTCTTCTCAAATCCATTAAGAACTTTCAGCTCTGATCTTAAATGTATTACTAAAAGGAACAATTTATTTATTGTGTAGATTACTCTTAAACATAGATGAACACATTTTGATGAGCGTAGATTTGTCTAAATCTGTAGAGATTCATGAATACAGATTGCTTAAATTCAGGAAAATGCATTAAAGTTCAGCTTTATAAAAGAAAAGAAAACGTGTTTTACTTACCTGCTCTGTTTTGCACAGAGCAGCCCTGATCCTCCTCTTCTTGGTTCCCCCGCCAGTGCTCCTGGCTTTTCCCCCTTGACCAGTGCCCCCAATAGCAAGCCACTTACTAATGGGGCACTGGTGCGTGCTTTCTCCCGAGCCCTGCACTATGCGTGCATAAGACACATAGAGCCGTGGGTGGCTCAGCCCCGCCCCCCTGCTCTCTTCTTATTGGCTCACTGGCTGTGATTGACAAAAAGAAAAAAAAAAGTTTGTTTTAAGGAGGTTGTAAAGGAAAACATATTTTTTTTCATAATAAGCATTTTTTACCTGCAGACATTCCTCTTTTCAATTCCTCATTGTTCGTTTTTGCTCAGAAGTTGCTCTATTTTTTCTCTGTTCGTCTGATTGTTGCTCACCACCGTGAAGGGAGGCTTTACTGCGGTGGTCAGTGACGTGCTCGCCCTCTCCTGGGAACTACATCTGTGCGGCAGGATGCTCTCTACGTGTTAGACCGCGTACACACGATCAAATCTATCTGCTGGAAACGGTCGGCCCGACCGTCCCAGCAGACAGATTCGATCGTGTGTACGGGCGAGCCAACGGATTTGGCCAGCCGACAGATTTTAAAGCATGCTTTAAAATCTGTCGGCTGGGAATCCGTCCGCCCGACATGTCTGCTGGTTAGTACGCTAACCAGCAGACATATCTTCTCGCACATGCGTCAAATGGATTCGACGCATGCGCGGAAGTAATTTACTTCCTGGTGCAGTGACGTGGCGGCGTCAACGTCACCGCCACGTCACCGCGCTGTCTGCTGGCGGGGATTTTGGTTTGATCGTGTGTACAGCTATCAAACCAAAACGGCCAGCAGACAGATTTGTTCAAATCGGTCGGTCCGACCGATTTGAACAAATCTATTTGCTCGTGTGTACGGGGCCTTAGAGACTTCAAGGAGGTGTAAAATACAGGCATACCCCACTTTTAAGTTCACAATAGGGTTTATTTACTAAAGCTGGAAAGCGCAAACTCAGGCTCACTTCTGCATAGAAACCAATGAGCTTCTTACTCCAGCTTGTTCAATTAAGCCTGGTAATAAAACCTGGAAGCTCATTGGTTTCTGTGCAGAAGTGATCCTGATTTTGCGTTTTCCAGCTTTAGTAAATAAACCCCATTGTGTACTTAAAAGTGGGGTATGCCTGTACTGTGCGTGCCACAATGCATACTGCGCTAAACACAGCCAGGGAGACATTTCCTGATCTCTGCAGCCGAGCATCAGGGAATGTCTCCCTGGCTGTGGTTAGCGCAGCGCCGTGCAGACTTCCTGGCGGGCTCTGGTTTGGTAGAGCTTAGATTAGGCTTTGGTGGGGCTTCGGTGGAGCTTCGATTAGGCTTTGGTGGGGCTTCAAACGAGCTTTGCCATATACTTCTATGGATGCTTTGAAGACGCTTTGAAGCACCACTAAAGTTACATGGTGTATAATTTTTAAAGCAAAGCCGAAGCAAACAAAAGCAAGGTGTAAACAGGACTGTAAACCAATAATTTTCTTTAGTGTCAGGAGCTTTGACTGGCATTCATTTAGCTTTAGTAAAGCCTGCCAGAAGCCATGTTTTGAAGCAAGTGTAAACTAGCCATTAATGTGTGTTGAAGTCGAAGCAAGGGTAAATGAGCCCTAATAGAGGTGAAATCTTCCAATGGGGACACTAGTTCTGGTGACATCCCAGGATTCCCTCACTTTGGATTCCTCTGACTTGCTGTTTTGGTTATTGTACAGGAAGTGAAGAGATATCTCCCCAATGGGACACAGATGGCAAAAAAAAAAGCTATAAGGGGTTTTAGCTACCCCATTTTTTATTTTTTTAGTACTACTTTTAGGCCTCGTTAATATTTGCTTTGCTGTCTGAAGCGAGATCCACATTTGGATCGCTCTTCAGACAGTAATAGACAGGCAGTGAGAAGGCATAGTATTACCTCCTCACACCTGTTTTAACCCCATAATTCAGTCACCACGTGTGTTGTGCGTGATTGCAGCACAGCCTCATTTATTCGGCAGGTACCACCGGGGGGATATACCGTAATTCCTGCCGCAGTCCAGAGCAGCATGGACACAGCATATGCAAACCATTGGCTGCTTCCTCAGGGGAACGGCTCAGCCACAGGATTTTACCACCCCTCAATCACAAGTGTTAAAGTGAAAGTTAAGTTCAGCTTTAACCACCTGACGACCGCTCACAGTAAATATACTATGAGCGGATGGCAGGTGCAAGCAGAGCAACGTACATGTATGTTGCCATCTTTGGGGAGCTCATGCACGCACCCCTGCTGACCCATGCTGTTATTGGACACAGTTTGGCAGTAGATTTCAGCCATTGATTTTTTTATGTTCAATCATAACACAGAGTTCTGTTTGTTTTACAAACACACAGAACCCTTGTGTACACTGAACATGGATCTGGCTGTTTCTTCTCCCTGAAAAGCAAGAAGAAAAAAACAGCGAGATCTATGAGTAAAAGAAGCACACATTACACTTGTTGGGCACACACCGTTAACCCTTTGATTGCCCCACGATGTTAACCCCTTCCCAGCCAGTTTCATTAGTACAGTGTACAGTATTATCACTGATCACTGTATTAGTGTCACTAGTGACATCCTTGTCAGTTAGTGTCCCTCCCAGCCAGTGTCTTTTAGCGCCAGATTGCCTGCCACACTACCACAGTCCCACTATAATGCCTAGTACACACGGGCCGAATGTCAGGTGGCATCAGCCAGTTCAATAGAAACTGGCCAACATTCAGCCCGTGTGTACTGCACCTGGGGGCATGACAAAAATAGGTCTTCTGATCGGCTCCTGATCAGCACTCTCAGCCAGTGGCTGACAGCGAAGACCGTAGTGTTTTGGCAAAACAGCAGGGAAGATCGCTGTACTAACATTGCATGGTTAGTATAGCAGCTCCCCTTGAGCATGTCAGTTTTTAATTTTTTCATTTAGCCCTGGTAGTGTGTACTAGGCTTATGTCGCTGATCACCGCCATAACCAGTATAGCGTCTATAGCTTCGTAAATTCCAGTATATTTACCATAGTTTGGAGACACTATAACTTTCATACAAACCAATCAATATACAACCATTGGGATTTTTTTTTTTTTATCAAAGATAAGTAGCAAAATACATTTTGCCCTGAGGCCCCTTTTCACACTGAAAAAAATAGCGCCTGAAAACCGACCTGACCTCTCCAGTGTGAAAGCCTGAGGGCGCTAGTAGGACCACTCCAAACGTCCTGCTAGCAGCATCTTTTGAGTGGTGTGTTTGCTGCTCCTCCACTCCTCTGCAGAGGCGCACTGCGGGCGGTATTAACCCTTTTTCGGCCACTAGCGGGGGTTTAAACCGCACCGCTAGCGGCCAAATACCACCGCAATTCCGAGGGTATAGCGCCGCTAAAAAAAACACCACCGCACCTCCCGCCCCAGTGTGAAAGGGGCCTAATTTTATGAAAAGGTGTGGATTTTTTTTTAATTGTATAACAGAAAGAAGAAAATATTTTTGTTTTCAAAATTTCCTGTCTTTTTTGTTTATATAATAAATAATAAAAAAGCGATTAAATTGCACCAAAAGAAAGCTCTATGTGTGTAAACAAATTATATAAATGTCATTTGCGTACAGTGTTGCATGACCGCGTAATTACCAGTCAAAATAGTACAGTGCTCAATAACAAAATATTCCCTTGCTGAGGTCAAGTGGTTAAACGAAACTGCCGTTTCTACAGTGTTAGATACTGTTCCACTTGTTAATTTTGATTTGGAAATTTACATACTATTACCAGTCTAATATTTTAGATTTTGTTTAATGTATGGCAGGGGTGTCCAAACTTTTTTCAAAGAGGGCCAGATTTGATGAAGTGAACATGCGCGAGGGCCGACTATTTTGCTTGACATTCTTTGAACCATTAAAATTTGGTCTAAATGTGTTTGTCCGAGCACTAATACACTGCCCAACAAGAATTCTCTTGCCTTTGTGACTGTGTGTGGTGAAGAGATGAGCTTAGGCGTGTTATTCGGATATACTGTATATAGTTCTTTTGTGTCCCCAACGAATCCCAGAGCACTGCTTAGGACTAAGGATGAGCTTGGGCGTGTTATCTGAATAAACTGTATTTATCATCGTATAACACGCACAGGCTTACCATTGCCATGAATGCAGCCTTTACGGTTTGCAACCAATGCAGCCTTACCATTTCAACCAACACGTGCCATGAATGCAGCTTTACATGTGCCATGAATGCAGCCTCACATGTGCCATGAATGCAGCCTCACACGTGCCATGAATGCAGCCTCACACGTGCCATGAATGCAGCCTTACACGTGCCATGAATGCAGCCTCACGCGTGCCATGAATGCAGCCTCACGCGTGCCTTAAATGCAGCCTCACGCGTGCCTTAAATGCAGCCTCACGCGTGCCTTAAATGCAGCCTCACGCGTGCCTTAAATGCAGCCTCACACGTGCCTTAAATGCAGCCTCACACGTGCCTTAAATGCAGCCTCACACGTGCCTTAAATGCAGCCTCACACGTGCCTTAAATGCAGCCTCACACGTGCCTTAAATGCAGCCTCACACGTGTCTTAAATGCAGCCTCACATGTGCTTTAAATGCAGCCTCACATGTGCCATGAATGCAGCCTTACCATTGCCATCAGTGCAGCCTGAACGATGCCCAGCTGCAGCCTACGAGGGCAGAGGGAGGGGGGCAGGACGAGTGCCGACAGATTACAAACAGGAGAATCTCTTGTTTACCCTGTGGCCTCTTTAATACAAAGTCCCGCCTCCTATGATAGACTGAACAGTCGTCCAATGGCATCCCAGGAGACGGGACTTCCAATAGAGACGCTGCATGATTCTCTTCATGTAATCTGACGCCGCTCGTCCTGCCACCTCCCTGTCCCCTCCAAGGCAGCGCCAATAAATACAGTATATATCTTTTGTGGCCCTGGGGGCCACAAACAATATATATATCCAAATCCCCAGGGGGGCCATATTAAATCAACAGGGGGGCCGGACTTTGGACATGCCTAATGTATGGTGTTTGATTTAGTCTAGCATATGTTAATTATTATTATACAGGATTTATATAGCGCCAACTGTTTCCGCAGCACTTTTCAGTGTTCTTTGGTGTACAGTATGGCAGCATCCTGTTTACTACTACTATGTTGTGCATTCATTTAGACCCTCAAGAGCAGACAAGGATCATAGTAGATATTTGACAGTTTTTCATGTGATGTCTCTGTCCACTTGAAAGGATTGCCCCAGCTCTTCCAAACAGCTGCCACCCGCTCATATGACGTGTATCATTTAAGACATGCCTTGCAGGCAGATAGTTCAATTATAGCCTCACACACCCTGACTATTAAGAGGAGCGCCGTGACCTTGCCATTAGAGCATGCTTTGATTTCCTGTGCTGTGTTGTTTTGTTTTTTCTACCCCTCCTCTGAAAAAAAAAATGGCAAGTATCAGGATAAAGTCTTTGAAGTGTATATTTTTTAACAGAAACTCCAAGGTGCTTTATTAGGGAAAAAAACATCCTATGTACTTTACACTTGTATAGGAAACTGGACTGTACCATCAATGAGTTTCTGACATGAAAGATACACTTAATTCACCAAACATTCAGTTCACACCTGGAGATTAGGATTCTTGAAACAAATTCCTAGAATTTTGATCAGGGAAGATCTTTTGATTTAAAGTATAATTGTTTTCCATTAAATCATTTTTTCGATCAATGGAAATAGAGAAAAAAGATGTGTGTGTGTTTGTGTACCGGTATATATATTAGGGCTGCAATTAACGATTATTTTCATAATCGATTAGTTGGCCGATTATTGTTTCGATTAATAACCTTAAAAAAAATTGCTGCGATTTTACTTTTTTTTTTGCCCAATTTGTTGTTGGGCAGATTAAAAAACACAAATTGCCGCAAAAACACATTGCATGCTTTTTTGCAGCTTTTGCATTGAAGTATATTGAACCAAAAAAACAAAAAGTCTTTGCCCTTTTCCAAATACGCAGCAGCTAAAAAAATCATGGATGTGAACATGTCCCATAAGAAAACATGTAAATGAACTGTAGTGTGTTTCTGCAAAAAGTACCAAAAAACACTGAGGTGTGACCCCGGCCTCAGATGTTTCATAACATAATGGGGTTAATAATTCTAAAATTGGTACAAAAAGAGCAAAAAATTGCTACTGCAAGGGGTTCATTTTTTACTATTGGACAGTAAAAGTAATATTTACAGTAGCGATTTGCTCTTTTTGTACTATTAAGGGCTAATTTTCGTTTTTTTTTAACCCCATTATGTTACTGGCCGATTAATCGATTATGAAAATTGTATTCGATTAATTTCATAATTGATTAGTTGACGATTAATCGATTAGTTGTTTTGACTCATATATATATGATCGATCAACTTTGGTACATTCAGCTTGCCCATACATTGTTTGAATCGCGGCTGGTTTCTGTTAACCCGGCTGAGATTTGAACTGTCTATGGCTGGTTTAACTGTACAATAGAAAACGCCATAAAATTATTTAGAATAATGCAGTGTGTTTGAGTTTATCTCAGGTTCCACCTAAAGCCTGTATACCTATTGACAATAACATCAACAATTTGTTTTTGTTCATATACAGTATATATGAATTTTACAGGTCACTGGATAAATCCGATTCTGGGTTTAATGGCTTTTCCAGCAATGAATGATCTTACAAATACATGATTGACTTGTCAAAATAACAGTTTGAGAAATATGTATGTATGTTCGTTCAGAGGTCAAGCAAAACTGTTGTTCCCTGCAGGCATTTGTGAGTTTACGGGTAACTTTGCAGTTACATCACATCTTTCATGCTGTTTAGGTGTAAATATCTCCCCAGAGGGGTCTTGGGTCATATAAAGGCTAATTTGGTGGTCAGCATAAGTGTGAACCGAGTTCTTTTGGTTGTTAGCACAGCATTTTCTAAAGATATCACAAATACCTGCCAGTCTAGTAATAGCACAATGTTAGGGAGGCAAGCTGGGCAGAGGGCATGTTCAGGCAGACTCAGCTGTGGTTTAACCGCTGCGGCCCCTTTTTGCGATTCGGCACTGCGTCGCTTTAACTAACAATTGTGCGGTGATGCAATGTGGCTCCCAAACAAAATTGGGGTAATTTTTTTCCCCACAAATAGAGCTTTATTTTGGTGGTATTTGATCACCTCTGCGGTTCTTTTTTTTGCGCTATAAAAAATAGAGCGACCATTTAAAAAAAAACTATATTTGTAACATTTTGCTATAATAAATATCCCCAAAAAATATATATAAAAACATTTTTTTTCCTCAGTTTAGGCCGATACGTATTCTTCTACATATTTTTGGTAAATAAGCGTTTGATTGGTTTGCGCAAAAGTTATAGCGTTTAAAAAATAGGAGATAGTTTTATGGCATTTTTATTAAATATTTTTACTAGTAATGGCGGCAATCAGCTATTTTTTTCATGACTGTGACATAAAGGCGGACACATCGGACACTTTTGACACATTTTTGGGACCATTGTCATTTTCACAGCGAAAAGTGCTATAAAAATGCACTGATTACTGTGAAAATGACAATGGCAGTGAAGAGGTTAACCACTAGGAGGTGCTAAGGGGTTAAGTGTGTCCTATTGTGTGTTTCTTACTGTAGGGGGGGCGTGGCTGGACGTGTCACATCACTGATCGTCGTTCCCTATGACAGGGAACAGACGATCAGTGACAAGCCACAGAGAAGAACTGGAAAGGTTTGTTTACACTCACCTCTCCCCGGTTTTCAGCCCCTGTGAACCGATCACGGGACACCGGCAGTGATCGTGTCCCACGGGCGCGGTCACGGAGCTTTGGACTAGGTCGCGAGCGTGCTGGCGGTGGGGCGCTCGCGACCCACGGCTGGGTTCTTAAAGGGGACGTACATGTACACCCTTGTGCCCAGCCATGCCATTTTGTTGATCTATATCATCGTGCGGTGGTCACTAAGTGGTTAAAGAAGAACTCCAAAGCTTAGTTTTTATTAGAGTGGAGAAGAATTAAAACTCTCAGGTTTTATGACTCTTTGAGGGAGATTTACTAAAACTGATGCACAAAGAATCTAGTCTAGCTGTTTATAGTAATCAGTCAGCTGCTATAGTTTTTAGGCTCCATTCACACTAGCGCAACTCCAAAGTTGCATGATTTCCAGTTTGACTTGGATGCAACTTTGATCCGACTTTACACCTTCTGGGTCAAAAGTAGTGCAGGCACCTTTTCAAAGTCAGCTGTGGTTGTTTTTATGGACTTTGTTCTACAATAATGTAGAGCTGCACAATTAATCGTCAAGAATCGTTATTGCAATTTTTTTTCCCTGTTGCGATCTTGACAAAGTATTTCTCGATCTTTCTATGCAGAGAATTCTCTGCTGAAGCCACAGCTCTAAAATCCTGGCAGTCTGCCAAGAATCAGAACATTCTTTATCAGTAGAACATCTAAACATTATTACAAATTTGTCTTTTACATCAAAGGAATAGACTTCTGTGTGCAAATTAGGAAAGTTTAACCACTTAAACACCAATAGCCAGATTCAGGTAGACTGGCGTAAGTTTGTGCGGGCGTAGTGTATCACAGATACGCTACACCGCCGTAAATTAGAGAGGCAAGTGCTGTATTCACAAAGCACTTGCTCCCTAAGTTACGGCGGCATATCGTAAATGGACCGGCGTAAGCCCGCGTAATTCAAAGTAGGTTGCAGTGGGCGTGTTTTATTATAATGAACCGTGACCCCATGTTAATGATGCGCCGAACGAACGGCGCATGCGCCGTCTGTGGACGTATCTCAGTGCGCATGCTCAAAATCACGTCGCAAATAGTCAATGCTTTCGACGTGAACGTAACCTACGCCCAGCCCCATTCTGAATGGGCTTACGCAAACTACGTAAACAACGTGAAATTTGACGGCTGTTCCGACGTCCATACTTAACATGGTGGTTTATCTTTATGCCTGAAAAACGCCTTAAGTAAACGGCGTAGCTTACTGCGACGGCCGTGCGTACGTTCTTGAATAGGCATATCTAGCTAATTTACATATTCTAGGCGTAAATCCCCTCACGGCCAGCGTAAATAGGCAGCTAAGATACGACAGCGTATGAGACTTACGCCGGTCGAATCTTAGCAACAGAAAAGCGTATCTCAGTTTGAGAATACGCTTAAAGATAGATTCGGACTTACGACGGCGTATCTACTAATACGCCGTGGTAAGTCTACCTGAATCTGGCTAGAAACCTTTTTCTGAGGTGCCATTGAAAAAATAAATGGGCTGCCACTTGTCATGAGACTTTGATGTCCAAAGTCACATGACAAGTCGCACACGTGTGAATGGAGCCTTGTTGTCATAGCTTAATTAGAAGCTGATTGAATATTGTGCACAGCACTAGATTCTGTGTGCACTAGTTTTAGTAAATCTACTCCATTTTGTCTCCATTGGGAAGATTTCTCCTCACTTCCTGGCCTGGTTTTACCATGGGAAGTTAGGGAACCCCAGGGGTAGGCAGCAACAAAAACCTAATAAATATACTAACCGCTCACCATTCTGTCTAAACGAAAAACAAATGGCAGGAGTTCAACGTAAAGGGGCACAGTTGTTCTTCTAATTCCCTCATTCTCCCTTAGAGAAATATTTTTAGGCATAGCAAATTATTGTCACACTCATAAGGGTGGCATAGTGTTGTCTGGTGCCATCAATAATTTAGCTGGTAAGCAGCTGTATGTCTTGGGGGATGCAAATAGAACCAGCTAGAGTATTAGCAAAGTAAGATCTAGGCTGGTACATGTAAATTGTCTGTTATAAATATAACTCATGATACAGATTGCACTTTATGATAACTGGCAGGCAGCAAGATGTCAGTTTATGTTCATTTGATCTTCTGTCAGTTATGTATTTAGTGTCACTCACAAAAATTGACACATCCTTAAAATAATCGTTTGCAGATATACTCTTACTAGTTACTCCAGGTCTGTTCAGCTTGATGGCTCTCTCTTTGTGTTCTGCATACAATTTCAGTAATGTTTTATTAACCACTTCAGCCCAGGACCATATTGCTGGTCAAAGACCAGGCCACTTTTTGCAATTCGGCACTGCGTCGCTTTAACTAACAATTACGCAGTCGTGTGACGTGGTTCCCAAACAAAATTGGCATCCTTTTTTCCCCGCAAATAGAGCTTTCTTTTGGTGGTATTTGATGACCTCTGCGGTTTTTAGTTTTTGTGCTATAAACAAAAATAGAGCGACAATTTTGAAAAAAAATAATATTTTTACTTTTTGCTGTAATAAATATCCCCCAAAAATATATAAAAAAAAAGTTTTTTTCCCTCAGTTTAGGCTGATACGTATTCTTCATACAAAAAAAAATCGCAATGAGCGTTTATTGATTGGTTTGCACAAAAGTTAAAGCTTTTATAATTTGATGGCATTTTTATAAAAAATATTTTTTTTTTAACTAGTAATGGCGGTGATCGGCGATTTTTATCGGTACTGCGACATTATGGCGGACGCTTTTGACACATTTTTGGAACCATTGGCATTTTTATAGCGATCAGTGCTATAAAAATGCATTGATTATTATAAAAATGCCTCTGGCAGGGAGGGGGTTAACACTAGGCGGCGAGGAAGGGGTTAAGTATGTTCCCTGGGTGTGTTCTAACTGAAGAGGGGGTGGACTGACTAGGGGAAATGACTGATCGCTGTTCATACATTGTATGAACAGACAATCAGGCATTTCTCCCCCTGAGGCCTTGTACACACGAGGTAATATATCCGATGGGAACGGTCCGACGGACCGTTCCCATCGGATCTGTCCGCCGGATTGCTTTGATCCGATGGCTGTACACACCATCGGATCAAATTCCCCGCCGGCGGACAGCGCCGCCACGTCACCGCACCAGGAAGTAAACACTTCCGCGCGCATGCGTCGGATCCATTCACAGGATCCGACACATGTGCGGGCAGATATGTCCGCTGGTTTGCCGTACTAACCAGCGGACATATCTGACGGGCAGCTATCCGGCGGAAAAATTCCAAAGCATGCTCGTGTGTACAAGGCCTTACATGCTCGTGTGTACAAGGCCTTACAGGTCACTTCTGACAAGTTTTTTGACACCAAGAAAAAAAAAGGTGACGGGAGGGAGCTCCAACTGACAGCCTAATATTTGTTCCTGTGAGCTGTGTATGGTGGGGTGTGTGTCTTTTCCCTCCAATCAGCTCTCAAAGCTCTTCTCACTGAACTATGCAGAGAGTAATTTCAGCTCTCCGCCCCCTTTTTCTGACAGTCAGACATGCTTTAAGAATTCTGCACTTTGAATGTAGAGAAGAGAATACAATATAAACTAGATAAAGAGGTACAACTTATGTAGAAGGCTTTGTTTTATATCCGTGTATTACCTGAGGATTTTCACTTCACTAGATATGGGAGAGTTTATAACCACTTTAAATGATCACATTACTTAGGGTGGCTATAATTCTAACCACACTGTGGAAGCCAGATTATTGAAACGTGGATATGTTAAAGTAAGACCTTCACTCAAGTTTTTCACTTTCTTACATCTAAATCACCCCCTCCACAGCACACCATAAATGTACCTTTCACATATATATATATATATATTCCCCCCCCCCCCCCATATATCCCAAGAAGTGGCGGGAAGCTTCCCCACACCTCAGGAAGAGGCATCTGTCATCAGGGAGCTGGTTCTACAGTAAGTACTGGGAAGAGAAAGCCCTCTCTCAATGATATAAAGGGCAAAGATGGAGGCAAGGGACCTGGTGTCCAGCAGCAGCAGAGTGGCAGATCAGAACAGAACTCAGATGTATTTGCTAGGTGCTAGGTGTTGCCAAGTATGTTTTTTTGGCGTTGAAGATTCGCTTTAGTTTAACATATATAGGGCAATAACAAGCATAAATATCTCTGTAAGATTAGGCCAATCCTTTAAAGTGATTGTAAAGGCATTTATTTTTATATATTTTTATAAAAACGTTACACTTACTTGCTCTGTGTAATGGTTTTACACAGAGCAGCCCCAATCCTCCTCTTCTCGGGTCCCTCCCGGCACTGCTGGCCCCTCCCTCCTGCTGAGAAGCTTGCTTTGGGGGCACCCAAGCAGGCTCACTCCTGAGTCGCTGCTTTGTGTGTCCATTCACACACACACACGTTACTCAACCCCGCACCCTGGTTCACTGGCTCCAGTTGACAATGGCTCCCACTGCTGTCTCAGCCAATGATGAAGGAGAGACCCAAGTGAGCCGCTGCTCTTGTGCACATCGTTTGATCGATATTGGTTTTAGGTAAGTGTGCACACAGAAGGTTTTTTACCTTTATGTATACAATGGGAAGGAAATAATGCACTTGTCAGCCAGGTTAGAAGGCAGCACATGGTAGCCCCCAGAGCAATCTAGTACAGGCAGATGTCTCCACGCCCAGCTATGACTACTCTTAGCCATATAGTTAAACTTCAGTACTATGAATGGAAGCTTACATTTTATTTTTAATACCTGTTTTAGAAAACATGATTATGTGTTGTTATTTTCCATCCTGTATAATTTATTTGATTTTTTTGTGCATGATCGCTTTTTAATGATTGTCTGTTCTTCCTGTCTCTTTAGGGGCCCAGAGGACACATGTTTTGAGTGTGGGGTATTCCCAGCAATCCTCAGCTTCCCTCTTGATTATCCCCTAAGTCCTCCAAAAATGAGGTTTACCTGTGAAATGTTTCATCCAAACAGTAAGTAATAAAATCAACAGACGCTTTTCTTCATCTAATAGATAATTTAAATATTTTTTAAGGTATTTACTGTTTATGAACAGACATTCTTGGGATTTTGAGATAATTTCAAAGATTAGTTTGATATTTAAAATGGAACTTTACCCACAACAACTTGATAAAAACAATGGCCCAGATTCACAGAGCAATTACGCCTGTCTAACTGGTGTTAGACAGGAGTAATTTCAAATTTCGTGCGCCGTATCACTAGTTTGAATCCTCAAACCATGATACGGCGGCTTCGGGCTTCGATCCGAGAGGCTTACGTCTTCGTAAGCCTTCAGATCTACGCTGCGATATTTTTGCGGCCGCTGGGAGGAGTTTGCGTCGTTTTCATGCGTCGGGATATGCAAATGAGTTTTTACGGCGATCCACGAAGATACGAGCGGACTTCGCAATCGCTTACGTCTATTTTTTTTTACGTACTGTTAGACCAGCCCATGTTAAGTATGGCCGTCGCTCCCGCGTCAAATTAAATTTTTTTTTTTTTTTTTACGTAAGTCGTTCGGGAATAGAAATGTCTGTAAACGACGCTACTCAAACAACGAATGACGTAACGACGTGATTTCGCGCAATGCACGGCGGGAAATTTCTGAACGGAGTATGCGCAGTTCGATTGCCGCGGGAACGCGCCTATTTTAAATGCTTCACGCCCCCTACTCGCGTAGATGGCTTGCGCCGGGAGAAATACTCTACGCCGCCGTCGTTTACTGGACAAAATCTACCGGGATTCCACGTAGAGCCAGGTAAAAAACGGCGGCGTAGAGTATTTCTGTTACTCTACGCTAATCTAATTCTCTCTGAATCTGGGCCAATGTTGTTTAGCAAGGAACATACATTCCACATTAGAGAAGATTTAGTATGTGCAAAACTTCTGATCAGCAACTAGTGTCTGGGTGAGAACAGGTAAATATGTGGACTTACATGTGTTTTTTTCCTTGCAGTATACCCAGATGGGAGAGTGTGCATCTCTATTCTACATGCTCCAGGAGATGACCCAATGGGTTATGAGAGCAGCGCGGAGAGGTGGAGTCCAGTACAAAGTGTGGAAAAAATTCTGCTGTCTGTTGTCAGCATGCTAGCAGGTGGGCAATTTTCTCTTTCGGTGGTCTGACTATCAAAGTTAAAGGGTCACTAAAGGAAAAACATTTTTTGCTGAAATGACTGTTTACAGGGTATAGAGACATAAAAGTTAACTAATTCCTTTTAAAAATAGATAAAAATCAATCATATAATGTGCCTGCAGTTTAGTTTCACTTTTTCAACTGGTTTCATGTTTCTGTGATGTAAAGAACAAAAACAAACAAATACAGAGCAGTGTTTTGTTTTTAAAATGAATCTGATTGGTTCTGAGGAGTTTTAGACACACAGTAATGACAGCTTAGACCACCGTGAGAAAGCTCCCAGTACTGTGGTTATAAGGAAACAGACAAGCAGGAAGTGTGGAGATCAGAGCAGAATTACAGCAACTTCAAAGCAAAAACGAACAATGAGGACATGAAACCAGGAATGCAGTACGGTAAAGGAAGCTATTTAGCTAAAAAAATTATTTCCTTTAGTGATCCTTTCAAGTGTGTTCCATAAATAACTAGAGTCTGAAGGAGTTCCTGACCCTACAAATGAAGATGTGTTAATCCATAACCATTATTACATTTTCTTCACATGCTGAAAGGGAACTTTCCTATTGATTAAAAGGCAACTACTTTGTTACACAGAACAGTAGCAACGACACTAGGCAATAGTCTGTCCACTGCTAACAGAGTTTTTCTGCATTTCAGTCCCCCACTGTTATAGGGAACTTCATGGTTTTGTCAACTATGCTTCACCTAGTTCACTTGCCAAAGGTGCCAGCTATGCTGTTGTGGCTCTCATGGGATTGACAACATGAAGAATTGGCTTTTTAAATTGCATGCTGCTAGCTAATAGTGGCTAGTAAATCAGGCTTTAGTCCTTTTTTTGATGCCCCAGGTACCTTCATAGTGCCGCAGTGGGAATTTAGCTTTCAAATTTCCCCCCAAAAATACCCAATGGGGTGCAAAACTTTTGACTCCTGTGACTTTTGGGTATTTTTAAAAACATACAATAGCCTCAGCTATCCTTAATGCGGGAGTTCACCCTAAATATAATCTTTCCCATGTGCTTTTTTTTTTTTTTTTTAAATGCTCCACTTACTGTCTAATCTTGAATTTTGATTTATCTCCCCCGCGGTGGATGGCGTCTGTATATCCCGCCACGGCTTACGAAAATACCAGATTTAGGACTCTGGTATTTCCGGCGCAATATGGCGCCTGCGCACAGACCTAGGAGCTGACTGCGCAGGCGCCGTATTTCTCCGTATTTCGGCTTTTTTCGGAGGGCGACTCGGAAAAATACGGCGCCTTTACATTTAAAAAAAAAAAACAGCATACTCGCGCTGACGCCAGTATGCTGGATCATATGGAAAATTGTATATTTAGGGTGAGCCTCCTCTTTAATATTATCAGATGCATATTAGGATGTGGAGTTTTTAAGATGTTCCACCATGCGGATACTTAAAATTAAAATGAAAATGTTTCAAATTTCTTACCTTTTGTTTTTTTCCACATATGCTTGTTTCCTATTGGTATGGCCTCCTTCCCTTGAGAGAAACAACGTTTCTATTTTGGTAGTTTCAGGTGTCACTTAGATGGCTGATCAAACCTCTGGAAAAATAGTCAGAAAATGATCATCACTCTTTGTTTTGAACGTCTAATGGATTCAGTCTAAGACATGACCTATTGCCAAGAGAAGAGATGTTAAAAAAAAAAAAAAAAATCATAAGGCCTTTTATGTTTATAAGCTGACTTCAGTAGCTAGAATAGAGGCCAGGTCCCCCATGGGAATTCTGACTGCAACAATTCCACTAGTAATTCGGGTTCCTTATAGATGAAAATATGAATGTGTGAAAAAAAGCTGGCATGCTTGACAGAACAATTGAAATCCTATTCCCAAAGACTTTAAATGTCACTCTTGGCAGTAGAGGCTCTACAAGGGATAATGGTCTGTCTGTTGTACATAGAGAGCAAAAGAGTTTATCCTCAAAGCACCAGAAGCTATCAGTAGCCTGAAATATTTTCATTCGAATGATAACCCTGTAGTTTTGTTTATTTCTGATATAAGGCCAACATTTACAGAACATGACAAATCGCATGTCTTTTTCAGTAGTTCATATAATAGGTACAGTCAATAACCCTTGCTGAGCTAATACAAAAGTAGGTTCCTACAGCTCTTTGTATCTGTAATCATCCCTTAGTATTAGATATCACTATTGCACAGCCCCAAAACATTTCAAGGTCTAAACAACAACTTCATCTGAAAAACCTTGTTAAATTGGATATAAACCCTCCATAAACCTAGTGAAGTGAACAGCCTCAGATGATACACAGGGATGAAACTAACCTCCCTACATACGTTTTACATGTATATCTGCTGTCTTCACATTTATATACTGTTTAGAAAGTTGAGATAGTGTTAGGATATTTTCTCTTCTTGGTTAACACAGAGTGTGATGTCTGGGCATACAGCCAAGATAACTAACATTGCTGACTGGAGGGAAGGCACACACCCCCTATCATCATAGGCAGATCCTCTCCAATTTATTAAAAAGTGTTTTGTAATAGGACCTTCTCCCTGATAATCCATATTAGCAACCTCCTCAGACAGAAGATTCAGGCTGCTTTTGTCTAAAAAGTCTGAGAATTTGTCAGGAGTTATCAGGCTGAGAACTGTTCAGGAGAAAACTATAAGGCCTTGTACACACGAGGCAATCTATTTGTTCAAATCGGTCGGACCGACCGATTTGAACAAATCTGTCTGCTTGGATTTTGGTTTGCTCGCGTGTACACACGAGCAAACCAAAATCCCCGCCAGCAGACAGCGCGCTGACGTGTCGGTGACGCGGCGGTGACGTTGACGCCGCCACGTCACCGCACCAGGAAGTAAAACACTTCCGCGCATGCGTCAAAATCATTCGGCGCGTGTGCAAGAAGACATGTCTGCTGGTTAGCGTACTAACCAGCAGACATGTCGGGCGGACGGGTTCCCAGCCTACAGATTGGTAAGCATGCTTTCAAATCTGTCGGCTGGCTAAATCCGTCTGCTCGCCCGTACACACGATCAAATCTGTCTGCTGGGACGGTCTAGCAGACCGTTTCCAGCAGACAGATTTGGTCGTGTGTACGCGGCCTGAGACTTAGCAAATTGAACAGAGATAACAAAATATTGCAGATATATTTGCCCAGCTCAAATTTTATGACATAGTTTACATCTACTTTAAGCAGTTTACCAGCTTTATCTTCCTGTTAGAGTGTGGCTACCTTCATTCCTTATGGTCCCACTGTAAGCAACCCTCTCTTGCTCGCTCCTGAGATAGACTAGGGACTATGGGGTGTGTAGTGTGCATAGAGTAGTACACATGACTGCAACAAATGCGTTCGGGGCTTACAGAGGATTTTACAAATAGGCAGAAAAACACAGTAAGAAAAGATTTTAGATAGTGGGGTTGTATGGATTCATTTGGAAGATATGGATTTCTTTATCGTACATCATGGGACACAGAGCAGACTATAAATCATGACTACCTGGGTTATGTTGCCATCTGTAGGTGAATGGACACTGGCAGACCAAATAGACAAAAAGTCCCCTCCTACTTATGAGCTCCTTAATTTATTCGCCAGTGCCTGAAACATGTGTATTGTATGGACGGTAAACATGATGGTCACTGAAGTACATCAAATAGCAGATTCTTGCTCGTGAGAGATGGGCTGAAGCCACTTCTATTCTTCTCTACACCTGGTCTGTTTCTTTTTTGGAGTGCAGCGTTTTATCATGGCTCCGGAGCCGCGATACCTGGAAGTGACTCTGGGACAACATGTTGGCGGCTGGAGGGGGAGACAAGGACCTATCCAGGCCAAGTGAAATTTTTATAATTTTTTTAGACAGAGCTTTCTTTTGGTGGTATTTAATCACCACTGGGTTTTGTTGTTGTTGTTGTTGTTGTTGTTGTTTTTGCTAAATAAATTAAAAAAAGACCAACATTCTTTATTTTTATTTGTTTCTGTTATAAAAAAATTCAAATAAATAATCTTTCTTCATAAATGTAGGCCAAAATGTATTCTGATACATTTCTTTGGTAAAAACAAATCCGTGTATATAATTTAGTCTGTAGGAATGTACAATCTATTGAATACACAGTATCTCAAAAATGTGAGTACACCCCTCAAATTTTTGTAAATATTTTATTATATCTTTCATGTGACAACACTGAAGAAATTACACTTTGCTACAATGTAAAGTAGTGAGTGTACAGGTTGTATAACGGTGAGTACATCCCTAAGTAAAAATTTCCAAATTGGGCCCAAAGTGTCAATATTTCTTTATCGTACATCACCGGACACAAAGAAGCATAGTAATTACTATGTGGGTTATAGAGTCTATCTTCAGGTGATGGACACTGGCACGCCCTTGAGGCAGGAAGTTTCCTCCCCTATATAACCCCTCACATACCGGGAGTACCTCAGTTTTTTTGACAGTGTCTAAGGTTTTGGTCACGAGTGAACATGTGCTCTGAGGAGCTCCACTGGCGGGATCCATGCTGGATTTAAAAAGCCTCCATAGAAACTGGATTCGTCCAAAGTGCTTATTAGCTAAAGTGGACGGTACCCAGGCCTCAGTTGAGAAGAATGGGGTTTTGCCTGTAATGCTCCTCTTTTGAGGGCTGGATCCTGGTTTTCAGTGCTTTGGTCATACCCAATACCAAAATCTTACTGACAGGGTGCGATACAGGTCCAGGGGTGTGGTGTTCCTGTCCATGGACCCCGGTTCCTGAAGGTCTGCATACTCAGCTCTCTGTGATGGGCGAAGATTGGACTGCCTGTATTTTGCAGAGTCCTGCAGCGTTGGATAAGGTAAGTGAAGGGTCTTTCAGAACTTGGTTTGAAAGTTTCCTTCTTTTTAGACATTACGCTAGTTTGCCTAAAGTTTGCCTGTCTGTGCCTTCTCTCTTCTTTCATTTGTCCTGGTGTAGCAGTGGTTGTGAGGTTTATCTATAATGAGTACTTGCCTGAGTGCGTCATTTAGCCTCCGCCTGCTGTTAGTTGGTTCCTGGGGAAAGTTCCTCCAAAAACTTTGGCTACAGAAAAGTTTGTTTTTGGTCCTCACATGCTGGCTTTGGCTGACAGCAGACCTCGTGCATGGGCGCATCGGCGTCACGTGTGCGGGCACGCAATAATCATCATAGGCGCACGCGCGCAATAGCCTAGATATATGCACTCCAGCAACAAGTGCGCGACATGCACGGGCGGCTCCGGGATCCGTACGGGATAGGTGCGCGCGGCGGCACGCGCATGCGCACAACCTTATAATAGGCGCGCGAGAATTCGTTTCAGCTGTTTTCTATGAGGCTGAAATTGCAGGACAGAGCAGGTCAGGTGACTTGCACCTAGACCATAAAGCTCAGTCTACCTCACCCATCCTGGCTGATGGTGCATAAATTGACAGTGGTATTTCTTAGGGCGCATAGTGTGCTCTGCGTCTCGCGGACCACCAAATAGCAGCGTCAGTGCTGTTCTATAGGTCCGCAAGTGGATGCAATTCCTGGCTGTGGGTACCTTGGCTTTACTATGGCAAAGGGCTCAGGGACTAAAAATGCAAAAAGACAAAGGGTTCGCCATCAAGCTCAGAGGATCTCGGGCATGCTCCTGTGGCTATTTTCTCTCCTGATAAATTAGAGGTGGCCCAGGGTAATCCATCGGGGCTGTTAGGTGCCTCAGCTGCCCTTGCACCAGGTTTCCCTCTCCCCCTGCAGAGTTCCTTATGGTGGAACAGCTATCCCCGGAAGAGGTTGATTTACCCTCAGGGGATCAGTCAGAGGGTCAGTCAGATGTCTCTGACTCTGAGGATTCTACCCTGGAGGAACCGTTTCGGCTTCTCAGTCCGAAAGGTTGTTAGTGCAGTCCCTTACTGAGATGGTCCATTCGGCCTTCAAGTTACCCCTATTAGAGCCAGCTTCTAGCTCAGTCTCTTCTTTGGGCTCTTTGAAAGCCCCTCCGGCTGATTATTCCTTTCCGGTTCATCCACTACTAGAAGGTCTTATCTATCAAGATTGGGAACATCCAGATACACTGTTTCTGTTTTATATATTTTATATATTCCCATGGAGGAGAAGTTCACTAAAAAGGTGGAGTGTCCCTACGGTGAACGCAGCTATCTCCTGTGTGAACAAGAATCTGACCGGTGGACAACGTGTAGATGTTTAAAGACCCGACAGATAAGAGACTGGAGACGTTGTTAAAAACATTGTTCGCTACAGCTAGAGGGGTAGCCCAACCTGCAGTAGCAGCTATTGGTATCTGCCAAGCCTTTAAAGACCAGATGAAGCAGGTCTTGAAAGATATCCCAGCTCAGCAAACTCGGGAGTTGGCCGACTTTCCCAAGGCATTATGCTTTGCAGTAGATGCCATCAATGACTCTATACAACAGTCCTCCCGCCTTATGCTCCTGTTAGTACATATGCGTAGGCTGCTCTGGTTGAAGAACTGGTCTGCTGAAACCCCTTGCAAAACTTCTAGCCAGGTTTCTTTTTCACAGAGAGCGTTTGTTTGGGTAAGATCTGGATTGGCCTGTGTCTAGAGGTGGGGAACACCAGATGTGGATCTCTTGGCATCGAGTTTCAATGCGAAGCTGGACAATTTTCTGTCCCGGACGAGGGATCCACTCGCTTGCGGAACGGATGCGCTGGTGTTTCCGTGGTATTGGTTCTCCTTAATTTATGCGTTTCCTCCGCTGCAATTGTTACCCTGCCTTCTTCGCAGGATAAAGTCGGAAAAGTTGGAAAACCAGTGATTCTGGTCGCTCCAGCTTGGCCTAGAAGGGCCTGGTACGCAGAGATTGTAAAGATGTCAATAGGACATCCATGGACCCTTCCGCCCCGTCCAGACCTGCTCTCACAGGGGCCAGTATTCCACCCTTCTTTACGGGCTCTAAATTTAACGGTCTGGCTGTTGAAAACCATATCCTAAAGAGGGGGGGTCTCTCTAATTCTGTAGTGTCTACACTAATTAATGTCAGGAAGCCAGCATCTAGGCTTATTTATTACAGAGTTTGGAAGGCATATGTGGCCTTGTGTGAGGCCAAAGTGTGGCATCCTTGCAGGTATGTCATTGGCAGAATACTGGAGTTTCTACAATTGGGGGCAGACCTGAAATTAGCCTTGAGTACCATCAAAAGCCAGGTCTCGGCCTTATCAATATTTTTTCAAAGGCCACTGGCTACACATTCTCTGGTTAAGACCTTCTTACAGGGGGTGATTCGTATTAATCCTCCTATTAAAACTCCCTTGTGTCCGTGGGACCTGAATCTGGTTCTCTCTGCCCTGCAGAAGCAACCCTTTGAGCCTCTGGCTCACATTCTTTTGGTCCTCTTGACCAGGAAGGTAGTGTTCTTGGTAGCCATAGCCTCTGCTAGGAGGGTATTGGAGTTGGCGGCCCTTTCATGTAAAGAGCCATACCTAATTCTTCACAAGGACAGAGTGGTCCTGCGGCCTCATCCGACCTTCCTCCCCAAGGTAGTTTCAAACTTCCATCTGAACCAGGACCTGGTTCTCCCTTCTTTTTTTCCAGAACCTAGTTCTGCAACAGAAAGATCGTTGCATACTCTGGATGTTCTGAGAGCAGTTAAAATCTATCTTAAAGCTACTGTTCAGATTCGGAAATTGGACATTTTATTCATTCTGCCCGAAGGTCCCAGAAGCGGACAGGCAACGTCTAAGTCCACTATTTCTAAATGGATTCGACAGGTTCCTTTGTTTAGGTCAAAGGTTTAAGGTCAAAGCGCACTCCAGTAGAGCGGTTGGCACTTCCTGGGCAGTGCATCATCGAGCCTCCATGGCTCAGGTCTGTAAGGCCGCGACCTGGTCATCAGTCCACACTTTCACAACATTTTACCAATTGGATATAAGAAAGAGTGAGGAAGGTGGCGTTGGGCGCAGTGTGCTGCAGTTTGATTCCTCACGTCTGATGGTCAAATGGGAAAGACAACCGCTCCAGGTGAGCTCCAGGCAATCAATGTCCGTTTAGAACCCTGGCAGCTGACGGCAATGCACTAGGCAATCAGAAGAAGAGGTTTTGGACAGCCGCACTCAAAAATAGGTAAAATTCAAAAATAGCCCTTTATTGTGGTAAAATAAATGGATGCACTACAAAGAAAGCATACAGTGGGAACAAAAAACAGCTGACGCGTTTCGCATTGAGCTTCAATGCTTAGTCATAGCTATATACCACGTCTGATGGTGCCCAGCGGATTTTGGTGTCTCCCTCCCCTCATTTGGCATCCCACATAGTAATTACTATGCTTCTCTGTGTCCCGTGATGTACGGTAAAAAAAAATAGGATTTTTATAACAGCTTATCTGTAAAATTCTTTTCTTTATCGTACATCACGGGACACAGAGCGCATAGCCATTACATATGGGTTATATGGGTACCTTCAGGTGTGGACACTGGTGTAATCAACTTCACAGGAAGTTCCTCCCTATATAACCCCCTCCCACTGAGAGTGCTTCAGTTTTTTCGCCAGTGTCTTAGGTGTTGGTCACGTCTAGCTGTCCCTCGGAGGTCTCGGGACCCAGGATAGCTAGCCGGATCCGTCCGAAGTGCTTCAAAGCCAAGGTGTACGGTACCCGGGCCCTGCTGGAGTGGGGTGTTGCCTATAATGCCTCTCCTTGGAGGGCTGGATTCTGGGCTCCAGTGCCTTGGTCTCTCCCAGGACTAAACGCTACTGATGCCAGGATGCTATATAGGTCCAGGGGTGTGGGTTCCTTAAACACAGGACCCCAGTCCCTGAAGGTCCGAGACAATACCCACGGAGATGGGGGAAGATTGGGCCTCTTGCAGTTTGCAATACCCTGCGGCGTGGAGCAGGTAAGAGGGAACCTGCGGGACTTGGTTCGACAGTAGGTATCCCCCTGGGGGTTCTGGGTTGGCTAATAGTATGCTTGTGCATCAGCCACTATCTCCACTATGTCTGTGTGGGCAGGATGGGATACTAATGTTTACCCAGATAACATGTAGATATATGTATACTTGTGTAAGATATATATTTGCTACTCACCCCAGGTCTGCCTGTTAGCATTGATACTGCAACCCCACATGTTTTAAAGAGGAAATTGCTGGTGAAAACTCCTGTTTCTTAGGAAGCCCATGGGGACAGCTTCCTCTCTGTGTGTGCACTTCAATAAGATTAGTGCTTACCTGGTGTCTGTCGGTGCTGCCTGGCGCTGGTCCATGTTGTTTCCTCTGCTCTGCTTCCTCCATGTGGTTTTCAGCGTGGGGGGGTGCGCGCGCGTGCACGCCGCCTTTTATAGCGTCGGCGTGCGTTGGGGGGGCGGGCCAGCAGCGTCAGGGTCTGTTTAAAGGAAAAACTTTTTCTCTGGCTGGTCTTTCCCTCCTGGAAGCAGAGGAAGAAGGATACAGAGCGTGCAGCTGGGTCTTTTGGCCACACAGGGACACCTAGTGGCGGTTTTGTGGATCTTCAGGTCTAGGACTTAGTTCCACTATTGACCAGAAAAAAAAAAAAGGGAGTTTTTTTGCTTAAAGGGACTCAGCCTTAGATCCAGCAGTGTCTGAGTCTACCTTGGACTCCGGCTAACGGGCATTGGTGTGTCAATACTCACAGGTTTCCTCAGTATTGCCACCTCCCAGGCGGGTAAAAAAAAAAAAAAAAATTTTTTTTTGAAAAAAAAAAAAAAAAGAAATTAATTTTTTCATTTTCCTCATACCTGTCCTCATATTGGTTACTCCTAGCTGCAACAGTCAGGTGTTGGCTATAGGGGTGACTCAAGGTTGTACAATGGCTCCAAAGGGATCTGGACCAGCCAAGGCTGCTAAAGGTGCCAAGAAGCAAAAGGGGTCTCCATCGGGGTCAGAGGATTTGGGCCAGGCTTCAACGGCCCCACCCTCGCCAGTTAGAACACCGAGTGGCATAGTACAAGAGCCATTGGGGGTGCTGGGGGCAGAGGCGGCCCCCGATCCACCCATTCCCGTTTACGTGACGGAAGAAATGCTAGCAGCCACCATGAGTGGGCTAGAGAAAAGGTTAACTGCGTTGTTTGCCCGTCCTTGGCCAAGTAGCAAGCGGGCTAGATCCCCCTCACCCAGTGTGGGGTTTTCAGATGCGGAGGTCTCCTCTTCAGAGGAACGGGACCCACAAGGGGATCAGGCAGACCCAAGTCCCGACGGTTCAGACAGGGAAGGTTCCACTATAGATGAATATTTCTCGGCCTCTCAAGCGGAGAGCCTGTGGATCCAGTCTTTGACAGATATGGTTCGCACTGCCTTTAAACTTCCAGTGCCAGAACTAGTAGCCCCGGAGGTTTCCTCATTGGGTTCTTTAAAGGCTCCATTAACTTGTGAGTCTTTTCCAATGCACCCCCTTCTGCGGAACGTGATTTACCAGGATTGGGCTCGACCTGATAGAATCTTTGTCCCTCCTAAAAGATTCTCTATTCTCTATCCTATGGAAGAGGAATATTTAAAGAGATGGGCACTCCCCACAGTGGACGCGGCCATTTCCTGCGTGAATAAATCCCTGACCTGTCCGGTTGAAAATGTCCAGATGTTCAAGGATCCGGTCGACAAGAAATTCGAGACCCTACTGAAAGCCGCTTTCACCTCAGTAGGTGCCATGGTTCAGCCAGCAGTAGCAGCCATTGGTGTTTTTCAGGCCTTGAAGGATCAGGCAAAACAGATATTAAAGGACATGCCGGCTCAGCATACTCATGAATTAGCAGAATTCCCTAGGGCTCTCTGCTTTGCAGTAGATGCTATTAAGGACTCCATCCAACAGGCATCCCGTTCATCTCTACTGATGGTTCACATGCGTCGTCTTTTGTGGCTAAAGAACTGGTCAGCAGAGGCACCCTGCAAAAAGCTTTTAGCAGGGTTTCCCTTTCATGGGGGAAGACTATTCGGGGAAGACCTAGATGAATATATCCACACCATATCAAGTGGAAAAAGTACTTCCTTACTGGTCAAGAAAAGACCGCGTGGGCCCACGTTTAAACGACAGGCCATTGTAGGCTCGGCCCCTTCGACTTCTCGTCAGTATCGACGGCCTCCCGGGCGTCCAGCGGTTAATAGCCGCCCACAGGGTCAAGCCGCGGCAAACAAGAGACCCTGGTCTCGCAAACCGGCTAAACCAGTCATCAAATCAGATTCATGAAGGGGCGCCCCCACTCTCTCGGGTGGGGGGAAGACTTCGGTTTTTCTCCGCAGTCTGGAAGGCCAGAATTCCCGACTCTTGGGTTCGGTCCGTGGTAGCCACGGGATACAAACTAGAGTTTCGAGAAATCCCCCCTCCTCATTTTCAGGGGTCAAGTCTTCCAAGCGACCCATTAAAAAGGGCCTCTCTCGTAAAGGCGTTGGATCGCCTATTGCTCCAAGGAGTAATTGTAGAAGTACCAACCCAAGAATGGGGTCGGGGATTCTACTCCAACCTTTTTGTTATACCAAAACCCAATGGCGACGTCAGGCCTATATTAGACCTCAAACGCCTAAATCGCTTTCTAAAGATTCAGACCTTTCGTATGGACTCCATACGTTCAGTGACAGCCAGCCTGCATCAGGGCGACTTTCTAGCATCTATAGACATAAAGGATGCATATCTGCATGTGCCGATTTACCCAGCACACCACAAGTTTCTTTGTTTTACGATAAATCAAAGTCATTTCCAGTTCGTAGCCCTCCCTTTCGGGTTGGCAACAGCTCCGCGGGTATTCACAAAGGTGTTAGCCCCGGTGCTAGCCGTCCTAAGGACAGAAGGCATCTTGGTCCTGGCATACCTGGACGATCTCCTGGTTATCGACAGATCAGCTTCCAACCTCAATCATGCAGTAGTCCGCACAGTGCGGCATCTAGAAGAATTCGGGTGGATTGTGAGCCAAGAAAAATCAAGGTTACAACCCACAAGACAGTTGGAATATCTAGGCTTTCGGTTAGATACAGAATGCCAGAGGGTATTTTTACCTCAAGGGAAGATCAGGTCGTTGATTCAAACGATTCAAATAGTCTTAGGCAAAAAGAAGCCGACTATTCGCCTATGCATGCGACTGCTGGGAAAGATGGTGGCCGCCTTCGAAGCAGCGCCCTATGCCCAGATCCATACCAGAGTTCTTCAGGCAGCTATTCTCTCTGCTTGGAACAAGTCCATACAGGCATTAGACCGTCCATTAGTTCTTTCCCCAGGGGTCAAGCGCAGCCTGTACTGGTGGCTGATCCCTCAAAAATTGTCAAAAGGGAAAACCTTTTGCCCCATCACGTGGAAAATAGTAACCAAAGATGCCAGCCTAACAGGTTGGGGGGCAATCTTAGGAAAACGGACCCAGCAGGGACAGTGGTCAGAGGCAGAAAGTCTGCTTCCCATCAATGTCCTAGAGATCAGAGCTGCTCGGTTGGCCCTGGTCGCCTGGACTCTCCCCCTGCAGGGTCTGCCAGTAAGGATACAGTCCGACAATGCCACGGCGGTGGCATACATAAACCACCAGGGGGGCACAAGGAGCCTAGCGGCTCAAAGGGAAGTAAACCTGATTTTCTCATGGGCCGAAGCCCATGTACCCTGCATCTCAGCAGTGTTCATCCCAGGGATAGACAATTCTCAAGCAGATTTTTTGAGTCGTCAACAGTTACTCCCGGGAGAGTGGTCTCTTCACCCCCAGGTATTCCAAGAGATTTGCCAAAGATTCGGAGTTCCCGATGTGGACATCATGGCAACAAGATTCAACAAGAAATTGGACAAATTCGTATCCCGAGCCAGGGACCCCTCGGCCTACGGGACCGATGCGTTGGTTTGCCCCTGGCACCAGTTTTCTCTCCTGTATGCGTTCCCTCCACTACAGATGATTCCCCGCCTTCTACGAAGGATCAGGGTGGAGCGCAGGCTGGTGATCCTGGTGGCCCCAGCCTGGCCCAGAAGGGCTTGGTACGCACTCATCGTGAGGATGTCAGTAGGGGCACCGTGGCCACTCCCCCTGCGCCCAGATCTGCTGTCTCAGGGCCCGATCTACCACCCTGCTTCACAGCAGCTAAATTTGATGGCTTGGCGGCTGAATCCCTAATTCTTAAGGGCAGAGGCCTCTCAGCCCAGGTCATATCTACGTTAATTCAGGCTAGAAAGCCAGTCTCTAGAAATATCTATTACAGAGTCTGGAGGACCTATGTGGAGTGGTGCGAGTCTCAAGGAGGGCATCCTCGCAAGTTTTTTATTGACAGGATCTTGCGATTCCTCCAGGTTGGCGTTGACAAGGGGTTGGCTCTTAGTACTCTAAAGGGGCAGGTGTCTGCCTTATCGATATGGTTTCAAAGGCCTTTGGCCACGCATTCGCTTGTGAAAACCTTCTTGCAGGGGGTCTTGCATGTGAATCCCCCTATTAGAGCTCCCCTCTGCCCCTGGAATTTAAATCTGGTCTTGTCAGCTTTACAAAGGCAGCCGTTTGAACCTCTGACAGAAATCCCTCTTGTGCTGCTAACCCGAAAGTTGGTTTTCTTGGTGGCTATGGCTTCGGCCAGAAGGGTCTCCGAGCTGGCAGCCTTGTCTTGCAGGGAACCGTACCTGATTCTGCATAAGGACAGAGTGGTTCTGCGGCCTCAGCCTTCTTTCCTTCCTAAGGTCATATCCAGTTTTCACTTGAATCAGGACCTAGTCCTACCATCCTTCTTTCCTACTCCCCAGTCCAGAGAGGAAAGATTGCTTCATACTTTGGACGTGGTCCGAGCCATGAGGGTTTATCTCCAGGCTACAGAAAAGATTCGGAAAACAGATGTGCTTTTCGTTCTCCCGGATGGCCCCAAGAAGGGTCAGCCGGCTGCCAAGTCTTCCTTGGCTAGGTGGATTAAGCAGCTGATTTTTCAGGCCTATGGTCTGAAGCGCGTTCCACCTCCCTTATCAGTTAAGGCCCATTCTACGAGGGCCATGAGTGCCTCTTGGGCGGCACACCATCAGATCTCTATGGCACAGGTTTGCAAAGCGGCAACCTGGTCTTCCGTACATACGTTTACTAAATTTTATAAGTTGGACGTCACAAAAGCTACGGACGCAGCATTTGGGCAGGCGGTCCTACGGGCAGCAGTATAGAATCCTCTGGCCCGGTTCACGCCCCCTTTTTTTCTGTTGGTGGAGCTATTTTTTACCTCCTGATATGTTTTCTGTTTGGCTATTTTTGGCCTTACGGTCCCCCTCCCTTCATGGAGCATTGCTTTGGGACATCCCATATGTAATGGCTATGCGCTCTGTGTCCCGTGATGTACGATAAAGAAAAAAGGATTTTTAATAAACAGCTTACCTGTAAAATCCTTTTCTTGAAGTACTTCACGGGACACAGAGCTCCCACCCCTCTTTTGGGGAACATTGTGTAACCTCAGAGAAATTGCTTGCTACAAAACTGAAGCACTCTCAGTGGGAGGGGGTTATATAGGGAGGAACTTCCTGTGAAGTTGATTACACCAGTGTCCACACCTGAAGGTACCCATATAACCCATATGTAATGGCTATGCGCTCTGTGTCCCGTGATGTACTTCAAGAAAAGGATTTTACAGGTAAGCTGTTTATTAAAAATCCTTTTTTCTTGGAGTACATCACGGGACACAGAGCTCCCGCCCCTCTTGATGGGGATATTGGGACACTTATTGCTTTGCTACAAAACTGAGGTACTCCCGGTATGGGAGGGGTTATATAGCTGAGGAGACTTCCTGCCTCAAGGGCGTGCCAGTGTCCATCACCTGAAGGTAGACTCTATAACCCACATAGTAATTACTATGCTTCTCTGTGTCCCGTGATGTACTCCAAGAAAATGATTTTACAGATAAGCTGTTATAAAAATCCTATTTTTGTGTGGCCACCATTATTTTCCAGCACTGCCCTAACCCTCTTGGGCATGGAGTTCCCAGAGCTTCACAGGTTGCCACTGGAGTCCTCTTCCACCCCTCTGACGACATCAAGGAACTGGTGGATGTTAGAGGCCTTATGCTCCTCCACCTTCTATTTGAGAATGCCCAACAGATGCTCAATAGGGTTTAGGTCTGGATACATGCTTAGCCAATCCATCACCTTTAACTTCAGCTTCTTTAGCAAGACGGTGTTCATCTTGGAGGTGTGTTTGGGGTTATTATCATGTTGGAATACTGCCCTGCGGCCCATTCTCTGAAGGGAGGGGATCATGCTCTGCTTCAGTATGTCACAGTACATGGTGGCATTCATGGTTTCCCCAATGAACTGTAGCTCTCCAGTGCTGTCAGCAGTCATGCAGCCCCAGACCATGACACTCCCACCACCATGCTTGACTGTAGGCAAGACACACTTGTCTTTGTTCTCACCTGGTTGCCGCCACACACACTTGTCACCATCTGAACCAAATAAGTTTATCTTGGTCTCATCAGACCACAGGACATGGTTCCAGTAAGCCATGTCCTTAGTCTGCTTGTCTTCATCAAACTGTTTGCGGGCTTTCTTTTGCATCATCTTTAGAAAAGGCTTCCTTCTGGAATGACAGCCATGCAGACCAATTTGTTGCCGTGTGCGGCGTATGGTCTGAGCACTGACAGGCTGACCACCCCCTTCAACCTCTGCAGCAATGCTGGCAGCACTCAGATGTCTATTTCCAAAATACCTCTGGATATGATGCTGAGAATGGGCACTAAACTTCTTTGGTCGACCATGACGAGGCCTGTTCTGAGTGGAACCTGTCCTGTTAAAAAGCTATATGGTTTTGGCCACTGTGCTGCAGCTCAGTTTCAGGGTCTTGGAAATCTTCTTATAGCCTAGACCATCTTTATGTAAAGCAACAATTCTTTTTACAGATCCTCAGAGTTCTTTACCATGAGCCATGTTGAACTTGCAGTGACCAGTATGAGAGAGTGAGAGCGATAACACCAAATTTAACACACCCGCTCCCTATTTACACCCAAGACCTTGTAACACTTATGACATCAGGGTGGGAAAATGGCTAATTGGGACCAATTTAGACATTTTCACTTAGGGGTGTTCTCACATTTTTTGCCAGCGGTTTAGACATTTCGGCTGGGTTCACACTGGTATGACAAACACTCCGACTTTGAAAGCACATGTCGCCAGTGTTGTAACTAACGGCATTTAAATAAATTCCGTTAGGTAACGATGGGCCTCCTGAGGGTAACGAGTAATCTATCAGATTACTTTTGCCCTCTTGGCAACGTCGTTCCCATTACTGGGCGGCGTTACCGAAATTACTTAGAGCGGACTAAGAAGACATGTAATGCCGCGTACACCGGGCGTACCTGTGCCTCTCCATCTCCAACAAGTATCGCATTCGCCATACGCCGAGCAGTCCAGGCAGACTCTGCCTCCTCCCGTGACGCTGCTTGTGACTCACCGTCCGACCACCTGACGCGGCCGCGTCGAAACATCACTCCGTACATACGGGTGGCTGGGAGTGTACAGAGTGACGTTTCGACGCAGCCGCGTTAGGTGGTCGGACCGTGAGTCACAAGCAGCGTCACGGGAGGAGGCAGAGCGGGGAATGGAGGAGAGACCTGGCAGTGGAGGAGAGACCTGGCAGTGGAGGAGAGACCTGGCAGTGGAGGAGAGACCTGGCAGTGGAGGAGAGACCTGGCAGTGGAGGAGAGACCTGGCAGTGGAGGAGAGACCCGGGGGCAGTGGAGGAGAGACCCGGGGGCAGTGGAGGAGAGACCCGGGGGCAGTGGAGGAGAGACCTGGCAGTGGAGGAGAGACCCGGGAGTAGGGGAGAGAGCCGGGAGTAGAAGAGAGAGCCAGGAGTGGACGAGATAGCCGGGAGTGGAAGAGAGAGCTGCTAGTGGAGAAGTGAGCTAGGAGTGGAGGAGAGAGCTGGGAATGGAGTAACGACCTGGTAGTGGAGGAGAGAGTCGGGAGTGGAGGAGAGAGCCGGGAGTGGAAAAGAGTGCAGGAAGTGGAAGAGAGATCCGGAAATCTCAACACAAGCATGTACCCAGTGTTAAAATTAAGCGAGAGAGGACTGCTGGCCTAAGATCCCCTGAGCTAGCACATCATTAAAGGTGGGGCTGCAGGTTGATTAGCTGTAAAAAAAATCTCAGTTACTTTTCCGAGTAACTAGTTACTTTGCCAATAAAGTAACTGAGTCACTAACTCAATTACTTTTTCGGGCAAGTAACTCGTAATTGTAACTAATTACTTTTTTAAAGGAAGATGAGCAACACTGCATGTCCCATGATGTGTAAATCAATGGTTTCCTATGAGAGCTGCCTTAACTGGTCCAACACAAGTCGATCCGACTTTGAAAAATATTCCTGCACTACTTTGGTCTGACTTTGTTCCTACTTCAGCCCATTGATTATCATTGAAGTCGGATCAAAGTAGGATCCTTATCCTAATCATCTGACTCGTGACATCTGACATGTTGATTGCATCAGCAGTAAAAAGAATTTACGTCACACTGGGATGGTTTTGATTGGTCAAAGGACAAGTCAGACTATCACAAAGTTGGAACAAAACAATGTCAATAAGGGCGCATGGGTGCCGCCCCCTCTCTCCAGCCACCCCCACTATGACCCATGGATAGATTCATGCATCCATGGACACCACTGCCATCCCCTTTTCAGGCACCTGAATTAAAGTGGCTCTAATAGGCGTCAAAAAAGGTGTGTTGGAAAAGCGAATGAATATTCACTTTCCTAACACTGAACCACCAATTAGGTGCTCGGGTCTGTCACCCCTCACCTGATTGGCTGAAATGACAGGCACCGCTATTGGATGCCTATCAGGAGAAGAGGATGGGAGATGAGGACGACATGTGACGCATGGAGGGGACACTGAGACAAGTGCAAGCGGGTGGGGAGGTCACACTGGCTGCATTTGACGGCACAGCGGCTGCATTTGACGGCACAGTGGCTGCATTTGACGGCACAGTGGCTGCATTTGACGGCACAGTGGCTGCATTTGACGGCACAGTTGCTGCATTTGACGGCACAGTGGCTGCATTTGATGACACAGTGGGTGCATTTGACGACACAGCGGCTGCATTTGATGGCACACTGGCAGCATTTGATGACATAGTGGCAACATTTGATGGGCAAACTGGCAGCATTTGATAGCCACAGTGGCAGCATTTGATGGGCACAGTGGCTGCATTTGATGGCACAGTGGCTGCAATTGATGTGTTTTTTTTTTCAAAATTGTTCATTTTGTTTGCGCCCCCCAAAAATTTGGAGCACCAGCTGCCACTGGATCAAAGTAGTATCCTGTTCATTCAAGTCAAAGTGATGTAGGACTGATGTCGCAGAGCAGGATGAAAGTCTTATGACTGTCGTGTAGTATCAGTGTGAACCCAGCCTAATGATGTAGTCATGGAGAAGTGGAAGATGATTCTAGTGGAAACCTGTGAAGCTCTGGTGAACACCATGCCCAAGAGGGTTAAGGCAGTGCTGGAAAATATTGACACTTTGGGTCCAATTTGGACATTTATACTTAGGGGTGATCTCACTTTTGTTGACAGCGGTTTAGACATTAATGTCTGTGTGTTGAGATGTTTTAAGGCAACAGCAAATTTACACTGTTATACAAGATGTGCACTCACTACTTTACATTGTAGCAACGTGTCATTTCTTCAGTGTTTGTCACATGAAAGATATAATAAAATATTTACAAAAACGAGAGGGGTGTATTCACTATTGTGAGATACAATATGTTTGAAAATAGATCAATCCTGATGTGCTGACTAACACATTTCTTAATGCCAGGACAGTACAAATACCCCCCCCCCCCCCAAATGACCCATTTTTGGAAAACAGACAGTCTGAGGTATTTAGTAAGAGTCATGGTTTTATTTAGCTTTATTGAAGTTGTAATTTCTTTGTCCAAATTTTTTGAAAAATTAAGAAATTGAAATAAAGAAAACATTTTGCAAAAAAAAAATTTTTTACATACTGTCACCAGAGTAGTATAGCATCATCAAATAATGGTAATTTTCTTTTTTACATTTTTTTTACGTGGTTTTAACAGAGCTCTAGAGAAGTGATCAGGATTTTTATTTTTTTACACTATTATTGCTTATAACAGTGATGATCACTGTTATAAGCAATCATTTTTATGAATGGTATTCATTTATTCATTGTGTACTATTGCTTAAGCTGTGATTGACCACAGCTATCACATGGTACAGATGCACTGTGATTGGCCTGGTCAGTATCATGCGATCATTCAGACATCAATACAATAGTACACAATGAATGGCTTTTTTTGGCATGATTGTTCGCAGCAATCACATGGTACCAAGGCTGGCAGATTGCACTGCAGCGTGGCCCAAGACTGGGAGGACATGATATGACATCCACCCAGGATGGGAAAGCTCCCACTCAGCCGTCATTTCTCTATAGGCTGGGAGGGAGGTAGTAAAAAATGTTTTACTTTTTTTTCTTGGCCTCAACCAATCCTCTAGGCACCTGGAATGTCTCAGTGCACATTTTACCTTAGAAAGTTGTCCATGTGTGTCCGCCATTACCCAAGAAACTGTTTCCAGTTGTGAGGAAAGAAAAAGCATTAAAAATATTTCTTAATATCTGCAAAACATTCACATATTGTATTTTTTTTTTGTGCAGTCTTACATCTTGACTTTTTTTCCAGTACTGTACTCTTCTGACCGCATTTTACAACCGAAATACTAGATAAGGGAGGATTGAGTTTTTTGTTCTGTATAATAAACCCTTATCCAAGAAGCTGTTTCCATCTAAAAGCAGACAGTATAAGCCTACAGGTTATGGTGAGAAAAGACTTAAGGAATCAAAATGCCCCCAACTTTAATCAGCGTGTAGCAGAGTGTGCTACGAAATGTGCTGTTTGGGGTGTTAAGGAATGATTTGCATGGCTCCATCCACTGTCCTAAAATGAGGAATGATCCTTTGATTTTTGAGAGATGCGATTGACTGTGTTGCAGTTGAGAGCAGATAAAGCTTAACATAGAAATGATGTCTTAAAGTCTCGAAACATTCATTTATTGTACTTTTTTGTGCAGCCTGGCATTGTGACTCCTGTTCCAGTGCTGTTAGAGTAATCTTCTGTCTGCCTTATTCAACTGAACTACTAGATAATAAAGGTTTGAGTTTCATGTTGTGTTATGAATCTGTTGGTGTTTCAGTTGGAATCTTTGAAGCTTTTTTTTTTTTTTTTGTTCAGTAAGATTATTCTCTTTCAGACATGATTTCTTTTAAATGTACAGGCATGAACTCTTTTACTATCTCACTTTGTCAGTTCCCCACTGTGCCTTATGTGTTAATTTTCAGTAGACAAAAAAAGAACAGTTACTCGAAAAAACGGTAATTGATTGTCAGATTTTAAAGGCAAGACGGGAATATAAAAAATATAAATTTTATTACAAAAATAATAAATTAACAAAAGCAATAAAGATTATAAAACCATATAGGATATATAATGTATATGGACAATATCCTCTGTACATCGTCTATGCTTTTCGCCGTTGGGCTTCCTCAGGACGAGCAGAAGAGAATAGATTTGACAATGTAAAGATATATTTCACTGTCTGAAAGTATTCTAAACGATGTATAGATATACCAAGAAAGCAATATAGAGAGGTCCAAATTTAATCGGGGAGTCTCCAAAGATTCGAAAAGGGATTCGCTCAACCTATGATATCAACCATAGGGGGCACCGCAGGTACACACAAGGGGCCAGATCTAATAGATCCAGACTGAGCCTTAATTCTGGGGCAGACCGATAAAGGTATATCAGAACCACATAAATATGTAGTCTTGGCCAGGTATGCCAAACTTGCATCTAATTAGTATTTATACTAGCAGCCCTCAGTTGAAGAAACAGACAATAAAGTCTATGAAGCAGGAGATACAGGGATGCCTGGAAAACGTAGCATGCCCCGGAGTAATAGCCTGTGCTATACACGTGTACACTATTAGATCTGGCCCCTTGTATGTACCTGCAGTGCCCCCTATGGTTGATATCATAGGTTGAGCGAATCCCCTTTCAGATATTTGGAGACTCCCCGATTACATTTGGACCTCTCTATATTGCTTTCTTGGTATATCTATACATCTTTTGGAATACTTTCAGACAATTAAATATATCTTTACATTGTCAAATCTATTCTCTTCTGCTCATCCTGAGGAAGCCCAACGGCGAAATGCATAGACGATGTACAGTGGATGTTGTCCATATACATTATATATCCTATATGGTTTTATAATCTTTATTGCTTTTTTTAATTTTCTATTTATGTAATAACATTTATATTTTTTATATTCCCGTCTTGCCTTTAAAATCAGACCATCAATTACCGTTTTTTCGAGTAACTGTTTTTTTGTCTTCTAAATTTACGGATGTGGCAAATCTGAGTGCTCTCCCCCTTTTTTCGATTTTTGATCTGTTAATTTTCAGTGTTAAAATAAAAATAAAATTCAATTTTTTTTTTTTTTTTAGAACCAAATGATGAAAGTGGAGCTAATGTAGATGCCTCAAAGATGTGGCGAGACGACCGTGAGCAGTTCAACAGGATTGCCCGGCAGACTGTTCAGAAATCTTTGGGATTGTGAAATGGCTCATCAGTATTTCTTTCAAACAGAGATTTCTCTGTGTATTTCTGCCACACAGACACTTTCAAGCAATCCTTGAAATGCTGGGATCATTTACCTTTTCTCTTTGCTTGCAAAATTTGTTTTTTTGTTGGGATGTTTTTGCACCATTACATTTGTTTCCAATTTCAGCACACCATTACCACACCTCTGATAATTGGAGGATAATGACTGACCCATCTTGTAAGCTCTTTTGGAATTATTGCACACTTTATCACCTAGATCCACATAGGAACTCTGGACATTGAAAGATTTTTCATACAAACTCCCTTACAGTGTTTTTAAATTTCGCATAAATGTCTCAAATGTTTTGGAACTTCTGCCTGAAACTGGATCCAAAGTTATTTCCCGACATGTAGTGGTCAGGTCAATAAGTATGGACACTTTTACAAATAAGGGATAATGAATTTGGGTTAGGATCTCATAGGAAACATTTCTCTTGAACCTTAAACCTTTTCATTGTGTGTTTAGAAGAATTGTGCAAATTGCATGATTACATATAAAGTTTATTTTTGTAAAAGGGTCCACAACCTTCTATACAGTGTTGCAATTTATGATGTTTTCTTTTCAGATATTTTTTCTTGTTAACAATCCATCATTGCATAAATGTTAGAAGGCCTGAGCTGCCACATCTTTCTGAAATAAATTATTGATATAATTATGTGCACATCTGCGTGACTGCCAGTCTGTTTGGTCTGTAATTGTGGGGGTCAGGTTGGGCTTTATTAGTGCACTTTAGTGTCCTGGGCAAGGCCAACTTCACAGTTTGATCAGCAGTTGGAAGCTAGGACTGTTACAACATTTCAGCACGGCATGATCTTTTTCATCAGATGTGCACATAGACACCTCCTGGCTCTGCTTTTATTACTAATGCGCCCGCTTCCTAGCTGTAAAGGTCTGCTAATGCCTAATAATACACAAAAACATGCATATTAATGTCAAATTGGCAGCGCTGGTCCGTGACCATCTGATGTCTGTATCTCAGATGAGCCTTTTTTCACATATTCCTAACAAAAAGCATTTGCAGATGTATCCCAAATTTGTGTTTTCCTTTTTATTACTCTTTTAATAAGTGACTTTACCATATTTTTCTTTTAACCGCTTCAATACAGGGCATTTTCACCCCCTCCCTGCCCAGACCAATTTTTAGTTGTCAGTGCTGTCACACTTTGAATGACAATTGCGCGGTCGTGCAACACTGTACCCAAATTAAACCTTTATGGTTTTTCCCCACAAATAGAGCTTTCGTTTGGTGGTATTTGATCATATTTTATTTTTTGCGCTATAAACAAAAGAAGAGCGACAATATTTTTTACTTTTTGATTTAATAAATAACACAATGTAAAAAATGATTTTTTCCTCAGTTTAGACCGATACGTATTCTTTTACATATTTTTGGCAAAAAATCGCAATAAACGGTTATTGATTGGTTTGCGCAAAAGTTATATCATCTACAAAATAAGGCATAGATTTATGACATTTTTTATTTTTTTTACTAGTAATGGTGGCGATCTGCAATTTTTATTGTAAACGTTACATTGCGACGGACACACCGGACACTTTTGAGGTTTTTGGGACCATTCACATTTATACAGCGACTAGTGCTATAAAACTGCACTGATCACTGTGTAAATGTGACTGGCAGGAAAGGGGTTAACACTAGGGGCCGATTAAGTGGTTAATATGTTCCCTAGTGAATGATTCTAACTGTAAGGGGAAGGGACTCACAAGGGGAGGAGACCGATATTTGTTCCTCTGTACTGGGAACACACATTGGTCTCCTCTCCTCTGACAGGACATAGATCTGTGTGTTTACACAAACAAATCCATGGTCCTGCCATAATTGTGGGCACGTGCATCAGGTCCCGAGCGATGCGGCCGGCGGCCCTAGCCGCCCAGGACGTCATATGATGTCCACCCGGATGAAGGGTTTCTGCCGATGTCATTTTACAATGACTCGGTAGGGAAGGGGTTAAAAGGTTGCGGTTGAAGAATAAACGAGGAACAAAAAATGTATTCCCACTGACACTTTCTAAACACAGGTTACTGACTAAAAACTATCTCCTGGATGATTGCTATAGGTGTACCCTTCACTTTTTGATCCATTATGTGTTTATGAATTGGTGTGTGAAGAATGTGTACATTTATTGTAGGCTAACAATGACACCTTTGAGCTTGTTTGAAATCTTCTTCCAAAACTGTGGTCATTATTATGGAGTTGGCCCCCTCTTTGCGGCCGTATAAGCCTCCACTTATAAAAACCAGTCCACACTTATACGTAAACTTTCTGTAATATCTTGAAATGTATCTGTGAGAATTTGTGTGCATTTAGTCAAAAGTTTTGTTCCGAAGTCAAGTACTGATGTTCTATCAGAAGACCTGGCTCAAAATCTGCATTGCAATTTACCCCAAGGGAGTTCAATAAGGGTTGGAGTCAGGGTTTTGTGTAGGCCACTCAAGTTCCTCCACACTAAGCCATAGAGCTGACATGTATGCTGTAGCATTACCAGCAGTACCATTCATTGGAAACAAGTGTGTGTGCGTGTGTGTACATATCTTTGACCAATAAGAGTGTTCAAGTGATCTGCACTAGCTCTAGTAATTTACAACAGGGAGGAGCCGGGGTAAATAATATTTTCAGAATCATTTTACTCCTAAGCACAAGTTTTTGTTTTTCTGCTTGGATAATGTAAGGAAGTGTAAGAACCGTTGTTGGTTATTATAGGCAGGAGAGAACTCGGCGCTCAAGAAGGGGAAAGGATCCTAGAAGTTCAGTATACCTGGCCATAGTTAGTGACACAACATGGGAAATCGGACTAGATGAAGGGTAATATAAGGGATATATAATATATATCAACGGCAATATAAGGGATATGATGTATATGAAGATATTTTCCAAAAGCTTATACACGGCCAATAAAAATAACACAAATTACTCAAATAATAAAACAATGGATAGTGGATATCAGTAAAAAACAGTCTTAGGCCTCGTACACACGAGGCAATTCATTTGTTCAAATCGGTCGGACCGACCGATTTGAACAAATCTGTCTGTTTGGATTTTGGTTTGCTCGCGTGTACACACGAGCAAAGCAAAATCCCCGCCAGCAGACAGCGCGGTGACGTGGCGGTGACGTTGACGCCGCCACGTCACCGCACCAGGAAGTAAAACACTTCCGCGCATGCGTCGAAACCATTCGGGCGGACGGGTTCCCAGCTGACAGATTGGTAAGCATGCTTTCCAATCTGTCGGGTGGCCAAATCCGTCTGCTCGCCCGTACACACGATCGAATCTGTCTGCTGGGATGGTCTAGCAGACCACTTCCAGCAGACAGATTTGATCGTGTGTACGAGGCCTTAAATAATCTAAAACCAGTCCATATTGCAGCCCTGTGGACAGAAAAGGAGAAAAGACACAGCGCATCTAAGTGCAGTATGTATGGGACAGTTTAATAGCAGTGCTAAGTCAGCTACTCACTAGAGGGTTAAAAATTACAACGTTGTAGTCCCGCTAAGTGGGGGGGGGGGGGGGAGTCCCCTTGTTTCTGCGTCCCTGGGAGTTCCAGCCGGCGGGTTCATATACGTGGTTTCCAGCTCTGGCAGCTTGGTCCAGGTAGAGGAGAACGCTGAAGACTCTGGGAAGATGTAATTTTCGGGTACGGAGCGGGGAGGCAGCTTTGCGTTCGGAGCATGCATGCTCCTTCAGGCCTGCTAGGGGGCATTCTTTTTCCTCGCTTCAAGGTGGTTCTCTGCATCTGATTGGTTTGCTAAGTGTAAATCTCAAATCCAGTATATATATATATATATATATATATATATATATATATATACAGTACTGAATATTGTGGTAAGAGAACCACTGTAAGGCCGTGTACACACGATCGAACATGTCCGCTGAAACTGGTCCGCAGACCAGTTTCAGCGGACAGATTCAATCGTGTGTACAGCCTAGCGGACAGGTTTCCAGCGGACAAAAGTTTTAAAACATGCTTTAAAACATGTCCGCTGGTTAATACGACTAACCAGCGGACAGAAATCCCCCGCATGCGTCGAATGGATTCAACGCATGCGTGGAAGCATTTTATTTCCTGGTTTGGTGATGTGGCGGCGTCAACGTCACCACCACGTCACCGCGTTCTCTGTCCGAGGGGATTTTCGTCCGATGGTGTGTACACACCGCCGGACTAAAATCCTGCAGGAGACATGTCCGATGAAAACGGTGTACCGGGCCCAACATTTTAATTGCTAAAACTGTCCTGTTTGAGAGTCAAAACAGAAAGTTAGGAGAAGTTTTTAGCAGAGTGAAAAATTCTCTGTATCATATACAAATATAATATATTGTCTACATTTTCCATCAAATATAAAACAGAAGACTGTATTGAGTAAAAAAACATCAAATATATCTAGCTTCGAAGTTGTGTGTGCTTGTGAAACTGCAAAAATTATAAAACCCAAAATTGACAACACATTTGCAGCTCTTCGTAAAATTAAAAAAAGCCAAAAAATATTTTTTTAAGCTTAGGTGTTCACACTTAAGCCTAGTACATACTACTACTGGGTTAAACGAAAAAGCTCAGGCTGGAGCCGCTGTAGTAACAATCCGATGTTAGTACAGTGATCCCCCCCCCCCCCCCCCAGCCAGAACACTCTGGTCAGCCATTGGATAAGAACACTATTCGGGATCCGGACGACAGATCTTTTTCGGTCATGCCCCTTCTACAGAAGTGGGGCAAACGGCCGGCTTCTGTCGGACCGACTCCAGTACACACGGGCCGAATGTCAGCCCGACTGTTGAACTGCCCGACATTTGGCCCATGTGTACTAGTCTTTAATATGTAATAATTGTCTAAGTATGTATGTGTGTTCTAACTGTGTGTGTTAGGAAAGGGGGGGGGGGGTATTGCTTAACTGTATTAAAGTCATAAGGGGCTAACATGTGCCTGGAACAGTAATGGGTTGACAAAGTGTTTTGGTGATATGAGGCAAGTCCTGCTCATATTACTTTGCTTAATCTACTTTTTGGCACTGTCCTTGCGTTTTTTTCTTTAGCTTTGCATTGGTTTCTTATAGGGGCTCGAGCCTTGTGCAATTAAACAAAATAAAAGAAAACATGAACAAACTAATTAACTTCTAAATAATCTGACCCTAGAGTGTGTCTAGCTTTGTGCTATGTAATATGTTGGCTGCCTGTACATGAAAAAAATAGTGATCTTTATAGCTTCAAATTAAAAATTCTGAATAATTCTTGATGACTGTATAAATTATTTCTTGCATTTTTATGTGCATCATGCAGGGGTTTACATAGTGTTTAGAAACATTCAAATCACCCCATGTCCTAGTGTATATAAATCTAAAATTCTTAACACATTTACATATGCAAATATTTCATTTTGATCAGAAAGCAATTACCGGTAATCCATCTAGACTAGAGTATGCATATTTTCTGTGTTAAATGATCACTTATCCTCTTGAAAATTAATTTGCGCCAAATCTGTTTATTAGTGAAAGGGTTAATATACTATATGTGCCGGACCCTTTTTTTTATCTACAGTATTTGCTTTAGGTTACAGAATATATAGTCATTCTATGTTTTTTTTTTTGTCTGATAAATATGTAAAAAAAATATTAGCATGCTATAAATAAAAATATTTACTGAGGATTTAAAAAAACTTGCTACTATATATAATTTTAGTGTATATTTATAGTGTTTGTTCCATATGCAGGCTACGTTTACACAGTGGCTTTGCTTTACTGATCCTTATTAAAATTTATGTCTGAGTCAGAAGACTCCTCAAAAAACAATATGCACTCCGTATGCAGCCTAACTATGAACTATAGAGATGGAGTAATTGCACCGGACCACTGTTAGCACTCTAGAATTTAACAAATGCAAAAAAGATCAAGCTTGTAAAAATATGAATATCCTAAAAAAGATCTTGAAATGGGTTCACACTGCCACACGAAGCAGCTCACAGTAGGGCAGTGTTTCTCAACTCCAGTCCTCAAGGCCCCCCAACAGGTCAGGTTTTCAGGATTTCCATTATTTTGCACAGGTGATTTGATCAGTTTCACTGCCTTAGTAATTACCACAGCCTTTTCATCTGAGGGAAATCCTGAAAACATGACCTGTTGGGTGGGCTTGAGGACTGGAGTTGAGAAACACTGCAGTAGGAGTTCAGTGCGTCCCTGTTCATCGTTTTAGGTCCAATTTCAGTCAGAATTTTTGGCTGAACGCGGACCTGAAATTGACCTGAAGACGCACAGGACTCCCGTGCAATTCGTACTGGAGCCGCTCCGGAGATGTGTGAATCGGTTTCAAAGAAAGCTGGTCACATTCTATTGAGATGCAAATTGGATGTGGAAACCTGCATCCAATTCGCAATAGTGTGAACCCAGCCTAAGGTTAACCCAAACTTTAAGGTAGAAGAAAATAAACTGTACTTTCCCTTTAAGCTGACACACACTAAGCTCATCTCTCTGGCCCTTGTAAAGTATTACCTTTCGTTTAATTAGTGTAGAGTAAGATTTACAGCATGGAAAATAATTATTTGAACCCCTGCAGATTTTGTAAGTTTGCCCACTTACAAAGAAATTAAGGGTCTATAATTTTTCATCATACGTGTATTTTAAATAGATACAGAATATCAAGAAAAAACACATGATACAAATGTTATAAATTGAGTTGAAGTTCAGTGTGTAAAATAAGTATTTGGTCTCCAAGCAAAACATGACATAGTACTTGGTGGAGAAAGCCTTATTGGCAAGTACAGCAGTGAGATGTTTCTTGTAGTTGGTTAGGTTTGCACACATCTCAGGAGGGATTTTGGTCCACTCTTCTTTACATATCTTCTCTACAAATCCTTCTCTATCCTTTAATCCTTAAGGTTTGTCAACTCAAAGTTTCTGGTCCCCCTATACATTTTCTTTTCTATTAAGGACTCAAGACTGGCTAGGCCACTCCTTGACCTTAATGTGCTTCTTCTTAAAGGGGTGTTCCAGCCCTAAGTTGTGTTTATTAAAAGTCAGCAGCTACAAAAAGTGTAGCTGCTGGCTTTTAATAAACACTCACTTACCTGCTCCTACGTTCCAGCGACGCGCCGACTGGGGCTCCGCTCCTCTGCCCCCCTCCCCGGCCGGCGTCTCCATCCTGACTGTGGGCACCCAGCCGTGACAGCCTTCGGCTTCACGGCCGGGCACCCACTGCGCATGCGCGAGCCGTACTGCGCATGCGTGCGCGGCGCGGCTCGCCGCTGATTGGAGAGGCGATCGCATGGGACCTGTCAGTGTCCCATGTGATCGCCTACAGGGAGGGGGCTGGTGTAGGCGATTAAGCTTAATCGCCTAACCAGCCCCTCGGCGGAAGCAGGAAGTGGGACAGGAAGTCCCACTCCTACTGAAGCCCCCACTCCCCCCCCAAAAAAATTACATGCCAAATGTGGCATGTATGGGGGTGAGGAGTGGGATGAGAAAAGGTCATTTTTTTGGGTGGAACACCCCTTTAAGCTTTGTTGTCTGGGCAGTATGTTTTGGGTCATTGTCATGCTGGAAGACCCATCCACAACCCATCTTCAGTGTTCTGGCTGAGGGAAGAAGCTTCTCATCCAAGATTTTTCAATACATGGCCCTGTCCATTGGCCCCTCAAAGCGGCAAAGTCAGCCTGTACCTTTAGTAGAGAAAAAGCTCCAAAGCATTATGCTTCCAATTCCGTGCTTGACTGTAGGGATGGTGTTCTTGGGGTCATAGTCAACATTTTTCTTCCTCCAAACACAGCAAGTCAAGTTAATGCCAAAGAGGTCAATTTTGGTCTTATCTGACCACAGCACTTTCTCCCAATCCTTCTCTGAATCATTTAGATGTTCATTGGCAAACTTCAAACAAGCCTGTACATGCAGGACTTAAAGGCGTATTGTGTTTCCAAAGGTTTGTTTGGTGAATGTGGTCCTAACTGCCTAACTGCCTTGAGATCATTTACAAGCTCCCCCCATGTAGTTCTGGGCTGTTCCCTCACTTTTCTCATGATCATCCTTACCCCATGAGGTAAAATCTAGCATGAAGCTCCAGACCCAGGGCGACTGGTGGTTATTTTGTATTTCTTCCATTTGTGAAAAATCACTCCCAACAGTCTCCTTCTCACCAACCTTCTTGATGATGGTCTTGTAGCAGATTCAACCCTTGCGCAGGTCTACAATCATGTCCCGGACATTCTTTAACAGCTCTTTGGTCTTGCCCATGGTGGTGAGGTTTGAATGGAAGAAAGAGATTCTGTGGACAGGTGTCTTTTATACACATAATGAGTTGTCGTTAGGAGCACCTTCTTAGATTGACACGACTAATCTGTGTACCACATGAACACATACTGTATCCAGTCTGTGGGAGCCAGAATTATTCTTGGTTGGTAAGGGATCAAATACTTATTTTACTCACTGTACTGCAACTCAATTTATAACATTTGTGTTTTTTTTGCTGGGAAAAAATTATAGACCCTTCATTTCTTTGTAAGTAGGCAAACTTATAAAATCTGCAAGGGATCAAATAATTATTTTCACCACTGTAGTCTAGTTGGATTATTCCATCCTCTGCAGCGGATTTCAGTATAAGTATTTGAATCTTGTCTTAGTGCTCGTTGTGAGTGGGATGGAAAAAAACAAACACAGCACTGTCTTTCTGTGGAGCTCCTGACCTCTAATACCAAGAATATACTACTTTCTGTTTTTTGGATCTGATCCCTAAAGAAAGGCGATTTATGTATGCAAATCTTGCTTTAAAATAAAAGGTCTGCATTGATTTACTAATGGCAAATAGACTGTGCACTTTGCAAAGTGCAGTTGCACTCTCTAAGTGCAGTTGCTCTAGAGCTTAGTAAATGAGCAGATCATTTGCTGACTTCTGTAATCCAATCATGTGCAAGCAAAAAAAAACTTTTTTTTGGGTATTCTTTGCAAAGTGAAGATTTACCTCATTTACTAAGCTCTGGAGCAACTGCAAAATGCACAGTCTATTTGCCTTTAGTAAGTCAACACCTTAGAGTTTGTTTCACAGACAAAATATAAAATCTTGTCCCCTGCCAGCAAGCTGTGGAGAATGCTTTTGCTCTCTTAATGGAAGCAGTGGTCTTTACAGAGTTTTAAAACACCCTTGCTGAGTAAGACCTGTAGCTCTTTAGTCAGCAGGGAGCATGTGCTTTGGGGATTTCAGAGTTATAGGTTCTTTTGGGGTGGGGGGTCAGATCTCTGCAGAGTGACCACTGCTTCAACACCAAGAGCATGGGTCCTTCTCTGCAATATGCTAGCAGGGAACAGGCTTTTTAATTAAATAAACTGTTTTAATGCATTATTCACATACCACAGCTATGATGCTTTGCGTCACAGCCACTGCAAATATAATGCAGAATGCCAGATTGACAGGCGACGTCGCCTGTTAAACTTGGGCATTCAGGTCAATGGGAAAATGCCTTAACTGTGAGTTAACTGCTTGGGTTGCAGTTGTTGCACATTAGCCCTGTTGTTAAAAAAAAAAAGGAGGGTGGCAGGATTGCCTCCTGAACACCTGACAATGGCTGCTTAGCTGTCTTCTGACTATTACAGGCTCAATAATGACTCTTGCATTGTGTGCCCATCCCAGAGCCCTACCCTGTGTTTTTTTAAGTGGGCTATGCTGCAACATGAGATTACAATTTGTGTACTTATGCAATTGTACATGTACACTGAGACTTAAAATGGCATATATCTAAATGCAAGGCGTAACAGCAGGGGCTTCAAAATGTAGATTTCATTTCTTTGCGCTAAATTGCCCTGATTATAATTACTGTATTTATTGGTGTATAACACTCACTTTTTTTACCCTGAAAACAGAGGGTAAACTGTGCCTGCGTGTTATACGCAAGGGGCTGTGGAAAGTTTTTTCCTGAAACTTCCCACTTAAAGTTAGGGTGCGTGTTATACGCCTGTGCGTGTTATACGCCAATAAATACGGTACATTGTGTTTAAAGCTGGGAGATTTCTTTGAAATATTATCTGTGCCTGGTGCCACATCAGAGAGGCAGCAGGAGTTTAGGGAACTAAACAAGTGGCTGAGGAATTGGTGTAGAAAGGACGGTTTTGGGTTCCTGGAGAACTGGGTGGACTTCTCAGTCGGCTTCCGGCTCTTAGGACGGGCTGCACCTTAATGGGGATGGTACAGCCTTATTGCGAAGAAAGGTAGCCACAAAGTTGGAGGAGCTTTTAAACTAGGTATTGGGGGAGAGGGGGGCAGAGGAAGCAATAGCCAGCAGTGAGCAAATGACAGAGAGTAATAGTGGAGTTAGCAGGGTTAATACAGCTGTAACTTCCAATCATGGGTCGAATGCAAGGGCAATTCGAAAACAAAGCCCAAGGAAAACTAAGGGGAAGTTAATATACACCCATACAACATTGCGGGCAGTATACACAAATGCTAGAAGCCTAGCTAACAAAATGGAGAAACTAGAGCTGCTATAACATGAGGAGGACTTAGACTTTGTGGGAATAACTGAAACTTGGTTTGACAGCTCACACGATTGTCTGTCAAATATCCAGGGGTATTCCTTGTATCGTAAAGACAGAGAGGGTAGAAGAGGGGGAGGGGTGTGTCTATATGTAAAAAAAAATGATTTAAGGGTGGCAGAAAGGTGCTACATTGTGAATGGGATAAGGGGGCGGTGGAATCAGTATGGGTAGAACTTCACAGAGAAAGAAGTAAGTGGCAAATTAATAGCGGGGGTATGTGTTAGGCCCCCAAACCTTAAGATGGAGAAAGAGCTGGGCATACTATCACAGTTGGAAATGGCAGCGAGACATGGAAACCTCATCATAATAGGGGACTTCAATTATCCCGATATTTACTAGGCAGAGGGGAGAGCTCACTCATTTTGTGAATGTCCTACAGGACAACTTCATGTCCCAATTGTTAGATTCCCCATCTAGGAAGAACGCCATGTTAGATTTATCAATTACGAAGGATCCAAGTCTGATCTCAGATGTGGAAATACGGAACAACTTGGATGATCACATTTAACATAAAATATAGAAAAATTAGAACATATCGACCATGGAAGTACTGTTGGTGGCACATCATAGGATGTACCCTTGTGGCTAACAGAGGCCAGAGTGAAGGAAAGATTAGATAAACTCAATACAAATAAATCACCGGGACCAGGTGGCTTACACCCGAGAATCCTCGGAGAACTCTGTCAGGTTATAGCCAGACCGTACTGACGGGAATTGTACCAGCTGATTGGAGAAAAGCTAATGTGCTACCAATATTCAAAAAAGGACAGAGGCAAATCCCTGGGACTTACAGGCCAGTCAGCCTAACATCAATCGTTGGTAAATTATTGGAGAGGATGATAAGGACCTGTATCTAAGAATTTACTGAGGAAAAAAGTAGACAACAGCATGGGTTTACGAAAGTTTGTTCTTGCCAGACCAATCTGTTAACATTTTACGAGGAAGTGAGCTGCCATCTAGACAGGGGAAGGTCCGTGGATTTAGTCTACCTGGATTTTGCAAAGGCTTTCCAAACAATCTCCCATAAGCTTTTAATCTACAAGCTGAGGTCTGCAGGCGTGGGCCATATGACTTGTTCTTGGGTTAAAAAATGGTTATAGGGGCGCGTCCAAAGGATAGTGATAAATAATGTATGCTCAGACTGGACCGGAGTGGTAAGTGTGGTGCCCAGGGTTCAGTCTTGGGACCAATTTTTTTTCAATTTATTAATAAAGAGAGGCAGGATAAAAGGCTCAATCTCAGTTTTTGCGGACAACACAAAATTAAGCAGGGCAATAACTTCATATCAGTATATAGACATTTTACAGCAAGACCTGAGCAAAATAATGGAGTGGGCAAATACATGGTAGATGAGGTTTAATATGGAGAAATGTAAAGTAATACACTTGGGGGCAAAAAAACATTAATGCAAACTACTCACTAGGGAGAGAACCGATGGGGGAATTATGGATGTAGAAAGATCTGGAGTAGATGACAGATTGAGCAATAGCATGCAATGTCAAGCTGCAGCTGCCAAAGTCAGCAGAATATTAGCATGCCTAAAAAAAGGGATAAACTCCAGAGATAGATCAATAATCCTACCACTTTATAAAACATTGGTTAGATCACCTCTGGAGTATTCTGTCCAGTTCTGGTCACCTGTTCACAGAAGGGATGTGCTGGAACTGGAGAGAGTCCAAAGAAGGTCAACAAAACGAATAAGGGGACTGGAGGATTTCAATTACAATTAAAGACTGCAAACCATAAATTTATTCTCACTGATGAAAAGATGCCTGAGAGGAGATATGGTAGCAAATTTACAAATACCTCAGCGGCGACCCCAGCATTGGAAGTGGTCACACATTCAGATTGGAGGAGAATCGGTTTAACCTTTAGGCCGGTTCACACCTATGCGAATTGGTTGCGGCTTAAACCGCATCTAATACGCAGAACATTTTTAAATACATTGTTTTCAATGAGGCTGGTTCACATATGTGCGATACATTCGCACTGCGCATTGCCGGAAATCCGTATGCGTTGTGGAGGCCTTGCGGTGCGGCTCAGGTGTGAATTCAGTCCCATTATCTTCTATGGGTACGCAACTGATTAGCAGATGTGTTCAGTTCTCTTCAGGAATTTCTCTCATTCAGCTCAATACATTTCTCCCCCACTCTCCTCTCACTCAGAACTTCCCCCAGGTCTCCAAATTCGCAGCAAAAACAGAGCTAATCTGCTGAACACTTCCCTTATCTGTCTGCAGAGATAAAAGAGCTGAAATTCTCACGGCACAAGTGTGAACCCAGCCTAAATTGTTCAGGGGGTTTTCCACTGTTAGGGCAATACAGATGTGAAACTCTTTTCCACAATTGATGGTGACTGCGGGGAGTATTAAAAGAGAGAAAGAAGTCACCGCTTCAGGTGGCATCACTATATGGTCAAGGTGGTGCAGGATACTGAGGGTGCTGGCGGTGCACTAGGCAAATGAGGAAGACGATAAATGGATAGCCGCACTCTAAAACCTGATGAGGTGGTCTTTTATTAAATAATCAGCATGTACAAAAATAGGTCACAGCAGTGGAAAACAAGGAGCAGCCGACGCGTTTCGCACTGTATCAGTGCTTATTCATGGATCAAGCACTGATACAGTGCGAAACGCGTCAAATGCTCCTTGTTTTCCACTACTGTGACCCATTTTTGTACATGCTGATTATTTAATAAAAGACCACCTCATCAGGTTTTGGAGTGCGGTTATCCATTTATCGTCTTACTCATTTGGGGAGTATTAATAGTTTAAAAAAACTCTTAGATGTGCATCTTAAGAAACACGAGATACAGGTACTTGGTAAATAATGACACTGACACCTACACAGGTTGAACTGGATGGACTATTGTCTTTATTCGATCTTACCTACTATGATACTATTAAAAGAGTTTTTTACCTTTGCTAAAAATAACACTGTGTGCCCACTGGTAACATGAAGCTTAAAACATTTGTAAGCCAAAAAAAAAGATCATGTTCCTTTAACCACTTCCATACCAGGCACTTACGCACCTTCCCGCCCAAGCCAATTTTCAGCTTTCAGCACTGTCGCAATTTGAATGACAATTGCGCGGTCATGCTACACTGCACCCAAACAAAATTGGCGTCCTTTTTTCCCCACAAATAGAGCTTTCTTTTGGTGGTATTTGATCACCTCTGCGGTTTTTTTTTTTTGTGCAACAACTAAAAATAGAGCGAAGATTTTGAAAAAAAAATAAAGTTTTTATTTTTTTCTGTTAATTTTTTTGTAAATGAGTATGTTTTCTCTTTCAATTATGGGCACTGATATGGTGGCACTGATGGGCACCGATGAGGTGGCACTGATGGGCACCGATGAGGTAGTTCTGATGGGCACTGATTAGGTAGCACTGATGGGCACTGATAGGCGGCGCTGGTATTGGGCACTGATGGGCACTCATGGGCGGCACTGATGGGCACTCATGGGCGGCACTGATGGGCACTCATAGGCAGCACTGGGCACTCATAGGCAGCACAGATGGGCACTCATAGGCGGCACAGGTGGGCACTGATAGGCGGCACAGGTGGGCACTCATAGGCGGCACAGGTGGGCACTGATAGGCGGCACAGGTGGGCACTGATAGGCGGCACAGGTGGGCACTGATAGGTGGCACAGGTGGGCACTGGTAGGTGGGCACTGGGCATGGATTGGCACTGTGGGGTGGCACTGACAGACACTGGGGTGGCACTGATGATCACTGAGGGGTGGCACTGATGGATCAATGTTGCCAATCAGTGCCCATGTGTGGGCACTGATTGGCATCATTTTTTTTTACTGCCCCCCCTTTTTTTTTTGTCATTTTTTTTTTTTTGTCATTTTTTTTTTTTTTTTTGTCTTTTTTTTTTGTATTTTCTTTTGTATTTTTTTTTTTCCCTGGTGGTCCGTGTGGCAATCCGAGGGGGGGCTGCGCTGATAAACAATCAGCGCGAACCCCCCCTGTCAGGAGAGCCGCTGATCGGCTCTCCTGTACTCGCGTCTGTCAGACGCGATTGAGGAAGAGCCGTCGGCGGCTCTTCCTGTTTACATCGTGATCAGCCGTGATTGGACACGGCTGATCACGTGGTAACGAGGCTCCGCCGGAGACTCGTTACCGAGATCGGAGGTGCAGGGTGTCAGACTGACACCCCGGATCACCGATCGCCGCGCTGCGCGCCCCCACGGGCGCGCGCGGCATTGAAATCGTGCTAGACGTTTGAGAACGTCTAGTCACGATTTCATAACCACTTCCCTGCCGTAAATCGGCTATTGGCCGGGCGGGAAGTGGTTAAAGCATGTTAAACTGCATAGTGCTTGTGCAGTGTCATTTTTCCCTTCCTATTATGTAAAAAACCTGATTGATCCTGCTTGTTTTTGTGTTCCCCTAGGTGTGTTATCCACAGTAATCATGGCTGTTGATCCATGATACCATGGTCATTTTATGTGCCTCCATCATCCCACTGTGTTTAGAATCTCTCCCTCTCTCCCCTCCCTTTCTGCTTGTCAGCTTCTGTGTGTGAGCCAATCTCCAAACCCGCCCATCCACTCCCCTCCTACTGCTATTCCATGTGGCACTAACAGCCCTTTTTTAACTAAACATACTACACAGTGTATGTGTATTTTTATTTCTGCAGCTACTTACCTTATTCCACATCACTGATATATAGTCATGTGACCGCCCGGCTGATGTCAGAAGGCAATCTCAGTCCCTCTCTCTGTGGTCCTTAGATCAGGGAAGAAGAATGGCGAGCAGTAACGTGACCGCACATTGGCAATGTGAAAAAGGGTATTTAGCAGGAGAATTGAAAAAACATAGGCCCGGATTCACAAAGCACTTGCGCCGCGTAAGTACAAATATGCGCCGTCGTATCTGTGCGCCGGACCCACAAACTAAGATACGCCTAAAAACAGACTTCATCCCACCGACGTAACTTGCCTACGCCGGCGTAGAGTGGGTGCATATTTACGCTGTACGCATGTGGCGCTCCCATTGATTTTCTATGCAAATGAGGGAGATACGCCGATTCAAGAACGTACTTGCGCCCGGCGATTAATTAACGCAGTTTGCGTAAGTTTTACGTTCGGCGTAAAGTTATTCCCCATAAATGAGGTGCAACCCATGCAAAGGTATGGACCAGGGAACACAAGCCTACGTATTGTACGTTGGACGTCTGTGAATGTGGGTCTGGCTGGGAGTAGGTTATGTTACGGGCGTACACAGTGATCCGGCGTATCTTAGGCAGTTGTTCCGACGTGGTTGTGCGCATGCGCACGGGGATACGTCCACGTCTCAACGCATGCGCAGTTCGGTTTAAGTTCTTGTCTGGCGCCCGGCCTTTCATTTGCATGGGGTCACGCTTCATTAGCATGGATCACGCCCACTTCCACCTACTTCGGCTTACACCTACGAAATATACGCTACACCCGCGCAGAGTTGGGAACATTTGCTTTGTGAATTTAATGCTTGCCTCTCTGCACTGCGTCGGCGTAGCGTAAAAGAGATATGCTACGGCGGCATAAATGTGCGCCGATGTATGTGAATCCGGGCCATACTGTGTGGTATAGCGCGTTTTAACAGAGGGGCGGGTAGTAATTGTTAGCACTGACTTTACAACCACTTTAACTGCACTGTGAGATTTATTTGTATAAAAACGTGTGTTGTGCAGCTTCAAACGACATGTCACATGATCACTGTCAGCTACACAGCAATGCAGGGCTTCACACTGACCACGGAAGATACAGAGCACAGCGCTCCTGTGACACAAGATGTGAATTGACCATGGCAGCTGAGATCGGATGCTTCCGTGGTTAGTTTACTTGTAGGAGGAGCGGCACAGGCAGGATCAACCAGGTATATTAGAGCATCAGCAGCAGGAAATAAAATGCAAATATGAGAAATGCCATTTAATTATTTTAAAGATACAGTGTAATTTTTATTTTTGCCTTTACAAACACTTTAAAAACAACAAATAATGAAGTTATGTATAATAAATTGGTTAAATAGAAGTAACTTCTACAGAGCAGGAGAGAAGAAAAGCATAAGAAGCTAGCCAGGCTCTGCTGCAGTGCACCCATGCTGATAGAAGGAACATTGACTGAAGGATAGAGGTAATTTATCATCGTGCTGCCTGCTTTCATTGTCCGAGGAGCAGGTTGAGGACATGTCCTGGATGCAATTGTGGTACATAGGTCATAGCACTTTCTGAACAGAATTGTAAATCTTTTAGCAGGTTTAATGTAGACTAACACGCATGCCCATTTGGACTGAATACGGAAGGGCATATCACTGCAGTGGACATTGTTTCAAAGGGAGCGAGTTTTGAGGCGAGCATTGGTGCAGTGGCCAGTGAAGTGGGGGCATGCAAGAGAGGTAAGAGCAGGGGGGCAGATAAGGGGCAGGCGCAATAGTGAGAGAGTGTGGGCTGGTGCACAGGAGGAGGATGCAGGTCAACTGCAGTGGTGAGAGTGCAGCTGGAGTTACAGTTGATATCTTCCTCTACCACCACTGTGCCTGAACCTCACCTCCATGCCTGAAACATCTTTACCACTGCACTTCAGGTCTTAGCTGCTGCAGCTGCAATACAACAGAAGCTCTTGTGCCCGCCTCCCCTCCTCCTGCCCAGTCACAGAGCACCTTGTATTTTGTAAACTCATTCCCAAAGTACAAAGGCTTCTGTGAATGAACAGCAGAGGGGAGTGGCTGGCACAGCATCTGCTGTATGAGAAAACTGTGAAGTGGCATGCACCTTGTTCGACTTAAAGTGGTTCTGTAGACTCAAGTTTTTTTTACCTTCATGCCATTGGCTCCCACTACTGGCAATCACAGCCAGTGAACCAATGAGGAGAGAGAGGGGAAGGGGCCCAGTTGCAGCATTCTGAATGAACATGAAGAGCAGCAGCTCGGTAGCAAACCTGTTTGAGTGCCCCGTAGAAAGTCGTTTTCTCTGGGGGCACTTGGCAGGAGGGAGAAGCCAGGAGCGCCAGCAGAGGGCCTGAGAAGAGGAGGATCGGGGCTGCTCTGTGCAAAGCTATTGCATAGAGCAGGTAAGTATGACATGTTTATTTTTTTAAACCTTGCTTGTAATATCTCTTTAACTCAGGCCAGCACATTTTACAAAGTGGCTGAATCCATGGAGTTCAGCTTTAAATGACTTAATCCTAATGACCTCCGTCCCCACACCTCTTGCAGAGCCAGAAACTGTAGTTGGGAGATTTCACCACTCCAGTCTTGGGTAAACTTGGTAGAAGATTGAGCCTCTTAATGTCCATTCAAGTGAAATATCTGCTCATGATTTTATTATTTACATCATTGTTACTGCAGTACATGGAATACAGTGCAAATGCTTGTCTACTGTTATTACTCCAACACTGTAGCAACAGTTAGTAGATTGCTCAAATATAAGCTGTCATGTTATCCCCTGTGGATATCAGTCATTAGTTTTAGTTTGTCAGTCATTTGGCACACATCTCTCTACTTGGGTGCCTCACCCTCCACTGTATAAAATAAAAATACCGTAAGTCTGATTTGACCTCTTTTGACTTCACAATTATATGCATTGCGTGTTGTTTCTACTTGCACAATATAACATTATGAAAATTATTATGAAGCATCTTATGCACAATCATTTAATAATATTTTTCTATGGTAATATGTACCATGTCGCCAGCAATTATATTAACTATTGTATTTATTATGCAAGAACAGGAATACATTAATTTTTTAAACCCATATTTCCTAGAACAAGAAAATACTTAACTTAAACTTAAGTTCAACACTTAGTAAAAATTGAAAATTTTGTTTTGAAGCACTTGACATGACAGATGTGCCCTGAATCTGATTGCCCTGCTTAAATGAGACCTGTCATGTCATAGCCTTGAGATACTGAACAGGCTCCAGTACACATATTAAATAGTTGTTCCCACCCCACGATCTCTCAACAAGTTCCTATTTGCCATTATGGTCAACAACTATTAAAGGGCAATAGGAACTTGCCATTTGTGGGAGTGTTGTACTTCTCAGATTCTTGTGATTTTGGGGTACAGAGGAGAGAAACTAAAATTATGTACAGGCGAGAGACACCAACCCCCCACGGCAAATTGGTTATACATGATGTCCTTGATGAACTTTTGCTCTACCCACCCCCACCCCCGGTCGAATACATAGCACCCCAACGGCCTCAGAGGAAATGTGTGGTCTCTCTCAGGTCCCTAGACACATGTTATCTTTAACATACAAAGAAATTCTCTATCACCCACATAACACTCTACCCACCTTTACACAAAAGTGGTCTAGAGACCTACAAACGGAAATCACTCAGAGTGAATGGCAAACCTCCTTCATTCACATTTACCCATAAGTCTTCAATATCCAGCTTTGCGCATGAGAAAAGCTACAAACTACTCTGTAGACGGTATAGAGATCCGGTCTTGGTCCACAGGATGTTTCGTAACGCCCCTAATACCTGCTGGCGCTGTCACAGAGAAAAAAGGAACCTACCTCCATATCTGGTGGGAATGTGATCGAGTCTGCCCCTTCTGGAAAGGAATTTTTGAGGTATATAATGAAATGTATGATGGCTTTCTCTCCCTCTCCCCTAAGGTGGCCCTACTGTCAATCCTCCGGGGTTTAGTCAAATCCCAGAAAACTAACCTCCTCAGGTTTTTTCTGTGAACTGTTTGCCAGCTGATCGCAAAATTCTGCAAATCAGAGGTAACCCCCCCTCTTTCATAGGTGGATTGATATCCTTAATGACGTCATGCTTATGGAGAAGATGCAGGCTAGGACAAACACCTTAAACTGGGGTATATCCGGGTCCACTATTCAGCTTCAGATAGATTATTACACAGACTAGCCAGAGGATGAGCTGAGGTAAGTCCTGGGTGTTCAATACCGGAATAACACTGGGGTATGTGGTCTCCGTGAGTTGATGACCACACTCCAGTGAAGGGCTCTCCAACCATTTTTTTTGTCTCGGCTACATTGAGAATGAATTGTAACAGACACACTGTATGTATATCTATGCCTTCACCCATACCCCTCCCCCTTCACCCCCTTCCTGCCCCTGTTCTCTCTGACCTATATGTCCATTCTATGCAGCAGCTGACCTTGAGACCCCCCTTTTTCTTACCCAAACATGTTCGTACCAGCGACAAGCACGATCCCAGCGGCTCCAGCCGCTGTCTCTGTCCTCATTTAATAGATTGATAGCAATGGGAGCCTCCTGCTGCTGTCAATCAAATCCAGTGACACAAGAGGGGGCGGGTACTAAGGTCTGTGTCATTGGAAACTGTAGCAGGACTCGTGAGCTTACCCGCCTGGGTGCCCCAACAGAAAGTGGCTCTTCGAGGTGGCACCCTTGCACAGAGCAGGTAATTATAACATATTTGTTATTTAAAGAAAAAAAAAAAAAAAACCTTTACAATAACTTTAACCACTTAAGGACTAAATGGAGCTTTCTTTTGGTGGTATTTGATCACCGTTACTTTTTACTATAATAAATATCCAAAAATGTTAAAAACAAAAAAAATGTCTTCATCAGAATGTATTCTTCTACATATTTTTGGTAAAACAATTGCAATAAGCGTATATTGATTGGTTTTCAGAAAAGTTATAGGGCCAGATTCACAGAGCGATTACGCCGCTGTAACAGGAGATACGTAATTTCGATAGACAGGCGCATCCGTCCGCGCAAAACTGTGGTAGACAAACCATTGATTTGCTATTCAACTATGCTAATGAGGGAGTTACGGGGATCCACAAAAGAACGTTGGTGCAGCGCAGGCTACGCGCTGTGCGCAACAGCTGCACGGCCTGTCTAAAATTAGACCATATAAAAGGTGGTTTAAAATTAGACAATTCGTCTACATGTCAGAGAAAGCAGCACTGTTAGTGAGGAGCTGAGCAGTCACACGTGTTGCACAACAATCTGTATGCCAACATGCCAGTGGCATCCTTGCTCATAGCTATACTACTGACTTTAGATAAGCAAAGAAGGAGGAGAGCACGGAGGAGGGCACGGGCGAGGAATTTTTTTTTTTCCCCCCAAATTTTTTTTTGCTTTTATAAACATTTTGAGCAGAAATATACATACATATATACATCAATACATAACATACATACAAATTACAAACTCGGTCTCACTATCTTTCAATAGCCCTTTAAAACCTTGATGGATATAATAATCTAATCTGATACAAGCCCCTCACTCTTCACTTGATATATCACACACGCATAGACATCTTTGGCATGAGAGATTCTGAGGTGTCTCGGATATTCAGATTCACCCCTCATGCCATCCTGGAATTAATCACAACCCTGCAGGAGCCCAACACCAGCCTGCAGGAAAGGGCCTGCAGATTGACATAAGTGATGACCTGACCCCTGAACCAGACAATCCCCCCCTAACCGAGGCTACCCCGTCTTCTGAGGGAAGAGCAGTCAGGAGACAGCTCACATTAGGCATCTTTGCACGTTAAACACACATATTAATAATGGCACAATGAGAATGCATGCATGCACACCACTGTGGTCCCTAGCACAGACACATCACATCCTCATCTAATTGGATTAGCACAAGCCCACCATGCTGGACTTGTGAGCAGCAACGCCACGCCACGGCTCCAATTATGTCACTGTACATTCATACACCATTCACACAGACCTGGGGATCACTTCTCCCTGGTCCTGGGGAACCCTTCTCCACCAAAACTGAGGGTGACACCCCTTTTCCGGCAGGAATATCACCCCCACATTCCAAAAACATTCACAACAAAAAAAAAAAATGTCCAGCAAAAAAAAAATGTCCAGGAAAAAAAACCCATAAAAAATAAAAAAGGGGGAAAACAAATTAATGCCGCTGGCGTGAGCCATGCCTGGGGTGCCCACGGCCACGGTCCCGGCTCCTCAAGGGAGACTCATGGGGAGGGGGGGTAATTCAGGGAAGGAGGAGCAGCCCCTGGTCTTTGCCCACCTGGCGGCCTGCCCTCCAAGGCCACGGCAATTCTGTTCAGGCCAGCACCTAGTGTTGCCGTGTTGGCCTGGATAGCCTGGGTGAGGGCCCTCACATCCTGCCCAACGTCTGCTGTTGTAGTCTGCAGTACGTTTAGGCAGTTTGTAAGAGCCCGGGAGTGGCAGTCCAGGTCCCCAAGCGTATCCTTTATGGAGCCCGGGAGTGGCAGTCCCAGGTGGCGGGTCTGAAGGGCCTGGGCCCTTCTCAGATTGGCGGGCAGAAGCTTGGACACCCCCCTGGTCTTCTGGGACGACTTCCTGCCTCCAGCTGAGGCTTGTGGCCGGGGAGAAGGGGAGGCCCTTGGGAGAGGAGCCCTGTTGGGGGAGGAGTGGGAGGGGCTACCCCTTATGGAGGGCTGGCTGCTGCCAGCCAGAGAGGAAGACTCCTCCAAAAACAACAATTCACTGGCTGACATGACATCCTCCTCCTCCTCAAACTCCTCCTCCTCAACCTCCTCCTCTTCAACCTCCTCCGAGGACTCCGGCCTTGTCGGGGGGTCCTCATCAGGCTGTTGTCCCTGGGATGGTGCGGTCAGCCCAGATGGCCCAGCACCCTCCTGCACATCTGTTGATGACACAAAACATTCACAGGTTGGAGGATCCACACACTTGCCACATATTCCCTTTCACCCCCCTCATGCTACACACCTGATAGGGCAAAAAAACCTTACCTGGCATCACACCTTCATGACTGGAGTCATAGCCAGGCAGGCCCTCCACCTGTTGTCTATGAAAGGTGTGGGCCACCGCACGCTCCTCCGCTGTCAGCCTAACAGGGCATGGTGGGCCCCCTCCTGTGCCCCTGGCATGGGCTGCCATTTTGGCCAGCTTCTTTCAGACCAGACGCCGGAGGTCATTGATCTTCTTTTCAATCCCCGACCGTGTCCGGGTCTCCCCCCCCCCCGATGCATTCACCTCGTCAGCAATGTGCTGCAAGATCTCACACCTCCTGGCCGGGGGGGTGTTGGCACTCTCCGGGCCGTGGAGGAAACGTCCATATTGGGTAATGGCCCGGGCAAGAATTTGTTTCTCCCCCAAAGTAAAATTTTACTTCCTCTTCCTCTCAGTCATACTAAGACAAAAACTCTCTCCCAAACAATCAGCAAAAATCACTCACAAAACTATCAGCAAAAATCACTCACAAAAACAATCAGCAAAAATCACCCACAAAAACAAGCAGGAAAAATCAAGCAACAAAACAAACAAACAAAAATCTATCAACCAAAAAGTCTCACAAGCAGTCACCAAAAAACACTTTCAAATATCTTCTACAAAACACTAGATCAAACAGTCCACAAATATAACAAAGAAAAATCACAACGCAACAAACAACAGAACAAAAGCACCTTGCTGTATAGGGAGGGATACAAAGGGATGTACTTTTGCAAAGGAAGTGCGTTTGTGTCTGTCTATTTATGCTGTCTGCGTAGTTCACTAAGTTGCCCTAGTCCACTTCCAATTTCACTGATTGCGCCGTTCCCGAGTTGTGAGCATGCACACAGAGGTGCTGACCATGGTCTGCTTCATGTGCGCATGCGCGAGCCGGCCGGCCCTTCATTTGCATGGGGTCACAGCTCATTTCAATGTAACACGCCCACGTCCTTCCCAATTTGAATTACTCCGCCTTACGCCTCTGAAATTTTGTTGCACAGGCGCTAATTTCTGTGCAAATCAATCTAGAATACGGTGATTGCGCCGCTACATTGAGGCAGTCTAACGTAAAGGAGGTGCGCTACGCCAGTCAAAAAATGCGCCGATGTACGTGAATCTGGCCCATAGTGTCTACAAAATAAGGGATAGATTTATGGCATTTTTATTATAATTGTTTTTTACTAGTGATTTTTAGTGGGACCGTGGCGGACAGATCGTACACTTCTGACACTTTTTGGAGCCACTGGCATTTATTCAGAGGTCAGTGCTATAAAAATGCACTGATTACTATATGGATGACACTGGCAGGGAAGGGGTTAACACTAGTGTTGATCAAGGGGTTAAATATGTTCCCTGGGAGGTGTTTCTAACTGTGGGGATTGTACTGACTGGAGGAGGAGAGAGATCTCTGTTCCTGATCACAGGATCACAGGAACAGACAGACGGTCACTTTCTACTCCCCTGTCACAATGGTGATCTGTTTGTTTACATTGGCAGATCCTCATTCTGGCTCTCTGTAATGGGCAGCGCACATTGCGGCTCCTGGCCACGTGCATCAGCTCACCACGCTGTGCAGCAGGCATGCGCCTGCTATAGTTCTTGAAAGAGCCGATGTACATCTATGGTAATTTGCGGGAACGAGACGACCTGCCACAGCGGGTCGGTAAGGGGTTAAAGCTTGACTCTAGTTTTAACTTTTTTGTATTGAATAGAGTTAAAAAGGCTAGGGTCTTTGATAAATGTTACTGTTTTATGCTTATTCCATTTCCCTATCTGCATTGGAACAACATCCTGTTATTGTTATTATTATACAGGCATCATATAGCGCCAACAGTTTGTGCAGTGCTTTACAACTTAAGGGCAGACACATAGGTGTGCACAGTCTATTGCATTAGGGTGTGCACCACAAAACACACACTACTGATCATTCACAATGTTCATTCAGAACATTCTTGCAGCAACAGCTGGCAGTAGAGGAGGGAAGCTGGTAGCACTGCAGGGGGAATAAGGGAGCCAGGGAAGTAGGGGGAATCTGTGCTGTAAAGGGTGATTAGGGTGTGCCTGGGCACACCAGGCACACCCTGTGCGCACGCCTATGGGCAGACACTACAATACAACTCAATACAAGAGGAATCAGAGGGTCCTGCTTTAATTTTATAATATGTGACATCAGAAAGTAAGAAATCTATCCAATGGGGTCACAGACAGAACTACAATCAATCTTTAGTACCCTCTCTGTATTTTATTGCTCTTTGCATTGCTATATGGAATATCTTTCACCACTTCCAGCTGTCCGGGTGATGAATGTTAGAAGAGGACATGGGATGCAAGGTCAAACATTTCCCAATGCTATATAAAAGTTTTGTTCTAGGGTTTGAATATTTTGCTGGTATCTTTAATTTCTGAATGACCCAGGTGAAAAAATAGAATGCATAACCTGAATGCTGTCTTCGGTCTGAGCAACCTTATTCATATATTGAAACATAAGAGGGAGATTGCACATTGAGAAATCCTGAAGTGGCCATCATGTAAAGCTTTTTAGAATGGTGTGTTAATGCTTATGATATTCAATTTCCATGACAGATGCAACTAATTTGATAATGCTGTAGTGTGGGAGCTTAAAATGAGCACTTGCTGCATTGAAAGTGCTTGCCATTTATTGTATTGATTTTCAAGCATGCTTCAAAATCTGTGTACAGAATTCATTCAGTGGTATAATGGTTGAGAAGAGAACTACCCACATGTGATTACACATCAGGGGGAAAACAGCAGATACAGGCAAATATTTGTTTTTTTAGTTACATCTGAAAAAAAGTACCAATGCTTCTGATGAGTCCTACGATGAATCTTTCCAGTCACCTAAACCTCTTTTATTAGCCAATAAAAGAGAGGGGGGCATGAAATGGGTAGTGGGTAATAAAAAGATCAATGCTAGGTGGACTTTTGAGGCACAAAATAATTACACATTTGTTGTATAATTTTTTTTTTATGTTCACCATACCATTAAAAAAAGCAACATCATAAAAATCATACAGATTACAGCCAGAAAGAAATCCCACCATATATACACCCTGGTCCTCTACACATCAATTTATGATACATGGATCATTTAGAGTCAACCTCTGTTTTTTTTTTTCATTGACGAACCTACCTAATGACAACGGGATCCTAATTTTTCTGTGCATTTCTTGGAAATTGTATGCTTCCTCAGGAGGATGAAAAGAGGCTAACATGAGTTGCTGTGAGTTCCACAATGCACTGAGACCAGTGACAACCTTGGGACAATAACAAGGACATCGCAGACAGCACCCCAAACCATAAGATATAATCTCAAATATGTATTATGTGCCATGAAAAGAATATCTGCCTAAAGAGAGAGGTGATATCTTTATTCTCCTGGTGCAAGGCAAAACGATTACTTGAAGGGTAGTCTAGAGTTCATATGTATTGCCAGGATTATTTTTTTCAAAACCCACACTTCTCTTTTAAACCCACAGGTGCTTTTTTGACAAGTACCTTTGCTTTATACTGGATGTCATGGACCATGAAATACTGAAATCCTAATTCATGTATTACAGAAGATTTAATTCTGAACCCCAGCCAGGTCAATAGACTCAGAAGAAATACTCATTGTCCATTGTGTGATAACCCTATCTAAAGCCTTTCTATTATCAGGTGTAAATGACTTCTGCCCTGTCTCAATTCTCCAGACGGCTCCATTGTTCTGTGGCTGGCTATTGTGTACATTGATTGACCCCCTGGGGCTTTTGTCTGAAAACACATCACAGGCCTGGCCACACATATTCAGGCTATTCAAGCATTGGGACCAATCTCTGCGGAGACATTTTCAAGTCCTCATTTGCATGGTTTAAGAGGACCAGAATGAAGACTGCATACTTTACAATGGACCAATAGGAAAGAGGTTGTTGGGGGCGGGATGTTCCAAATCCTGTATAAAGTGTGCTGTGTACTTTCAATAAAGTGTGTCCTGTTTGCATCCAGCATTAAGCCGTGGCTCATGTGTGGATTATTCAGCGGTTCCAGGGATATTCCTACTCATGGAATGATTTCTTTTATGGAAGAAGAAGGGAATGCTTGACTGGGATTTTCTACGACCGTCACAACTGGTTGGCAGCAGCGGGATTTTCCCTTCTACTTTCCTTTACACCAGGATTCCAAGCAGACACTGGGAACAGTGAATGGAAGATTGGTACACCCGGCTTAAAAGAAATACACTGAAAGAACTACTAGAAGTTCGTGGAAGGATTGCTAGCAACAAAACCGAGCGTGTCATCATAGCAGAATTAATGGAGCTAGACCAGGAGAACTCGGTTGCAGCAAGGCCTGCAGTACAAGAGATGGAGACACCAGTGATTCAGGATGAGGAATCACCAGCCAACAAGCTAATAAGAGAAAAATTAGCATGGTTCGGTCCGAACCCAACGGCGGATGTGGTGCTGAAAGTGATGACCCTGTTAGCGGAGGAGGCTAAACAAATAAGAGACGCAGAGCTACAGTTAAAACTGGCAGCAGTCCAACAAGCAGCCGCACATTCTCCAAACAGTGAGTACAGCACAGCAGACACAAGGAAGATTCCGTTTAGCGCTTTTGAAGCTTTTGATGAGAAAGAACGAGAGCGGCAACATGAGCTGAGAATGTCAGAAATACGACTATCGGTGACAACGCCTAAAGAAGCAGCACCAAATGAAAGACGAGGAGAGGTACAGCTACCAGTAACCATAGAAGAGGAATTCAGAAGAAGGTTACAAGAGATGCGGATACAGCACACAGGACCAGAATCAGAGGAGGTCCTGCTGGGATGGGCGGATGTGATCCGGTGCCAACTCTGGAAGGAAGCGCTAGCTCTGGAGCAGCAACACCAAGGAGAGGTCCTGCCCTACATCTATGCAAGGTACTGGCCGCAGTATGACGTACGACTGCCGTTGTTGGGGGAACAACCGAAGCAGGAGTGGATAGCGGAATTAAACAGGCTGATCCGGGCAGAGATGCAGCTGGATGAGAGCTACAGAGCCCTCCGGTGGTATGTAGCCCAAGAGTGCCCGTGGTCAGCGGATGACAGCCCCACAGAAGGCTATGACTATGATGGCCTGGGATTGTTGTATTGGAGGATGTCCAGTGATCCCGACTTTGGGGATGATCGGGAGTGGCGCTTGGAGGACATAATGGAGCACAGAGAGAAAAAATTGAATATCTCGGAAGCGCACTGGCTACAGGAAGATTTGGAATTTCTGGCCGCTCGGGAATGGGACCTTGAGATCGCCTACAAACAGCTGCTAGACTCTGCTCAGCGCCAGGACCGGGCTCCCTTTGCCTGGGACTATCAGAAAATACCAGTGGACAATGCGGAAATCCTGGCTGAAGAATCGTCCATGTGGCAGGGTAACAGTGTGCTCTTCCAACCTGCCCCTGCAGCTATGGATGCGGAGGTCTTATGGCGGATGCAGCAAGTGCCAACTGACCTTGATGATCCTGTTTCTGCATGGGATGATCTTGAAGGGAGGAATGTGCCTGTCCAGCAGCATGCCAGTGAATCGGCAGTGGAAAATCTGGAGATTGCCATTCCCAAAGCTGAAGTTCTGACCGCAGGGCCGAGCTCTGCTAACCTCTGCTCAGTACCTATAGCATCTTCTGGGTTCCATGGACAGGAGATGGTGAACCTCTATCCCCAGACACCAGAGACAGGGGATTTAATAGATTTTTCTGCTGAGGACAAACAACCTGATGGGCCTCCAGCAGAAGAGCTGGTATCAGGGCCACACTTCACTGTGCTCTGCCCAGCCCCAAGAGCAGTATTTGTGGAGTTACAAGGAACTTCCCCAGCTGAAGCGCTGGTCACCAGACAGAGGGTTCAAGACCTCTGCCCCACCCCTGTGGCAGTTTTGGAGGCTCAGGGTGAGAAGATGGCGATCACTCCCCAGCCACAGATTACAGAATGTATGGACTGTTCAGAGGATGTTATGGATTATGCATCCCCAGCAGAAGTGCTGGCAACAGGGCAGATTGCCAGCCATCTCTGCCCAGCACCGGGACCAACTGTGGAGTTCCAGGGAGCCGGGGCGGTTGGCCCCCCTCCCCAGCAACCAGCTGAGGTGGTAAAGCTCTTACTCCCAGTGGAACCACTGGCAGCAGGACAGGCTGCTACTGGCGGCTGCACCCCACTACAGCTTGAGTGGATACCAGTGGATGGGACTTCAGTCTCCACTGGTATACCCCATAAATGGTGGCCAGTTGGCCCAGACCCCCAACAGCATAATGGACTGAGCCCAGCCACCCTGTCATCTCTCCAGCGGCTGAAAGGACTCCAGGGAGAAGGGCCAGTCCAGGCCTCTCCCCAGCGGCAGACGTGTTCCCTGAGAGAGGCAGAGGATGGCGGGGTGAGTAATGCTCGGTTTGGAGCAAGTGATTTGGGGTACTGTATGGATACCGGCATTGGGGGACTGGAACTACTGACTGAATTCAGAGACAACCCATCTGGTGTCTCCTACTGGGTTAGTCCCCTGCCAAAAGGGGAGATGTGTGACAGGCCTAGCCGGGACAGGGGCTTTTGGAGAGGACTGAATGCGAGCCTCTTGCCGTCCGATTATGGGCCAGGGCCTCAAACCAGGAAGGCGGATGGGTTATCCTGGCAGACAGTCCTGGAACCTTAAGACTACTTGCCCAACATCCTCGAGTGACCCGTTTGGGTCCCACTGCGGATGTTGAACTATTTCCCAGGGGGAGTAATGTCATGGACCATGAAATACTGAAATCCTAATTCATGTATTACAGAAGATTTAATTCTGAACCCCAGCCAGGTCAATAGACTCAGAAGAAATACTCATTGTCCATTGTGTGATAACCCTATCTAAAGCCTTTCTATTATCAGGTGTAAATGACTTCTGCCCTGTCTCAATTCTCCAGACGGCTCCATTGTTCTGTGGCTGGCTATTGTGTACATTGATTGACCCCCTGGGGCTTTTGTCTGAAAACACATCACAGGCCTGGCCACACATATTCAGGCTATTCAAGCATTGGGACCAATCTCTGCGCAGACATTTTCAAGTCCTCATTTGCATGGTTTAAGAGGACCAGAATGAAGACTGCATACTTTACAATGGACCAATAGGAAAGCGGTTGTTGGGGGCGGGATGTTCCAAATCCTGTATAAAGTGTGCTGTGTACTTTCAATAAAGTGTGTCCTGTTTGCATCCAGCATTAAGCCGTGGCTCATGTGTGGAATATTCAGCGGTTCCAGGGATATTCCTACTTATGGAATGATTTCTTTTATGGAAGAAGAAGGGAATGCTTGACGGGCATTTTCTACGACCGTCACACTGGACTTTCAAAAGAACAAAGGCAATCATTTAGAAGATGGGTAAAAGGTTTATTGGTCTGTTTATAAATGTTTTCACCCAAGATTCACTCATTTTTCTATTTGGATTAAACCAAAAAAAAATGCATGGAAACATTTATAACCACCTTAGTGTATTCTAACAGTTTAGGTTGTTAAACAGTACATGTTTTACAAGGTATGAAGGTCTATACATGAGATTAAAAAGGGCGATAACTGGGGAAGAAAGAGGGACAGTGGGATATGAGTCCAAATGAGGGACAGTTGGGATATTTGCTTCTGTGTTGTCACCCTGTCGGACATGCTCCTGGAGTATATCCCTTTTTCTGGCATGCTAAATTTCTTCCGCTTTGGTAGCTGCAGCTTGACATTGCATGCTATTGCTCAGTAGTGTTGCTCACGAATATTCGCTTTGCGAATATTCGTTATGAATATTGTATTTTCGAGTATTCGCGAATAAATCGAATATCGTGGTGAATATTTTTTCAAATTTATTTTTAAAACAGATCACATCCTAGTGATCTCCATCGACGTCTAAAAGCATTGCTGGTATGATTAGAGACCCTGGGCCGAGTAGCTGAGGCGATACTTTTATGTTGCCGAATATTCGCAATGCGAATATTCGTATTACGAATATTCGCGAATACTTTCTCTGCCCTTCTGTGTTTTGTGTATAAAAAAATAAAAATAAAAATTAGCTTTAGTTTAGTCATATAAGTTTGTGTAAGTAGAGTTAGTGTTTAGTGCATATTAGTTTAGTAATCCAGGAAATGATATCCGTTTTCGCGTGTTGACGAGAATTTCACAATCAATTTCGCATTCGCATTAGCAAAATTTTGCATTCGCATTAGCGAAATTTCGCAAAAATTTTTTTTGATAAAATATCACGAATATTCGATATTAACGAATATTTCGCGAATATTCTTCTATATATTCGTGAAATATCGCAAAATTGAATATGGCGTATTCCGCTCATCACTATTGCTCAGTCTGTTTTCTACTATGTCCACTAGATCTTTCTCCATCCTTGATTCCCCCAGAGGTTTTTCCCCTAGTGAGTAGTCTGCATTTATGTTTTTAGCCCCCAAGGGCATTCCCTACATTTCTCCACATTAAACCTCATTTGTCATGTACAGTGCCTTGGAAAACTATTCATACCCCTTGAAATTTTTACAGGGCAATCTTAGAAGAAAACCTGTTAGTGTCTGCAAAAGACTTGGGACAGGGTAGAGGTTCACCTTACAGTAGGACAACTACCCTAAACATACAGCCAGAGCTACAATGGAATGGTTTAGTTCAAAACATATTCATGTGTTAGAATGGCCCAGTCAAAGTCCAGACCTAAATCCAATTGAGAATCTGTGGCAAGACTTGGAACTTGGAAATTGTTGTTTACAGACATGCTCCTTCCAATCTGACAGCTTTAGATTTTTTGCAAAGAAGAATGAGCAAAAATAGTAGACATAGCCAAAAAGACTTGTGGTTTTATGGTTCTACAAAGTATTGACTTGGGGGCTGAGAACAAATGCATGCCATACTTCTCAGATATTTTATTTGTAAAAAAAAAAAAAAAAATGAAAACCATTTATCATTTTCCATCAACTTCACAATTATGTGTTGGTCTATCACATAAAATTCCAATAAAATACTCATACGTTTTTGGTTGTACCATGACGAAATGTGGAAAATTTCAATGGATATGAATACCTTTTCAAGGCCATTACATGCCCCACTGTCCCATTTCATTACATGCCCCCACTGTGCCATTCCATTACATGCCCCACTGTGCCATTCCATTCCATGCCCCCACTGTACCATTCCATGCCCCCACTGTACCATTCCATGCCCCCACTGTCCATCACATGCCTCCACTGTCCATCACATGCCTCCAATGTCCATCACATGCCTTCACTGTCCATCACATGCCTCCACTTTCCCGGCCAAGATGATCGATCTCCCTACCTTATTTTTTTGCTGCAGACATTAATGTTTTAGGCTGCGGGCATCCATGATTCAAAAGCCGTGCCTCCTCCTCAGAGGCTCCTCAGGCGGAACACTGAACAGAGGCCCTGCTGGAAAAATGTGTGTTCCGCCTATCACGGAACAGTCTAAAGAGGAGGCTCGGCTTTTGAATCATGGATGCCCGCAGCCAGACGGAGACTGTCATCGCCGTATAAGACGACCCCCCATTTTGGATGCATTTTTTTGCATCCAAAAGGTCGTCTTATACGCCGGCAAATACGGTAGATATAAAATAAAAAAACAAACACTTCCCCCCCCCTCCCCTTTTTATAAGTGATTACATTCCCTCCATTCTCAGCTGCATTAGAGCTGGGGGAGGAGAAGTAGCAGCACACTGAGCTTCCCAGTGAAAAGTTATGCATGTTTAGGGGCGAGTCAGGTCAAGTCTGATGATTGGAAGAGAGCAGGATGAGTTCCCACAGCTAGAGAACTGACCACAGTGTGTTCTTCTGTTTAGTGTGGTCAGTTTTTAAGAGGGAAGCAGAGGGACTGGAACACCAGGGATTTCACACAAAGGAAGCAAAAAAAGAGAACAGGACACTTTTTCATACAAGTACATGCAGGCGCATATCAGGAATATGGAATGTTGGGACTGCGTGCAAGGTGGATAGCACAAAAAGCAGAACGTATAAAGTCAGATTCACTTTTACCTGTACATCACGGTTCAGTGGTTCAAAAAGTCTTCCTTCATCAGGGCTTGGTATTTTTTTTAAATCAAGTAAGATTTTATTGAAAAACAAAACAAAAATAAACAGTATATGATACAGCAATTCCAAGACATCATCTCAAATAAATCAAATACCATCAAAGACACATTTGATTTGCATATTGATACAAACATAACATGCCCCTCCTACGCATAATCATTACAGCTATACCATGGATACACAGTATAATTTAAAGCCACGACACCTGACTCATGTATTGAAATGCTCAGCTAAATTCCATAACCAAAGGTACATGACTTAACCAATAAGTAGTCTGTCCATGATCAGGTTAAATGGACTCAGGCCCAGGGTATCCAACCATGGAACACAAAGATTTTCAGATTTAGGGGAGCATCTTCTATGCTGGTAAATGTACTTCTTCAGTCTAATGTCGCGTACACACGATCACTTTTTGTGATGAAATAAAAAGTTTTTCCAACTTCATCATAAAAAAACGACGTTGCCCACACACCATCGTTTTTAAAAAATGATGAGCAAATCGCGGTGACGTACGACGGCACTCTAAAGGGGAAGTTCCATTCAAGCTCCCGTCTCATAACTTGCTTCTGAGCATGCGCGGGTTTAAGATGTTGTTTTAAACGTCGTTTTAGCCCACACACGATCATTTTTTACAACACAAAAAACTTAATTTTCAAAAACGACATAAAAAATTGAAGCATGTTCGAATTGTGAAGCCCACACAGGATCATTTTAAATTACGTTTTTAAAAATGTCATTTTATTTCATCACAAAAAGTGATCGTGTGTACGCGGCATGAGAGTTTCACCCATACACTGTACAAACTCCTTATGGAAAGGAAAATCAGTAGACTTCCCATACCTAAGTATAACTCTAGCTTGGCTTTTTTTAACAAAGTGTTACTATTAGATGGATCCTGAGAGGTAATGAGTATGATTGCCTCAGGTTACGCCCTGGCTTTTTACAATAACGGCTGAATAAAACTGGATTTGGACCTTATGCATTCTTCTTTCAGTACTGTCTTCATTGCACACCCAATTTCAAAATAAAGGTGTTATCCCATCCTATGGCTTCTGTTCTCATTGTTTTTCAGAATGGCACTTCATTTGATTCTGAGTCTATGCAGTACAACAGGGCTGTCTTAATAGCATCATGGGCCCCTGGGCAAAGTAATGCACTAGTGCCCTTACAAGCCTTCCCCAATTTACGCACCTACTCTTAAGAATGAAAGTACAATATTTCTACTTTACAGTGTGTCACTTGCTACTATCACCTGTCACCAAATTCAGTGTGTCGCTTGCCATCTCGTCACCAGATTCAGCGTGTCACTTGCCACCCATCCCGTCACCAGATTTAGCATGTCACTTGCCACCCATCCCGTCACCAGATTTAGCGTGTCACTTGCCACCCATCCCGTCGCCAGATTTAGCATGTCAGGTGCCACCGGTTCCTTGTCACCAGATTCAGCGTGTCACTTACCACAACACCTGTTACCAGATGCAGATTGTCACTTGCCAAGTCACTGACAACACGTTGCGAATTGTCACTTGCCACGTCACCTACCACATGTTGTGGATTGTCACTTGCCAGGTCACAGATTATCACTTGCCACGTCACGGATTGTCACTTGCCACGTCACGGATTGTCACTTGACACGTCACCTACCACACGTTGCGGATGGTCACTTGACACGTCACCTACCACACGTTGCGGATTGTCACTTGCCACATCCCGGATTGTCTTTTGCCACGTCACCTGCCACACGTTGTGGATTGTCACCTGCCACACATTGCGGATTGTCACTTGTCACATGTTGCAGATTGTCACTTGCCACGTCACCTGCCACACGTTGCAGATTGTCACTTGCCACGTCACGGATTGTCACTTGCCACACGTTGTGGATTGTCTTTTGCCACGTCACGGATTGTCACTTGCCATGTCACCTGCCACATGTTGTGGATTGTCACCTGCCACGTCGCCTGCCACACGTTGCAGATTTTCACTTACCACATGTTGTGGATTGTAACTTGCTGTGTCACTTTCCTGCTAAGGTGGTCTCTTGCAAGTCAGGCAGCAGGTAACTAGCCAGGCAGCAGAGAGATGATGTCATCTCTCTGCTTCCCGGCTGCCTGCACAGTAAGAGCATAACTGCACTGCAGGGATGCAGGGTGGGCGCCGGGCGGTAAGAGATGTCATCTCTCTGTTCCCCCACCCGCCAGCTTCCTGATTGGGCAGCTGTCCACTCACCCACGAGCCGCCCAGCCACCCTATCTCTCATCCACGGGGCTACCTGCTCTCTCACCCGCATGGGGCCCCCGGTCTGTGCCCAGTCGTGCCCACTCAGTAAGACAGCCCTGCAGTACAAGTGTTCCCAGGTTCCAGGAACCACCATTGGTAAATCTCAGAATAGGATTTTGCATGACATGGAATTATGAGAATATAAACTGTAATCATATCAAGATGCTTTATAAATATCGGTGATCATTTGTTTGCCTGGTGTTGCCAGAAATATTAACCCCTTCCTGCCCAGCCCTGGCATAATTTTTCGGGGTGTAAAAAACTATGTTTTTTAAAAATGTAATTTAAAATGATCGTGTGTGGGCTTCAGAGCATTTTTCGGGTTCTGAAAAACGGCCAATTTTTTTTTCAAACGTGCTCTATTTTTTCATGACGTTTTAAACAATGTAAATTTTAGGGTTGTAAAAAATTATCATGTGTGGGCTTTAACGATGTGAAAAACCTGCGCATGCTCAGAAGCAAGTTATGAGACAGGAACGCTCGTTCTGGTAAACCGTAATGGAGTAAGCACATTCATCACGCTGTAACAGACAGAAAAGCCTGAATCGTTTTTTACTGACATTAAATCAGCTAAAGCAGCCCAAAGGGTGGCGTCATCCGAATGGAACTTCCCCTTTATAGCGCCGTCGTATGTGTTGTACGTCACCGCGCTTTGCTAGAGAATTTTTTTTTAACGATCGTGTGTAGGCAAGGCCGTTTTAATGATGAAGTTGAAAAAAACGTTGTTATTTCTAGAGCCTGAAAAACTTATTTTTTTATAACCCGAAAAATGATCGTGTGTACGCAGCATAAGGCCGCGTACACTCAATCAGACATGTCCGATGAAACATGTTCCGACAGACCGCTTTCATCGGACCACACTGAAGTGGTCTGTTGGTCTGATGTGTGTACACACACCTTTGGATCAAAATACCCTCGGACCAGAACGCGGTGACGTAAAACACAACGACGTGATGAAAAAACAAAGTTCAATGCTTCCAAGCATGTATCGACTTGATTCTGAGCATGCGCAGGATTTTGGTCCGATGATTTTGTGTACTAACCATCGAACCTGTCCGACGGACAGGTTTCCAGCGGACAGGTTTCAAAGCATGTTTTGAAACTTTTGTCCGCTGGAAAACGGTCCGATAGGCTGTACACACGAACGAACATGTGCGCTGAAACTGGTCTGCGGACCAGTTTCAGCGGACATGTTCGATCGTGGGTACGCGGCCTAAGTGTTCCTGTTTGTGTGTGCAAATTCCAAACAACTTAAGTAGTACATTGCCGCGTACACACAATCACTTTTTGTGATGAAAAAAAAAACGTTGTTTAAAATGATCGTGTGTGAGCAAAACGTTGTTTTATGTCTTCAAAAAAAACGACCAAAAAAAAATTCGAACATGCTTGAATTTTTTGTGTCGTTTTTCAAAATGTCATTTTTTGTGTCATAAAAAGTGATGGTGTGTGGGCAAAACAACGTTTAAAACAACGTTTTTAAACCCGCGCATGCTCAGAAGCAAGTTATGAGACAGAGCTTCAATGGAACAGAGTGCCACCGAACGTGGTGTACGTCACCACGCTTTGCTAGAGCATTTTGGAAAAACGATGGTGTGTAGGCAACGTCGTTTTGGAAAATTAAGTTTGAAAAACGTCGTTTTGTTTTGTCACATAAAACGTCGTTTTTTTTCATCACAAAAAGTGATCGCGTGTACGCGGCATCAGAGTCATGACCCCAAAATGATCCAAGCTCATTTTTAATTGTGCCGTTTCTAAGCTAGGTTATTAATGTTCTTTTAGCCTTTGTTATGACGTGTAGAATAGATAAGTGGGCAAGTTGACCTAAGCAAAAAGTGACTTGGTACAACAGTACCTTACTTCTTCTGACCTTTTTGGTGTTGATAAATCAGACTGTATACTTTGCTACTATTGTTAACCACTTAAAGACCCCCGCACGCACATATACGGCCACAACATGGCTCGTACAGGCACAAGGGCGTAAATTTACGTCCCCGCCTGAGTGCGGTTCGGGGGTCCCATCGGGACCCCCTCCGCGGCGTGCGGGGGTCTCCCTACCTCTGGGAGCAATCCGGGATCTGCGGGCGGATGTCCGTGTTTTCCGCCCCCCCCCCGCGATCGCTCCCAGCCAATGGGAGCGCGCTCCCAGCCTGTCACTTCCTCCTCCTGTGTTTACACAGGAAGGAGGAAATGATGTATTCTCTCATCGCAGCGCTGTTTCCCAGCGCTGCTGATGAGAGAAGACATGACAAGTAAGTGTGCACCAACACAACACTGACACACACTCACATAGGCATATTAACCCCTTGTGATCGCCCCCCCCCACCCCCCTGTCACAGTGTTACTGAATGCAGTGATTTAATCACTGCATTTAGTGTCAGTGTGACAGGCACTGTAAAAAACAGTTAGTGTTAGGTTCAGGATAGCCCCCCCACCCCCCCTAATAAAGTTTTAACCCCCTGATCACCGCCCTAGTTAACCCTTTCACTCCCTATTGCCAGCGTCACTAAGCGATCATTTTTCTGATCGCTGTATTAGTGTCGCTGTTCCCGCTAGGTAGCTATTTTTTTTTATTGCGATTTTTTTTTTTACTAAAGACATGTGGCTAAATAAATTTTGGCCTAAATGTTTGACTAAAATTTAGTTTATTTGATTTTTTTTTAACAAAAAGTAAAAAATAGTGTTTTTTTTTCAAAAATGTCGCTCTATTTTTGTATATAGCGCAAAAAATAAAAATCGCAGAGGTGATCAAATACCACCAAAAGAAAGCTCTATTTGTGGGAAGAAAAGGACGCAAATTTTGTTTGGGAGCCACGTCGCACGACCGCGCAATTGTCTGTTAAAGCGACGCAGTGCCGAATCGCAAAAACACCTTGGGTCATTTACCAGCGTATTGGTCCGGGTCTTAAGAGATAAACAATAAAAAGAAAGATTACAAAAAAGAAGAAAAAAATTGTGGATAAAATTAAATTGATTGGCTAATTTTTACAGATATCCGTTACTCGGCTCAACCTGGCCTGGATCAACAGTTCACTCAACTTTAGGCTTCAAAATTTGTTTGCATTTAAACATATTGCAAGGTTGTGACTCATGATCTCTGTCACATATACTCACTCTGGTAACTGCAAAATTCCCAAGAACATAGTATATCACAGGTATAAACAATAGTTATGTGTAATGGCCCCAGCGATACTTAGTGTGCTGTGCATGTTGGAACAGCAACTCCCATAATGTTTCTGAATTTTGCCTGTGGCAATGCAATTATACTCCATTTCACATCATGTTTCTGGAGGCCCCTTTTTGCCAAAACTGGGTGTTCCCTTGATATTTGTGTCTTTTCTAATGAAGAATGGAAACCTCTGGGTGTAATAGTGTTTATACCTTTTATGATTTGGCCTGACTCCCTGTTTTATTAGTTATTACGTTTGTTTTTTCTTAAGCATCCAGGCTTGCTAATCAAAACTGCACACCCTATAATTCCAATCTTCCACCCTCGGGACGAATATTCTGCCATCCATCACACTTGCAACTATAGTTAAATTATGTAAGAATCCAGCTCTTATATGTGAATGGAAAGGTGCATAAATATCCTAAAACAGATATCTCAGAATAAAAAAATAATAAGAAAGATTTAGTTGTAAATGGAAAGGCCACAATAATGGCAAATTTTTGCTTAGCATTAAAAATAATAATTAATACATTTTTTTGTAAATAGTTAATTTTTTGACAGTGGTGTTAACCCCCCCCCCCCAAAAATGTTTTAAAAAGTTTAGACATATAAAAAAAAGACCCTCTTTGATCCAGGGATGTAATTTTTAAAAAATACTTAGGCCGCGTACACACGATCAAATTTGTCCGCTGAAAGCGGTCTCATGGACCGTTTCAGCAGACAAATCCGATCGTGTGTACGGGCTAGTGGACAGGTTTGAAATTTGTCCGCTACAAACCTGTCCGTCGGATATGTCCGCTGGTTAGTACGGCAAACCAGCGGACATATCTTCCCGCACATGCGTCGTATCCTATGAATGGATCCGACGCATGCGCGCGGAAGTGTTTACTTCCTGGTGCGGTGACGTAGCGGTGACGTGGCGGCGTCAACGTCACCGCCGCGTCACCACGCTGTCTGCCGGCGGGGATTTTGATCCGATGGTGTGTACACGCCATCGGACCGAAATCCGATGAGACATGTCCGCTCTAAACTGTCCGTCGGACAAGTTTGAGCGGACATATCTCATCGTGTGTACGAGGCCTTACACATACGTTTAGACAGCACTTTTATTCGTTTTTGTAGCAGCATCCTACTCTGTTGTGCAGTAATGTGAATGGAGTAGAAAGCAATTATATAAACCAAGTTTTCTGAATCAACAAACTTTTTGGCAAGTGAAACAGTTCATACAAAAAAGTGTATTAAACTGTTTGCCTATATTTATAGGTTAGTGAATTTATTAAATTAAGATTACCTTGAATTTAAAAAAAAATATTAATAAGCTGCATTTTTTTATTACATATATTAAGGGGCTCATTTATTTATTTTTTATCTAAAAACTATTTTATTTAACATGCATAATACATCCATTACTGGCTTCAGAGCAATACAATTTGTTATACATTCACAAACCTTAATTCCACAAAGGATACTGAAAGTTTCAAATGAACATGTGCTGTATTAACATCATCATGTGACATATGTGCAGAGATATAATTTGGATCTACGCAAAGTTGTACAGATATAAAGGCACAGCTCCCCCTCCCCCGTTCAGCATGTGCAAGGAGCCCAACAGATGATAATGCCATGTCATATTGTTTATAGCAAATGGTCCAAAACAAGTTCTATCTGGGCCAACCACAGCTTGGCAAACTTTGCTGTGCTGCCCCTGTGTTGGCATATATTTTTTTTTCTAGCCTTGAGGTGTTACCTATTTGTTCTATCCCCTCCTACACTGTTAGGGGTTCTGTTGATTTCCAGTGCCATAGAATAAGCTTCTGGGCCTAAAAAAGGGCCCTAGCTATTGCCTGCCTAGGGACCATGCCATTCAGGGGTCAAGTCTTGGGGAAAAAAGTGTGGGAACTCCTACTCAAGATCCACTCCCCCACCAAAAAATTATTGATACGATCCACTGTACCACTGTAGGCAAGTTCATTCTAAATCCCGCGATAACTCGTGGCAGACTGCAATGTCTCCTGGGAACAATGACAAAAGATCCCAGGAGACATTGCGGCATCGAGGAAGTGACGGAATACCTGCACACTACCTGATGAATCTATATACAGGAAGTGGCCAGTAACATAAAGGATTACTAAGGTTCGCCTGCCCCTGACAGCGACTCGAGCTGGACAAATCGCCACTTAGTGAAGGATTGGCTCGGGTGGCTCGGGCAGCTCGGCTGCTCTAGTCCTGCAAAGGGAACTGAGTTCCTGCTGTGAAAAAAGTTCAGGAACTCCATTCCCACGCATTCTAGCAGGACTTGAGCCCTGATGCCATTGTTTATAATACCTAAAATACATTGTTTGGGAGGCTTGTTAATCTGAACCTGGAAAAGCTGGTTAATAACCCCTATAACCTCTGTCCAGTAAACATGTAATTTGGGGCAGCGCCATAATTTTTTTTATCAGATCTTCATGATCTCACATGCAACAAATAAATGATAGATCATCGCGCACTCCCATTCTAAACCAACTTAGCAGGAGTATAATGCACCCGTAGGAGTATATACAATTGGAACAGGCGCTGGGCAACATTTAAAGAACACTGTGAAACCGCCAATAGCGCCTCCTCCAATCGTTCCTCTTCAAAGGGCCCAACATTCCGCTCCCTTTGCGATATCACTTTTTGGGTAGAATCCAGTAAGGACAGATTAAGTAGCATAGCATAACTACAGGATATGAAGCCCTTATAAGACGATACCTCTGACATGTAATTCAAAATAAAAGTAGTGTTTTGTACCCATGCATCCACCTAATTTTGGGCCTTTATTGCATGCTGGAGTTGGAAGTAATTGAACTGCATGGACACAGTGAGCTGAAATTCCGCCTGAAGGGCAGCAAAGGCATGCAGCTCTCTATTACAGAATATTTGATATAAGTAATAACCCCATATTGCTGCCATTTTTTACTATATTGCAATTTCCCTTATCTCAGTGTACCGGTCGTGGTGCCATATACTGTAGGACTACATTTAGTAAACCTAGTGACCTGTTGTAGTGTTCTGAGTTTTATCATTTGCATTAGGTTATACGTGGGGTATAATTTGTTTGATTTCCTGAACTGCAAGGCTTCCAATACCTCAGCAACCCCTGTCCCGATCGTAAATTTAAGGAGTTTAGTAGTTGAGTCCGCTAAGTTCATCTCCAGGTCAGGGGCTTGGTTTATTGCTCTGTCTATATGTTGCAGCTGGGAGGCCAGGTAGTACAGCCATAGATTTGGCAGTGCCAACCCACCTGCTTTCTTAGGCCACTGAAGCTGTTCTAATATCACTCTGGCTGTAGAAGAGTTCAATATTAGAGATCAAAACAATAAGTTAATAATTCGGAACTGTTTCAGTGGTATAACTAGTGGTGAATTATGTAGCACGTATAAAATTTGGGGCATAAGAATAATTTTTATAAGTTTGATCCTGCCTACTGGTGACATTTCAATCTGGACCATACCTTTATGCGATCATGGCTATGATTAAATAAAGGGGTGAGATTTAACCTAAGATAGTCCAAAGGGTCTGGAGTGACATGTATACCTAAATATTTAATGTTCCTAGATACTGGAATATGAAGGATAGTAGTTAGTTGCTGGTCTGGGCTCTTATCAAGAAACATAAGGGAGGATTAAGTCCAGTTTACAACTAACCCTTGGTACCACCCTCATAGCTTAATTTACTGACATTGTGGTATCCCCTAAAAGCAACATGGTATCGTCTGTATACAATGAACTTTTCTTGCAATTCCCTATACTGAAAGCCTTGGATATCAGGGTTGAAACGGATGAGAGCCGCTAAAGACTCAATGGACAGAGTGAACAGGAGTGGGGACAAAGGACATCCCTGCCTCGAAACCTCTGTACAAACTGAAATCTGAGGACACTCTACCAGCCTCTCTAATGGTAGCCTTGGGGAAATTGTATAGCAATGGGACCCAAGGAATAAATTCCTCTCCAAGCCCAAATTTTCTCAATATGACAAACAAGTATGTCCACTCAATGCTGTTGAACGCCATGTGCGCATCCAAAGATAACAGAGCTGTATCCCTCCTGTTGTCGGCCTTTGACTGTATATTGAGAAAAAGTCTACGCAGGCTTATCGCCATAGACTTCTGGGGCATAAACCCTGCCTGATCAGAATGTATGATAGAGGATATCACACCATTCAGTTGCACAGCCAAGACCTTCGCCAGAATCTTCACATCATTCTGTAAGAGGGATATAGACCCATATGAACCTGGATCCAGTGGATCCTCACCTGGTTTTATTAACAGTACTATAGTAGCTATGGTCATAGACAAGGTAGGACTTTTGCTCTCCTTAGCTTCTTTGAACACAGCCAATAGCTTTGGTAACATACTGCCATCATATTGCTTGTACACCTCAATTGGAATACCATCCTCCCCTGGTGCTTTAGAGTTAGGAAACATCCCGGTGACCTTCTGAAGCTCCTCCAAAGTAAGAGGAGCATCCAATTAATTCCTAGAAGTAACAGATAAAATAGGGAGATCCACTTTCTCAAGGTAAACTTGCAGGAAGTCTGCTGAATAAGCCTGTTTAGATTGATATAGAGTGGAGTAATAGGAGACCAACGCGGACATAATGAGGTCAGGTGAATTGGTCACTGCTCCCGCCTGATTCCTTATTGCACTAATGGAGATTGATTTCTGCTGCGAATTAGCAATTTTAGCTAGCAGGTGACCGGTCTGTTCTCCCTCCTCATAATATGTCAGTTTATTAAAGAAGCATTTCCACTCCACCGCCGAGGTAGCAAGACGACTAAGTGCCTCACTAGCAGATAGCCATGAGTCTTTGCATTCCTCTGTAGGATCAGAGATACATTTTGCTTCCAGCTCACTCACGAGTCGTGCCAAACCATCCCTTTGGGCACAGGTGGCCTGTTTAACCATATGGATCTGCCTGATAAATGTTCCTTGAAGAAAGGCCTTAAAGGTCTCCCACACGCTCTCCATTCTAGAATGACCCTCATGTGCTTGCCAGAATTCCCCAATTTTGGTAACTATCTGTGCATGGAATGAAAATAAATTAAACAGAGTTTCACCCATATAAAAGTCAGCAGCTACAAAAAGGCAAATATACGACATAGGGCCAGATTCACGAACAGTTAGGCTGGCGGATCGAGTTATCCGCCAGCCTAACTGTGACTTTGAGCCGGCGTTTCTGTTTTCTGTAACCAGAAAACAAGAAACGCCGGGTTGAAGTTCCGATGCGAGCAGCGTAACTGAGTTTCGCCATCGCATCGTTACTTCAACTTAAAAATGGCGCCGGGGGCGTTCCCGCCGATTTACGCTCAAAAAATATGTTAATGAGCGGAAATCGGCAATTCACGATCGAATTCCGGCGCGACGCAATGACGATACGACGTTTCCGGACGGGATACGCGGCGCATAGATATACCTACATGGGGTTGGAGTATCCTATGTTAGGTATAGGCGTCGTCATCGCGTCGGGAAAAAAAAAAAAAAACGTCGCTTGCGTAAAACGGTCATGAATGGGAATGTGACGTCATTGACGTTCATTCACAGATTTTGGAGCATGCGCACGGGGATGTTTTGACACTCGACGCATGCGCAGTACGTTGGCGGCGGGATCGCGCTTAGTTAGCATACTACACGCCCCGTACCCGCCCAATTTGAATTCCGCCGGCTCATTTGCGATGCGCTGCCGCAACTTTAGGAGCAAGTGCTTCGTGAATGACAGCACTTGCTCCTAAAATTTCTGCAGCGCAACGCAAATGAGAAGCGTTACTCCAGAGCAAAGATGCTCTGGACTACCTGAATCTGGCCCATAGTAGTATTACATATATTCCCTCTGCACCCAGCACACACTCTATCTCCTGGTAGGCTAAAGAGTTGTGTATCAGTACACTCACACCCCTCGAGTAAGAGGAATGATAAGACCACCCCTCCCATGAATGTTTCAGGCAAGAAATTGAATCAGGAGTAAATATTTGTGTAGGGAGGTAAATACCATGGTACACTTCAGGGAGTCATGTATCCCTCTAAAATTCCATGATATCACTGGAATCGTGGCCATCTTAGATCCATGTGTGTAAACATAGCAAGGTAATTAGTAAGCACAATGTCCAACAGCAAATCGTCATGTAGATTCACAGATCCAAAATGTTAACTCTGGAAAATTGCCCTGTAAAGGTGGTAAAGCTCTAAAGAAATTAGATAAAATGAACAAAACACAGCCCATGGATTGTGCCCAAAAGGCAGACCTAGAATCAAAGGATGCCATTCACTTGCCCCCAGCCTGGTCCTGAGGGCCCAGCGATCAGTATCTGTTACAGTTTCGGGCACATCACAAACTTTGGTAAGACAACCGTCCTTATCTTCATATGCTGAGTAAGATCCAACAGGGACCCAATTCCGACCATAACGAAGAGTGAAAAAATCACTAGGTAGAAAACTTTTGTAGAAAACGCTCTTTGTGAACAAAAGGTATGTATGTTCCAGTCTCATCGCGCAGGCACAGAAGTATCACATTGTGATGAGGCCCAGAAAGCCTTCATGTGGAACTCCAAGGTGCATAGAATAGGCTCAGTCGTTCTCTGCTGCCCGCCTCCTGGCCCGATGGAATGCATTCTCATTGGCATCCAACCATGCCGATGCATTTTTAAAGAAATGTGCTTGTCCCCGTGCTGTGATACGGAGCTTGCCAGGGTTATCATGTATGGGGCCTGCAATTTTTGTAGACAGCATTTGAGATCCGCACTTCATTAAACTGGATGTTTTGTTTTTCCCGGGCCAGCCGCAAAATAATCTCCCTATCTCTGCAGTGTAGGAGCCAAGCCAACATTGGTCTTGGTGGATGGCCAGGTGGAATGGGTCGCAGGGGAACTGTATGACCTCTTTCAATTGCATACAATGTGGTAAAGGCCTTCTTCCCAAATATCTCAATTAGCCACTGCTCCACAAAGTCTGTGGGGTCTCTACCCTCCACTTTCTCAGGGAGACCCACAATGCGCACATTGTCACGCCCCTATTTTCGAGGTCATCAGCCCGCATATCAACTGTTTTAATCAGCCTTGTGTTAACGTGTGTTTCCCTGACTAGAGGAGGGAGCTTGTCTTCTAAGTCACTGATCCTGCTTTCAGCTGCAGTTGTTCCTCCTCTTTCCTCCTCTTTCAGGCCACCAAAATGATCTTGTAAAATGTTGACTGAAGCAGTACATTAACTGCCCACAGTATAGCAGCCAGGGTCAGCTGTTCAGTCTCCTCTTCTCCCTCTATCTCCTCATCCTCAGCCTCAGAAGCGTGTGCCTCAGACTGTGCGGTAATGGCTGCCTGTGCCAGTTCCATCTCCACCTCCTCCTGCACTGTGTCCTCCCCCTCAGAAAAGCCTCCAGCTCTGCCACTGTGCCATGCCATTAAACGCAGCCACTTTGCCATCAATTGTCACCACTGTGCCATGCCATCAATCACAGCCACTGTGCCATGCAATCAAACTGTGGCAATTGTCGCCACTGTGGCAATTGTCGCCACTGTGCCCTTTGTCGCCAGTGTGCCCTTTTATTGTCGCCACTGTGGCCATTGATGTCACTGTGCCCATTGTCGCCACTGTGCCCATTGATGCCACTGTGCCCTTTGTTGCCAGTGTGCTCTTTTATTTTCGCCACTGTGCCCATTGTTGCCACTGTGCCCATTGATGTCACTGTGCCCATTGTCGCCACCGTGCCCATTGATGCCACTGTTCCCTGTATAATGCGCCTCCCCCTGCCCGGCACTTACCTTTCTGGGGTCAGCCATCCTCCTTCCACGTCCCTCAATGTCTTCTCCCGCCCTCAATGGCACTTCAGCCAATCAGGTTACCATTAACCAGAACCGGTGAACTTGATTGGCTGAGATGCCTGTCAGTCTTATCTAAGGAACGCACCACCCGTACGTCCCATAGATACGTTTTCGGGAGCCGAGGGCTGTACTCGGAAAGCCTATCAGAGCCACATTAAATAACCCCCTCTGGGAAGCACTTTCCCAAGGGGGTTACCGTGCGGGCGCGATCCCGAGTCCAGCATTTGCATCCATAGACACGAATGGCTTACATTAATAGCTCACATTAATGATTGCAGGGGAGAAATGTAAGTATTAGGGTGGACTTTTAGGAATGTGAAGTTACCAGTGATGTGCGAGTCACATTTAAAAATGCTTGACTTTCAACTCCCACTAGAGGAGTTGTAGCTGGCGACCAGCTAGTTCCCTAGTTATAGCCTAGACAGCTGCCAAGGGACCCCAGAAGACGAGGTTGCCGGCCACTCGGTGCAAAACGAGCTAAATCAAACATTTAGCCCAGGTTCACACTGGGTATGATTTAGTTCGATTTGAGATGCGTTTTCACATGAGAAATCGAATCTTAAATCGGCGACATTTTCCGGCAATTGCCGGCAATGACACCGTCCTAATCGGTGCGACGCTGCATCTGCATTTTTGCGATTTCAGGACGCGATTTACTGACATCTGTAGAGAAACCTGCACAGATGTATTTTAAATCGCGGCCGAAATCGGTACTGCCAGCAGGAGTGAAATCGAACTCGCACAGCTTCACTCCCTCAGCCCAGTGTGAACCAGGGCTTAGTGTCACTTTAAGCCTGTATAAAATCTGGAAAAAATGTTGCTGTTTCATTGATATGCTGTTATGCTTGACTGTTGACTAGTGGTGGTGAGATTAATATTATATTATTCTTTCTAATCAGATGTACTAATCCCTTATTCCCCTACCTAGTACATTAACCCCTGCCAGTGTGGTAATGACTTTTCCATGTAATGCCCAGCTGTAAGACACAGCAATTTTTCTCATCTTCAGCATTGAATATTGACAGTTCATCCTAAGGGGATATTTATATGCAGGAAGACACTCTTGTGATTTGAATAGATCTGTCAGATTAATATAAAGCTTCCCTCTGGTGGGTCTCCATACCACAGAGGTTAATCCTGCATATATTGTGAAGTCTATGAAATCAGCACTGACTCCATGTCTGTTTTTTTTTTTTTAAATAAGATATATATCTCAGATAAATCTATATTAATATCTGTACGAATGCATGTTTTTTTATTGAGTAAGACAAAACTGTAGAATTTTGCTTTTTTTTGCAAGCAATGGCTTGATAAAATGAAGTTAATAATCCTAACAGCAATATGAGGGTTGGTCTTTGGTTTCAGCTGTATTTTAATTAAGAGTTAAGATTAGATCAATAAACTGTGAAAAGCAGTGATTTTAAAAGAAAGTTATTTGGATTGGACATTGGCTCCCTCTGCTGTCAGTCAAATCCAGTAAGCAGAGACCGTAGGGTGGAGACCCTAGAAAAGGATCACCTCTGCAATATCATTGCACAGAGCAGGTAAGTATAAACCTGTTATTTTAATAAAATAAAATGATTTGCTTCCTCCCGTGCAGACTGTGATGTATAGGGAGAATGTTGGGACTTTAATGTAAGGGAGGACTCTGATGTGAGCAGGGGCGGACTGACAACTCATGGGGCCCCCGGCCGATAGAAGATTATGGGGCCCCTGGTCTTACAGATGGTCACCATACGAGGAGGCAGTGCAGAAGCGGGGCAGCTAAAATCTCTGGATTTTCACATCAAAAGCATGTCGATTTCAGACATATCAGGGACAGATGTAAAAAAAACACAGATGATTTTTATATACTGTCCCTGGTTTTACTGAGCCTGGCAACCCTGATGGGGCCCCCTAGTGGCATGGGGCCCTCAGGCATGGTCAGTCCGCCCCTGGATGTGAGCAAAGCGCTCATCCTGACTGCTGTACTCTATGGCCTAGATTCAGCAAGGAGTTACGACGGAGTATCTCCAGATACGGTGTCGTAACTCTGAGTGAGTGGGGCGTATCTATGCGCCGGATTCTTAGAATCAGTTACGCAGAGATTTGTGTTAGATCCGACTGGCGTAAGTCATTTACGCCGTCGTATCTAAGTTGCATATTTACGCTGGCCGCTAGGTGGCGTTTCCGTCGATTTACGCGTTGAATATGCAAATGAGCTAGATATGCCGATTCACAAACGTAGTTGCGGCCGGCATATCTATTTGCGTCGTTTACGTTAGTGTTACGCCCGGCGTAAAGTTACCCCTGCTATAGTGAGGCGAAGCCAATGTTAAGTATGGACGTCAGGACAGTGTAAGTCGATTCAGAATGGGGCTGGGCGTAAGTTACGTTCACGTAGTTTATATTGACTATTTGCGACGTGATTTGGAGCATGCGCAATGGGGTACGTTCACGGCTGGCGCATGCGCAGTTCGTTCGGCGCATCGTTTACGTTGGGTCACGATTAGTTTACATACAACACGCCCCCTACCTGCCCTATTTGAATTACGTGGGGATACGCCGGTCCATTTACGCTACGCCGCCGCAACTTACGGAGCAAGTGCTTTGTGAATACAGCACTTGCCTGTAAAAGTTGCGGAGGCGTAGCGTAAATCGGATACACTACGCCCGCACAAAGATACGCTCTCCATCCTGAATCTAGTGTTGTTTTGTTTGTTACTTGCTCCTGACCCCTGTACTCTGTACATAATAGTGTACATAGACCTGACCAAGGTGTTAGTTCATTGTCTCAACAGTTGCTGGTTTTTATTAAGTTATTCTGTAAGATGGCCTCAGTAAGCCAAAAATATAATTTTTGTGCATAGAAAACATATATAAATGAATAATCCTTTGACTGAGACTTATTTGTGTCTGTGAGATCAGTTGCGACACAGTAATTAGAATTTAAGGGTACAAGGTCTGTGGTATGTTTGCATTGTTTACAGCAGATGCAGATTCTGTTCAATCCACCTTTAAGACTCTCCCACTGGCATTGTTTGTCATGGTGCACTATGCATCCTTCCAATCCCGAGAATGGGAGTGTCTATACATGGCACGGTGGGGATTACAAGTATTCAAACGAAAGCTGCCTGTAATGCGGCGCTCTAATGCACGGGGATTAACGCGGCAGCAGCAGCGGCGGTGGCATCATCTACCACTAGGTATGGCTGCATCTATGGGGGACAGGACATGGCTGCATATGTGAGGGACATGGCTGCATCTATGGGGGACAGGACATGGCTGCATATGTGAGGGACATGGCTGCATCTCTGGGGGACAGGACATGGCTGCATATGTGAGGGACATGGCTGCATCTATGGGGGACAGGACATGGCTGCATATGTGAGGGACATGGCTGCATCTATGGGGGACAGGACATGGCTGCATATGTGAGGGACAGGACATGGCTGCATATGTAGGGGACATGGCTGCATCTATGGGGGGCAGGACATGGCTGCATCTGTGGGGGACATGGCTGCATATATGTGGGGGACATGGCTGCATCTATGGGGGACAGGACATGGCTGCATATGTGGGGGACATGGCTGCATATGTGAGGGACATGGCTGCATCTGTGGGGGACATGGCTGCATCTGTGGGGGACATGGCTGCATCTATGGGGGGACATGGCTGCATCTATGGGGGACAGGACATGGCTGCATCTGTGGGGGACATGGCTGCATATATGGGGGACATGGCTGCATATATGGGGGGGACATGGCTGCATATATGGGGGACATGGCTGCAATATATGGGGGGACATGGCTGCAATATGTGGGAGGACATGGCTGCATATGTGGTGGACATGGCTGCATATGTGAGGGACATGGCTGCATCTGTGGGGGACATGGCTGCATCTGTGGGGGACATGGCTGCATCTATGGGGGGACATGGCTGCATCTATGGGGGACAGGACATGGCTGCATCTGTGGGGGACATGGCTGCATATATGGGGGACATGGCTGCATATATGGGGGGGACATGGCTGCATATATGGGGGACATGGCTGCAATATATGGGGGGACATGGCTGCAATATGTGGGGGACATGGCTGGATATACAGTGCGGAAAGTAAGTATTTGAACACCCTGCTATTTTGCAAGTTCTCCCACTTGGAAATCATGGAGGGGTCTGAAATTGTCATCGTAGGTGCATGTCCACTGTGAGAGACATAATCAAAAAAAAAAAAAATTCCAGAAATCACAATGTATGATTTTTTTTAACTATTTATTTGTATGCATCTATGGGGGACAGGACATGGCTGCATATGTGAGGGACATGGCTGCATCTATGGGGGACAGGACATGGCTGCATATGTGAGGGACATGGCTGCATCTCTGGGGGACAGGACATGGCTGCATATGTGAGGGACATGGCTGCATCTATGGGGGACAGGACATGGCTGCATATGTGAGGGACATGGCTGCATCTATGGGGGACAGGACATGGCTGCATATGTGAGGGACAGGACATGGCTGCATATGTAGGGGACATGGCTGCATCTATGGGGGGCAGGACATGGCTGCATCTGTGGGGGACATGGCTGCATATATGTGGGGGACATGGCTGCATCTATGGGGGACAGGACATGGCTGCATATGTGGGGGACATGGCTGCATATGTGAGGGACATGGCTGCATCTGTGGGGGACATGGCTGCATCTGTGGGGGACATGGCTGCATCTATGGGGGGACATGGCTGCTTCTATGGGGGACAGGACATGGCTGCATATGTGGGGGACATGGCTGCATATATGGGGGACATGGCTGCATATATGGGGGGGACATGGCTGCATATATGGGGGACATGGCTGCAATATATGGGGGGACATGGCTGCAATATGTGGGAGGACATGGCTGCATATGTGGTGGACATGGCTGCATATGTGAGGGACATGGCTGCATCTGTGGGGGACATGGCTGCATCTGTGGGGGACATGGCTGCATCTATGGGGGGACATGGCTGCATCTATGGGGGACAGGACATGGCTGCATCTGTGGGGGACATGGCTGCATATATGGGGGACATGGCTGCATATATGGGGGGGACATGGCTGCATATATGGGGGACATGGCTGCAATATATGGGGGGACATGGCTGCAATATGTGGGGGACATGGCTGGATATACAGTGCGGAAAGTAAGTATTTGAACACCCTGCTATTTTGCAAGTTCTCCCACTTGGAAATCATGGAGGGGTCTGAAATTGTCATCGTAGGTGCATGTCCACTGTGAGAGACATAATCAAAAAAAAAAAAAATTCCAGAAATCACAATGTATGATTTTTTTTAACTATTTATTTGTATGATACAGCTGCAAATAAGTATTTGAACACCAGAGAAAATCAATGTTAATATTTGGTACAGTAGCCTTTGTTTGCAATTACAGAGGTCAAACGTTTCTTGTAGTTTTTCACCAGGTTTGCACACACTGGAGGAGGGATTTTGGCCCACTCCTCCACACAGATCTTCTCTAGATCAGTCAGGTTTCTGGGCTGTCGCTGAGAAACACGGAGTTTGAGCTCCCTCCAAAGATTCTCTATTGGGTTTAGGTCTGGAGACTGGCTAGGCCACGCCAGAACCTTGATATGCTTCTTACAGAGCCACTCCTTGGTTATCCTGGCTGTGTGCTTCGGGTCATTGTCATGTTGGAAGACCCAGCCTCGACCCATCTTCAAAGCTCTAACTGAGGGAAGGAGGTTGTTGCCCAAAATCTCGCAATACATGGCCCCGGTCATCCTCTCCTTAATACAGTGCAGTCGCCCTGTCCCATGTGCAGAAAAACACCCCCAAAGCATGATGTTACCACCCCCATGCTTCACAGTAGGGATGGTGTTCTTGGGATGGTACTCATCATTCTTCTTCCTCCAAACACGGTTAGTGGAATTATGACCAAAAAGTTCTATTTTGGTCTCATATGACCACATGACTTTCTCCCATGACTCCTCTGGATCATCCAAATGGTCATTGGCAAACTTAAGACGGGCCTTGACATGTGCTGGTTTAAGCAGGGGAACCTTCCGTGCCATGCATGATTTCAAACCATGACGTCTTAGTGTATTACCAACAGTAACCTTGGAAACGGTGGTCCCAGCTCTTTTCAGGTAATTGACTAGCTCCTCCCGTGTAGTCCTGGGCTGATTTCTCACCTTTCTTAGGATCATTGAGACCCCACGAGATGAGATTTTGCATGGAGCCCCAGTCCGAGGGAGATTGACAGTCATGTTTAGCTTCTTCCATTTTCTAATGATTGCTCCAACAGTGGACCTTTTTTCACCAAGCTGCTTGGCAATTTCCCCGTAGCCCTTTCCAGCCTTGTGGAGGTGTACAATTTTGTCTCTAGTGTCTTTGGACAGCTCTTTGGTCTTGGCCATGTTAGTAGTTGGATTCTTACTGATTGTATGGGGTGGACAGGTGTCTTTATGCAGCTAATGACCTCAAACAGGTGCATCTAATTTAGGATAATAAATGGAGTGGAGGTGGACATTTTAAAGACAGACTAACAGGTCTTTGAGGGTCAGAATTCTAGCTGATGTGTTCAAATACTTCTTTGCAGCTGTATCATACAAATAAATAGTTAAAAAAGCATAAACTGGAATTTTTTTTTGGATTATGTCTCTCACAGTGTACATGCACCTACGATGACAATTTCAGACCCCTCCATGATTTCCAAGTGGGAGAACTTGCAAAATAGCAGGGTGTTCAAATACTTATTTTCTGCACTTTATGTGGGGCTGAATATATGTGGGGGGACATGGCTGCAATATGTGGGGGGACATGGCTGCAATATGTGGGGGGAAATGGCTGTATTTGGGGACACATTTAAAAAAAAGTATCGGTATTCGGTATTGGCGAGTACATGAAAAAAAAGTATCGGTACTTGTACTCAGTCCTAAAAAAGTGGTATCGGGACAACCCTAACCTAAATGTAGCATTTATAGAGTAATAACAGGAGCTGGAGAGCTTAACTTTGTGTTACTTTTTTGAGGTATTCCAGTCTATCCATCCATATACAGTACTCCTGTATAATACACTAAAATGGTATAGTAATTTAGTTTTACTTTAGTGTAGCTTTAACAACTGTAATTTTAGAAATTGGCTCTGATCAATACCAGGAGTTTGTCTGCTGTTATAAATGAAGTAATTGTGGTTTTTAGCTGCTAATGGAAGATAAGAAGGAGCAATATATGGGCCCCGAGCACCATACACTTTCTAACATACGTATTAAATTGGAACAATGTAATTTTGTTTTATCTAGCCTAACAACCTAAGACTCCTTACAAGCAATGCTGTCCATATGATTACACCATGACAGTGGTGAGACATTCAGTAGGAATACAGGTAACGCAATTGATACTTGTTTGACAGAAACTTAAATAAGTCACGGTGGTCATTATCACGCAAAACTGCTTTACTATAAGCCTCCAGCTTTATACAGTTATTTTTTAATTGCAACGTAACAATCTGAATGTCAGCCACATATTGGCCTAGTGGTGAGGCTTTTTTAAAAGGACTGCTTCAATAGCAATAATCAGGTATGGTCAGAGTTAGCATTAACCAATAATTGCAGCTTGGAAAATTCAGATTTACAATCGTGTACTCTCCATATCTTCCTAAAAGAGGCATATTATTGTACACACACAGAAAACATCACAATGGTTGGATTAAAAAGACTTGTTAACGTCACCAGGACAGAAACACTACAATGAGGGTATCTATCATTTTTCATAAAAAAAAAAAAAAGAATACACTTTCCAACATGTTAGAATCACTTCTGTTTAAATTATTGGCCTTTGGATCACCTGTCCAGTTCCCTCAGACACCCTCTGCATAGATTGGTACATGCTTCTCTTCCTTTTTTTTTTATTTTATACGTGATATGCCACAAAACAATTAAAAGCTGCCCTGGGCAGATTGTTTACCAGCTAACCCCCTTTGATTGTACCTTGACTGCAACATGTGTTCTGATCATAAGAAATCTGTTTTTATTTGTTCTGGGATGCTAAGTGAAAGAGAAGGGATGGGTGAACAAAGAAGATATGGAGTTGGGATTTTCCTAGTGACTACAACAACTATTTGATCTTCTCTTGAATATATTTTTGAAACTCTTTCAGAAAATATTGTGCTTAATAAAATTGTATCTTCTCTGTTAAAAATACACTGTTTCTATAAGTAAAATATTAAACACGTATTTAAACGACAGATGAGAAATTTGCTAATGTACAACTTTTTGACTTTATAAAAAAAAATCCCTTCTAGGCATTTGCTCATTTCTATGTTTGTCAAAGCATTTAAAAATGTAGTTGTGGGTTGGGTCCTTAAAAGGTTCACGTGGTGTTTTCAGAAGGTGAATTAGCAGACCTTTCTGGAACACTTCACAAGCCAGCTAATTCTGGAAGGACTACAGAAAAGTAGTTGAAGGTACTGGAAATTTTCTAAAACAAATGTGTTGCATTGAGTTAATAGAAACAATGAAAAGGTGACTAGTACAGCCATCCCCCAGAATGTAAGGAGTAGGCTGGAAGTGGTGGTCTATCAACACAACCTTTGTCAAAAGTAGTAGCAAGAGTTTCCGTCCGTCCACCTTTTCTGCATCGCACAAAGACATGGTGGTTAGAACTCATCAGACCAACGCACAGATTTCCATTGGTCTAATGTCCATTCCTTGTGTTCTTTAGCCCAAACAAGTCTCTTCTGCTTGTTGCCTTTCTTTAGCAGTGGTTTCCTAGCAAATATTCTACCATGAAGGCCTGATTCACACAGTCTCCTCTTAACAGTTGTTCTAGAGATGTGTCTGCTGCAAAAGGTGGCTATTTTGAAGAACATAGAATATGAAATATATTTTCAGTTGTTTCACACTTTTTTATTATGTATAATTCCACATGTGTTAATTCATAGTTTTGATGCCTCCAGTGTGACTCTACAATTTTCATAGTCATGAAAATAAAGAAAACTCTTTGAATGAGAAGGTGTGTCCAAACTTTTGGTCTGTACTGTATATATATATCTATATATATAGATATAGATAGATATATATATATCTATATATATATATATATATATATATATATATATATATATATATACAGTGCGGAAAATAAGTATTTGAACACCCTGCTATTTTGCAAGTTCTCCCACTTGGAAATCATGGAGGGGTCTGAAATTGTCATCGTAGGTGCATGTCCACTGTGAGAGACATAATCAAAAAAAAAAAATTCCAGAAATCACAATTTATGAATTTTTAACTATTTATTTGTATGATACAGCTGCAAAGAAGTATTTGAACACCTGTCTATCAGCTAGAATTCTGACCCTCAAAGACCTGTTAGTCTGCCTTTAAAATGTCCACCTCCACTCCATTTATTATCCTAAATTAGATGCACCTGTTTGAGGTCATTAGCTGCATAAAGACACCTGTCCACCCCATACAATCAGTAAGAATCCAACTACTAACATGGCCAAGACCAAAGAGCTGTCCAAAGACACTAGAGACAAAATTGTACACCTCCACAAGGCTGGAAAGGGCTACGGGGAAATTGCCAAGCAGCTTGGTGAAAAAAGGTCCACTGTTGGAGCAATCATTAGAAAATGGAAGAAGCTAAACATGACTGTCAATCTCCCTCGGACTGGGGCTCCATACAAAATCTCACCTCGTGGGGTCTCAATGATCCCAAGAAAGGTGAGAAATCAGCCCAGGACTACATGGGAGGAGCTGGTCAATGACCTGAAAAGAGCTGGGACCACCGTTTCCAAGGTTACTGTTGGTAATACACTCTGGCCTCGTAAACACGATCGGACATATCCAATGAAAACGGTCCGCAGACCATTTCCATCGGATATGTCCGATCGGGAGTTTGATCCGATGACGTGTACACACCATCGGATCAAATTCCCCGCCGCCGGACGGCGCGGTGACGTGGCGGTGACGCGGCGGTGACGTTGACGCCGCCACATCACCGCCACGTCACCGCACCAGGAAGTTAAACACTTCCGCGCATGCGCCGAATCCATTCGGCGTCGGCGCGGCGGCGGTGGGGGACGACATGTCTGCTGGTAAGTGTACTAACCAGCAGACATGTCGGGCGGACAGATTCCCACCGGATAGATTTCAAAGCATGCTTTGAAATCTGTCGGGTGGAGAAATCTGTCCGCTAGCCCATACACACGAGCGGAGATGTCTGCTGAAACGGTCCATCGGACCGTTTTCAGCGGACATATCCCCTCGTGTGTACGAGGCCTAAGACGTCATGGTTTGAAATCATGCATGGCACGGAAGGTTCCCCTGCTTAAACCAGCACATGTCAAGGCCCGTCTTAAGTTTGCCAATGACCATTTGGATGATCCAGAGGAGTCATGGGAGAAGGTCAAATGAGACCAAAATAGAACTTTTTGGTCATAATTCCACTAACCGTGTTTGGAGGAAGAAGAATGATGAGTACCATCCCAACAACACCATCCCTACTGTATAGCATGGGGGTGGTAGCATCATGCTTTGGGGGTGTTTTTCTGCACATGGGACAGGGCGACTGCACTGTATTAAGGATAGGATGACCGGGGCCATGTATTGCGAGATTTTGGGCAACAACCTCCTTCCCTCAGTTAGAGCTTTGAAGATGGGTCGAGGCTGGGTCTTCCAACATGACAATGACCCGAAGCACACAGCCAGGATAACCAAGGAGTGGCTCTGTAAGAAGCATATCAAGGTTCTGGCGTGGCCTAGCCAGTCTCCAGACCTAAACCCAATAGAGAATCTTTGGAGGGAGCTCAAACTCTGTGTTTCTCAGCGACAGCCCAGAAACCTGACTGATCTAGAGAAGATCTGTGTGGAGGAGTGGGCCAAAATCCCTCCTCCAGTGTGTGCAAACCTGGTGAAAAACTACAAGAAACGTTTGACCTCTGTAATTGCAAACAAAGGCTACTGTACCAAATATTAACATTGATTTTCTCAGGTGTTCAAATACTTATTTGCAGCTGTATCATACAAATAAATAGTTTAAAAAAATCATACATTGTGATTTCTGGAATTTTTTTTTTTTTTATTATGTCTCTCACAGTGGACATGCACCTACGATGACAATTTCAGACCCCTCCATGATTTCCAAGTGGGAGAACTTGCAAAATGGCAGGGTGTTCAAATACTTATTTTCTGCACTGTATATATATATATATATATAAAGCCTTTTTTTTGTATTATGGATAGAGTAGGGAATAGCTAACAACCTTGACAGGTTTATATCACTATTTATTTACATGTTCAGCATTGGTATATGAATTTATCTTTAATAGTACATCATTTATACTTAATACGATTCAGTAATATTTTTTCCTGTTTCAAATATTTTATTGAATTTTATAATTATTAACAAAATTCCATTAACAGAGCATATACAATAATATAATATATACAGTGCAGAAAATAAGTATTTGAACACCCTGCTATTTTGCAAGTTCTCCCACTTGGAAATCATGGAGGGGTCTGAAATTGTCATCGTAGGTGCATGTCCACTGTGAGAGACATAATCCAAAAAAAAAATTCCAGAAATCACAATTTATGATTTTTTAACTATTTATTTGTATGATACAGCTGCAAAGAAGTATTTGAACACCTGTCTATCAGCTAGAATTCTGACCCTCAAAGACCTGTTAGTCTGCCTTTAAAATGTCCACCTCCACTCCATTTATTATCCTAAATTAGATGCACCTGTTTGAGGTCATTAGCTGCATAAAGACACCTGTCCACCCCATACAATCAGTAAGAATCCAACTACTAACATGGCCAAGACCAAAGAGCTGTCCAAAGACACTAGAGACAAAATTGTACACCTCCACAAGGCTGGAAAGGGCTACGGGGAAATTGCCAAGCAGCTTGGTGAAAAAAGGTCCACTGTTGGAGCAATCATTAGAAAATGGAAGAAGCTAAACATGACTGTCAATCTCCCTCGGACTGGGGCTCCATGCAAAATCTCACCTCGTGGGGTCTCAATGATCCTAAGAAAGAGCCCAGAACTACACAGGAGGAGCTGGTCAATTACCTGAAAAGAGCTGGGACCACCGTTTCCAAGGTTACTGTTGGTAATACACTAAGACGTCATGGTTTGAAATCATGCATGGCACGGAAGGTTCCCCTGCTTAAACCAGCACATGTCAAGGCCCGTCTTAAGTTTGCCAATGACCATTTGGATGATCCAGAGGAGTCATGGGAGAAAGTCATGTGGTCAGATGAGACCAAAATATAACTTTTTGGTCATAATTCCACTAACCGTGTTTGGAGGAAGAAGAATGATGAGTACCATCCCAAGAACACCATCCCTACTGTGAAGCATGGGGGTGGTAGCATCATGCTTTGGGGGTGTTTTTCTGCACATGGGACAGGGTGACTGCACTGTATTAAGGAGAAGATGACCGGGGCCATGTATTGCGAGATTTTGGGCAACAACCTCCTTCCCTCAGTTAGAGCTTTGAAGATGGGTCGAGGCTGGGTCTTCCAACATGACAATGACCCGAAGCACACAGCCAGGATAACCAAGGAGTGGCTCTGTAAGAAGCATATCAAGGTTCTGGCGTGGCCTAGCCAGTCTCCAGACCTAAACCCAATAGAGAATCTTTGGAGGGAGCTCAAACTCCGTGTTTCTCAGCGACAGCCCAGAAACCTGACTGATCTAGAGAAGATCTGTGTGGAGGAGTGGGCCAAAATCCCTCCTCCAGTGTGTGCAAACCTGGTGAAAAACTACAAGAAACGTTTAACCTCTGTAATTGCAAACAAAGGCTACTGTACCAAATATTAACATTGATTTTCTCAGGTGTTCAAATACTTATTTGCAGCTGTATCATACAAATAAATAGTTAAAAAAATCATACATTGTGATTTCTGGAATTTTCTTTTGGATTATGTCTCTCACAGTGGACATGCACCTACGATAACAATTTCAGACCCCTCCATGATTTCCAAGTGGGAGAACTTGCAACATAGCAGGGTGTTCAGATACTTATTTTCTGCACTGTATATCGATATTACATTAACAAAACATGTACAAAAGTATAGTAGAAAAAAGTGTAATCATTCAGGAAAGTAACTTTTATTAATGTAAATGAAAATAGATAACCTATTGTAGGATAAGATTATGTAACACGAAGTGTTATAATCATAGCTTCATGACAGCTATTTGATGCCAAGTAATTGAGAAATTAAGTTGATTGAAATAATATAGAATAATTATGTCATCGATGAAGAGACTATAATTGAATTAACCAAATTCCTTCTCTTGGCTTGGCTTTATCTGGTGCGAAGGTCAACAATCCCAAACTATCAAAGCATCTTCTATTACAGTGATATGGTCCAGAAATATTTAGACAGAATAAAGGTGGATAAAGCACCTGGACCAGATGGCATCCACCCACGGATCCTAAAAAGAATTGAGCTCTGAAATTTCAAAGCCACTGTATCTAATATTTAGGGACTCATTAATGACAGGAATAGTACCACTGGATTGGCGTAGAGCCAATGTGGTGCCTATATTTAAAAAGGGAACAAAGTCTTTACCAAGTAACTATAGACCTGTTAGTTTAACTTCTATAGTTGGGAAGGTAATGGAACATTTAATAAAAGACCACATGGATGAGTTCTTGCTGGAAAAAAACTATTTAAGCAGCAGACAGCATGGATTCATGAAGGACAGAAGTTGTCAGACAAACCTGATTTCCTTTTATGAAGCGGTAAGTAAAACCCTGGACAGAGGTGTGGCAGTGGACGTGGTATACTTGGATTTTGCAAAAGCGTTCGATACAGTTCCCCACACACGGCTCATGTGTAAGGTAAGGTCTACAGGATTGGATATATCGGTTTGTAAATGGATAGAAAACTGGCTGAAAGTCAGGATTTAGAGAGTTGTGGTTAATGATTCTTACTCTGAATGGTCCAAGGTTATCAGCGGTGTACCCCAAGGTTCAGTGTTGGGTCCCTTACTTTTCAATATATTTATAAATGATATTGGGTCTGAGATCAAAAGTAACATTTCTGTCTTTGCAGATGACACCAAGCTATGCAGTGGAATAACGTCCTTGCAGGATGTCTCCAATTTACAAGCCGACCTCAATGCTCTGTCTAATTGGGCGACTATGTGGCAGATGAGGTTTAATGTTGATAAATGTAAAGTTATGCACTTAGGGGCTAAGAATATGCATGCATCATATATGCTAGGGGGAGTACAACTGGGGGGATCTGTAGTGGAGAAGGATCTGGGGGTTTTAGTTGATCATAAGCTCAATAATGGCATGCAATGCCAAGCTGCGGTTTCCAAAGCGAGCAAAGTCCTTTCTTGTATTAAGAGAGGTATGGACTCCAGAGATAGAGATATCATTTTGCCCCTGTACAAATCATTAGTAAGACCTCATCTGGAATATGCAGTCCAGTTTTGGGCACCTGTTCTCAAAAAGGATATCGGAGAACTGGAGAAAGTGCAGAGAAGGGAAACCAAACTGATAAGGGGCATGGAGGAGCTCAGCTATGAGGAAGGATTAGAGGAACTGAATTTATTCACTCTTGAGAAGAGGAGAATAAAGGGGGATATGATCAACATGTACAAATATATAAGAGGTCCATATAGTGAACTTGGTGTTGAATTATTCACTTTAAGGTCAACACTGAGGACAAGGGGGCACTCTTTACGTCTGGAGGAAAAGAGATTTCACCTCCAAATATGGAAAGGTTTCTTCACAGTAAGAGCAGTGAAAATGTGGAACAGACTCCCTCAAGAGGTGGTTCTGGCCAGCTCAGTAGATTGCTTTAAGAAGGGCCTGGATTCTTTCCTAAATGCACGTAATATAACTGAGTACTAAGATGTTTAGGTAAAGTTGATCCGGGGTAAATCCGATTGCCTCTCGGGGGATCAGGAAGGAATTTTTTCCCCTCCTGTAGCGAATTGGATCATGCTCCGCTGTTTTTTTTGCCTTCCTCTGGATCAACTGTGGGTATGGAGTTGGGGGTATGGGATTGTACTTTGTTTTATTTTGTTTGTTTATTTTTTTTATGGTTGAACTGGATGGACTTTTTTCAACCTGACTAACTATGTAACTATGTAACTATAGTATATCAGATAATTAACAAGAATAAACCTAGTAGAGAGGATAGGGCACAGAGGGGAGAGAGAAAAAAATGTCCAGGGCGGCCAATGATTAGAGAATCAGGTGAAAGAATTCATAGTAGCGGGGTGGATACTATAATCTCTCAGGGAGAAATTAGTGAACAGTCCAAACCAGGACAAATAGTGTTTGATCCAGGGTCTCCATAAGGATTCAAAATTAGAAACTTTATCTAGCAGTATAGCTTTAGTTTTAGCATGTATCATAGATTTAGCTGCCGTGGTTATAATAATAATTAATTTGAATTGGAGGTGTGTTACGATTTGCGTTTTTCTTATCAGAAGTGCTACTGAGAGATCCAGTTTAAAGGTTATATTAAACATAGTTGAATTTTTTTTGAAGATTTCTGTCCAAAAGGAGCTTACTATGGGACATTCTCGCCATATTGGTACATGTGAACCCAGAGTAGTATAGCCTCGAAAACAGTGAGAGGGATATTGGGGGGAAAATGTGAATATTCTGGATGGGACCAGATACCATCTAGTTAGCACCTTATAATTTGTTTCGAGAGCCACTATATTTGGTGTGGCTGATTTAGTTGTTTGACAAATTTGTCCAGTCTAGTTCATTTGGTTGAAGATGAAGATTAATTTCCTATTTGGTTGTGTACGTTGGAGGAAAACGACGGTTACATGAGAGAGTAATGAGAGAGTAATTGTTCATATATGGCATATATAAGTCCATGTCTATGGGGGTCCGAGTTGCAAGCATTTTCAAAGACCGTGAAGTCAGGGGTTTGTATGTCACTGGGTTTGTTGTGTTCAATTTTTTTTTTAATTTGGAGATGTTGAAAGGTTGCTGTTGATGGAAAGGGAATGTTTTGCATACGTTTGGAAATGATGTGATATTTTGAGAATGAAAGAAATAATGAATTAAACCTATATTTGACCACGCTGAAAAATAATTTGGGAAGGACCAGGCTGGGTAGAAGGAAGGTTACCTAAGAATGAGAGGAGTGGATTATGTTTGGATATGAGTCCAAACCTGGTTTTCAATCTGTCCCAAATGGAAAGGCTGTGTTTGGTAATAGGATTTGTGATTTCCTTCACTGTGTAGGAATTAACCATAGTAAATTTGCAATAGAAAGAGGGTCACAGTCGATTGACTCCAATAATACCCATAATGGAATTTCATTTGTGGCGTGATATTTGGGTAATTGTGCTAGTTGTGCTACGTAATACTATTTGGTGAAATCTGGCACACTAAGACCACCTCTAATATGGGGGGAATATAAGGGTAAACAAGATTTGAGTGAATGTTCAGGGATTGTCATGGGTAGTACTCTAAAGTGGTATAAAAGTTTAGGGAGGATAGTGTGGCAAACCTAGCCACTTCTGGAACGCTGGACGTTACATGTCAAAAGGTTGTCTGTATTATATGCTATGTATTCTGCTGGGTCTTATGTGGGCATAGTAATTCATATGCTGGCAGCCGTAAGCCACTAGCATTCAGTACTTAGTTTTATGTTGCCCAATCAGTGTTCGGCAGTTTTAAACCGAACTCCCACAACACATAACCCCAGACCCCAGCTATCAACCGACTTTTCCCTTGTGCAGCAATGCCTGATGGGAGAATTATCCAAACTGTTAAGTTCCCCATCTGGTCCTCCCTGTATTACCCCTGTTAAATCTATTTGGCTGTTTGGAAACCCCTTGCATGGGGAATTCTATAAATATGGAAGCCTGTGAATAAAAAGTCAGTTGACTCTCAGAGCTGTGAGTCGTCTGGTTACTGAGGGAGATTTGGGACATTGCCTTACTTGTCAATGCTGACTGTGGATTTACCCTGGTTACCAGCGGAGATCGTGGAGTTTAATATTGCTCTCCGCTACATTTGGTGGCAAGCGACGGGATCCAACCTTACAGCCGATAAGCGCAATTCGTGCAATGTGAACTACCGATGTAAATGGAGACGGATTATTCTAGGCTAAAGCGGCAGACATTAAAGGAACTGCTAGAAGCCAGGGGTAAGGTAGCCAGCAACAAATCCAAAGCTGTACTAACTGCCGAGCTGATGGAGGGAGACAGAGCCCGCAGCGCTACACCACCAGCAGCCATGGAAGAAACCCTCTACCAGAGAGAAATGAGGACCAGGCTGGAATTTTTGCCACAGCCTATATCAGATGCCATGCTGCATATGGTAATGGCGAATGTGCAGGAGTACGTGATGGCACACAGTCCGCAGTATACACAGTCTCGAGCAGAATCCACTACTGGGTCACTCTACAACCAGGTAAAACCCAAAATTCCCTATCATGCCTTTAAAATGTTTTGCGAGGAGAAGGATGAGATTGATGGATATTTACAGGATTTTGAGAGACTGTGTGATTTACATGACTTGGAACGGACAGTATGGGTCCCATTGCTAGCAGGCAAGCTGGCAGGTCGGGCAGCAGAAGCATATCGCGCTGTACCCAGTGAGGACAGCAAGGATTATGATAAAGTGAAGCGAGCGATATTAGAGAGATACGCCATTACTCCAGAGGCATACCGGCGCAAGTTTAGAAACCTGCGCAAACCAGAGAAGGATTCACATGCTGAATGGGCACACAAGCTGGACCAAGCTTCCCAAGGGTGGATACAAGCCAGCCAAGCCACTACTATGGAGGAATTGAGACAGTTAATGCTGTTGGAGCAATTCTTCAATGGTTTGTCCCCAGAGGCACAAGAATGGGTGCGAGACAGGAAACCTCTCACCCTAACCGAAGCGGCTCGATTAGCGGATCAGCATTTTGATGCGAGGAGACATCATGGGCCTCTAACCAAGAGTTATCCTCGACCCACGGGACCAACTAGTACTCTACCAACCCCCGCTCTCACAGCCTCCCCTTTTCGTCCATCCCAAAGGACTTTACCACCACCCTCTAGATATAACAGACGTGCCAACATCCAATGCCACACCTGCAAACAGTGGGGACATATGGCACGCGAGTGCACCCAAAACCGGGGCAGACCTGCCTGGAACCAAGGCCGACCGAACCCGGCACCAAGGGCTGCTGCCCAGCATTTTGATGCGAGGAGACATCATGGGCCCCTAACCAAGAGTTATCCTCGACCCACGGGACCACCCAGTACTCTACCAAACCCCGCTCTCACAGCCTCCCCTTTTCGTCAATTCCAAGGGACTTTACCACCACCCTCCAGATATAACGGACGTGCCAACACCCAATGCCACACCTGCAAACAGTGGGGACATATGGCACGCGAGTGCACCCAAAACCGGGGCAGACCTGCCTGGAACCAAGGCCGACCGAACCCGGCACCAAGGGCTGCTGCCCATCATTATCAACGGGAGCTGGCCACTCAAGAGATGTTGAGCATTCCAGCGGAAGAACCCCTGGGAATCTTGCATGAGGTGATGACAGTCCGAGCCACGGATAACCGGCAGCATCATCGACAGCTGGTGACCTTGGAGGGAAAAGAAGTCCAGGGGCTTCGGGATTCAGGAGCTACTTTAACCTTGATAGCACCCCATTTGGTCCCTGACTCGGCACACACTGGTGGATCCGTGGCAGTACGAGTGGCAGGGGAGCAGTGTACCGACTACCCACTGCCAAAGTACATTTGGATTGGGGTGTGGGAGGGGGGACGGTAGAAGTGGGCCTCATGCAAAATTTACCAGCAGATGTTATGCTGGGAAATGACTTGGGTCAGATGACCTCTGCTTTTGTACCCCAGGCCCCATACCAGGAAGCCCATCCAGTGACCACACGGCAACAGGCTCGCACCACGGTTCCACCGACACACTCTAAGGCTCCGACGCTTCAATGTTTGGATTGGGAGCAGTGCTGAGCCAAGTGGGAGCCGATGGCGGAGAACACCCCGTAGCTTACCCGAGTCGAAAGTTATTGCCACGAGAAGTAAGCTACGCCACTATTGAGAAGGAATGCCTGGCCGTGGTGTGGGCCCTCAAAAAGTTGCAGCTGTATTTGTATGGACAACCTTTTTCGCTACTCACAGATCACAACTCGTTGGTGTGGCTAAACCGTGTGGCGGGAGACAATGCCCGGCTGCTGCGCTGGAGTTTGGCGCTGCAGCCGTTTGACTTTACAATCCACTACCGACCAGGGAAGCAAAACGGTAATGCCGACGGGTTATCTAGACAAACTGAACTTGAAAAGTGATCTGTGAAATTACACCCCCGGACATCCCCAAGCCGATCCGTTGGGATCAGACTGTGTATGCCGGCTTGGTTCTGGGGGAGCATTGTGGCAAACCTAGCCACTTCTGGAACGCTGGACGTTACATGTCAAAAGGTTGTCTGTATTATATGCTATGTATTCTGCTGGGTCTTATGTGGGCATAGTAATTCATATGCTGGCAGCCGTAAGCCACTAGCATTCAGTACTTAGTTTTATGTTGCCCAATCAGTGTTCGGCAGTTTTAAACCGAACTCCCACAACACATAACCCCAGACCCCAGCTATCAACCGACTTTTCCCTTGTGCAGCAATGCCTGATGGGAGAATTATCCAAACTGTTAAGTTCCCCATCTGGTCCTCCCTGTATTACCCCTGTTAAATCTATTTGGCTGTTTGGAAACCCCTTGCATGGGGAATTCTATAAATATGGAAGCCTGTGAATAAAAAGTCAGTTGACTCTCAGAGCTGTGAGTCGTCTGGTTACTGAGGGAGATTTGGGACATTGCCTTACTTGTCAATGCTGACTGTGGATTTACCCTGGTTACCAGCGGAGATCGTGGAGTTTAATATTGCTCTCCGCTACAGATAGACATGTTGATCACTATTATTCTACCCATCCATGCAAATTGTAGACAAGACCAATTAGCTAGGAGTTTAGTAAGTTGTGTAAGTATAGGTGTGTAGTTGACTGTGTAGAGGTCAGATGGATTTTCTGTAAAATTTATGCCTAGATAAGAAATATGTGAGGTTGACCACACAAACGGGAGAGAATCATGAAGTTGAGTTTGGAGAGTAGGTGATAAAGAAATGTTTAGGGCTGTGGATTTGTGGAAGTTTATTGTTAGGCCTGATAATTTTCTGAATTTGGAAAGAATGTCCATGAGAGGCGGTGCTGATAACAGTGGCGATGTAAGAAATATCAGGACATCATCTGCAAACAGGCATAATTTTTGGTGATGGCCACCAAGCTCCAATCCTTTGATGTTTGGGTTCAATTGAAAAAGTTGTGCTAGGGCAGGGGTGTCCAAACTTTTTTCAAAGAGGGCCAGATTTCATGAAGTGAACATGCTTGAGGGCTGACCATTTTGCCTGACATTCCTTGAACCATTAAAATTTGGTCTAAGTGTGTTCCTTTCGAGCACCAATACACTGCCCAACAAGAATTATATTGCCTTTGTGGCTGTGTGTGGTAAAGAGATGAGCTCAGTCATATTATTTGGATATACCATATTTATTGGCTTATAATACGCACCTTCACGTTAAGAGGGAAGTTTCTGGTAAAAAAAATAAAATTTTAAATAAAGAACTGTGAAGCAAAATAAGGGTCAGTGCCCATTTGCACACCCCCAATTGCTGGAAATGCAGCACTCACCATTGCTAGGAATGCAGCACCCACCATTGCCGGGAATGCAGCACCCACCTGGTGTAGGAAGGAGGGATTTGGGTTTCTAGAGCACTGGGATGACTTTTCATTGGGGTGCAACCTATATGCTAAAGATGGTTTGCACTTGAATGGAAGGGGGTCTTCTGTGCTGGGGGAGAGGTTTAGGGGAATGCTGGAGGAGTATTTAAACTAGACTTGAGGGGGAGGGTGAACGTGAATTACATCGGGCACACAGGTCAGTTAGGGGTCAGACATTAATGGAGAGTGGAATGGGAATAGATGGAGGTGGGGTTATGGCAGGTGACAAGAAAGTTCCCATGTTGCAAACAGCCATTGGAAATTATAGTGCCATTTGCACTACTAAAAATTATATGAATCATATGAATAACGCCAGCGAAAAATGTAACAATACATTTAAGTGTTTGTTCACCAATGCCAGAAGCCAACAGGTGAGTTGGAAGCTCTGGTGCATGAGGAGAGCTATGATGTAATCGGTATTGCTGAAACTTGGCTTCAATCCTCACATGACTGGGCTATTAATATTCCTGGCTATGCTCTCTTTCGGAAAGACAGGGTAAAAAGGAAAGGTGGAGGGGTCTGTCTCTATGTGAGAAGTGACCTCAAAGCAAGCGTGAAAGAGGACCTGGTTGATGGAGAGTGTGATGAAGTTGAAGCATTATGGGTGGAACTGCATACAGATGTGCGTAGTTCAAAGTTAATCATTGGAGTTTGTTATAGACCACCCAATGTTAATGAGGAGGTGGAGACTCGTCTCCTTGCACACAGATGGAAAGGGCTGCAAGGGCTGGGACGGTGATAATAATGGGGGATTTTAACTACCCAGAAATTGACTGGAATAATGGAGTTTCTGGGACAGTTAAAGGACAAAAATTTAAAAACCTATTGCAGGACAATTTTATGGTCCAGTTTATTGAGGCCCCAACTAGGAATGATGCTCTGTTGGACCTGGTAATCTCAAACCATGTAGAGCTCATTACTAATGTTCAGATAAAGGAACACCTGGGTAGCAGTGATCATAACATGATTTCGTTTAATGTAAACTATAAGCAAGAAATACATACAGGAAAGATAAAAACACTTAATTTCAAGAGAGCAAATTTTCAAAGAATGAGGACTGCTCTCCAGGGCTTGGACTGGGAGGGAATATTGGCACCGATGAACACAGAACAGAAATGGGAATTCTTCAAAAAGACTCTTTGGAATCTCACTGCAAAGTATATTCCCATGGGCAATACGTTTAAAAGGCTAAAGATAAAACCTATGTGGCTCACGGTCAAAGTTAAAAAAGCTATAAACAATAAGAAAATAGCTTTTAAAAAATATAAAAATGAAGGAACACTAGTGTTGTTTAAATGTTACAAAGAATATAATAGAATATCTAAAAAGGAAATCAAGGATGCAAAAATTCAAAATGAACGGCAGATTGCAAAAGATAGTAGGACAAACCCCAAAAAATTCTTTAAATATATCAATAGTAAAAAGGTCAAGTCTGAGCATGTAGGCCCTTTACAAAATAATCTAGAGTGGGTGACTGAGGACATAGAGAAGGCAAATTTATTAAATGCTTTCTTCAGCTCTGTGTATACAATGGAGAATGGGGGAGCTCTTGTCCATAATGGGGGTGGGAGTGACACAGCCCCAAATCCACAATGGCTCAAAAGTGATATGGTCCAGAAATATTTAGACAGAATAAAGGTGGATAAAGCACCTGGACCAGATGGCATCCACCCACGGATCCTAAAAGAATTGAGCTCTGAAATTTCAAAGCCACTGTATCTAATATTTAGGGACTCATTAATGACAGGAATAGTACCACTGGATTGGCATAAAGCCAATGTGGTGCCCATATTTAAAAAGGGAACAAAGTCTTTACCTAGTAACTATAGACCTGTTAGTTGAACTTCTATAGTTGGGAAGATACTGGAACGTTTAATAAAAGACCACATGGATGAGTTCTTGCTGGAAACAAAGGCCCAGATTCACGTACATCGGCGCATTATCGGTCCGGCGTAGCGCACCGCCATTACGTTAGACTTGCGCCATCTAGCCGCGTAATCCCCCGATTCACGTAGCTTTTGCGCAGGAAATTGCGCAAGCGTAAGGTTTTTTCCTGAGGCGTAAGGAGGAGTAATACAAATTGGGAGGGACGTGGGCGTGTTACATTGAAATGAGCCGTGACCCCATGCAAATGAAGGGCCGGCCGGCTCGCGCATGCGCGCGTGAAGGAGACCATGTCAGCTCCGCTGTGCGCATGCTCACAACTCGGGAGCGGCGCAATCAGTGAAATTGGAAATGGACTACGGCAACGTTGTGAACTACGCAGACAGCATAAATAGACACACACAAACGCACTTGCATTGCAAAAGTACATCCCTTTGTGTCCCTTCCCATTTAACCAAGTGCTTTTGTTCCTGTTGTTCGTTGCAGTGTGTCTTGTAGTTGTCAGATTAGTGTTCTGTGTGATCAAGTTCTTGTTGGTATATCTGTGAAAGTGTTTTTTGATAAGTGTTTGAGAGACTGTTTGTTTGATTGATATATTTCTGAGCGTTTGTTTTCTTGCTTTATTTTTTATTTTTTATTTTTTTGTGACTGTTTCTTGCTGAGAGCTAGTGTGATTTTTGGGTGTTCGTTTTCTCTTTGTGTGTGTTCTTGCCTGATTGGTTGTGCTTGTATTTGTGACTGATTTTTGGTGACTGGTAGTGAGTAGTGTTGAGCAGAATATGCCATATTCGATTTCGCGATATATCTCGAATATATAGTCGAATATTCGAGATATATTCGCTAAATACGAATATTCGTGATATTTTTTGGAAATGAAAATATTGCGAATTTTCGGTATTGCGAATTTTCGCTATTGCGAATGCGAATGCGAATCGCGAATTGCGAATGCGAAATTTCGAGAAATGCGGAAAGGAGCACTCTGATTGGCTCAGAATATTCGTGATATATTACAATATAAAATAATTGCGAATATTCGAGAAATGCGGAAGGAGCACTCTGATTGGCTCAGAATATTCGTGATATATTACAATACACAATAATTGCGAATATTCGGCAAATGCGGAAGGAGCACTCTGATTGGCTCAGAATATTCGTGATATATTACAATATAAAATAATTGCGAATATTCGAGAAATGCGGAAGGAGCACTCTGATTGGCTCAGAATATTCGTGATATATTACAATACACAATAATTGCGAATATTCGGCAAATGCGGAAGGAGCACTCTGATTGGCTCAGAATATTCGTGATATATTACAATACACAATAATTGCGAATATTCGAGAAATGCGGAAGGAGCACTCTGATTGGCTCAGAATATTCGTGATATATTACAATATAAAATAATTGCAAATATTCGAGAAATGCGGAATGGAGCACTCTGATTGGCTCAGAATATTCGTGATATATTACAATACAAAATAATTGCGAATATTCGAGAAATGCGGAATGGAGCACTCTGATTGGCTCAGAATATTCGTGATATATTACAATATAAAATAATCGCGCGATATCGCTATTGCCGAATAATCGCATTGCGATTTTTCGGCAATATAAAATGAGCGCTGCAGCTACTCGGCCCAAGGTCTCTAATCATACCAGCAATGCTTTTAGACGTCGATGGGGATCTCTAGGATGTGATCTGTTCTAAAAAAAAAATTGAAAAAATTCGAATATTCGAAATAGCGAATATTCGCCGCGATATTCGTGTTATTCGCGAATACTCGAATATGCAATATTCGTAGCGAATATTCGCAATGCGAATATTCGTGAGCAACACTAGTAGTGAGTTTGTTTGGAAGTATGACAGAGAGAAAAAGAAAGCTGAATTTTACTGTGGGGGAAAAAAGAATTCTTGCCCGGGCCATTAGCGAGTATGGGCGTTTTCTCCACGGCCCGCAGAGTGCCACCACCACCCCGGCCAGGAGGAGGGAGATTTTGGATAGGATCACGGAGCAGGTGAATTCATCGGGGGAGGGGGAGACACGGACCCGGTCTGGGATTGACTAAAAAATAAATGATCTCCGGCGTCAGGTGAAAAAAAAACTGGCCGCAATGCATGCCCATGCCAGGGGCACAGGAGGGGGCCCACCATGCCGTATTAGGCTTACAGCGACGGAGCATTTGGTGGCCCTGACCTTTCACCGGCATGAAGTGGAGGGCCTGCCAGGCTTTGACACAAGTCCGGTCCCCGTGGTGCCAGGTAAGGTTTTTTTTTCTATCAGGTGTGTAGCATGTGTGGGGGAGGGGGTGAAAGGGAATATGTGCCAAGTGTGTGGATCCTCCAACCTGTGAATGGTTTGTGTCATCCACAGATGTGCAGGAGGGTGCAGGGCCATCTGGCCTGACCGCTCCAACCCCAGGACAGCAGCCTAATGAGGCCCCCCCAACAAGGCCACAGTCCGCGGAGGAGGTTCAAGAGGAGGAGGACGATCATGAGGAGGAGGACGATCATGAGGAGGAGGATAATCATGAGGAGGACGATCATGAGGAGGAGGAGTCAGGCACTGGACGAGTGGTTTGTGCGGACTCTTCCCCTCTGGCTGGCAGAAGCCTGCCCTCCCTAAGGGGGAGCCCCCCCCCTCCTCCCCCAACATGGCTCCCCTCACAAGGGCCTCCCATTCTCCCCGCCCACAACCATCAGCTAGAGGGAGGATGTCATCCCAGAGCACCAGGGGGGCGCCCAATCTCCTGCCCGCCAGTCTGCGAAGGGACCAGGCCCTCCAGACCCGCCATCTGGGACAGCTCTGCCAGACTTTTGTGCGGGTGGAGGAGAGCCTGTCCTCCATGAAGGATACGCTGGGTAACCTGGACTCCCACTCCCGGGCTTTCACAACCTGCCTAAATGAACTGCAGACTACAGCAGCAGGCGTTGGGCAGGATGTAAGGGGCCCTTACCCAGGCTATCCAGGCCAACACGGCAACACTTGGTGCTTCCCTGGACTGAATTGCCGTGGCCTTGGAGGGCAGGCCGCCAGGTGGGCAGATATCAGGGGCTGCTCCTCCTTCCCCGGGTTTGCCCCTCCCCCATGAGTCTCCCCTGAGGGGCCGTGGCCGGGGGCGCCCCAGGCGTGGCTCACGCAGAGGGCAATAATTTTTTTTTCCCCTTTTTTTTTTTTTTTGGCTGACTTTTTTGGCATTTTTTTTTTTTTGCTGACATTTTTTTTAAATTTTGGGTTGTGCATGCTGTTTGAATGTGGGGGTGACATTCCTGCTGGAAAAGGGGTGTCATCCTCAATTTTGGAGAAGGGTTCCCCAGGACCAGGGAGAAGTGATTCCCAGGTCCGTGTGAATGGTGTATGAATGTACAGTGACATAATTGGAGCCTTGACGTGGCGTTACTGCTCACCAGTCGTGCATGGTGGACTGGTGCCAATCCAATTTGATGAGGATGTGGGGTGTGTGTGCTAGGGACCACAGTGGTGTGCATGCATGCATTCTCATTGTGCCATGATTAATGTGTGTGTTTAACGTGCAAAGATGCCCAATATGAGCTGTCTCCTGACTGCTCTTCCCTCAGAAGACGGGGTATCCTCGGTTAGGGGTTGATTGTCTGGTTGGGGGGTCAGGTCATCACGTAGCTCAACCTGCAGGCCCTTCCTCACTGCGAGATTGTGCAGCATGCAACATGCAACGATGATATGGCACACGAAGTTTGGGGAATACAACAGTGTACCCCCAGACTTATCCAGGCATCGGAAACGTGACTTCAGGAGGCCAAAGGTGCGCTCCACCACTGCTCGGGTTTTGATGTGTGCTTGATTGTATCTTTCCTCCCCTGGGGTTTGGGGGTTCCGGATAGGAGTCATGAGATGGGGTCCCAGTGCATATGCAGAGTCACCTGGAAGGGAAAAGACAGGAGAATGTTAGTCATGCTTGTGCCACTTGTGAGGTGTGCATCACGGGAGGGGATAGTCATGCCTGACTCCCATGTCACTCACCAACCAGCCAGGTGTTCCCATACACGTTCTGATAGAATTCCATTCGGATGTGGCATTGATTGTAGATGTAGCTGTCATGGGTGGATCCGGGGTGTTTGGCACGGACGTGCCATATGAGTCCTTGGGCATCAACTATCACCTGTACGTTGATGGAGTGCCAATTCTTCCGATTGCGGTACATGTGCTCTGTCTCATGGGGGGGCTGGAGTGCCACATGTGTGCAATCAATGGCCCCGATGGTGCGTGGGAATCTGGCAATTCTGTAGAAATCTGTCATTGCCTTCAGCCGCAGGTCCTCAGTGGTGGGTTTGATGATTAGGTTGGCCAAGCGTGTGAGGATTGCTGGGACAACCTGGTGCACACATCTGCTCATGGAGGATTGTGACATCCCAGCCACCACTCCACTTGTACGCTGAAAAGAGCCACTGGCAAGGAAATGGAGTGTTGCCAGTACCTTGACCAGTGGCTGCACTGGATGTGAGCGTTGTGTTGGGCTGGTGATGTCCTCCTGCAGGGTTGTGGTTAATTCCAGGATGGCATGAGGGGGGAATCTGAAGATGCGATACACCTCAGAATCACTCATGCCAAAGAGGTCTATGCGTGTGCGGTATACCCTCTCCCGTGCCATCCTCCGTGCCCTCCTCCTTCTTTGGTCATCTAAATTCACTAGTGCAGCTATGAGCGACGATGCCCCTGGCATGTTGGCAGTCAAATTGTAGTGCAACACGTGTGTGTGGTCTGCTCCTCAGTAACGGTGTTGCTTTCTGTGAGATGTAGACGTTTTTTCAAAATTTAGACCAGCTTTTATGTGCTCTAACTTTAGACAGGACATTTTGCTGTTGCGCACATCGCGTAGCCTGCGCAGCAACTGCGTTTTTTTGTGGATCCCCGCAACTCCCTCATTAGCATATTTGACTAGCAAATCAATGGTGTGTCTAGCGCATTTTTGCGCGGACGGATGCGTCTGTCTAACGAAATTACGCCGGACAAAAAAAAGTAGATTTCTGGCGTAAATCGTTTTCTGAATCGCGCGCATCTAAACGCACGCGCACATTTAGACTTACGCACGCACAACACCAGTTGCGCAGGCGTAATCGCTCTGTGAATCTGGGCCGTTCTATTTAAGCAGCAGACAGCATGGATTCATGAAAGACAGAAGTTGTCAGACAAACCTGATTTCCTTTTATGAAGAGGTAAGTAAAACCCTGGACAGAGGCGTGGCAGTGGACGTGGTATACTTGGATTTTGCAAAAGCGTTCGATACAGTTCCCCACACACGGCTCATGTGTAAGGTAAGGTCTACAGCATTGGATATATCGGTTTGTAAATGGATAGAAAACTGGCTGAAAGACAGAATTCAGAGAGTTGTGGTTAATGATTCTTACTCTGAATGGTCCAAGGTTATCAGCGGTGTACCCCAAGGTTCGGTGTTGGGTCACTTACTTTTCAATATATTTGTAGTCAGAGTCTACACCGAGGAATACGATACCCTAACTACCCAGGCCTGAGGTGTGCCATTAGCCTCGCTGGACAGTACGCCTATAAGTGGGCATACCCTGAAGTAATTGTGAAGATATTAATGAAGAAAATTATAACCTGAAAAAAGGGGGAACGGGTGGGTGGGTACCCAGAAACCCCGCCGACGCCGGACATTAGAGGGGAGGAGGGATAAATAGCCCTCCGACTCCTCCTACAAATTCAGGCAGGCCTGCGGCCCCGCCTTCCACTTGTAGTCAGAGTCTACACCGAGGAATACGATACCCTAACTACCCAGGCCTGAGGTGTGCCATTAGCCTCGCTGGACAGTACGCCTATAAGTGGGCAAAAAGACCCAGAAGTAGGTGTGATAAAAGAATGGAAGGGCACAAATATCTGTCTGGTAGAGAAAGCACGCCTTGACAGTCTCAAAGAACGGCCCCGATAAGCATCCGTTACGACAGCAGAAAACCAGCGTCCCAAGAACCGATGATTGGAAGGAACCGCGAAACCAAACGACTGTCCCGTGCCTGACAGACTAAGCCTCCCTCCAAAATCACAGACATGAGAACCACTGCTGGTGGCGAGAGGATACGTGGGGGAATGGAACAAGGGCCGCCCTGAGGAGCCCTGTGAAAGCAAACACCGTCCAATAGGACGCAAGACCAGAACCCATGTCAAACACCCACAACCCCCGGCCTAACTATCCATACCTGGTAAGGGGACGTGAGAGGGGGAGATGCCAAAAATTGACAAACTGATAGGAGGGAAGGGGTTTGAGAGCCGGCTACCCGAACGATGAGTTGCTGATGTTAAAGGACGAGGCCAACACGCAGTAGCGATGCAACGATACACAGACAGAACCAGACGTGGCATGACACAACCCACCCAAGTAACTGTGACCCCCCCCCCTATGAACAGGCTGGGAATTGGACAAAGAGCCTGGACTGACGGACCCACCCCGACGATCCGGCAACCTATGAACAAGAGAACAGCCCCAAAGATAACGGCCCAGACCCCTACCATGAGCAGAGAAGAAGCGACGACTCCAAGAACTCCGAGAACCCTGATAAAATAGTCCTAGCAGGAAAGGCCAGAACACGCTTGATGCTGGTATGTGAAGTAGCTGGGACGGAAATGAACACAACCTGAAACGTACCGCCTACCCTGCTGTGGCCGGAAAAAAGGAAACCCCTAGTTGACTTACCGCTCTGCTGAGACAAGTACGGACCAACCCCTGAGTGACGGCGTACTGCCATGCTCTGTACCCCCACGTGGAGCAGCTGGGATGTACCAGAATGTGTTGCCCCCGAAACGTGCAGCACGCCCAACCCTAGGAAAACAGAAAGAAAAGACAACAGACAACAAACATGAGACACCCCCCCCCCCCACTGTAGCTGCCTGGGCCAAAGATGTGAGCAGAAATGACCAGACCTCAGCGCGTGAATGAACCTGACGACAGATCCCCCCCCAAGTGTATGTGATAAGTGTAAGCAGTAAGTGAGCCCGAGTAACCTGCCGCGCAGACAGGTAATTAAAAACGAAACAAGGCGATGTACCCACAGACCGTGGTGGGTAGATGTATAGGCGTAAGAATGAACGTGCACGTATGACGTATGTTATACAGGCGAGAAGATTGTGGTCAACAATCATTTAAAAACGAAACCTCAGCCCGTATGGATCTGTAGACGTGACAGATCCTGAGATGCGCACCCTGGCTAACTATACCCGAAAGAACGGTATGACGAGACACAGAAAACAAATAAAGCTACAAGGCTGTTAGTGTGCTGTGACTGCATAGCACCGACAAGCTATGTGACCAACCCACGCTGGAGTAGGACCCCCAACAGAAACACAACCCCCTCTGTGCCTACCCAAGTATGAAGACATGGCAGTGACGGAGGGACCCCAGCATGTCAATGAACCCGACGACCCCCCTGTGAATAACATGAGTGAGTGCGAGTGACCTGCTGCACAGCAGAACACTGAGGACCCGTGCACCCACAGACCGTGGTGGGTAGTCCTGCCCGTGAAATGAAACACAATGCGTAGTAAGACGTGACATGACAGGCGAGAAGTTTGAGGTGAACAATCATCTGGAAAACAACCTCAGCCCGAATGGATCTATAGATGTGACAGACCCCGAGATGCGAGCCCTAGCCAACCGGACCAGGAAAGCAACCTATAAAAATAATGAGACATGAAAACAAACAAAGCTAGAACGGCCACTGGTGCAAGCTGAACCTGCGTGACGACAGAAACACGCCATGACAGAAACACGCCATGACAGAAACACGCCATGACAGAAACACGCCATGACAGAAACACGCCATGACAGAAACACGCCATGGACTGAGCTGCTGTGACCGAATACTGACGACAGAGCGGCGACAGTGAAAATGCTCAGCGACAGAAGCATGATGCTGACAGCACCGCTATGACATGACAGGAAACATACAGTGACTGCAACCGTTATGACAGAACATGCTAAGACAAAAACATACCACTGACAGAACCACTGAGCCAAAACATACTGACAGAACCACTGACACAAAACATACTGACAGAACCGCTGAGACAAAACATACTGACAGAACCGCTGAGACAAAACATACCGACAGAACCGCTGAGACAAAAAACATACTGACAGAAACGCTGAGACAAAACATACTGACAGAACCGCTGTGACAAAACATACTGACAGAACATACTGACAGAACTGCTGAGACAAAACATACTGACAGAACCGCTGTGACAAAACATACTGACAGAACATACTGACAGAACCGCTGAGACAAAAAACATACTGACAGAAACGCTGAGACAAAACATACTGACAGAACCGCTGAGACCGTGGCAGCATAACATACTACTGACAGAACCGCTACGACAGAAGACATACTACTGACAGAACCGCTATGACAGAAGACATACTACTGACAAACATGCCACTGACAGAACCGCCATGATGGAAACCTACTACCGCGAGAAACGCTAAGACAGAACACACAACTGACAGAAATGCTATGACATGAACTTGAGGCAAGAAAAACACTGACACCGCCACTGCTGTGCTGCACACCCCCTCCCCTTGAACCGTGACCACCAAGGAGCCTGACTGTCCTGCAAGATGCTGCCCCCCCCCCTCCCGGCCATGCCAGGGCACATCCGGCCCAAACATGAGCTCCCTGGAATTCCTTGGGAATCTGGTCACAGGATGAACCTGGACCAAGGGTGTCCCCTTACTCCATGCCCCCGGAAGGATGCACCGCTGCGGACGCCAGCGATAGCATGGTAGGAGAAAGTGGATGTGTGCCCCCCTCCCCCTGGCACAAGCACCGGGCAGCTTCCCCCATGTTAGGAGCCTCAGCAGCGTAAGCCTGGGAGGAAACAGGGGGGACGGGTACCCTCCATCGGACGCACCGGCAGAAGCTCCCCCCCCCCAACCTGCCGACTGCGCACCGAAGAGACGTGGAGAGCGGGCAACCCTTCTCCCCTATGTGGATACACGGATGAGTGCCGTCAGCCATCCCTGCAGTGAGCAGGGATGAGCCGATGCATACCTGGCTAAACAATCTCCCCCCACCAGGGTGTCCCCTTCCCCTAGGAAGGTTAGACAATTAGAGCGCCGACCCCCCCTGCCTGGCAAGGCATCCGATGTGTCTCCCCCCACCATGCCAGCACACTGGGAACCAGAGGTGACCATCCCAGCATCAGATTCCCGGCCGAGCGTGCTGCCACTCAGAGCTCCGGGAGAACGGGCGGGGGGAGGAGCCTAGCTGACGCAGGACATAGCCCTAGCAGTAGCCGACAGGATGGGTGATGGACGGACGCCCCCCACCCCCCCCCCCTGGCGCGGCCACCGGGAGAGGCGGGCGGGCAGCCTCCTCGCTAGGAGCAGCGTAGGTGGATGTGCGGCCCCCCTCCCCCGGCGTGAGCACCGGGCGGCCTCCCTCAACTAGACGGAGCAATGGCAGCGTGGGTGGCGGGTGGATGCGCGCCCCCCCCCTCCCCCGGCACGAGCACCGGGAGAAGCGGGCGGCCTCCTCGAGTGATCGGGCGAACCCCCCCCCCAGCTTGGCGTGAGCATCGGTAACAGGGGGCGGACAGGAGGCAGCATAGGGAGAGGAGAGCGGGGCCCCTTCCCCCACGATGCCCAGCGTAAGGACCCTTCCTGGATGGCGCCGGGAGGAACGCAGGGACAAGTAGGAGGGCGGACCTCCTCTATGTAGCATGGAGTGAGCATCGGGAGGGGAACAGCCACGAGACCTCAGCAGCCCCCACCCCTCAATGCTGCCGAATAGCGCCCAGGGAAAAAGAATGCAAGCAGCCTCCCCCCCGCCCGGCGCGAGCACTGGGAGAAGCGGTGCATGCCCGAAGGAGCGGGAGGAAGGACGGAGCGGGAGGGAGGACGGAGGGGTCCCCCATAGTGTCAGTTCGGAAGGAGAAGCGGGCGGCCCCCGCGATGCCTGAACGGGTGACAGTCCTGAGGAAAGCCCCCCCCCCCCCAATAATACCACCTCTCCCGTGGGGGACCCAAACCCCCACGAGACACCTGCCGCTGCTCCACACGCGACCGGAAGTCCTCCACCCGCGACCGGAAGTGACGTGCGATACCCAGAAACCCCGCCGACGCCGGACATTAGAGTGGAGGAGGGATAAATAGCCCTCCGACTCCTCCTACAAATTCAGGCAGGCCTGCGGCCCCGCCTTCCACTTATAAATGATATTGGGTCTGAGATCCAAAGTAACATTTCTGTTTTTGCAGATGACACCAAGCTATGCAGTGGAATAACGTCCTTGCAGGATGTCTCCAATTTACAAGCTGACCTCAATGCTCCGTCTAAGTGGGCGACTATTTGGCAGATGAGGTTTAATGTTGATAAATGTAAAGTTATGCACTTAGGGGCTAAGAATATGCATGCATCATACATGCTAGGGGGAGTACAACTGGGGGGATCTGTAGTGGAGAAGGATCTGGGTGTTTTAGTTGATCATGAATGAATGAAGAACTTGTATAGCGCAGCACATGCGAAGTAAATCGCCTCTGGGCGCTTGTTGTTCCTGTCTCCTTTGAGATCAAAAGAGATGAGTCTTAATCTTTCTCCTGAAGACTAAGTAGTTCTCCTCCAGCCGAATGCTGGCTGGTAAGGCGTTCCATAGTCTGGGACCTTGGACAGTGAATCTCCTGTCTCCTTTGGACTTGTATCTGGCTTTCGGTATCTGTAGCTGATTTTGATTGGTGGATCGTAGAATACGATTGGGATTGTAAATTTTTAATTTTTCGCATAGATAATGGGGAGCATTCCCATGGATACATCTATGCGTTAGACAGAGTGCTTTAAAGGTGATTCTGTCTTTGACTGGTAGCCAGTGAAGGGATCTCAACGAAGGTGAGATTGATTCCCAGGGTTTTTTCCCAGTCACAAGTCTGGCGGCCGTATTTTGAACGACTTGAAGACGAGCGATTTGGTACTTGGGGAGTCCGAGGTAAAGGGCATTTGCATAGTCCAGTCTGGAGTTTACAATCGCTCCCACCACGACCGCTATGTCTTTCTTGGGAATAAAAGGCGTGAGTCTGCGTAGTAGGCGCAGCAGATAGTGAGATCCGCTGACTACTGCCCCTATTTGTGCGTTCATTGTCATGTCGGCGTCAAAGACGACCCCAAGACTTTTGACTTTGGTGCTAGGGGTGATGACTTTGCCCAGAATGGGCGGGGGGATCCAGGTTGTTGTCGATTGATTCCTATGCTTGGCGTGAAACAGAAGAAGTTCTGTTTTCGCTCCGTTGAGTTTGAGATAACTCTTTGTCATCCAGTCCTCTATCAAAGAGAGACATGTCTCTAGGTTGAGGTGGTGATCCTTTTTATTGCAAATGCGGAAGTACAGTTGCGTGTCGTCTGCGTAAGAGTGATATAGCAGTTTTTGGCTGCTGATGATTTCAAAAAGAGGACGCAGATAGATGTTGAATAACATCGGCGACAGGGGAGATCCCTGAGGGACCCCGCACGATAATGTGCGTTGTTCCGAAGTGAATGGTCCTAGCTTCACTATTTGCGATCAGTTTTCCAAAAAAAGAGGAGAACCAAGATAGATCGCTTTCTGCGACTTTGGCTATTTTAGCCAGCCGAGTCAATAACAGCTTATGATCAACTGTATCAAAGGCTGCGCTTAGGTCCAGCAGAACCAGCAGAGAAGATTCTCCTTCGTCTGCGGCCTCGAGAACGTCGTCCCATATCTTAAGCAATGCTGTTTCCGTCCCGTGTCCGGGACGGAATCCTGATTGCAATGGGTCGAGTAAGTTGTGGGTATCTAGATGCTGTTGCAGCTGCTGTACCACTGCTTTCTCCATTACCTTGGAGAGAACATTTAGGCCTGTTATGGGGCGCCAGTTGAGTGGATCCTTAGGATCCAGGCTGGCTTTCTTCAAAATGGGTTGAATGAAGCCCTCCTTCAGCTGGGAGGGCATTTTGCCCTCCCTGAAGGATTGGTTAATAAGCTGCGTGACAGGAGGTGCCAGGATGTCGGCGCATTCCTTCAGCAGTTTGGTGGGGATAATATAATTTGGCGCAGTGCTGTTGCGCAGAGCGCCAATGATATTTTTAGTGGTCTGAATGGAGATGGGTTCCAGCGTGAATTCACCAAACTGTGGTGAATTGCTGCCGGTGCTGTGTAAATGCCTACGGGGGGGCTGGGAGAGCAATTGTTTTGCTGAATGCTTTGCCGGATTGCCATAATTTTGTTAATGAAGCAATCCGATAACTCATCGCAAAATTCTTGTGTGTCCAAGTTGGGGGCTTCAAGACATTCTGGATTCATGGTCTGAGTGACCAGCTTGAAGAGTTCGCGGGGGCGATTTAGGGCACCGTTGATAGCCTCAGAAAAATAGTTTTTCTTGGCTTTGAAGATTTGCTTGTAGTATTTTCTGGTTATTGCCTTGTAGATCGAGAGGTTCTCATCTGAAGAGTTTCTTTTCCAGGCTGCTTCTGCCCTTCTGCGCTCTTGCTTCAGTAACGCCAGCTGGTTGTTGAACCAGCCGGAGTTATTTTTCCTGATCTGGGTCTTTCGTTTCGGCGCTATCAAGTCAGCTGACTGCAATAGTGCTGTGTTTATGGCCTCCAGTGTTTCTGCCGCTGTTTGGTGCGGCTAAATTGTGTTTATTTTTTTCCCTAACGTGGCTTTGAAGAGTTCCGAATGGAGCTTCTTCTGACATCTGGTCCAGTGTGTTGTCACTGGATTTGATGTTTTTGTTAAGGGGGGGAATTCGGAAATAATGAATTTAATTGCATGGTGATCTGTCCATGGCAATGGTTCATTTTCCAAGATTTTTATTTCCAGATCTTGTCTGAAAATAAGATCGAGCGTGTGACCTGAAGCATGTGTGGGCCCACATACTAGTTGCTGAAGCCCTAATCCTTCCAGGTGGTCGATGCAGGCGTCGGCAACGGGGTCTTGCGGGGAGTTGGCCCAGAGGTTGAAGTCCCCGAGCAGCAAAAGGTGTTTGCTATTCAGGGTATAGGAGGAGACAAAGTCTGTCAAAGATGGGAGCAGCTGCGACTTAGGGCCAGGTGGCCTATAGCAGAGTAGAATCCGGACGGTCTCCTGGCCGTTTACTTGCAGTTGAAGAGTAAGGGTTTCCATGAATGGAAGAGGGTTTTGGAGGCTTGGTTTTGTGATCGCAAGACGCGTCTTATGGATCACCGCCAGTCCTCCTCCTCTTTGCCCTATTCTGTTTTCCGTAATAATACGGTAGTTTTCTGGCACCAATTCTCCTAGAATGGTGTTACAGTCGGCTGTGAGCCAGCTCTCTGTAATGAAGAGGCAGTCTAGGTCGTGTTGTAGAATGAAATCATGGATTTCAAGTCGGTGTTTTACTGCCGATCTTGTGTTGATCAGAGCACATGAAATGCGCTTAGATTGGGGTAAACGGCTAAAGTTTTTGACAGTCGATCGTCGATCGATCCTCAAAAGGTGCTCAATTCTTAGGGTCTTTTTGGTGATGGCTGGCAGTATTGCGGCGAAACGCCTCAAATTCCCAATGGTTTCTGAGGAGTACCGCAGATTAGCCATGGTCGCCATTCACCTGGGGGAAAAGTCATTCCTTTTGGTGGCGATGAAGAGAGGATTCAGTGAATCCTCCCGGCTTGGTCCAGAGGAAGGCAAAAAACCCCTAACCATGCTATGCCAATTTGCATTTGGTAGGGGAAAAAATTCCTTCCTGATCCCTGAAAGGCGATCGGGCGAACCCCTGGATCAAGTACTATTAAGTTGTGAAAAGGGGGGTGGGGGGGGGGAGCTGACACTGCTGCTGGGTGTACCAAGATGGCCGCCGACCAGGAGCAGGGCATGGGACCCTGGCTGGTGTTTAGCCAGCTGGGTGGATTGGTGAGCCAGGGGGGGGCCTGCTTGTTGCGGCCAGGGGTGGTAGAGTACCTAGAGGGGCTGGGGGTGAGCTCCTGGGGGCTACTACAGGTGATTTGGCCGAGAATGCGGCGCGCCGCTAGGCCGCGGATGAAGCCGCGGCCTTTCCTAAGATGCGGCGGCCGCGAATCAGTCACGGCTGGCGCGGTTCAGGGGAAAAGACGGGGAATCGCGGGGATGCGCCGGGGGGAAGATTGCATTGGCAGGTGGGTGGTAATGTGGGGTAAGGAGACCCCAGCGTTCAGCCGATTCGGCGGCTTATCCTGATAAGGACGGCCGCCAATCGGTTCCAGGGAAGGTGATGAAAAGTAGGGCCTACCTGGGAGGATGTCTGGAGAGGAGAGAGCTGTGAAAAAATCCTGCCTGCCTAGCTGATACTGTCCCTGGGGAGAGCCGACTCGTTTGAGAGCGTCCTGCTCTCACTGGCCCTAAGGTGAGCAGACTAGGTGAGAGCGTCTGCTGCACGTCTGCTGCACACCTCACTGACACACCTACTGACTAGTTACATAAGCTCAATAATGGCATGCAATGCCAAGCTGCGGTTTCCAAAGCGAGCAAAGTCCTTTCTTGTATTAAGAGAGGTATGGACTCCAGAGATAGAGATATCATTTTGCCCCTGTACAAATCATTAGTAAGACCTCATCTGGAATATGCAGTCCAGTTTTGGGCACCTGTTCTCAAAAAGGATATCGGAGAACTGGAGAAAGTGCAGAGAAGGGCAACCAAACTGATAAGAGGCATGGAGGAGCTCAGCTATGAGGAAAGATTAGAGGAACTAAACTTATTCACTCTTGAGAAGAGGAGAATAAGGGGGGATATGATCAACATGTACAAATATATAAGAGGTCCATATAGTGAACTTGGTGTTGAGTTATTCACTTTAAGGTCAACACTGAGGACAAGGGGGCACTCTTTACGTCTGGAGGAAAAGAGATTTCACCTCCAAATACAGAAAGGTTTCTTCACAGTAAGAGCTGTGAAAATGTGGAACAGACTCCCTCCAGAGGTGGTTCTGGCCAGCTCAGTAGATTGCTTTAAGAGAGGCCTGGATTCTTTCCTAAATGCACATAATATAACTGAGTACTAAGTTTTGTAGGTAAAGTTGATCCGGGGTAAATCCGATTGCCTCTCGGGGGATCAGGAAGGAATTTTTTCCCCTCCGGTAGCAAATTGGATCATCGCTCTGCTGGGGTTTTTTGCCTTCCTCTGGATCAACTGTGGGTATGGAGTTGGGTGTATGTGATTTACTGTGTTTTATTTTGTTTTATTTTTATTTTTTTTATGGTTGAACTGGATGGACTTGTGTCTTTTTTCAACCTGACTAACTATGTAACTATGTAACCATTGCCAGGAATGCAGCACCCACCATTGCCGGGAATGATCAGTGTCCATCTGCAGCCAGCCGTGCCCAACTGCCCATCTGCAGCCAGCCGTGCCTTATTCGTTTTAAATTTTACCGCCGAGATAGGAGCCGGATGTCCTGTGTATTCGGCTGTAATCGGCTCCTCTCGCAGTCCCGCCCCTTGGCCGGCTTCTTTGATGGAGACAACACACGTCCAATGGCGGGACTAGGTGGGACTACGAGTGGAGCCGAGCCTAGCCGAGTACACAGTACACTCGGCTTGGGCTATTACGGCGGGGCTCGTTCACCTGACAGGCAGCAGGGATCGACGTATAACACACACAAAAGTGCGTGGTATACACCGATAAATGCGGTATATATATCTTTTGTGGCCCTGGCGCTGGGAGATAGTCGGGGGCCACAAAAGATATGTATGTGTAAATAACCAGGCGGGCCATTCAAAACTAGACCGCGGGCCGCGATTGGCCCCATGGCCGGACTTTGGACATGTCTGTGCTAGGGGTTCAATGGCTAGGGAAAAGAACAGAGGGGTAATGGGCATCTCTACCTGGTACCTCTCTCGATATTAAAGGGGTCGAAACGGAATCCTGAATAAGAAATATAAGCCTTTGGGTTTTGATATAAGGTATCAATCCAACTCAAGAAATTCGCTCCGAATCCCCAACTCTGAAGAATTTTATAAAGATAAGGCCAAGATAGCGGATCAAAAGCTTTTCGTATATCTAATGAGAGGAAACAGGTGGGGGTACGATGAGAGCGTGCTGTATGTGCCAGAAGTGTAGCTTGGCAAATATTGCCACAGTTTGTCTGAAAGGGATAAAGCCAATTTGGTCCTTGTGGATCAAAGTACCTATTATGGGATTAAGTTGGGTTGCAAGAATTATGGCCAATATCTTTATATCTAGGTTAAGAATTGAAATCGGTCTGTAATTTGACCATGAGGTATCATCAGTATTTGGTTTAGGTATTGTAACATCCCTGCTGTTACTGTGTGCAGAACGAGCGCAGCTGTACCCTATTCAAGCAGCTGCGCTCCTTTCTGTAAGACGTCCGCGTCACTTCCTGTGCGGAAGCGCGACCCAGCGTTCTCCTTTTTCCCGGCGAATTCGCGGCTATTTAAATCCCTTAGAGATGACGGCAGGGTGTTCCGTTATTTTGTCGGATGCCTGCCGTCACCTAGGAACCCGAGAGCGCAAGCTCGAATCCACCAGCCACAGGAGAACTCGTCCCCCAGATCTTCCATGCTGAAATCTCCCAGCTTGCTACACCGTGTCAGACTTCAGGAAGGACCTATAGACGCTTGCTACTGAGCCATTCACCGAATCTCTAGCTTCCAGCACCCTGGGACCCCCCTACATCTTCTCTGCTTGATACAGACAGTACACCACTGCACCCAGCGGAACCGCAAGTATCATATTAAGATATACTACAAGCATTGATTATCTATAGCTTGTCTTGTGTGCTAAAGGGGGAAATACCAAGTCATTATCACCACTCTCACTGAAAGGAGATCCCATTCTCATATGGACTGAGCCCGAGTTGCTATAAGTGCCATATAGTGTGAAGTAACATCATAATAACTGCCATTTACTAGTATTCAGCCTCATACTATTGTACCACCTAAATATCCCCTAAACAGATTACATTCTTCCATTCTCCCACGTGTTAGAGAGACTTTTATTATGTTCCCTTCATTAGGTTTGCTTATGATGGAATAAGCAACCGTAAACTTATGTTGGTTATAAAATAGAGGATGTGATGAGTTAACCCCAAACTTTCTGATTGATCTGAGAGTGAACTGGTGGTTACGCCTGAGAAGCCTCTGCAGCTGAGATCCTATTGAAATAGTACATACTAGGGCTGTTACTGATCAAAATTTTTGTGTTCGATTAATCGTTTTTTATTTTAATCGATTAATCGACTAATTTCGATTAATTATAACGCACATACAGATCCAACTCATTTTAGCTGATCTCCTTGCCGGCTGATTCCCAGTGCAGCTACCAACCACTGGAAAAATAGATAGAAGGATACAAAAAACACACAAAGGCAGCGCTCGATGGGAATAGCATTAAAACTTTTATAATCTTCAAGTAGGTAACAAAATAAATATTGCACTGGAGATAAAATCGATGTAACTACATAAACTGTAAAAATGGTGCGAAGTAATACCAATCGGTACCAAAAGCAGCCATAAAAACATGTAGTCAAGTATGATACTGGTATAAAAATGTGTAAAACGATAACACTGCTGAATCCAGATGAGGAGAGGTTAACATCAGTCCGTCGGCATTTAGCTGTCCCATGAAGGGAACTATCACAACTCCCAGTGGATGATTGTAAAATCCCAAGGTTGATAGAAGGAAGTGATGGAGGGAAGTGTAACAGCCCTTGCGTGTGGCAGATAATAAAGTCCCGCCGACATGCAGATATGAAGGTACAGCAAAGGAGCCCTTCAGTTGGACACGGCAAGCCCCGCCGGTGTCCATGACGTTACTGGATCTCCGACGGAACTCCCTGAAGGTCCAGAAGCCGGCAGAGAGGCGAGTTCCAATCAAAAGAATTTTAATCGATCAAAAATATTTTGATCGATCAAAAAAATTAAAGATTAATCGATTAATTAAAAGTTAATTTGCACAGCCCTAGTACATACACATAGCAGTGTCGTAACAGGTATTATGTAGATGCAAGCTGTGAGAGATTCAGTACGAAAGGATTGTCCATTATGTAGAGATTTGAAGGCCTCAACCATACAGTGCCTTGCAAAAGTATTCACTAGACATGTGCATTCGTTTTCGTTAGAATGCATTTTCGTCCGAAAATCTGTTTTTTTCGTTATAGTTTTAACAAACTATAACGAAAGCGCAAGAAACGAAAACCGAAAGATCCAACATAAAAAATGCTTTATTTTCGTTTTCGTTGCGGTAAAAATCGTTATAGGGAAAAGATTTGACATTATAGGGAAAAGATTCGACATTATAGAGAAAAGATTTGACACTATAGAAATAATAGATTCGACATTACAGAGATTAGATTTCGATTTATGAGAAAATAGACTCGACATTATTACTAGTCATACAACATTAGAATTCTTGTAGGCGGAATATTCGAACGGAAATGTACGATTCGACGTAAAGATTCGACGTTCCGTCGAATATTCTTTTGACCATTCGACAGAAACCAAGTATTATTGGATTTTCGGACGAAAGCTATTCCCCAGCTTTTCGGGAGTAACTAAATACATTTATTTTCCAAACGAAAACGAAAAAACTAAACGAAATATTCCAGTCTGCACATGTCTAGTATTCACCCCCCTTTGCTTTTCACCTATTTTGTAACATTACAGCCTTTAGTTCAATGTTTTTTTAATCTGAATTTTATGTGATGGATCAGAACACAATAGTCTAAGTTGGTGAATTTTTTTTTTTAGAAAAATACATACATAAAACTATTTTTCAGAAATAAAAAATGAATAATTGGCATGTGCATATGTATTACCCCCCTTTGTTATGAAGCCCATACAAAGCTGTGGTGCAACCAATTACCTTTAAAAGTCACATAATTAGTGGAATGATGTCAACCTGCAACCACTAACCAACCCTGCCATTAAGACCAAGGAACTCTCCAAACAAGTAAGGGACAATGTTGTTGAGAAGTACAAGTCAGGGTTAGGTTCTAAAAAAATATCCAAATCGTTGATCATATCTAGGATATCTAGGAGCACCATCAAATCTATCATAATCAAATAGAAAGAACATGACACAACAGCAAACCTGCCAAAAGACACCAAAACTCAAGGAGGGCATTAATCAGAGAGGCAGCACAGAGACCTAAGGTATCCCTGTAGCTGCAGTGTACCACAGCAGAGACTGGAGTGTCTGTACAAAAAAGGACAACAAGCTGTACGCTTCATACAGTTTTGCTTTATGGCAGAGGGGCCAGAAGAAAGCCATCACTTTTAGCAAAAAATAAAATGGCACGTTTTGAGTTTGTGAAAAAGCATGTGGGAGACTCCCAAAATGTATGGATGAAGGTGCTCTGGTCTGATAAGACTAAAATGTAACTTTTTGGCCAGCAAAGAAAACGCTATGTCTGGCACAAACCCAACACATCACATCACCCAAAGAACACCATCCCCACAGTGAAACATGGTGGTGGCAGCATTAGGCTGTGGGGATGTTGTTCAGCAGTCGGGACTAGGAAACTGGTCAGAGTTGAGGGAAGGATGGATGGTGCTAAATACAGGGATATTCTTGAGCAAAATCTGTACCACTCTGTGTGTGATTTGAGGCTAGGACGGAGGTCCACCTTCCAGCAGGACAATGACCCCAAACACACTGCTTAAGCAACACTTAAGTGGTTTAAATGGAAACATGTGAATGTGTTGGAATGGCCTAGTCAAAGGCCAGACCTCAATTTAATAGAAAATATGTGGTCAGACTTAAAGATTGCTGTTCACAAGCGCAAACCATCCAACTTGAAGGAGCTGAAGCAGTTTTACAAGGAGGAATGGGCAAAAATCCCAGTGGTAAGATGTGGCAAGCTCATAGAGACTTATCCAAAGCCACTTTGAGCTGTGATGGCTGCAAAAATTGGCTCTACAAAGTATTGACTTTTTCTGTTATTTTGTTCTATTTGTTGTTTGCTTCACAATAAAAAAAAAAAATCTTCAAAGTTTTGGGCATGTTCTGTGAATTAAATGATGCAAATCCTCAAATAATCCATGTTATTTCTAAGTTGTGAGGCAACGAAAAATGGCAAGGGGGTCAATACTTTTGCAAGGCACTGTAAGGCCACGTACACACGATCAGACCGGTCCGATGAGAATGGTCCGACGGACCGTTTTCATCGGACCACGCTGAAGTGGTCTGACGGTCTGATGTGCCTACACACCGTTGGGCCAAAAATCCGATCAGACCAGAATGCGGTGACGTAGAACACAACGACGTGCTGAAAAAACAAAGTTCAATGCTTCCAAGCATGCGTCGACTTGATTCTGAGCATGCGCAGGTTTTTGGTCCAATGCTTTTTTGTACTAACCATCGTTTTGGTCCGACAGACAGGTGTCCGTTGGACAGATTTTAAAGCAAGTTTTAAAACTTTGGTCCGACTGACAACAGTTCGATGGGCCGTACACACCATCGAATTGGTCCGATTAAACTGGTCTTAAGACCTGGTCTTAAACTGGTCTTAAGACCAGTTTCATCGGACCGGTCTGATCGTCTGTAAAAATAAAAATATCATTATTTTAATATATGATTAATTTGAAATAATGAAGAATTTATTAGAACCTTATTCTATTTGGTCTAATTTGGTGGATACTGTTTATTTTCCCTCTACCAGGGATATATACATTTACTATATATCATCTTATAGTCATACTCAATTTTCCCTCATATTCCCCAATCTCTTCTGTTATTTGGAAAAAAAAATTCAAAGGGATTTTACTTTTTAATCTTTTTTAGAAAAGGATTTTTGAAAAAGATTTTTTAAGATGTTTTTAAAATATATATATATTTTTTTTTAAAAGATTTTTGTTTATCAACCAAGACCCCAACAATGTTTATATTTTACATATATTCTCATTTTTTGCTCCGCATAGTATATATATAGATAGTGTTGGGGTGTTCGCAGGGATGTACACGTGTGTGCATGCGCATGCACACGCGTTATGTCAATGTACACCCCCCTATCGCGTGTGTGCTCTCCCCTGTTTCATAAAATATATTAAAATATAAACTTCTGGTCCTAATTATGTACCAATAATTTAATCCTATTCAATTTTAGTTGCTCACTATCCCCTTTTTTAAATTTCTCAATTATTCTATTTTTAAAATACTGTTTCAATTGCTGTTATTATATTATTTTACTATTGTATTATATGTATCATTGATTGCATCGGTTTCTATAGCTACAAGGTCTACCAATAGGATAATGTCCGGCTGGTCGATTTGTGCTTATATGTCCCACTTGTAAGATGGCCCCTATAGAGCCTGAAGAAGAGGCACGCATGCCTCAAACGCGCGCATCCTCCCGCAGACCCATGGCCCGGAAGTGACATCGACTAGGCTGCACACTCGGGAAACACGTTCTCCTTCTCTATTGTTCCGAGAGCGTTCGGCTCTCACCGTCGCTGCCATCTGAGGCAAGGAGCAGCGCTGATTCAGTCCCCAGGACATCGAGTTGCTACGGTCTTTTCCGGGATCACAGCGCATGAAAAAACACTATATGAAGCCTGTCATGTAACTCCGTTTGTGAGTACATTATCTTTAAAATGTTTAAATATACAATAAATTACTTACTTGCTATGCTTAGAAGGCGCCGCTTTTTCCTTTTCTTTGCTGCTCTCCAGATTACTTCATCTGATAGCCGGCTGCCACTTTGTGGAAGTTACATCTATACACTCTTTTTAATGAACATTTTAAATGGACTAATGCACTTCCATTAACCCCTTCCTGACCATTTCTTGTGACCAAGAAAAAGTATATCTGTACATGTTAGGAGTGCGCTCAATCAATTTGTTTTCATATGCAGACAAGTATATTTGTTTACAAGGGAGGGAGGTGTAATTATTTTGATGCAAGTTTGACCTGAAGCTGCATCTTGGAAAATGGAGCCAATTAATACTCAGGGCCTAATTTTATTTTATTAGTGACCCAATTCTGGTAAGGCTTTCTCTTTGTAGACCAGTGTAGTAAGTTAACCTGTAGGCAGGTGCAGTATTTTTTCTCCAGTGCAGGTGGCGCTAAACTGCAGTGGCATTACAGAGGGAGAGGAAGTCGAGAAAAGCCTAGTTCCTCTATGGTTTCCCGGGTCACAAGGAGGCAGCTATAGGATGTTGGCACCCCATGTGACTCTGGCAGACATATTTAAGACCCTGGCTCTGGGGCTTGGTGCACATTTTGCATGTGGCTAGAGTAGGGACAGTTCCACCTGTCTGTCAGGGACAGTGCTTAGCTTCAGGGAGAAGTTTTGGATAGGTAGGGAAAGTGCAGGGACACATAATCCTTCCTGGAAGCCTCCCCACTACTCTGCTAATACTCTTTGCGGATTGTATCGTGTCAGTGATCCTGGTCAGGCTGCCTTTCCATCTGGCTTGTTGTATTTTGGCAAATTTCAGTTTCATGCACCTAGACTACCTATTACATTCATAGAGGCCCCCTGGACAGTTGAAACACCTACAAAAATATGTTTTGGAGAGGAAAAACCCCAAGGTCATTTTAACCACTTGACCACTGGGCACTTAAACCCCCTTAATAACCAGACCAATTTTCAGCTTTCGGTGCTCTCACAGTTTAAATGACAATAACTCAGTCATACAACACTGTAACCAAATGAAATTTTTGTCTTTTTTTTGCCACAAATAGAGCTTTCTTTTGGTGGTATTTTATCACCTCTGCGGTTTTTATTTTTTTCGCTATAAATGAAAAAATAACAAAAAAATTGTAAAAACATGAATTTTTCTTCATTTCTATTATAACATTTTGCAAAAAAGTAATTTTTCTTCATAAATTTGTATACTATTTGTATAAAATGTATACTGCTACATATCTTTGGTAACAAAACAAAAAAAATTGGATATTATTTAGTCTGGGTGGAAGTTATAGGGTCTACAAGCTATGGTACCAATTACTGAAAATGTATCAATTTGATCACACCTGATGTACTGACAGCATCTCTCATTTCTTGTGACCCTAACATGCCAGAAAAGTACAAATACCCCCCAAATGACCCCTTTTTGGAAAGAAGACATTCCAAGGTATTTAGAAAGAAATTGTGAGTTTTTTGAGGTTGCCATTTTTTTCCCATAATTCTTTGCAAAATCAAGATTTTTTTATTTCAATTTTTTCCCCACAAAATTTTCATATTAGCGGGTTATTTCTCACACACAGCATATGCATACCACAAATTACACCCCAAAACATATTCTGCTATTCCTCCCGAGTATGGCGATACCACATGTGTGAGACTTTTACACAGCGTGGCCACATACAGAGGCCCAACCTGCAGGGAGCACCATCAGACCAATTCTGACATTCCTCTCCTACATGGAAAAATCATCATTTATTTGCTAGAAAATTACATAGAACCCCAAAACATTATATATGCTTTTTTAGCAAAGACCCTAGAAAATACAATGGCGGTCGTTGCAACTTTTCATTGCGCATGGAATTTGCACAGCAATTTTTTGAACGCGTTTTTTTGGAAATAAAACAGTTTTGTGCTTTAAAAAAAAAACAGTAAATTTAACCCAATGTTTTTGCATAATATGAAAGATGAAGTTACGCCGAGTAAATAGATACCCAACATGTCACCCTTCAATATTGCACACGCTTGTGGAATGGTGCCAAACTTCGCTACTTAAAAATCCCCATAGGTGACGCTTTAAATGTTTTTACTGGTTACATCTTTTTAGTTGGAGAAGAGTCTAGGGCCAAAATTATTGCTCTCGCTCTAACGTTCGCAGCGATACCTCACATGTGTGCATCGCACATATGTGAACCAGCCTCATTGAAAACAATGTATTTAGAAATGTTCTGCGTATTGGATGCGGTTTAAGCCACACTCAATTCGCATAGGTGTGAACCCGGCCTTAAAAACTTTACTTGCGCCATCTGAGTTTTTTTCTATCTTCTATGATCTGGAACATATACTAAGGAGACCTGGGGCCAGATTCACAGAGCCCTTACTCCGGTCTATCTCGCGTTAGACCGGAGTACTTTCAAATTACGCGGGTCGTTTCATTAGTCTGAATCCTCAAACCATGAAACGACGGCTTCGGGCTTCAATCCGACTGGCTTACGTGTTCGTACACCTTCGGATCTACGCTTCAATACATTTGCGGCCGCTGGGTGGAGTTCCCGTCGTTTTCTGCGTCGAGGTATGCAAAGGACCTTTTTCCGACGATCCACAAAGTTACGAGCGTCATTCGCAATCTCTTACGGCATCTGTAGTCATCTTTTTGCCGCGTAAAGTTATTCCAGCTTTTATCTGGTCTAATATTAGACAGCCCATGTTAAATATGGCCAGCGTTCCCATGTCGAATTTCAACGTTTGTTTTTATTTTTTACGTAAGTCGTCCAGGAATAGGAATGTACGTAAACGACGCTACTCAAACAAAAAATGACGTAACAACGTTATTTCGTGCAATGCACGGCGGGAAATTTCTGAACGGAGCATGCGCAGTTCAATCGCCGCGGGGACGCGTCTAATTTAAATGCTTCACGCCCCCTAATCGCGTATTTCGATTCTGCCCCGAGAAATACACTACGCCACCGTACCGTATGGGCCAAAATCTACATGAATTTGTCGTAGAGCCAGGTAAAATACGGCGGCGTAGTGTATCTCTGATACTCTGCGCCAATGTAATTGTATCTGAATCTGGCCCCTGGATTCCAGGATTACCCAATAGAACCCAGGTGTGGTTCATAAGCGTGCATTGACCAAGCTTGGCTGCAAGGTCGCACGCTCTGAGGTGAGCGTCCATTACCTTGGGGGAGCACCTGTGTGACAGCACTCCGATACAGCTTTTTGGATCACTCACTGGGCTGTGTGGTTTTATGAACAGTAATACTTATCATTCCAGGAATGCTTCTATTTTAATATCACATGCACTGAAGCACTTTGGAGTATTCATTATATGCACTGGAGCACATAAATAATATTTATACAAGGACTTGTGTGTCAATATATATTCATTCTTTAGGATCTATTGTTTATCACCATTTTTCGATATTTATCTATGCATGATTATGCGATTTGCACTGTACATTTAATTTTCTGTTTTTTTGTAGTGGGGTGTGCACTACTAAGTTTCTCAGCGCTGCGTATTTTTTATTCAGTCGCACAAATGTTGTCAGAAATTCCATACAACACATACAACGGCACTATTAAAGGGAAGTTCAATAACAGTCGTGTTAGTAGAAGTTTGGTGAGAGACGATTGGCACTTTTCAGCCTCGTGCTTTTCAGCCTCATGCTTTTCAGTCCATTACAGCGTGACGAATGTGCTATCTCCATTATGAACGCTAGTTTTACCAGACTGAGCACTTCCGTCTCGTACTTGATTAAGAGCATATGTGGAATTTTGTGCATCTGAATTGGCTACACACGATCGGAATTTATGAGAACTAATTTTTTTGTCGGAAATTCCGACAGAAAATGTCCAATGGAGCCTACACACAGTCGGAATTTCCAGTTCCAATCAAACATTTGTTGTCAGAAATTCACAGCGTGTGTACGCGGGATTAGCGTTATTGTCAGTCTTTTGAAGATTTACCTTTACATTTTTTTCATGATGGTATAAGCGATCATAACTCATGGTGCTTTATGAATCCCTTTTTCAAGTGTAATTGGCTTTTTGTAAGCGTTGCAAAATATTTTATGCTATTTAATCAGTTTCTACCAAATATGAGCTGGTTATAATATATTAGATTAATTTTCAAAGGCCATGCAGCTGTGAGTTGCTGTGATTTTATTGGGAAGCATCTAGTTACCCAAAGGAGCGCAAGTGGGATCTAAATCAGCGGTTAAGCTTGGGTTTGTGCTGAGATTGCTCAGAACCCTAAATTAAAGGAGACTTATAGGCTCCATCCAAACAAGAACAAGAAATAAGAAGAAGACCTGGCTCGCAGTCTCCGCTCTAATTCATCCCAAAGGTTCTCTGTGCAGGCCAGTCAAGTTCCTTCACCCCAAACTCCCTCATCCATGTCTTTATGGACCTTGCTTTGTGCACTGGTCCAAATAATTTGGTGGAGGGGGGATTATGGTATGCTGTTGATTGTCAGGGGTTGGGCTTGGCCCCTTAGTTCCAGTGAAGGGAACTCTTAAGGCGTCAGCATACCAAGATATTTGGACAATTTCATGCTCCCAACTTTGTGGGAACAGTTTGGGGATAGCCCCTTCCTGTTTTAATATGACTGCGCACCAGTACAGAAGGAAGATCCCCCCAGGATATGTCATCCCAAACTCTTTTCACTGCGACAATGAACCATATGACTCCCACTGCAAAAAATAGTTTCTACAAAGATTAAAACAAGTACCATATCATTTTAGATGAATAGGTTATATAGCCTGTGGTGTTTGGCAGCGGCGGCGGGCTCTAAGCACGGTGGGTATACTTAAGGCGGTGCCTACCCTGCATTTGGAATGCTTGCCCCAAGCTGCCAGGCTGATGGCCAGACTTTGACTTTCACTCTGTGGTGGTGAGTGTTGTTAACCATATTGATTTCAAGTATACCCCCACTTACATGGTGAACTTTGACAATGTTGGTTATATAACCCATTATTTTGATAGTATATGGTACATGTTTTACTCTTTATAGAGACTCTATTTTGGGCAGGGGAGTCACATGGTCCAGTGTCGTGGTGAACAGAATTTGGGATGACATATACTGGGAGATCTTCTTCTTGGTCCCTGTGGTCATATATGTAAATGTTTGAGCCACATGCTACCTTGAAGTGAGTATATAGCATTTTCTCTGCGGGTCATTTTAATGAAGTGGGCCCTATAATGGAATGTAAATAGGAGATTGGGACTTTATGTGAGGCAAATGGCAATTGGACAAAGTAATACATATTGGTTAAACTAGCTTAATTAACATAAAAAGGGTATACAATCAAACTCAATATGAATAACATTAAAAGCCCATGCATATAAAATGATTTTTGAATAAAGTACAGATAATAAACACATATTATTTAAAAGATACAACTACATAATCCAGTTAATTCATGTATATACAACCTTTGAAATGAAATAGCATTATGTTCCAGTTGCCAATGTAAGGAGTGAATACTATGTATCAGAAAACAATTAACCAATGGGATGATAAAAAGTTACAATGATGACTAACTAAAACAAGGTTGCAACCTGGCAAAGCTCAATGCATTTCGTGTGAAGACACTTTATCAGGAGCGGATGCATCCATTAGTCTGTAAAAAATGTATATATAGATCCCGATAAGTTCTGGTAAGAACTCCAGCATCAAGGGAAAGGAGATCAAAATTAATGTGGTCTGGTTACTTACATGGGCCTGGAAAACAGAGGTATATGATACTGCGCTGGAAGCTGTCATGGGAGCTGAGGAAGCCAAACCACGTGTGCGGCGAAGGCCCAAACACAAGTCCCCAAGGAATTGAGTTCTCCATATAGTGTATGTGGCAGCACAAGATGTGGCTCCAAAGGGGGTCTGTAGAAAAAGGATATACAGTACTATGAAGAACTCTCAAACAGTTAAGATGATGTAAAGCAAGTATGAGCCCAGCATCCAGTTAGGGGGAACGTTTGAAGATGGTAGTGAAAGAAAGCTAAGAGTGTGTCAAGATAGTTACCTCAAGTGAAATAACATCAAACGACAAATGGTGCATATAGTGTAGCGTAGCCGATGGTGACGAAAATATGAATAGAAATATGTGGGCCCTATAATGGTGAATTTATATTGATCAGTATATATACACCACTTTGTTTTTTAGCTCTTTCCTCGGTGTCCCATTATACTGGCTGTTTTGTTATTTCTATCTACCCATGAAATAATTTATTCATTGGGATATCCTCACCACCATACATATAACATTTTTAGTAAGTTTCTTAAGTAGACCTGTTTAATCTGGAAGTATACATTAATCATACTGTATTTTCAGATAAATATTACTGTTATCTTGGCCGCCTCCATCTGGGTGCCTTTCGGTTGGGGGGTTGCTCACCTTTGGTACCCCTATGCCTACCCGGGGGTAATGGTGGACCTTCTTTTAGCTGGCTGTGATCATTGTAGGGGCACACATTGTTTATATGCATAGTGCTACTTTTCATATGCCATATTTCCATGTACTGCATAACATACTGTGATATTTATATTATGTTTTTGTAGGTAATCTGCTCCTTTCTTGTCTGGGTCCTGAGAAAGCCATATGTTTGGAGAAGTGTTGACCCCACAGACAACTGCTCATCACACACTCCAGCCATTGTGATTACATTCATCTGGTTGCATACATGGTTATGTTTACCAATTGCTGTATTATGTACTATTTTTAGATATATTGAATATACCCCAAGAGAATTGGAGGTGGTATTTTGTTTTGTATGTATTTTTAACTTTTGTACAATAAAGAATATGCTTTTTTTATATATACTTGTATCTCCACCATGTGGTGTTCTCTTGTGACGTCTATTCTTGGCGGCATTCCACAGCTCAGCACCATCTTCCTTTAGTCGATGGGAGGGGGAAGGAGGGAGTAGTAGTTAAACCATCTGTTTCTCGTCTTTACTCCGGGCTGAGATTTAACTCTATCATGACTTTCATTCAAGGAAAATAATACTGTCTTGTCACAGAATACTGAAATATATCTATCTATCAAGAAATAAAAGAAATATAACAATAAAAGAAAGGAAAACGGAAAATTGTTATTCTTACCTACGGTAATTTTCCTTTCCTGGCCTGTCCTCCCGTCAGCACATCATCATGGGTTAATCCCCTCCTCCGGTCCACCAGTACCACCTTCTTCTAGCTAATAAGTAGGGGGCCCCTCCTCCCAGTCCTTGTTCCACTGATTTGGCGGACGACAGACTATAGGGAGGGAAAGGCTGTGCTGACGTGAGGACAGGCCAGGAAAGGAAAATTACCGTAGGTAAGAATAACAATTTTCCGTTTTCCTGGCCAGTCCTCCCGTCAGCACATCATGGGATTTAATTTAGCACCCTAGGGCGGGAAAATGTATATAAGACTCGGACGACAACTATAAATGCTGCTTAAGTGAATCTTTCTTTATTTTGCCTGACAAGGGGCCGATACCACGGCATTTCCGAAACTAGATGCCTTAGATGACGTCCCGTCTAGATTGTAATGCTTTGCGAAGGTCTTGCAGGAACTCCAACTGGCCATCTTGCATATTTCCTCAACTGGTATTTTGGCAAATGCTGCCCAGGAGGCTGCCACCCCTCTGGTAGAGTGAGCTCTAGTTGCCTGAGGAGGCGTCAGCCCTTGTTTCTCGTACGTGAGTTTTATTACTTTGGTGATCCAGGTCGAGATTATTCTTGTTGAAGCGGCTTGTCCTTTTTTAGGCCCAGATGGTAAGACGAAAAGGGAATCCGTTTTGCGTACTTGAGAACGATGCAGGTAAATTGAGAAAAGGTTGACCATGTCCAGAGGTCTGAGGTCCAGTTCTTCCTGCATAGGCGGTGATGTAAAGCTAGGTAGCACTGCCTCCCAGTTAAGGTGAAATTTTGAAATTACCTTGGGCGTTGCTATTGGTGAAGGCCTCAGAATGACCTTGTCTGGAAGGATGATGCAGTACGGTTTCTTACTGGACAGGGCTGCTAGCTCGGATACCCTTCTTGCCGATGTTACGGCGGTGAGAAAAAACAGTTTAAGTGTTAGAAACCAGAATGGACAAGATTCTGCGGTACAAAAGGATGTAGAAGCAGTGCTCTTAGTACTGTGCCTAAGTCCCGGGCCGGAAATAGAGACTTCCTTGGAGGATTCATTTTCATGGTCGCTTTTAAGAATTGTTTTACCAGTGGTTCGTCTGCCCACCTGTATCCTGTAAAACATGACAAGGCTGAAATTTGTACCTTCAATGTACTATAGGCTAAGCCTTTGTTTCGAGTAGATTGCAAAAAGTCCAGTACTTGTGCCCCATTCGGATCCACTGAAGCGAAATTTTTCTGTAACGCAAAAGTTGTAAACTTTGCCCTAATCCTGTTGTAGGTGGCGTTAGTCGAGGCCTTTCTAGACTTTAACAGTGTTGAGATTACTTCCTTTGAAATGCCTTGTGCCTGGAGTCTGGTTGATTCAGCAGCCAGGCCGTCAGTTGCAACCTGTTCGGGTTGGGGTGTACCCATTGGCGCTGCCATTAGGAGATCCCTCTTTATCGGCAGACGTATTGGGGGGGCCGACGCCATGTGTAGTAGTAGAGGGAACCACGGCCTCTGCGGCCAGAAGGGTAGCATTATTATTGTATGGACCTTTTCTCTCGCAATCTTTACCAAAGCCCTCATTACTAGCGGCACCGGCGGAAAGATGTAAACTAGGGGAAAATCCCATGGAATGGAGAAGGCATCCTGGGTCAAGGCTTTGTTGCAATGGAACCTGGACACAAATTGGGGTGTCTTTGTATTGACTCGGGTCACTATTAGATCCACTGAGGGTGTCCCTCACTCGGAAAAGATTGGTTCTAGGAACTTCTTGTTCAAGGCCTATTTGTTCTTGTCGGGGAGCTCCCGACTCAGATGATCCGCGATGGAATTCTGGCTGCCCGGAATGTAGGCTGCTGTTAGGGCTTCCAGATGTGCTTCGGCCCACACAAATATTTTGGTTGCCACCTGCAGAAGTGGCAAGCTCTTGGTTCCGCCCTGTCTGGCTATATATGCCACTGCCGTCTTGTTGTCTAACATTAGTTTGACTCGAGCTCCCTGAACTAGCTTCTCAAAGGCCTGCAGGGCCAGGTATGCGGCTTGCAGCTCCAAAAGGTTGGAGTGTCGGGATTCCATCTTGCTCCAAACTCCCCGCATCTGCTTGCCGAGGCAGTGAGCACCCCAGCCCCGGAGACTGGCACCCGAAGTTATCAGAATCCAGTCCCCGGGGCCGAGGGGCATGCCCCGCAACAGGTTCTCTGATGACTTCCACCAAGCTAGGTTCTGTCGAATCCGGTTTGGTATGCGAATCCTCTGGTGGAGAGAGGTACCGTCCCATTGGTTCAACAAGGTTGCCTGGAAGGCTCTTGTGTGGAACCTTGCCCAAGGAATGGTTGGGCTTGCTGCAGTAAACATCCCGAGTAGGGTCATACAATCTCTTGCCGTTAGTGACGTTGACTTCATCACGCTGCTGACGCAGGCTACCAATTCTGCCTTCTTTCGTTCGGGTAGGAGGACAAGGCCTCTGTTTGTATTGAGAATCAGTCCCAGATATTCCATCTGTTGTGAGGAAATCAATTGGCTGTTTTGCCCGTTGATGATCCAGCCAAATTTTGATATGATTTCTAGAACCATCTCGCGTTGAGACGCCAAGAATCTTAGGTATCTTTGGTGGCTCTCGTTGATTGGGACGTGCAAATATGCATCCGTTAGATCGACTGATATCAGCCAGTCTCCTGGTTGCAACACAGAGATGATTGTAAATACAGATTCCATCTTGAACGTCTTGGGTTCTATGAAGTGGTTTAGAATTCTCAGGTCCAGAACTGGTCTGAGATCCCTCGATGCTTTGGGAACTAGAAAGATTGGAGAGTATACCCCTTTTCCTTGTTGGGATAGGGGCACCGGCAAAATTGCATTCTTTTGCTGTAAGCCGTCTAAATATTCTTGTAAGCAGATCCGTTTCCTCTGATCTGTCGGCCATTCTGTGTGGACCACCGTATTGGGTGGTTTCTTCTGAATGGATATTTTGTTATCGTATCTGACCGTCTTGCGGACCACTGGTCCTTGACTTCTTCCGCCAATACTTCCCAGAAGGACATTACCTGGCGCCCACCTGGGGGGAATGGGCGGTTAACCCGTCAAAAAGATTTTTCAGGTTTTTTCGCAGTCTGTGCCGCTCTAGACTTTACTTTCTGCATGAAAGAATTTTGTGGATTTTTCCAATAGGGTCTTGTATATTCCCGTCCTGGCCTGTATGACCTGGTGTCATACACCCTCTTGTAGTCTGGTTGGGCTGGCCGGGTGGCCTGCTGTGTCTTCCTGGGTCTCTGTGGCATTAGACCCGACTTTCCCCCTGTAGCTTGACTAATAGCTTCTTCCACGGTCTTTCCGAACAGCACCTTGCCGTTAAACGGAATATTGCAGAGACTCAGTTTTGAGGTGCTGTCTGCTCCCCAATGTCGCCACCAGAGGGCCCTCTTTGCCGTCACTGCAAAAGCCATGATTCTTGTGAGTAACTTTGTCAGGTTCTTAGAGGCTTCTGCTATGAAATCGGCGGCAAGATCGAATTCCTCCATTGTCTGTATGACTGATTCTTTTTTTTTTTTTTTTTTTTAAAGTGTAATTTTTGTGCGTGAACTCGAGAGAGAGGAGCCAGACTGCGGGAGTTGGGAGTAGGCAGACCCTCCCCCCGGAGGCAATCGCCATCCTTCTCCATGCCCCTGGTGGCAATGGCGGGTGTGAAGGGGGGCCTCCCACTCACCCCGCCCTACCTGCTCCTCTTGGGAGCCCAACTGGGTCCCAACGGGACCCCAATGGGGCAGAGGGACTCCCCCTATGAGGGAGTGAGGGGGCCTAGCCCACCCAGCCAGCCCCGTAGGTCCTTCGCCTCTCTTTATTTTTAAGAGACCGCATGGCCAAAGTGCATGTGTTTTTTTAAACCAATTTTTGTGTGCGTGCAAGTGTGGTGGTTTTTTTGTGGGGGGGGGGGGGGTGGGCGTACTAAGCACAGGCGTACCTTGCATAGCACACCCACCGGGAGCCGGGCTGAGACCACCAAACTCAATTCACATGTAGCCGAGACCGGGATCCGAACCCTTGGCTGCAGAGGTGAATGGCTTGTCAGCGCAGTGCCAATCACGTTGAGCCACCACAGCTCCCGTATGACTGATTCTGACCCTGTATCTGCTTTTAGTGCTGCTTGGGTTCTCGTGGTCCAAACCTTGAGTACTCTGGAGACTGAGGTTAGGGCAATAGCTGGACGGCACGCTGCACCCGCAGCTGAGTACACCTTCTTTAGGTCTGTGTCTGCATGTCTGTCCATTGGGTCTTTGAAGGTTGTAGAATCTTGCAATGGCAACGCGACCTGTCGGGCCAGGCGCCCTTAGGCCACATCTATGCCCAACCGGGAGTCCCAAAGGTCTGCTTCTGGGGTTTTAAAAGGGTACAACCTTGAAAAACGGTTCTGTATGTTTGCCCTCTTTTCCGGCTTTTCCCATTCTTCCTCGAACCATTCTCGGATCTCTGGCAAGAGGGGGAAAGTAACCCCTTGTCTCTTCCGGCTAGGAAAAAATCTTAATTTTTTCAGGTGGCTGAACATCTTGATCCCAGTCAATGGCCTCCCTTACGGCTGTGACAAATGATTCAATATATTGAAAATCAAATAAATATTCTGAGGGCTCTTCAGAGTCCGATGAGTCTAGTGATAGCGCCTCCCGGGCAGGTGATTCATCGTGCACTGGCCGATTGGATCTAGACCTAGGTGATTTGGTGGCTGAGGCTGACTGAATACCCTCTGCCACTGCTTCTTGAATATAGTCTCTAATTCTTCTCACCTCTGCTTCCCTGTCTGTAGCCACGTCCTTAATGCAGCCGGTGCATAGAAGTTTGCCAGGTTCGGATGGTGCCGATCATGCCCAACAAAGACCATCGTCTGGGTGGGGTCTTGATACATTTGGCTCTGCTACAGTCGCAGAGTGACAGGATTTGCGTGCTGGACTAGAATGGGACTTATGCATTGCCCGAGAGCCAGACGCTTGCGGAGATTTTGATCGGTGGTGGGACTTTTTTCTCCGTTCCATGTCTTATCTTAGGGCTTCTGCTCCTAAAAAGACAACCAAGAAACACTACCTTTAGCTCTTGGTATTGCACTCTTTTACATTGTGGCCCCCGTTGACCCCTCCTACCTGTCCGGTGACCTTGGTGCATCCTGAGGCTGTGGTGAGCTCATGCTGTGTAAAGAATGCAGGATACGCACATCAGGCGGTGAAGCAATTGATACCAGTGTACTAAGAAAAAAAGTGTGTACCTAATTTTGTATTTCTTATTTATCTATATATTTTATTTAATTAAGAATATAATAATAATAATAATAATAATAATATTATATATCTATATATATATATATATATATATATATATATATATATATATATATATATATTTTTTTTTTACCTATGCACCCCAAAATAATATCCACTGTATGTATGTACATTTTTTACAACCTCCTCTTTACATTTAAAGAGAAGGAAAAATTCAAGGGCGGCAGCAGGTGTTTAGAAAAAAAAAAAAAAGGTACCTTTAAGAATAGTGCAGCGCTGACACAATCTTTCACACACTCCTCCTCAGCTGGAGGCTTACCTAGAGCTTCCTCTCCCAGATCATGGCAGACCGCACTGAGCCTCCTGCCCTGGAGAGTCTTTATAGCCGATTTGGGCCCGCCCATGGCGCGCCCCCCGGCTCCACCCCCCCTGTGACATCACCGCCGACTAACAGAAAGTGGAGCAAGGAGGGGCGGCGCGCTCCTACGGAGCTCAGATCTGAACAAGGAGAAGGAGCCACAGCATGTCCTAGCAGATGGACAGGAGACACACCACAGCCCCTGTTAACACAGTAAGCTTCCTACAAGCTAAAACGCCCACAGCTCATGCACCTGAGCGTCCAGTGTCATAAAGGGGCATACCTTTATTACTTCTGGACCTTCCAACCCGAGGAGAGGCTGAACCTGGGTGGGGATGGTTCGGCAGGGGGGTTCTTTTTCTTCCTCTTTGTTCGTAGTTTGTTTGTCTGGAAGAGTCTTAGGTGGTCTGATCGTCCGACCAAAAAAAAGGAACAAGGACTGGGAGGAGGGGCCCCCTACTTATTAGCTAGAAGAAGGTGGTACTGGTGGACCGGAGGAGGGGATTAACCCATGATGATGTGCTGACGGGAGGACTGGCCAGGAAAGCAATATTTGAGTGGTTAGGAGAAAGAGAACATAGACACAAAATAATAATTTTATCAACTCCATCACAGATGTAGTATTTTGTATCAGTTAGAGGTAAGTAAAAATTTGAAACAAGATTTTCAAATTTTCATATAAGATAATTATTTTAGCAAAGGATCAAATATATGGCTTCTCAAGATTAATATCACCTTAAACTTCACTGAGGGCATTAAATGGGGAATCTGTTTATGAAGAAGTATGTATGTACCCCTGTGTGCTGGGTTGAGTTGTCTGTGCCTATATCTGTGTCTGTGTATCTATCACTTTAATTGACTGTGATGCCCTGTACACACGATCGGTTCATCTGATGAAAACGGTCTGATGGATTTTTTCATCAGATATCCGATGAAGCTGACTTTCATCAGTCTTGCCTACACACACCATCATTTAAAAAACCGATTGTGTCAGAACGCGGTGACGTAAAACACAACGACATGCTGAGAAAAATGAAGTTCAATGCTTCCGAGCATGCGTCGACTTCATTCTGAGAATGCGTTGATTTTTAACTAATGAATTTCCCCACAGACGATCGTTTTTTTCTATCGGTTTTTTAACCATCAGATAATTTTAAAACAGGTTCTAAGTTTTTTCACCGATGGGAAAAAAACAGTGGGGCCCACACACGATCGGTTTGTCTAATAAAAACGGTCCATCAGACCGTTTTCATCAGACAAACCAATCGTGTGTACGCGGCAAAAGAATGTATATGACTGTTCTAGAAATTTTATAGATAGACAACTCCTATCCTCTTATTGATTAGTGGTTTCAAATTATTAATAACTTCTGTTTTATTTGACGCAATTTAAGGTTTTTATACACATGATTACGTAGGTATCACATTAATATTACAATTGTACTTTTATGGTAACAAGGGGCGTAACATAGGCAGGCTAATTCCTATCAGGACTCGAAAAAATACAAACATGTAATGAAAACATTATAAGTGCCGTGTGCACAGTGAGTACAGTGGCAATACATTGGCAAAGCATACAAAATAGATTACAATTTTATACAGAATTTACAATTTCCTTAACAGCGACATACTTGTAACTTTCTTATGCAATATATAACATTGTGTTTGGTCACAAATGGACCCCTCCTTGAGTATCACTTGAAGTAAGAAGGACACGCTAATTGATTTTGTGTCTAGGGGCATGGTACGCACTAGGCAGTTCAGCAATGCCTTGTTATAAAGGGACAGACGCAGGTGCATTGTCAATTGATGTTGTTCTTAATAATAATAATACTAATTAACTAACGAGGCAAGGGTCTCTTGCTCTGCCTCATTCCAGTTCCAGGCTGATAATTATCCTTTCGTCACAGGCAGTAAAACAAAGAGCACACTTGTATTTTAAGTAATAATTTACAGACAAACGGGCTAATTTCTAGGGGGAGGAAACACTACAACTCATTAGTCACTGTGGGGGAAAATAACCCAGAAAGACAATAAAATGTGTATTAACTATTTCACTGCCAAGGAAACACGAGTATGCAGAACAATGGTGGTTATTAATTCAGCAACATGTATAGAAACAGGAGTACTGCATGTGATAGATATATTTTTGTATATTTAATAAGGTAGCACAAGAATATATACAAAGAACAGTAACCCCTATCAACAAGAGTTACCCTTATACCAGTTTAGAGAATTGGTCTTAAAAGTTTTGGTTCCTGTTTCTTGCACTCGCATTAATATTCTTTACTTTAAAAATGTAACTCTACATCTAAGCACAAAGGGCTAGATTCAGGAAAGAGATACGATGGCGTATCTCCAGATACGCCGTCGTATCTCTGCGTCTGAGCCCTCCTATCTATGCGACTGATTCATAGAATCAGTTACACATAGATTTCTGTTAGATTCGACTGGCGTAAGTCTCTTACGCCGTCGTATCTAACTTGCATATTTACGCTGGATGCTAGGTGCCGTTCTCGTCTAAAATATGCAAATTAGCCTAATACGCCGATTCCCAAACGTACACATTTTTTTACGTCGTTTGCGTAAGCGTAGGTCCTGCGTAATGTTACCCCTGCTGTATGAGGCGCAGCCAATGTTAAGTATGGACGGCGTGCCGGCGTATTTTTTCCTGTCGTTTACGTAAAACTTTCGCGAATAGGGCTTTGCGTAAGTGACATTCACGTCGTTTTCATTGAGTATTTGCATCGTGATTTGCAGCATGCGCACTGGGATAAATTCACGGCCGGCGCATGCGCAGTACGTTCGGCACGGAATTGCGCGTAATTTAAATAATACATGCATCCTACCTGCCCAATTTGACTTACAACGGGCCATTTACGCTATGCCGCTGCAACTTTACAGGCAAGTGCTTTGAGAATACAGCACTTGACCGTAAAATTTGCGGAGGCGTAGTGTAAATGGGATACGCTACGCCCGCAGAAACTTACGCTCTCCATCCTGAATCTAGGTCAAAGTATTTTAATTTCTTGCCATCAAAGGATACAATAAATCAGATTTGGCAAATATTTACTACCAGGGTATTTGGCACTTTTCTTCCTGAATGCATTTGCTCAGATGTTCAATGAAAGGAATGGAAAATCTAATAATACCAAAACAGCATGGGTGTTGAATGACCCCAGGTGCCTTGGGTCTAGTTCATATCACATATAGTGAACCAAGATGCTCAGATAGGGTGTCAAAATAATGGTAGCATTTTAAACAAAATAGTCACCAATATATCTTACTGGTATCTGTATAAGCAAAGTTATCAAAGTGTAATACAGCAGGTGACTTTGTAATAATAAACATCACAATCATTAAGTGAACAATCAAATAAATATGTATATTGTTCTAAGTTAGGATGATGATTATGGTGTTGTCATGCAACATTTAGCAATGTGACCAGGGCTGGACTTACCATTGGGCTTGACTGGGCTCAAGCCCATGGGCCCCGCCCAATAGGGGGCCCCTTACATTTAAGTTTTTTCAATAATATGCCAGTCATTTAAAGTGGTTGTAATGTAAACCCTTGGACACAACATTGTCTTAAAAAATAGCCCATAACACAGACAGCTGATCATTTGCATGACGTCACCGTGCTTGCGCACATTAGCCCCTCTAAACCGGCATTTAAAGCTTGCCAGTATGCAGTCTGTGAGAACTTCCCCTCTGTCTGGCACAGAGGAGAAGTCTCACAGTGTTTAGCTCCTTCCACTCTTCCTAAAACTCCCCCGCGTGACTAAAGAAGACGTCACAAAAGGGGAGTGAAAGAAAACAGCAGCCGCAGACACAGCAACGAATGGTTACGGCGCAACAGCACATGTGCGAGATTACCGACAGGAACACAGTGGGCCAGATTCTCGTAGATGCGCGCCTAATTATGCAGGCGTTGCGCATCTCAGATGCACTACGCCGACGTAACACGGAGTGGCAAGTACCGTATTCCCTAAGTAAATGCGCTCCAAGATGCGCCTGCGTCGCGTAAAATCATGGGCGTAATCCGGCGCAACTCCAAAGTAGGAGGAAAGTGGGCGTGTTGCATTATAATGAAGCGTGACCCCATGCAAATGCAGGCCGGGACGAACGGAGCATGCGCCGTGACATGGATGACCCGCGCCGTGACATGGATGACCCGCACCGTGACGTGGATGCCTTCTGCGCATGCGCAAAGCCTCCCTACGATGCGCCGGCGCAGGGTATATAATGCGCCCACACATGCGCCCGTGCAGCGCAAACGTCTCCCATTTTTTTGATAGTGACGGCCAAAGTTTGTGCTGGACAAGATGACAACCGCGGTTAAGGAGAGGAGGAAGAAGAATTTCTCCCCAGAGGAGAGGGCCATTGTCGTCAGGGCCATGGAGAAGTATGACTCGCGGCTCCATGGTGCTGACAGTGCCCGGACCAGCAAGTCCCGGAGGGATCAGATTTTAATGAGGGTCGCGTGCCAGGTCAATGCCCTCTCTCATGAGGTCCGGACACCGCAGGACATTCAGAAGAAAATGAATGACCTGCGGCGTCATGTGAAGGGCAAGCTGGCTGCCATAGCTCGGCATGCCAGGGGCACTGGAGGGGGCCCACCCTGCCCTGTCCGCCTGAGTGAGGAGGAGAAGGTGGTTGCCCGCTGCCTGCAGACGGAGCAGGTAGAGGGAGTTGGGGGCTATGAGTCCCAGAAGCCAGCCGTGAGGACAGGTAAGTGTGTTTTAGATTCTATCTGTTGTGTACATGTATGGGGGTGGAAGGGAACATGTGCCAAGTGTGTGGGTCCACCAACATGGGCATCTTTTGTGTCATCCACAGATGTGCAGGAGGGAGCGGGGCCATCTGTTGATGCCAGGGCCCATCAGGATCCATCCCCTGAAGATACAGTCCCTCTGGCTGCCCCCCTGGAACAGGACTTGGAGGGAAGTGGGCACACCTCAACGGAGGAGGTGGTTGAGGAGGGTGTGGTAGTCCAGGACCAGGCCCTCTATGTTGTTGTGGAGGAGGATGGTGGGTTGGCCGGACCAGCCCAGGCTATTCCTCTACCTGTAGCGAACCCCTCAGTGTCCCCCTCCAACCTCTCCAGTCCCTCTCTTTCCCCCCCCCTCATCTCCGGCCCCTCAACATCCTCCCCTTATGCCCGGTCCCCTGCCACTCCCCGCAAGGCGACGTGCAAGACCAGGGGTGTATCCAAGGTCCTGCCGGAAGAGCTGGTCAGACAGCAGGACCAGCAAAATCAGCACCTGGCCGAGGTCGTGGAGGAGATGAGGCGCCTGGCCGACAGCCTGGCATCCTCGGACAATATTACAGATGCCATCCAGGATGTTGCTGTTAACAGCGCAGCAACGCTGACCAGCTTGGGGGAGCTGCAGGAAAACACCTCGGAACTTGTGGGGGAGGTTCATGCCCTGCGCCTTGCTGTCGAGGCGCAGACTGCTGTGCAGACCCGCATAGCGGTTGCCCTGGAGGGCATGCAGGCAGCCAGGGAGGGACGTGGGGATGCTCCTCCTCAACCTGCTGCCCCCCCCCCATCTGTGGCTGCCCCCAGGCAAGTGAGGGGCAGGACCCGTGGCACCAGGCAGAGCCCCCGCCAGGCCCATTAATTTTATTTTTCTTTATTATTATGCTCTGGATAAGAGTTTTTGTTATTTTTTATTATGCTCTGGATAAGAGTTTTTGTTATTTTTTATTATGCTCTGGATAAGAGCTTTTTTTATTTTTTTTTGGATACTGCACACGGTGCAGTGTGAATGGTGTGTGAATGTGAGAGGGTGGCACTCCTGACAGTAAGGGGTGTCACCCTCGGCCGTGGTGGTGAAGTTAACCCCACGGCTGTATGAATGATGTGTGAAAGGTGTATGAATGGACAGCAACATCATTGGGGCCTTGACGTGGCGTTGCTGCTCCCAAGGCCTACATGCTGGACTTGGGCTAATCCAATGCGATGTGCATGTGGTGTGTGTGATCTAGGGACATCAGTGGTGTACACGCGTGCATTGTCTGTGTGCCATGCTGTATGTGTGTGTTTAACGGTCAAAGATTCGTAACACGAGGACCCTCCTGACTGCTCTTCCATCAGCTGACGGGGTCTCCTCTGGCGGGGGGGGGCTGTGTGGTTGGGGGGTCAGACCAGGGCAATGTAGGGCCCTTTCGCATCACGTAGGGCAATGTGCAGGCCCTTTCGCATGGCAAAGTTGTGCAGAATACAACATGCACCAATGATCTGACCCACAAAGTTGGGGGAATACAATAGGGCCCCCCAGACTTATCCAGGCATCGGAAACGGGACTTCAGGAGGCCAAATGTGCGCTCCACCACTGCACGGGTTTTGATGTGTGCTTCATTGTATCTTCTCTCTCCTCTGGTTTGGGGGTTCCGGAAAGGAGTCATGAGATGGGGTCCCAGTGTATATGCAGAGTCACCTGTAAGGGAAAAGACAGGAGGATGGTAGTCATGCATGTGCCACTTCTGTTGTGCATCATGGGAGGGGATAGTCATGGCTGCCACCCATGTCACTCACCAACCAGCCAGCTGTCCCCATACATGTCCTGCTCAAAATCTTCTGGGATGTTGCTTTGACGGTAGATGTAGCTGTCATGGCTGGACCCGGGGTCTTTGGCACGGACGTGCCATATGAGGTATTTGGCATCGGCTATCACCTGTACGTTGATGGAATGCCAATGCTTCCGATTGCGGTATATGTGCTCTGTGGCACTGGGGGGCTGGAGTGCCACATGTGTGCAATCAATGGCCCCGATGGTGCGTGGGAATCCGTCAATTCTGTAGAAATCTGTCATTGCCTTCTGCCGCAGGTGCTCAGTGGTGGGTCTGATGAACTGGTTGGACATGCGTCTGAGGATTGCGGGGACAACCTGGTGCAGACATCTGCTTATGCTGGTTTGTGACATCCCAGCCACCACTCCACTTGTACGCTGGAATGATCCACTGGCCAGGAAATGCAGTGTTGCCAGTACCTTCACCAGTGGCTGCAGTGCACGTGAGCGGTATGTCTGGCTGGTGATGTCATCCTGCAGGGCTGTGGTTATTTCCAGGATGGCAGCAGGGCTGAATCTGAAGATGCGATACACCTCCTCATCACCCATGCCAAAGAGCCTCATGCGCGCTCGGTAGATCCTCTCACGTGCCCCCCTCCTCCTACTCCTCCTTCTATGCGCCTCTTCCTCTGCATACCTTAGTAGTGATAAGACCATGGCTGGCCCTGGCATCATTGGCATACGAATGTCTTGTCCAGTAAGTGTGATTGCTCAGCTAGTCCGTTACGGTGCTGCTGTAGTTGCTCTCCAGCTGACTTGCACACGGCCTTGAGCAAAGTTACCCGTGCTTTTATGAGGGGTATGTTTACTCAAGGCTTTCGAGTTATGCGCACCACGAGTAGCCAACGCCGGACGCGCGTAGTTTCGGGAATACGCGCATCTCCCTCATTTGCATATTTGCATGCTAATTCAATGGGAACTGAATATTTTTCATGCGTAACTATGCGCCTACGCCGCGCTAGCTTAATGCATTTTCGCCGGCCAGACGGAAACAAATTTCGCGCGTATGTGGTTCTGTGTTTACCGCGCATCGATACGCAGGCGAACATTTACTATTACGCCGCGCATATACATTTACGCAGGCGTAGCGCCTCTGAGAATCTGGCCCAGTAAGTGCGGAAGCTACGTCATAATTTGAATCACATAACAGCAGTACGAATGGCGCTTGATATACCCATAAATTCAGAGAATGAAATCATCCTAAAAAAGGTATTTGCAGGCCTTGTTTTTGGGGGATATATATATATATATATATATATATATATATATATATATATATATATATATATGTATTGCAGTGCGATGAGCTGTTATAACTTAATAATTGAAAAACTGGAAAAATCGGCTGGGGTTTACTTCAAAATCGTGATCTCTATTTTTATTCTCAGTTTATCCAGAATTGTGTAGCTCTAATACATAGCTTGTGTATGTATCATTTGGTTATATTTAAAGTAATGTATAGAAGGTAGGGCCCAAAAGTGACTCAAGCCCAGGGGCCCCCACCAACCTAAGTCCTGTTCTGAATGTGACAGGTAATCATACTCAGAAAGTCGAAGTTTACACAGAAGTGTTGGACAGATTGGTAGTGGATCATGGGTATAGGAGGAAGGTACGTACATACTCAATGTACTCTTTACAGTACAGCGAATTTATTAAATTAAAATAAAAAAGATGTATCTCTGCGCTGTGGTGGAGTGGCAGCTGACACAGATAAGTAATATACTAATCTTAAAAAAAGGGTATGAAGCACCAAAAGTAAATCAAAAGTAAATGAACAGAGATGAATACTGTGTTATAAATGGACAACACATTGAAATAAAGTCCAAAAAAGTGTTAAAGTGAAAAAATGCAAAAGTCCAATCTTGAATGGAAATCAACAATAATAAGTTTTAAATGCACGGTTCCATGATAGGATCAGCAATATAAACTTATTGGTGAAAACACAACAGCTCAGTGCAAAGATGTTCGCAAAAAATTGGGTAAAAAAATGAAGTAGTGATCCAGTACAGTGCTCCAGAATCATCCACTGCACCCCTGTGAAATGGACACTCACCGGAAAAGCTGTCTGCTGTTACAGCAGAAAACAGGCACTCAGTGTAGAACCGGCATCTTTTGTGGGGGAAGGCTGTTCAGCAACGTGCACCATTCAGATGAAGGTGTAGTAAATAAAGCTGACTGGGAGCCAGATGAAGTCTCCATAGTGTAGTATTTATTGGATGTGTATGTTTAAATAAATTGAATCATAAAAACATATGACAATGGGTTCCACTGCTGAATCCGGTATTGGACAGTGGCCTGACGTCAGCACTAGTGTAATTTGACACGTTTCGTCCAATAGGACATTATCAAGGGGTGCTGATCACCTCTTCACTCTTCAATCACCACCAATTTTTTGTGCACATCTTTGCACTGAACTATTTTGTTTTAATATTGCTGGGCCTATCATGGAACTGTGCATTTAAATCTATATTTTTCACTATATACGTTTATTTATTGTTGATTTACATTCAAGATTGGACTTATACATATTTTTTTTACTTTAGCATTTTCTCCACTTTAAAACTTTTTTGGGCTTTATTTCAATGTGTTGTCCATTTATAACACAGTATTCACTTTTCATCGCTGTTTATTTACTTTTTTCGATACACACTTTTTCTTTTTTGATTAAATTGCACTTTAAACATATGGGGCCAGATTCTCAGAGGCGTTACGACGGAGTATCTCAGATACCCCGTCGTATCGCCTTTTTTTTGTCCTCGTATCTATGCGAGTGATGCTTAGCATCACTTTTGCATAGATACGCTTCTACATCCGACAAGTGTAAAAGCATTACACTTTCGGATCGTAGGTGTAATGACAACTCCGGCCACTAGGTGGCCTTCACGTTGTTTTTTCATTTGCATATGCAAATGAGGTTAGTACGGCGATTCCCGATCGCTTTTACGCCGCCCCGTCGTCGCGTACGTCGTTTACGGACTCGTAAGGTTACCCCAGCTTCTATGTGGGGTAACCTTACGAAGTTCCGTCGGATGCCGTCGGGTGCCGTCGGACGCCATGTTAAGTATGGCGTTGGGTCAGCGTCGGCTTTTTCCGTCGCTTACGTCGTTTTACTAACTCGTTCGCGAATAGGGACTTGCAAAGTGACGCTCACGTCGCTTTGACGTCGGTTTCAACGCCGCTTCCCGACGTGAGCTGGAGCATGCGCACTGGGCTATTTCCCCGGCCGGCGCATGCGCAGTTCGTTCGACACGGGGGCGCGCTTAATTTAAATACAAGCCGCCCCATTTGAATTGCGCGGGTTTACGCTTGGCGATTTACGAGACGCCGGCGAAAACTACGGAGCAAGTGCTTTGAGAATAAAGCACTTGCTCTAGTACGCAGCGGCGGCGTAGTGTAAGAGGCTTACGCTATGCCGCCGAAAATATATGAGAATCTGGCCCATGGTCACAATATAAATGGAGAAATGCTTTCACAGAGAAACAGAATAGACTACAACAAGAGATATGGGATATGGCTGTCAGTTAACAATGATGTGACTCCCAGCTATATCTCTGCAGGTTCTCAGTTCCTAATTGCCTATTTTAATGTTGTCTCCATTGTACACTTCAAATAAGGATGAGTTCCATAAGTGATATCTTTTCATCAAAATACTTATCTTTATTAAAATCAGTAGGTGTTCTGTTTTTCATATTTAGTTTGGCTCACTGCCACACTAGCTGACAAGGCAAAATATGACAGTCCAAGTTGCAGCTGAAGTTACTTTGATAATAAACTTGATCTGCCAATGGATGATGCGTAAATCATAAGCTAAAATCATTGACAGTAAATCTAATCATTTCCACTTTTGTCCTTTAAAGCGGTAGTTCACCCTTTAATTTACCTCTCTTGGAGCCTTACTGTCTCCCAGAGAGCATTACTAAACAGTGTTTTTTTTATTTTTTTTCTATACACTTACCTTTATCTTTTCTGTAATGTGGCCTGTCACTCACCTCTCCACGCGGATTATTGGGCGTGCCGTCCTTATCCCCCGATGCGCAGAGCCTCCTGGGAATTCGATGTGATTTCCCCAGGAGACGATCTCTGTTAAAATCCCGCGATATTACCGCGGTCACGTGACTCGGCAAGCGGGTCATGTGACTCGGCAAGCGGGTCATATTGACGCCGGCCGTTGCCAAGGTAACTGTGCTGTGTTGACGGCGCCGTTCGCCGTCAACACAGCACATCAAAGGACATGCGCGGGATACAGCGGTGCATGCTGGGACGCATTTACCGCCGTATCCCGGAAATGATTAGGACTGGGCTTCAACGTGCCCAGCGTGCCAGGGAAAAAGATGAAAACTGCCATGAAGACAGAAATCAAAGATATAGTTTGGCAGTAAAATCGAATCATGGGGGCTAATAATTCGGGACACACGGGCTGCTAATGAATTAAGGTAAGAGGAGCCTAAACATTTAAAAAAAAAAAAAAAAAAAACGAGTGAAAGACCGCTTTAAGTGATATTTAAAGTGATTGTAAAGTCTTGTCTTGTTTAAAAAAAAAAAAAAAAAAAAAAAAAAAACGTGTTATACTTACCTCCTCTTTTTAGTTGGTTTTGCACAGAGCAGCCTGGATCCTCCTCTTCTCGGGTCCCACTTTGCTGCTCCTGGCCCTCCCTCCTATCGAGTGCCCCCACAGTTAGCAGATTCCTATGGGGGCACTGGAGCCGGGTCACAGCTCCGTGTGTCCATTCAGACACAGAGCCCCAAACCTGCCCTGCCCCCTCTCCCCCCTGATTGGCTGACTGACTTTGATTAACAGCCGCTGCTGTGTCTCAGCCAATCACAAGGAGTGTCCTGGAAGGCTTAGACATTCTCTTAGGCCACGTACACACAATCAGACTGGTCCGATGAAACTGGTCCGACAGATCGTTTTTTATCGGACCAGGCTGAAGTGGTCTGATGTGTGTACACACCATCGGACCAAAAATCCGATCAGACCAGAACGCAGTGACGTAGAACACACCGACGTGCTGAAAAAAAGAAAGTTCAATTCTTCCAAGAATGCGCCGACTTGATTCTGAGCATGCGCGGGTTTTTGGTCCGATGCTTTGGCGTACTAACCATCGAATCTGTCCGACGGACAGCGATCCGATGGGCCGTACACACCATCGAATTGGTCTGATGAAACTGGTCTTAAGACCAGTTTCATCGGATCGGTCTGATTGTGTGTACGCGGCCTTAGAGAGATTGGGCTCAGGTAAGTAGGGGGGTGATGGGGTGGTTGCTACAGACAGAAGGTTTGCATTAGGATAAAAAAACTTCTGCCTTTACAACTCCTTTTACCTTACTTTTTTTTAAAGCACATTCAGCAGCTGATTTAATCACTTGCTGAGTATGCATCTGTTTATCTTTTATCCTGTTTAAGCTGTTTTATGACCATTGCCTCAGGCTTCTTGTTTCAGGGTAGCTCCTTCCTCTTAATACAAAAAACACAGTCACTTCCAGCGCTAATAGGTTTTCCAAGGTGTGACGTAACAGATATCAGATAAAATGGTGGTGTGAAAGGTTTATATGGTATCCCAAAGCTAGGTGGATGCTGCCTTCCTCAGATGGGGTAATCCAAAAGGAACTACAAGAAAAACAAAAATAGAAGGCGCGCACACCTAGTGCATTACAAGAGATAATTTAATAATGTTGTGCACTGTGTTTACGGCCTTTTGTCAGTTGCATTTTGTGAGTACCTACACAAAAATTTCTTATCATTAAATTATCTCTGGTAATGCAATAGGTGTGCGCTCCTTCTATTTCTGTTTTTCTTGTAGTTCCTTTCGGATGGCTCCTTCCTCTTGTAGCATCCTATTGAGCAACCCTTGCATGCAGGTAATGTGATTCCCTATACTGTGTGCATCAATAGAAACACACTTCCCTGTTGTCCAGGATGGCAAGGCACTCCACTGCTACTCCCTCGTCCTCCCTCTCCATTCTCCAAGCTTTTGAACAAACACACTACATTTACCTATCGGGCATATTACATTTATAGTATGTAGGGAGTGAGTGAGTGAGTGAAGAACTTATATAGCGCAGCACATGCAAACTAAATCGCCTCTGGGCGCTCGTTGTTCCTGTCTCCCTTGACATCAAAAGAGATGAGTTTTGATCTTCCTTCTGAAGGCCAAGTGGTTCTCCTCCAACCGAATGCTGGTTGGTGAAGCGTTCCATAGTCTGGGACCTTGGAGCACAAATCTTTTTTCTCCTTTGGACTTGTATTTGGCTTTGGGTATCTGGAGCAGATTTTGGTTGGTGGATCGCAGATTGCGATTGGAGTTGTGAGCTTTTATTTTTTCTCATAGATATTGGGGGGCCTTCCCATGGATGCACTTATGCGTCAGACAGAGTGCTTTAAAAGCAATTCTGTCTTTTACTGGCAACCAATGAAGGGATCTCAGCGAAGGTGAGAATAACTCCCATGTTTTTTTCCCAGTCGCAAGTCTGAACGACTTGCAGACGAGAGATTTGGTACTTTGGGAGTCCGAGGTAAAGGGCGTTTGCATAGTCTAGTCCGGAGTTCAGTTCACAATTGTTCCCACCACGAGTGATATGTCTTCTTTAGGAATAAAAGGAATCAGTCTGATTTCTTTGTGGTATTTTTTTGTTATTACCTTGTAAATGGTGTGGTTTTCCTCTGAGGAGCTTCCTTTCCAGATGGCTTCCGCTCTTCTTTGCTCTTGCTTTAGCAATGACAGCTGGTCGTTAAACCAGCTGGAGTTGTTTTTCGGGATACAGGTTTCGGTTTTGGCGCTACTAAGTCAGCTGACTGTAGTAGAGCCGTGTTGATGACATCCAGGGTTTCTGTGGCTGTTATATGTAGTTGGTTTGTTTTTATTTTGTTCTCTAATGTTGTTTTGAAGAGCTCTGAATGGAACTTCTTCTGAGATCTCGTCCAGTGCGCTGTCACTGGTTTTGATGTTTTTGTTAAAGGGGCATTTTTGATAATAATGAACTTGATCATATGGTGGTCTGACCATGGTAACAGGTCATTTTTGAGAATTTTTACTTCCAGATTTTGTCTGAAAATAAGATCGAGCGTGTGACCAGAAGCATGTGTGGGCCCACATACTAGCTGCTGCAGACCTAGTCCTTCCAAGTGGTCAATGCAAGCGTCGGCGACGGGGTCCTGTGAGGAGTTGGCCCACAGGTTGAAATCCCCATTCAGCAAAAGATGTTTGCTGTTTAGGGTATAGGTAGGGATGAACTCTGTTAAAGATGAGAGAAGCTGCGATTTTGGACCCGGTGGTCTATAGCAGAGTAGAATATGAGTGGTCTCCTGGGGATTTGTTTGAAGTTGTAGAGAGAGGGTTTCCATGAATGGAAGTGGATTTGGAAGGACTGGTTTAGTGATCACAAGGTGAGTCTTGTGGATCACCGCCAGGCCTCCCCCTCTTTGCCCCACTCTATTTTCTGTTATGATGTGATCATTTTCTGGCACCAGTTCACCTAGAATGATGTTACAGTCGGCTGTAAGCCAGCTTTCTGTAATAAAGAGGCAGACTAAATCGCATTGTAGGATGAGATCATGGATTTCTAGTCGGTGTCTTACTGCCGATCTTGTGTTGACCAGAGCACATGATATGGTTGGAATAAGGGGAAGTGGTGTTTGACTGTCGATTGTCGATCGATTCTAAACAGTCGTTTGGTCCTTAAGGCTTTTTTTGTGGCGACTGGTAATATTGAGGGCAAACGGCTTTAGTCCCCAAATGGTTGCTGCCGAGTATCTCAGATTATGTCTGACCGGGGGGGGGGGGGGGATTTTCAGTAATGATAGGAGGGAGGATTTTCTGAATCCTACCTCCCTGTTTGATCCAGAGGAAGGTGAAAATCCCCTGTCTGTGCTATGCCAATGTGCCGTGGCAGGGGAAAAAATTCCTTCCTGACCCCCTGGGGGCAATCGAACGTGGCCCTGGATCAAATGCTGAAAAAAAACGTGGTGGTGACCTTGGGGGGAGAATGGGAAGGGGGGGGTACCCAGTTGGCAGTTATTGGGTTGTGGATGGGGTGGGGGGTGTGTGGTAGGGATACCCCAATTGCAGGGGTGTACCAAGATGGCCGCCCAGTGAGGATCGGTGCCCCAGCCGGGGCTGTGCGGCTGTGTGGCTAGATCATGCGGGCTCAGGCGGCTCAGGGATGCCAGGTAATGGATGGGGATCCTGCTGGGGTAAGGGGGGATTGTGTCCTGTTTAAGGGATTTTTAGGGTTCGCTGGAGTTGAACGTACGGCGAGCCGCTAGGCCACGGGTGAAGCCGCTGTCTTTTCTAAAATCGTGGCCGCCGATCATTCCACGAGGTGGCGCGAGGGCCGCCGCGGCTTGTCCTGAAAAGGACGGCCGCCAACGGTGCTCGGGAAGGTGGAAATAGCCCTGTGCCAGGGGCTTACCTTTGAGGCTTCTGGGGGGTGATGCCTGTGGAGGAAGGAGGGAGCCCGGGGAGGCAGATCGCAGGTCCAGGAGCGAGCTGACAGCTGAGGCTGAGGTTGGGGGTGGAAAGCCCTGCCTGTCTAGATCCAGGAGCTGTACGTCCTACTGCTAGGACGCCTGCCGATTACTACTGGAACACAGTTCTAGCCCTGGTGAAGGAATCTAACTTGTTGTTTAAAATGTTAGCATCTTTAAAGTCCAAAAAACTTTCAGTATAATTACTTCTGGGTAGTTAGTCTGATTAAATTTTGATATTCCTCTCCTACATGTAAAAAACATTATTATTATTATTTTTTGCTAGAAAACTACTTAGAACCCCCAAAAGTTATATAGAGGCTCTAGAACACATGTGTCTATGACAAGGCCGTGTGCCAAATTCAGCAGTTGGCAGCAAAGAGGAGAACAGAATCATGTGCTTTTCTGCGCAACCACAGAACCCCTTCATCTCCACTTCGCCTGGTCTCAGCATTCAGCAGACTCCGGTAGCTGACTCCAGCCCTCTTTTGGTCTTTCTCCAGGCACCTGCACTTCCTGCTTCCCAGCTCAGAAAGAACACCATTGCAGAACCATATTCTGTTTAAGCAGTCTCAAATAAAGTTTCTTGTGGATAATACAAGCGGTGAGCGACTCTCATATTCAGACTTGCATCAACTGCTACAGGAGTGTGAGTGGGCTCCATGCTGGTCTGCGCCTGCCCTTCACAGCTTAAAGTAGATGTAAACCCCCCATACACCCAGTGAAGTGAACAGCCTCAGATGATACACAGAGATTAACCAAATCTCCCTACATAGTTGTTAAATGTATATCTGCTGTGTTCAAATTGATATACTGTTTAGAAAGTTCAGATTTTGTTAGGAGATTTTCTCTTCCTGGTTAACACAGAGTGTGATGTCTGGGCATACAGCCAAGATAGCTAACATTGTTGATTGGAGGAATGGCACACACCCCCTCCCCTCATAGGCAGAGCCTCTCAGAGCTGTTTTGTAATAGGAGCTGCTCTTTGCTAATCTTAGCAACCTCCTTTGACAAAAGATTCTGGCTGCTTTTGTCTAAGATATATGTGCCCAGCTCAAATTTCATGAATCATATTTACATCCAAGTTTTAAGTTATTGCTAAAACCAGTAATATTCAAATGCAGAGGCAATTATTTAAAATGATAAAGAGTAGATACATTTATATAGTCTCAGGCCGCGTACACACGATCAGACCGGTCAGTTTCATCGGACCAAATCGATCTTGTGTACGGCCCATCGGACCGTTGTCCATCGGAACAAAGTTTTAAAACTTGCTTTAAAATCGGTCCGATGGACGCCTGACCATCGGACCAAAACGATGGTTAGTACGCAAAAGCATCGGACCAAAAACCCGCGCATGCTCAGAATCAAGTCAACGCATGCTTGGAAGCATTGAACTTAGTTTTTTTTTAGCACGTCGTTGTGTTCTACGTCCCCACGTTCTGACCCGATCGGATTTTGGACTGATGGTGTGTACGCACATCAGACCATCAGGCCACTTCAGCGGTGACCCGATGAAAATGGTCCGTCGGACAATTCTCATCGGACCGGTCTGATCATGTGTACGCGGCCTTACAGATACAACATGAGCAGGGGGGGAACAGGAAGCTTTACATTTTTATTATTTTATTATTTATTTTATTTAACCTGTTTTTACACTGTATTTAAATTTTTTTGATCACTTTTATTGTTCTTACAAAAGATAACACCATGACTGATCCAGCTGCTCCCTCCCCAGCCCAGTGCTTTAGTGACAGCAGAGAGCCAGTGACTGTCACAGCTCTCTGCCCAGAGCGGAGGAGAGAATTGAGTGATCAGGGGTGTTTGATCCCTCAGTTCCCACTGCAGAGAGGGCTAGGGACAGATGCAGCATTGGATCGATGCTTCATCGACCTAGGTGAGTAATATTTGTCTTTTTTAAAAACCCCATACTTCTCTTTTAGGTTATCCAATAGTGAGTGTCACTAGAAATATATTTTTATGTCAACTATGTTTAGCTAGTAGCAGTTGGCACCTACTTCTACTCCCTCAGGGTCAGCTGTCCTCAGGGTAAACCATACAGAGTCAACTGTCAGTTCCCTTCTCCTCCTGGGATGTCACATTATTACATGCAGTATAAATAATGTGTTATGAATAGTTTGATGCAATACATTGATTAATTTTCCACTGCTATGCTGATGTGTGGGTTAACAAAATGTAACGGTCACCACCAAGTCCATCCACTAGGTTTCACTGGCAATCCACACTTTATTACAAAAAATATAACAGGCTTACTAGTGTTTGAAAATAATTTATTTTAATTAAATATTTCAAGTCTGTTAAACAATATGATCTCCTAAAAAATTGGATTGTACTGCAACTCTGGGTTAAAGGGCGTTTCCTGCCTTTGAACATAAAACAATTTCATTAGAGTTTCAAGTTTTTGGCTGCAATTATAATGCACAGGGAGAGGTCCTGTTTTCTTATAAGTGATCTCCTGGGAAGGGGCTATAATTTAATCTGAAGCCTCAGGGCATCCACTTCAGGATGCAAAAGGTAGGAAGCTTGATAAGGCTTACTACCAATGAGATCATTAAAGTGTTATTAAATTCTCCATTTAAAAAATGAAATACAGCAACATACTCATGCACTTGCTATTTTTGATGTTTGCCTTCTGTTTTAAGCCTGTTACTGTGATTTATCTTCAATATGTCTCTGTTTCTGTATTTAGGGTGGCTATGTTGCCTTGAAAGAACCCCTGAAGCCTCCATTATCAGCGTGCTCCCATCTGGGATGGCAACCTGATGTGCCTCTGCTCTGTGTGCCAACACACAGAGTCAGATATGAAGCCCAGGAAGGTAAGTCACTCTCCTTCTGGCACCTGAATGGTATGAGAGCTGAAAGACGAGGAGTAGAGGGACACTGTTTATTGGGTACCAAGTTAAAAACAGAAACAGTGTATATGTGGCTGTGTTTCCAATTTAGTACATCTCATTCTCATTGGTCTGTCTTGGTGCCTTGAGTTAGTGCATGTGCATTAATAAGAATTTGCCAGGCTTGAAGCATTTTACATTAAGGCAACCCATTCATTTAATAGGCAATGCACCAAAATGGACAAAAACTTGGGCATGCACCATTAAAACTCACAGTAGTACTGTAAGGCCGCGTACACACGATCAAATTTATCTGCTGAAAACGGTCCGACGAACCGTTTCAGCAGACAAATTCGATCGTGTGTACGGACGAGCAGAAAAGGTTTTTCCAGCAGACAAATTTTAAAGCATGCTTTAAAATCCGTCTGCTGGGAACCCGTCCGTCCGTACACTAACCAGCGGACATATCTGTCCGCACATGCGTCGAATGGATTCGATGCATGCGTGGAAGTATTTTACTTCCTGGTTTGGTGATGTGGCGGTGTCAACGTCACCGCCACGTCACCGCGCTGTCTGCCGGCGGGGTTTTTGGTTTGATCGTGTATACACGATCAAACCAATATATCCCAGCAGACAAATCCGATCAAAACGGTCTGTCAGACCGACTTGATCGGATTTATTTAGTGGTGTGTACGCGGCCTAACACATTGGCATCAAAGATGCATTGGGCTAGTGCGTTGGAGAGCCTGAAAAAGACATGTAACATGCACACCTTACTGCAAAACACTACACTGGAGAAGTGTTAATGGATCCTCAGCGTTGAGGATAAGATTATTATTTTTAGTTCCACTACTATTAAAGTATTAGAACTAATTACTAACACTATTCCTGTCGATACAACATCTTAAAAAAAAGGTTATGAGACAGTGTAGGCCACTACACAAGACCAAAACCCCTTGTTCCCTTCAGGAGAATATGACACAGAATAATATTTCCCTGCAACTAATAGATTATCTGATGCCAATTCAAGTTTGGCAAATCTTTAGATCTTTTCTGATAGTCATTATTTAACTGGAGCAGAACCCCTACTTACACTAATGCGGATGCTCTGATTTAATGTGCGTGATCCCTCACTTTAGACGGGTACAGGCAGGGATGGACTGGCCATCGGGACTACCGGGAGACTCCCGGTGGGACGATGGCTCAGTGGGCCAGTCGGAGGTCCGCAGCGATCTTCCCATCAATCGCTGACAGCTGGCGCCTAACGGGTAGATCGAGATTTAGCCAGCATGCAGAGTAGCGCGGGAAGCGTGTGTAATAAGTTCTCCCTCATGTCACGCTGCGGCTGCTCCTGGCCCCTCCTCTCTTCTCGTCCATCCCCATTTGCTTTTGACATCATCTGGGATGGACAAGAAGAGAAAAGGGGCCCGCCAGGGGGCGGGGAGCAGCCGCAGCGTGACATGAGAGAGAACTTATTACACACATTTCCTGTGCTACTCTGCATGCTGGCTGGTAAACAATGTGCCCTGATGTGCCCTGTGCCCCGTGTACTGATGTGCCCTGTTCCCTGATGTACTATGTGCCCTGATGTGCCCTGTGCCCCGTGTCCTGATGTGCCCTGTTCCCTGATGTCCCCTGCGCCCTGATGTGCTATGTGCCCCGTGTCCTGATGCGCTATGTGCCCTGATGTGCTATATGCCCTGTGCCCTGATGTGATCTGATGTGCCCCGTGCCCTGATGTGCTGTGCCTCAATGTGGTGTGCCCTGATGTGCTGTGCCCTGTACTCTGATGTGATGTGCCCTGTATGTGTTGTGCCCTGATGTGCCCCGTGCCCTGATGTGCTCGGCTCTGTACCCCGATGTGCTGTGCCCTGTACCCTGATGTGCACTGTACCCTGATGTGTTGTGCCCTGGGCCGGTCTGGATGAAGTCCAGGGCCACATTTTTGTCCCAGTCCAGCCCTGGGTACAGGGATGTTCTGGGAATTGGGAGAAATGTTGCTTCTTCTGTGCAATCCCTGCGTTTGGGCATATAATTTAATGTCCAATAACATTGCAGAGGGGACACTTTTCTATCCCTTTAGTTTTCTTGCTCTGCAGTGGAGGATCCATCACATCAATTCTTTGTTATTGTACAGTTATATCTTAATGTAAGTTCACAAATGAGAGGGTGCTCTGCAAGATGTTGGGCACTAGTCTAAAATTTGCTGTGGGGTCCCTTCTTCTGTAGCCAGGCTTATTATCATCAGCAACACCTTTTAAGCTAAACACATTTATTAAGATAATTATTTTGACTTCTAGTCTATCCATTGCCATCTTTGGTATAAATTTACCTATGGGTACCCATAGATATGAAATGGCAGTGACCCAATCCAATCTTTTGTCTAAAGGTGGCGCTGCACTCTACCAGCCAGTGCCTGTTTAGAGAAATTAGGTCTTGCCCCACTATGGATGGCGTCACGTCCACACCTTAAAGTCACAATGGGTGAATGGGGCACCTCACCATAGGTCTGGTGTACTGTGGTGAGGTACCCCATCCACCAATTGTGACTTTAAGGTGTGACACCATCCACGGTGGTGCTAGACCTATCTCTGTAAAGGTGGTTGATAGGACCTGTTTCTATAGGGTTTTTTTTTTAGCAGGGTAGGCTCAGCTCCTATCTGTGGGTTTTATCCTCCACCCCACTTGTCTGCATTTGGTGGTGGTGGTGGTGGTGGGGGTGGATGGGTAGGGGAGGTTTTATGCTTGGTGGGGAAGTGGAGTATGTGTTTTTAGTGAGGCCAGCTTGGTATCTTCACACTGATATATATTATTTGTTTTTGATTTAATAAATTAGTTTAGGTAACTATGTTTAGTCTTCTTTGTTTTTGTGATTGTTGTCTCAGTAAATTTTGATCACTCCCTCCTACCGTGTTTCCCCGAAAATAAGCCCGGGTCTAATATTAATTTTGGCAACAAAAGACACAGTAGGGCCTATTTTTGGGGTAGGTCTTACCATGTAATGGCTGTCTTCTCTCCCCCTCTCCCTCCCAGACTGGTAGGAATCCCCAATGTGAACTGAGTTAACATGCTTGTAAAATCCTATAATCCACTCTATTACAGTAGTGTATAATGTATGATGTGTGTGTTTCTGTAATATAATTGTGCCAAATACCTTTGTTATAGCACCGTTCTGTGCTTCTGTGACCCGCCGGAGCTCTCTTCCCCGCAATTATATTACAGAAACACACACATTGTACATTATATACTACTGTAATAGAGTAGATTATAGGATGTTACAAACATTTAAACTAGGGCTTATTTTCAGGGTAGTGCTTATATTGCAGCCCTCCTGGAAAATAACACTAGGTCTTATTTTCAGGGAAACACGGTAGTATTACTAGGTGAGTCCTATATGCATTAGCAGGATTTCCATAATTATCTTTGGATGGTAAATGACTCAGGCAGCAGGGGGAGTCTATGCTGCATGGGGGTGAATATGGTACAATGCAGGTACATGACAATTACAGAGAGTAATGAAGTTGTCATAGACAACCACCTTTTACAATCATGTGCATGTCATAAAAAACACATTGTGAGTTTGCAAAAGTATAATGTAATATACAGTGTAATGGTAAAATGGTAAAGTAAATAAAAAGGGCAGAGGGAGATTGGAGTTTAGAGAGAGAGAGAGAGAGAGGGAGAGAGAGAGAGAGAGAGAGAGAGGGGGGAAAGAAAGGAGAAGGGATGGAGGGATATCGGTGGGATTAAATGCGAGGGGTCTAATGAATTAAAAGAGATGAAATTGGTCAATAGACCAACAATGCCAAGCCTAGGACAGCACTTTGCACAGAAAGAGTCCCTACCACAAACCTTCCTCACTGTGCTATATGTTTTCTGATGCACCATTGGCATAGTTATATTTTCTTAGTCCTCTTCATAAAATTATCAGAAATTTGTGCTTACAGTAGAACTATAGGCAACACTTGTTTGTTTCATTTTGTATAGAGCAATGGAGGGTTATAGCCCCTGTCCCATTGCAGAGATTTCGCTTCACTCCCTGCCTCATATCCCAACAGGTAGTGAGAGAAAATCTATGCAAATTAAGGGAATCCAATGTCCCGCCCTCCCAGGCCCTTAGAACTAGTTTCCCCACCCTTGCCATAAAGGGTGGGTCATATTTAAATTAGGGGGTGCACAAGTTTAGTCAGGCCTAGGGGAGCACAAAACCTAAATACACTACTGAAGGTGGGTGAGAAAAACATTTGGAGATCATATAAAGATAAAGTCCAGTGATAAGGCCGTCAGAATAAGGATCTTTGGTGCACATATATCCTCAAAATTTTTTTTATGAAAATTTGTTGATTCAGAGTATCAGACGTGGAGAAGTGATTAACCTAAAGGTACCTAAAGACGTCAGAGCTGGGCAGGTTTTGTCTCTCATGTAGAGCCCAGAAGGATAGGATGTCTTGGGGCCTGCTAGGTGGCATAATCTAGTTAGGATTAGATGAGACAGGTAGAAAGAAAACCAGATTGTAATTTGATATGGTCCCAGAGTATTAGGGAAATATGGGTAACAGGATTGGAAATAAATTTACAAATGGATTGAACCAAATAATGTTTTCAATAGACAAGGGACCATGGTCTGCTGCTTAAAGACCTACCTAGAGTGGGGTCTCCCATGTTGCATGATATTTGATCAATTTGGCCATCTGAGAGGCATGATAGTATTTTGAAAAAGTTAAATTATTTCATGTTGTGTAATTAGTCAAAAGCCATTCTGAGAAAAAGCATCACTAGGTCCTTGCTATTAGCTAGAAAACCCCACTCTGTACACCACTCTGAAACTAGTTTCACATTGTTACTGAGGGCTTGATTTCTCCGACTTTGAAGTGGAACTTCACCCAAAAAGGATAATTCCACTTGTTTACTTACTGACTTTTAATTTTGTTTGGGGAGACTGGAGCTTTTAGATGAAACCCGGATAACAGCCATATTTGTGTCCAAAAACCCTTACTTGCCCTTAAGGCAACAAAGTAAACCCTTTTCATAAAAGTTCACAGAAGAGGCCAACAATATCCTGTTTTCCATGTAACCTTTGAAGGATTAATAACCTTTGTATTTAAGGATGAGGAGGAGAAAGGCAACAGAGCTAAACATTTAGCTGTAGCAGGATAGAATAACAAAATTCTCAATTTACTTCCCTGTGCAAAGCTTCATGTAAAACTATAAGCTCAATTCACAAAGATGTTTTTCTCTTATTCTACTTTTTATTACAGTGCTTTTCATAGCTCATGTCTCTGAAGGCTCCACAAAGGTGCATAACACACTTTATTTACCTTGTTTTGTAACAACTGTTATAATAAAAACAAGCTACGGTAAATTTACAGGTTATTACTGCTTAAAATGTATCTCTGGCGTAAACATTTTTTTAGTTTTGGATTGGAAAGGTTTGTCATAATTGTTTACTATTGTCTGTGTCCCCATAGAGGAGATTTACTAATATATTAGTGTGGATGACCATTGTCGCAGAAATAAGAAAATAAGGTTAACCACTTCATTACTGGGCACATAAACCCCCTTCGTTTCCAGGCGAAATTTCAGCTTCCGGCACTGCGTCGCTTTAACTGACATTTGCGCGGTCGTGCGACGTGGCTCCCAAACAAAATTGGCGTCCTTTTTTCCCCACAAATAGAGCTTTATTTTGGTGGTATTTGATCACCTCTGCGGTTTTTATTTTTTGCGCTATAAACAAAAAAATAGCGACAATTTAAAAAATATATATATATTTTTTACTTGTTTCTATAATAAATATCCAATTTTTTTTTTTTTTTACTTTTTTTTTTTTCACAGTTAAGGCCAATACGTATTTTTCTACGTATTTTTGAAAAAAATATTAAAAATCGCAATAAGCGACTGGTTTGCGCAAAAGTTATAGCGCCTACAAAATGGGGACCAGAATTATGATTTTTTTTATATTTTTTTTTTTTACTAGTAATGGCGGCGATCTGCGATTTTTATTGCAACTGCGATATTGCGGCGGACATATCGGACACTTTTGACACAAATTTGGGACCATTCACATTTATACAGCGATCAGTGATATAAAAATGCACTAATTACTGTATAAATGTGACTGACAGGGAAGGGGTTAACACTAGGGGGTGAGGAAGGGGTTAAATGTATTGCCTGGGTGTGTTCTAACTGTGTGGGGGAGGGGGGTGACTGGGGGAGGTGACCGATGCTGTGTCCCTATGTACAAGGGACACAGATGGTCTCCTCTCCCCTGACAGCACGTGGAGCTCTGTGTTTACACACAGAGCTCCACGTCCCTGCTGTCATCTGTTCGGTTTCCCGCTGATCGCATGTCCCCGACGGACATCGCGGCCGCCAGGTACATGCATCGGATCCCCAGCGATGCGGCGGGACAGTGTTTACCCGCCGCGCGCCACCCAGTGGCACGCGCGGGTAATGCACACAAATCACGTCCAAAGACGTCAAGTTGGCGCCTCAGGTCCGCGCTGTTGACGTATTCTGTCAATAGCGCGGGTCTGAAGTGGTTAAGCCTAAAAAAAGCTGTCAAAAAAACAAGAGGTATGGACAAATCTTCCATTGAGAACACCCAATCCAGGGACAATGCTCTAATTCCTCTCACTTTGGGAGACTTTCTTCATTCTTTCTTGTGTTGGAGACAGGAAGTGAGGGGAGGCAGCAAAACTGTCAGGGGTTTTAACCTTTCCCTACACTACCTGAGACAACAAAAACGTTTTGTCTATAAATCAACTTTAATGCAAACCTGTACTTCATCCATGCTGAGGGAACAAACAGAAATAAAAACACAGTCTAATAGCTTGGGGAAAGCTTTAATAACCTATAGAAGGTTTTATTGGTGTATACTTTCCTGTTATGGGAGACATCACAGTGATAACTAAATAGGACTTGGAAGATGGAAGAGGTTCTAAATAATTTCCATTTTAAAATATAAAAAAAAGGTAAAGGTGAAATTACTGGCGAATACTTTGAAGATCTTATAGCAGATGGTATCTGTCACGAAGGTCCCATCTACCTCAATGCAGGTGGTCAGACAATCTAACTAGCTACTGTGTGCTTCACCTAAAGCAGCCCCTTTTCCCTTAAGACAAACGGGCCTATCGGTACTTGGTTGCCCCCAGGACTTATACACAATTCTATAGTGCCTGGCCACCACACCAGTGCTGACGCGAACAGAGCAAACAACAAACCACTTGCAGTTTAGCAAACAGATAGCGTCGTTCTAAGATGGTCCAGGTAATATGGCAGGCTGTGTTCAGGGAAAAGTCCAATATCCGATCCAGTGACAGTCTAGGTGAAATGCAGGCTGAGTTCAGGGAATAGTCCAATATCCGATCCAGTTTATACACAGGGAAATCCAACAGCAAAGCAAGGCAGACAAACGAGAGGCTTGAACAGGAACAATGCAGATAGCTGTCTCTATCATCAGCAAGGGATAAAGGGCCAGATTCAGGTAGATGAGAGCATCTTTGCTCCAGAGTAACGCTTCTCATTTACGTTACTCTGACGACCCTTTCAGCGCAAGTACTGTTATTCACATAGCAGTTGCGCGTAAACTTGCGCCAGAGTAACGATAATGCGCTGGCGTAACCCGACGCAAGGGGAAGTGGGTGTGATCATATGTAAATGATGGGCGGAGCCCAGCGCAGAGGCTTACGTTCAGCGCATCAACCACGGAGCATGCGCAGTGAGTGAGGCTCCACTTGCCCCCTTTGTGCGCATGCTCACAACTTCCGTCGGCACCACTTCACGGGAAACGTCAGCGCAATGCCTTCCGTTGGGCGTTTAAATGCGCCCGTAGAAGCGCCATTCCGGCACTAAAGTATATCCTGCTCCCCCTCCCCGCAGTGATGTTACTTTTGTTCTGAGATGGCTGTTCCCGTTCCCCGCAAACACACAGGAGCAAGCTGAACTTTAATGGCCAGGAGCTGTCAGCCGTCATCTCGGCTATGGAGACCTATGATGTCTTCCTCAATGGCTGTAAAATTTGACAGACAAGCATGGACAGAGGTGTTGTCCTGCAAGTGGGGGTGCTCAGCTAGCTCTTATCGTCGGTAACGCTGCTGTAGCTGCTCTCCTGCTGACCTGTGGCCACCTGGAGTAAAGATAAAGCAGCCTTTTGTAGAAATAACTTTGCGCCGGACGGACGAGATACGCGCGGCGCATGTAGCCAACGTATGGTGCTAATCCGTTCGTGAATTGGGAAAAATCCCTCATTTGCATATTTGCAGGGGAAATCAATAGGCGCGACTGATGCGCCAAGCGAAATTAAGCGCTGACGATACTCTGGCGTCGGAACGTTCCGCCGGTCGCAAATGGCCCGTTATTAGGCGCATCTAGTTTGGTGGGTACGGGCACATAGAAACGACGGCGCATCTTCACAGTTACGCGGCGCATATCGAAATACTCCAGCGCAAGTGTTGCTGAATCTGGCCCAAAGTGTTTGGTTTGCTTAACTGCTTGCCGACCTGCCGCCGTCCAGGCAGTGATTTTCCCTAGTGAGTCCACCCCCCCTACAGTTAGAACACACCCAGGGACATACTTAACCCCTTCCCCGCCCCCTAGTGTTAACCCCTTCACTGCCAGTGGCATTTTTATAGTAATCCAATGCATTTTTATAGCACTGATCGCTATTAAAATGACAATGGTCCCAAAAATGTGTCAAAAGTGTCCGAAGTGTCTGCCATAATGTCGCAGTACTGGAAAAAACGTTGATCGCTGCCATTACTAGTAAAAAAAAAATATTAATAAAAATGCCATAAAACTACCCCCTATTTTGTAAACGCTATAACTTTTGCGCAAACCAATCAATAAACGCTAATTTAGATTTTTTTTAATGAAAGATATATAGAAGAATACGTATCGGCCTAAACTGAGGAAAAAATATGTTTTTTTAATATATTTTTTCGGGATATTTATTATAGCAAAATGTAAAAAATATTGCATTTTTTTCAAAATAGTTGCTCTATTTTTGTTTATAGCGCAAAAAATAAAAACCGCAGAGATGATAAAATACCACCAAAAGAAAGCTCTATTTGTGGGAAAAAAAGGACGCCAATTTTGTTTGGGAGCCACGTCGCACGACCGCGCAATTGTCAGTTAAAGCAACGCAGTGCCGAATCACAAAAAGTGCTCTGGTCATTGGGCAGCAATATGGTCCGGGGGTTAAGTGGTTAAATCAGGTGTCTGATCAGATCAATCATCTTGCAGGTGAACACAGATAGGGGAAAATAAACAGCCAACACCCGGGTGCTGGAATGAGTAACAGGGGCACTAAGTGATTAGCAGTGTTGTAAGTAACGGAGTTACAATAAACGCAGTTACCTAACACAGCCCCTTTTGAGGGTAACGAGTAATCTACCCGATTACTCTTCCCCTCATGGTAACGCAGTTCCCATTACTTGGGCGGCATTACCTCAATTACATCTACCGCCACTAGATGGCAGCAGAGTAATTGCTTCAACCGGCGCTGTGAACATAAGTATGGGTGGAACTCCGCTTTAGAATCATGTGACTGCTGTCACAGCGGTCTGAAAACTCCCAATCGCAAGGAGCCCTGGATACAATGAGCCCCACCCACCTCACACTGACCTATCACCGGGGAACAACTCTCATCGATCACACACACTGTGTGCGCAACCTGATCAATGATCCGGGGAATACATGGCCTTAATAAAATTTTCCACAGAACAAACGTTCCCTATACAACACAGTGTACACATCGACATCTAGTGGTCAACATGGTAAGTGCAGGACACCTATACAGACCAATGATCAGCAGGTTATTTTTGATCAGTGATTTCATCTCTTCATCAGACAACAAAGAAAAATCTGACATCCCCATTCCAGATCCCTTGCATCTAATAAAGCTTATATAAGATAAATTAAATAATAAACTATAGAAAATTCTAATAAAGCCTAATATAAGATTTTAAATTACAGACTCTGTAAACGTCAAGGGAATGTATATTATAAACATACATTTTAATCCAGCTTATAATTTGGATGTAATATGTAGCAGATGGATAAGGTTTTTAAGTCCTATTAGCTGCACATACATGGGGGGACGGATGCATTTAGGCTGGGATATACACGAGATCTCCCTGGCAAGCACCCGTCATCTGCTTCTCAACAAAGCATTGTAGAATATTAAAAAAAAATTCAGTTACTTTGCTGAGAAACTAATTACTTTTTCAACGTAGTAACTGAGTCACTAACGCAATTACTTTTTCGGAGAAGTAATTTGTAACTGTAACTAATTACTTTTTTAAAGTAAGATGAGCAACACTGGTGATTAGTATCTTAAAATAAATGTAAATTATTTTACTAAAATCTCATATAATCTTTAAAATGTCAATGTAATTTTACATTTTATCAATATTTTAAAAAATACCTGATGATCATGCTATGAAGGACCTTCATGTTATAGGGCAGGGATCCTCAAACTACGGCCCTGCAGCTGTTGTGGAACTACACATCCCATGAGGCATTGTAAAACTCTGACATTCACAGACATGACTAGGCATGATGGGAATTGTAGTTCCTGAACAACTGGAGGGCCGTAGTTTGAAGACCCATGTTATAGGGTGATAATGCTTTTCCTCTGTGTCACAGTTATGCTCCTATGCTGTTACCCTGTGGAACAGGCTTGCAATATAGGTTACAAGTGGCCATTTCAACTAAGATGGGTGTATTTTTATACCAGCACTACTTATTTTATCTCATGATATGTTTTTTAATGTTCAATTTACAAACATAAATGTCACCAGGAGGTGTAATCTTTATTTTTTCACATTGAGTGAACATTAAGCTGTCAAAAGGCACGTTTACTCATCCATAGTCATTTTATATTTTAAAATGTTATTTTATAATTGCCTCGAACAGCTCTTTTTCCTTCTCTCCTTCATTGACAGCAATTGAAACTTCCGGTTGCCACCACCCTAAAGCTGGTGTTATATTTTTAAGGGGTAATTGTTTAATATTACAACAGTAATAACTTGTGTGGTTATCTTTGTGAACTTACTTTTACATTAATGTTTTCATAAGGGCCAATAAAATAACACTAATGCCTTGTACACACAACCGGTTTTCCCGTCAGAATAAACTCAGGCGTTTTTTCCGACGTAGTTTCGACGGAGTTCCGCTCAAGCTGTCTTGCATAAACACCAAATTCTGACTGCCAAGAACGCGGTGACGTACAACACTACGACAAGCCGAGAAAAATTAGCTTCAATGCTTCCGAGCATGCGTCAAATTGATTCTGAGAATGCGTGGTTTTTAGTCCGCCGGAAGTGCATCCAGACGAACAGAAATTCCGTTCTCTATCTAATTCCATCAGTACCGATATAGTCCACATTCCTTTTTGGGTGGGCATGCCCCCTAGTTTAGCTTCAGCCACTATTCTTTTTGCCCTAACCCTCCCCTTTTTTCTCTATCTAATTCCGTCGGAATTTACGATGGAAAAGATCTGATGGGGCATACACACGGACGGAATATCCAATGAAAAGCTTCCGTCTGACTTTCCCCTGTCGGAAATTCCGCTCGTGTGTACAAGGCATACCAGTGATACTGTTTTTCTTTTAATTCCTGAAATTGGGCCTTACTGTACACTGTGTTACTCATTTTTGTGAATTGGGATCTGAAAGTCAACAGGTATATAACAAAATAACACCTGAACCAGAAAAAAAATAGCTTTGTGAATTGAGCCTATTATGCAGCTATGATTGACACCCTCAGGAAAATCGCAATAATAAATACAATATAGCCCAACGCTGTATCCTGGTCTAGGCCAACAAGGCCCAGGCTTAGGGCAGCACTTTGCAGGGGGGCAGCACGGAAAGAGTCCGGGTGGGCGGACTGCTTCTAATTTTGACTATCCTATCGTCCTGGACCACAAACCTTCCTCACTGTGCTATATGTTTTCTGCTGCACCATTGGCATGGCTATATATTCTTAGTCCTCTCCATAAAATTATCAGAAATTTGTGCTTAAAGTAGAACTATAGGCAACACTTTTTTTTTCATTTTGGCTAAAGTAAGGGAAGGTTATAGCCCCTGTCAGTTAATTTTTTACCATCCCTGTCCCATTGCAGATATTTTCCTTCACTTCCTGCCCCATAGCCAGACAGGAAGTGAGAGGAAATATATGCAAATTAAGCGAATCTATTGCCCCCCCCAGGCCCTCAGAACTAGTGTCCTCACTCGAAAATTTCAGGGCAGGTCTTAAACAGAAATGAGCATGGCCTTAACAGGAAGGGGTGGGTCTTATTTAAATTAGGGGGTACATGAATTTAGTCAGGCCTAGAGCAGCATAAAACCTAAATACACTACTGATATAGCCATCACAGAAATGCATGCATGGAAACAGGAAACGGCTATAAATATAGCTATAGGTTACAGGACCCCAGCAACAATTAAATGCAACAAAGGATGAAAATAATACGAACAGCATTTTTTTTAATATGATGTATTTGTATGATGAACAGCTTTAGCAATATAAATGTCATTCAGCTAGGATCTACTTTTACCACGAACCTAACATACAATTTGGAAACAAAATCCTCAAAATATCTGTTAGTAGATGTAAAAAATGTCCGGATCTGAATTTTAAAGCTATACAGAAATATTTGAAAATATAATACAGGGCTTAAAATAACAATGCAGGCCCCTATGCACATAATACATGTAGAGAGAATAAAACAACTAATTGGTTCACCTAAAGCTTTAATAAAGAATATCCTGGTACAGAGAAAAGTTAACCTACATTTAACATACCCACAATTTCCTAAACACAAAAGAAAGGCAAATATCAAATCAGGTCTTAAGCTTGTATGTCAATAGATGAGAAAGAACTGAAGAGTTTCCTTTCATAATGTGTGTTTCTATCTTTTTAGAGCCCTGAATAAATATTGGAGACACATGTGCTGTGTACTGTATTCTAGAAGTGACAGCAATTGTGGAACATATTGCAAGTTCAAACCAGGACTTTCCCACACAAGCTTGGTGGCCAATGACACAAGTAAGCTGTGAATGGCTTTGAACATGAATAAGAATCTATCTCCACCCCAGCAAAAGCAGGCTTCCTCAACTCTTTTTTTCTTGCAGCTGCCTAAACTGCATTGACATCCTCTAATCTTGTCATACACAACCAAAAGTCTCAGTGTTGCTCCAGGCTGTAAAAAGAGAGTTCTCACTTGAGTTCCACTTGAATTGCATTTTTGTATATTGCTAATGTGCCTTACCTGCAGTAACAAAAAACTGCTATTTTAGCTGGGTTAACTTTGTGTAACAATACAAAGTCGCAATTAACGGGACATTGTCTATCCCCTTCTCAATTGCTGCAGTCATACACCTCTATTCTCCCTTATATTTGCCCTTTATAAATTAGTTACTTATGTATCACCACCACAAAGGAGCTTCTGATTTATTGGGTTCTTCAATCTTCTAAAGCATTTTCATTGTGGGCCACATCAGCATTATGATTGCCCTCAAAAGGGCCGGTTGTATCTGTAAGATTAGATGTCCAGCGAATCCACTTCCCTTTACATTAGGTGTCAAGAGCCACCCCACCATCAGAAGTTGAGTCCTCCCACTCTCCCTTACATCACAGTGCACCCCCCTTCCTTATGCTGCTACTGGGAAGAAGCTGGATGCATTGCTTGAAAGCAGAAAGCAAGGTTCTGGAGTAGGACCAGAGGAGGGCTAGAGCTCTCCTGCAGCTGCAGGAGAGGTGTGAGGGCCACATGAAATGGCCTGGAGGGCCAGGGTGTATGTATCTACATGCTCTTAATAAACCCACCTATCAGAATTATATTTTCAGGTCAAGTCTTTTGTATTTCTATTACTGTAGTGTACACTATAGAATGAATGTTATAAGACTGATCCTCCAAGCCCACAGCTATTACTCATAATTCTGCCTCACCATGTTTGACCTGGCTCGCCTTCTGGACCGCCTTCTGCCTTGTATCCTGTTTACCCAGATACAGCTGAACACGGCTTGTTTCTTGGGCCCTGTCTTTGCTTCAGGATTTGATTCCACGCTTCCTGGATTTTACTTGCCTCTGCTTGTTGCCTGAACCCTGTGTCTTTGGCCCCTGATTTGGTACCACATTGTTCCTGTGCTTGGTTCCTGCCTGGTGATCTTCAGTGTTGAAGGATGCCTAGTGTCATTAAACCGCTTCCTGTGAATCCAGACTGTTAAAAACAAAACACCACCCGGGCTAGCATCTTAACACAGCCTGGGTTTACAGTAGAATGTTGCATAGAACAATGCTTAATGGTAACGCCGATCTTTGTAGCAGTAAAGGCCCCCTATCACCAGTGGTGTACAATAAGAGCAAAGAGCCCACATTAATGAATATAAGACACCTGGAATCATGATTATACGTGTAGCGGGGTCCCCCTGTCAGAGTCTAATGACAGGCAATTCCCGCCGTGACTTTATACACATTTGTACATATGTTAGACACTGTTGTGAAGTTATGCATTGCGGGACTACAAGTAGCAGGAGATATGGACTCCATGGACTCATAGAAGAAATGCATTACATTTCCTGCAATGCTTTGCCTGAAGGGACATGTGACACCACCGCACAGGGGAAGCTGGACCCGCCGTATCCAGCCGGTTTTCCGGGAGGTGGAAGAGGCAGCCCAGCTGACACCCAAAACAGCGGAGAACCCTTGTCTGGGGTCCGGTGTACCGTGGAGCCGCACCTCACCAGCGCGCCTTCTTGTTCTGAGGAGAGATCAGGCGGGTCGGCCTGTGGGGTGAGAGAGCATTTGCTCAACTTCTAACTTTTGAGTTACCGCAGACATCCAGTCTCATTTCTTAGGCCTTAGACATATGCTCGGCCCACAGCTGGAGTTTAGAGACCAGTAGGTTATTTCAACACCTCCCAGAAGTGATTGACACTGATGAGTGATTAACGCACCCACGTTCTGTTGCCATAGGCCCTCTGCGGTGCGATTTCCTCCTTTAACTGTTATCCGCGGATTACAATTTTGATGTGCACCAACCGGCCGCTACACGAACATTGACTAATCTGTAGGATTGCCCGCTAGGGGCGCTCGCGAGCATAGACTAAATTCTAGTTTAACCGAATCGTACTATTCTTAGGTTCAGAACATTCCATTAATCCATCTTAATTGCTGATTCCTGCAAGGGCCCTTGTGAATCAGAATGAGTTATTACTGATTGAATGTATTTGCATTTAGATTCCATACCTGTTGTTACCAACTTTCTATGCAAGTAAACTTACCCTTTTTCATTATTCAATTATATTCCCCTGAGTGGAGTATATTTTCTTGCCTGGAGGGAAAGAAGAAGAAGAAGAAGAAGAAGAAGAAGAAGAAGAAGAAGAAGAAGAAGAAGAAGAAGAAGAAGAAGAAGAAGAAGAAGAAGAAGAAGAAGAAGAAGAAGAAGAATTAGTCATAGTCATTTTATATTTTAAAATGTTATTTTATAATCGCCTCGAACAGCTCTTTTTCCTTCTCTCCTTCATTGACAGCAATTGAAACTTCCGGTTGCCACCACCCTAAAGCTGGTGTTATATTTTTAAGGGGTAATTGTTTAATATTACAACAGTAATAACTTGTGTGGTTATCTTTGTGAACTTACTTTTACATTAATGTTTTCATAAGGGCCAATAAAATAACACTAATGCCTTGTACACACAACCGGTTTTCCCGTCAGAATAAACTCAGACGTTTTTTCCGACGTAGTTTCGACGGAGTTCCGCTCAAGCTGTCTTGCATAAACACCAAATTCTGACTGCCAAGAACGCGGTGACGTACAACACTACGACAAGCCGAGAAAAATTAGCTTCAAGAAGAAGAAGAAGAAGAAGAAGAAGAAGAAGAAGAAGAAGAAGAAGAAGAAGAAGAAGAAGAAGAAGCTGTGGACTAGATGTACTAAAACTGGAGAGTGCAAAATATGGTGCAGCTCTGCATGGAAACCAATCAGCTTTTTTTTGTCAAAGTTTAATTGAACAAGCTAAAGTTGATTGGATACCATGCGCAGCTGCACTGGTTTTTTCACACTTCAGTTTTAGTAAATATGTCCCCATATGTCCATACGTGTCCTGTACATTCTAGCAGTCTGACTGTCATTATCCAGGCAGACACTCCTGACTGGAGAATGACAGCAGTTCCAGAGACATGTGAGCATCCTTTTAAGGTTCTGCAGACATGCCTCCCAGCTAACCTCAGCTACCAGGAGATTGACAGTGGCTCTAGAAATGGTGAGATTTGTTTTGAATCTCTGCCCAGAGCCCTCAGAGTGGTAAGAACTGACAGAGAGATCAGGTGACCGTTAAGAATAATAATTTCACCTAAACAGCATGCCTAACCATTGGTTAAACTTTGCCATTATATGTTTAACATTTTATAGGTTTACTAACTCTTTAATGTCTTGTAAGTAAGGTATGTTGGATAATTGTAGTGTAATTGGCCCCAGCAAACTAAACATTATAATTCCATAAAGAAAGGAATGAAAAAGCATGCCTGAAACTGCCATGACCTTCCAAGGGAGACTTCCATATACATGAAGTTGTCCATGATGCTGTACCTCTAAAAAAGTTCAGGTAGCATGCTCCAGGGATGTCATCCTCGCCACGTAAAGAGTCACTTACCCAAATCAAGCACATGGATATAAGGTAATTTGACATCTCACATGAACATGCTTGTTACCAGGTCAGTGTCTAATCAAATAGAAAGAAAGTTAACAGTCATACAGACTGTTCCAATAAAAAAGTCATACATTTTCACTCACATTTCTCTCCAAGTATATTCCTTTTATGAATATTTGCTGGAACATCTACAAATGTGCAATACAGTAAATATCGGTGATACCCTCACCCTGGGTTTATTGGATCTTCTATTGTAACAAATATATAGACCAATGTATACTGTATGCTCAATTAGGTTAAAAGAGGACTATTCACAGTATTGTTTATGGTCTCATGCATCAGATCTTTTCCCCAGGACTTACCATGCCTTGCTCTGCACTGTCTCTCTGTGTGGAGATGGCCATCTTGGTAGAGTTTTGCTTTTTCACGTCAGAGCCACCAGCAAGAACAGTGAGCAGCACAGTATTGACATTGTATATTTTATTTTAAATCTTCTGAGGCTAGCCGTCAGAGGCAGCAGTCCCTTCATTTCCACACTGCAGATATACAGCTTTGAGACTGTAAACACAGGAGTACACACTCACATACCAGAAAGTGCACTACTAGTTTTTAGGAATAATTCAAGACAAATTGTACATTGTTTCAGGGAACACAGTTAACATTTCTAAATATTCTCTACAACATAGCACACTTTTTACTTTATTAGTTTATGAATGGAAGAGGGGGCTAGAAAGGCCATGCATAGTTGGCACTTCTGACAAGCTCTTATGACATGTCTAGTTTCATGACCCCTTCAGCACTGAAAGATTACTGTTGTGGGGGGTATGGGGAGGGGAGAGGGCATAAGATTTCAACTAGGACAGCCAGCGCCAGCACAAATAAAACTTCTCATTAAATATAACTAGAGCCTTTGTACTGATTTTTTTTTAAATTTAAAACAGAACTTCACTCATTTTTTTTCATGAATTTAAAAATAACAACAGTAAAGTTAGCCCAATTTTTTTGTATTATGTGAAAGATTATGTTACACCGAGTAAATAGATACCCAACATGTCACGCTTTAATTATGTGCACACTCATGGAATGGCGCCAAACTTCGGTACTTAAAAATCTCCATAGGCAAAGCTTGAATTTTTTTTTACAGGTTACCAGTTTAGATTTACAGAGGAGATCTAGTGCTAGATTTGTTGCTGCCACTCTAGCGCATGTGGCGATACCTTACATATGTGGTTTAAACCGCGTTTACATATGTCGGTGGGACTTACGTGTGCGTTCGCTTCTGCACGCGAGCTACCGGGGACAGGGGTAGCTCACCAGTGCTATTTAACATCTACCTTCGTCCTCTTTTTGAGATTATTAGCAGCCAAAAACTGCTTTATCACTCTTATGCAGATGACACGCAACTGTATTTCCGCATCTGCAATAGACAGGATCACCACCTCAATCTAGAGACATGTCTCTCTTTGATAGAGGACTGGATGACAAAGAGTTATCTTAAACTCAATGGAGCGAAAACAGAACTTCTTCTGTTTCACGCCAAGCGTAGGAATCAACTTTCAACAGCGTGGTCTCCCCCGCCTATTTTGGGCAAGCTCATCACCCCTAGCGCCAAAGTCAAAAGCCTAGGGGTCATTTTTGACTCCTTTATGACAATGGACGCACAAATAGGGTCAGTGGTCAGCGGATCTCACCATCTACTGCGCCTACTACGCAGACTCACTCCGTTCATCCCTAAAGAAGATCTAGCGGTCGTGGTGGGAGCAGTTGTAAACTCCAGGCTGGATTATGCAAATGCCCTTTACCTCGGCCTCCCCAAGTACCAAATCGCTCGTCTGCAAGTCGTTCAGAATACGGCCGCCAGACTTGTGACTGGGAAAAAACCCTGGGAATCCATCTCACCTTCACTGAGAGCCCTTCATTGGCTGCCAGTTAAAGACAGAATTGCTTTTAAAGCCCTCTGTCTTACGCATAGATGTGTCCATGAGAATGCCCCCCTTTACTTATGCGAATTAATAAAAGCGCATAATCCAAATCGCGTTTTGCGATCCACGAATCAGAACCTGCTCCAGGTTCCGAAAGCCAACTTCAAGTCCAAAGGAGAAAGAAGATTTGCGATCCAGGGTCCCAGACTATGGAACGCTTTACCAACCAGCATTCGGTTGGAGGAGAACCACCTAGCATTTAGGAAAAAGGTCAAGACTTTTCTCTTTTGATAGCAAAGGAGACAGGAACAACAAGCGCCCAGAGGCGATTCAGTTCGCATGTGCCGCGCTATATAAGTTTTCATTCATTCATTCATTCATTCAGGGGCGTTTTAATTTAATTTTTTTTCACTTTTATTTTTTTTTCACTTTTATTCATATTACAAGGAATGTAAGCATCCCTTGTAATAGGAAATGTGTGTGACAGGTCCTCTTTAAGGAGAGATGCGGGGTCAATAAGACCCCACATCTCTCCTCCAGGCTGGAAACCATGAGATCGGTGAAAAAAATTCACTGATCTCATGAATTGTTGCTTACAGCCGCGGCTTTGTTTACTTACAGGAACCCGGGCGTGACGTCATCACATCGCGCCCGGGTCCTCCAACGGTCATAGAGATGACTGGTGACCATCTGGTCACCAGTCATCTCTATGCTTCCTGCCGACGCCGGTCGATTCATTCTCCCGGCCCCCGAAGGCACGGGAGAGCCCGGAGAAGCATCGGATGGCGGCGGGAGGGGGGATATCCCCTCCCGCGGCCTGTAAGAACGATCAAGCGGCGGAACCGCCGCTATGATCGTTCTTATGTCGTGCAGAATCGCCGGCTGAACAAGAGAATATCTGTATGATGCCTCTGGCTGCAGGCATCATTCAGATATTCACCCGCAAAGCCCAGGACGTCATTTGACGTCCACCCAGGATGGGAGATCCCATCTGTGGACGTCAAATGACAATGGGCTGGTATTGAAGTGGTTAACTAAACTTAGGCTTTGAATGCTTTGTGTATGTACTTTCCACTCAAGTACGTACAACGCATTGTAAAAGCATAATTTTCTGCAAAAGTGGCAAGGGTATCCACTACTCCCCCAGAACAATGTGTCTTCTACCCACACACCAGGGGGTAACAGTAAAGACTGCTGATGCTGCACCCAATGAGGAGTGTCTGTAATAAATTGCATTTTAAAATTAACATTTGAAATCTACAGTATAATACTTGTATTTTCATATGTTAAGTGAGTGATTGTTTACCACACACACTGGGAGCGCAGAGAGACAGACAAGTTTGTGAACTTGCAATGCGCTTTTAATGTGCCCCCATTGTGCAGATGATAGTACAAGGAAATCAGTATAACCTTGACAGGAACGGATAACTCAGAGCTGCAGGCAATCTTACCCACAGGATTGGCTTCTCAATTCTAATGTCGCCAGAGGAGACGTGTAAAGGTTAAAACGTAAACTGACATTGAAACATAGAATCTGACAGCACATAACAGTTCTTGGCCCACCTAGTTCTCTTGGCCTCCGTGTTAGAAAACAAGCTCCTAGGCATTCGTTTGTTTCTGTATATCTTTGGTGGATTAGCATTACTGTCGTCATAATATAACCTTTTTTCCTGCCCTCATAGACTGTATAGTTTGGGCTTAATTCTCAAGAGCCTAGTGCGTACAGTATTTTTATTTCTATGTCTTAATTGCTTTGTTCTAATATCTAAAATGTATATTTCTAATCACTTCTTTACAGGAAGTGAAGGGAAATTAGGGACACAGATGGTAACTAAAGCCTGAAAGTAAATGTATTATTATTATTATACACAATTTATATACCGCCAACAGTTTACGCATCGCTTTACAATGTACAATGTGAGCTTTCATTTACCATTGTGTATATGTCCACATGTGTGACACTATAGTCACATGGGTTGCTCAGATGTGATAGGGAAGAAATGCACAGCATAGAAGCTCACTGAAAACTGAGCATGCACAGAGCTGCCACCACAGCTATAAAATCCCTAGCTGAATTTGGGGACGTGGGCAGAAGGTTGAGATAGAGAACAGCAGGATCAATCAGGATTTTTGCGGAATACTGAAAAAAATCTTATAGTGAGTGAGTATGAACAGCAAACCATTTATTGATAGTTTTTATGATGTGGTTTAGTGACACTAACTATTCAGCTTTAAAGCAGTCATAGTGGCAGTAGTTATAGCGGAGTTCATCCCAAAAATGGAACTTCTGCTTTTCGGAACCCTCCACCCCTCCGGTGTCATATATATATATATCTAAAACAGTTATTTTGCACCCACTTCCGGGCATAGACTCCCGTGGTAGTCACGCTCCCCCCCTGCTGTCTCCTGGGTAACTGGTCCCAGGAGAGAGCGGGGACCAGTGAGGGAGTGCCGCGCTACTCGCGCACGCGCAGTAGGGAACCTGGCAGTGAAGCCACAATGCTTCACTTCCTGATTCCCTCACCCAGGATGGCGACAGGGCAGCCGAGAGACGATCGATTGCTCGTCTTCTGCTGCCGACATCGCTGGTGTGCTGGACAGGTAAGTGTCCATTTTTTTAAAGTCAGCAGCTGCAGTATTTGTAGCTGCTGGCTTTTAAAAAAAAAGTTTCGAGTGGACCTCCGCTTTACCTTTCTTTTTTCATATTTGCACTTTTTTCCCCAATTTTCCTGTAAAGCAGAAACACCCTTTACACCATCATATATTTTATATATATGTAGCACTACCCCCGGAGGAGCTGCTGGTTTGTTTTGGGTGGCACATTTACCTCGTGGCTCTCTGATTTCCTAGGGGTGTATGGTGCATATAGCAGTATTAATGGAATGTCCACAATTGGCCACTGTACCCCTTGACCCTTGTCATCACTGCTGGGTGGAGCCAGCCTTAAAGTGCCAGTACATGTGGAACCCTTCAGGTATAACACACAACAGGTGTCTTTTGCTGTGCTATTTATTCCCCAGCCGGGTAAAAACATTAAAACTTGTGGTGAAGAAGGTAGAGTTGAAAGGAGAAGAAGAATAGCAGATTCAGGCGTAGCAATAGGGAAAACAACCCTGCTCCCACGTGTAACACTTCTTGCGCCACTCCTGCTTGAGTGGGAATAGCGTACCTGGACTCTGACCTGGCAGCCAGAGTATCGCTTGAACCTTTTGGAAAAGTCTCTGCCTGAGACCCTCCTGCAATGAACTGAAACCTTTATGAAAAAGTCTCTGCCACAGACCCTCCTGCAATGAACTGGAACCTTTATGGAAAAGTCTCTGCCACAGACCCTCCTGCAATGAACTGGAACCTTTAGGGGAAAAGTCTCTGCCACAGACCCTCCTGGAATGGACTCAGGGAGAAACCTCTGCCACAAGCCTTCCTGATTGTGGTTACGGAGATAAACCTCCTTGATAGAATTATGCCTGGATCTTCTTCAAGTTGCTTTCAGGTACCAACTGACAGGTGACCTGCCTCTCAGTGTCTGGATACCTCGATCCCCGGTGGTTTGTCGAGACCCTATTGGATCGCCAGCCTCTCATTGGCTCTCCTCAGATGGACTCCCCACCGAACAGCTATCTCGCTTGGGATCTTTAGGATTGAGAACCCAGTCGACCACTGGGCTCCCTGCCACAGCTCAAATGTTCCAGACCAACATGGTCCAGGAAACCAGGAACACCGCGGCAGGCAATAAAGCCCGGGGCTGTGGTGCAGTCCCCCTAAAGGTGGGTGCCACACCCGAAGAAGAAGACCCAAAACCAATGGCGTCTGCCCCATAAATACCCTCCCCAGCATGCATAGCGAGGCCCAATCCTCCTGATTGGCTGCTGGGGAAAGGTACCTAAATCTTGACTCCACTGCTGCCACCTACTGCATTGGGGTGGAAAGAGCACCCCAGCAACAACAGAATGAGCCCATAGCACAGTCAGGCTGAGACAGAGACCTAAGTTTGAACACATTAACTGGATCAGAGTTCAATTAACACTCTGATCTTCCTCTAAATTGAAATAGCACCGGTACTTTGAAGTAACCAGGCGCTACATATACAGTTATACACAGTATATATATATATATATATATATATATATATATATATATATATTTTTTTTTAATACAGATAGTATAACTTACTTAATTGAGAATTGATTTTAGAATGAATCTTATATTAGCATTCTGTAATCTGCACCTACACTGAAGCCTCGTACACACGCTCGGTTTACTTGGCTAGAACCAGCAAGAAAACTGTTGGCAGAGCTTTCTTGTTGAGTATACCGAGTGTGTTCGAACATGTTCTCTATTTTTCTCGTCGTGAGATTCTCTGCAGTTTTCCTGGCGAGAAACTCGAAAGTGTGTATACTTACCTGTCGCTGTGGAAACCACAAATGACATTGACGCATGCGTGGTAGCTTCCTAGGCATAGGTGGCGTGCAGCAAGATGGCGGCGACGGCATCGAATGTGATGAGTGCATGTTCATCGTACACGATGACGTCACTGCGTTCTTGCCTTTCAAGAGAACCGCGGTTATTTTAAAAGGAGTGTCTGACCACTCGGGCGACAAGAGATTCTTGTCAAGAATCTCGTCAGGGAAAACTATGCATTTTTCCTGACAAGATTCTTGCCCCTAGGGATGAGCCAAACACCCCCGCGTTCGGTTCGCACCAGAACCTTTGAACGGACCGACCATTCACGCGAACATTTAGAACCTCATTGACGTCAATGGGCCTCGAAAGTTCGAATTCAAAAGTGCTAATTTTAATGCCCCATATGCAAGTTATTGTTGGAAAACGTCTTTGAGAACCCGGGTCTTGCCCCAGGAAACATGTATCAATGGAAAAAAGTTTTAAAAACTGTTGTTTTTTCTGGAGCAGCGATTTTAATGATGCTTAAAGTGAAAAAAAAAAGAAAAAATCCTTTAAATGTCGTACCTGCTGGGTGTCTATAGTAGTGGCACGTGTTTAGAACTGTGTAACGGAATGAACAGTGACAATCAGAGACTTTGGAAGGATGAGAGATACGTCTGTGCCAGGGACACTAATAACTCCTGGGTCGAAGTCCACCCTGTGCCCTTGTAGGCGTAGGGTGGCTAACAGGATCATACTTCATGTATTACATGAGATGGGACATTAATAACAATTCATATTGCAGCACTGGAATATTACAAAGTGGTTCATGTTGACTTGAGACCAGGTCAACAAGACAAGTGACTCATCCCTCTGTATAATAGGCTTTTGAAATGCTAAGTGAAGCCGGGCTTGTGAAATACCTTTCATTCTGTTGAAAAGGTGCTAATTACATCAGCTCCTGGAAGACCTTTCCATTTAGATGTATTGAATTAGCATGTCAATTATGTTTAGGAATGTATTGATACTCAGAGGTAAGAACCTTCCCTTCAGAGACAGCCGTCTGTCTAAAGATATGGTTTGAAGGGAAAATCATTGTGTGACAGTATTTTGTTTTGATGTCATTATCTACAGGAATGTCATTCTCTCTGAGTTAAGTCTATTGATGATGCGGTGCCCACATGTCTAGCTACTGATTAGATAATTGGCCTCAGTGTGTGAATAGGGGGGTGGAGATTGCATTGTCCTGTGATTTAACTGTAACATCTTGTACTGTATAAAAAGCTGAGAAGAAACCATTAAAGTGTTCATACATTTGGAAACCAGAAGATAGAGCAGTTAGTCTCATTTTCTGGGGAATTGATATGGATCGTGTATGTAGGATTGTTGGAGTGTGTCAGATAAGCTTGTCGTGGGTGGATGGAAGGTCGTAAACGGTGGTGACAGTTACATTTAGTGGCATAGCAGTGGGATGATTCCATCTTCAGAGGGACGGCTACAAGGGCACATGACAATGGAGACGCTGTATGAACGGATGAAGCTCTCTTCCCTCAAGGACTTACTGGAGAGCCGGGGCAGACCGGCCAGCAACCGTAAGAAAAGGGACATTATCGCAGAACTTGTCGAAATGAATAGAGCTAAGAGGCCCAGCGTAACAGACAGGACACCCAAGGAAGAATTTTTTGATCGGGCTGTTAAACATGAACTGGCACAATATGGTCCTAATCCTGCAACGGAGATCATAGACCGGGTTATAGCGGCTGTAGATGCCACCTTGCAACAGCGAAGAAGTGCTGCAGCAGCTGAAATCACAGCAGCACCAACTGAAGAGAGAGGAGAGGTGCAGATACCAGTCTCCATGGAAGAGGAATTCCAAAGGAGGTTACAAGAGATGCGGATACACCACAGAGGACCCGTATCAGAGGAGGTCCTGCTGGGATGGGCGGATGTGATTCGGTGCCAACTCTGGAAGGAAGTGCTAGCTCTGGAGCAGCAACACCAAGGAAAGGTCTTGCCCTCTATCTATGCAAGGTACTGGCCGCAGTATGACGTACAAATGCCGTTGTTGGGGGAACAACCGAAGCAGGAGTGGATAGCGGAGTTAAGCAGGCAGATCTGGGCAGAGATGCAGCTGGACGAGAGCTACAGAGCCCTCCGGTGGTATGTAGCCCAAAAGTGCCCGTGGTCAGCGGATGACAGCCCTACAGAAGGCTATGACTATGATGGCCTGGGATTGTTGTATTGGAGGATGTCCAGTGATCCCGACTTTGGGGATGATCGGGAGTGGCGCTTGGAGGACATAATGGAGCACAGAGAGGAAAAATTGAATATCTCGGGAGGCCACTGGTTACAGGAAGATTTGGAATTTCTGGCCATTCAGGAATGGGATTTGGAAATCGCCTACAGACAGCTGCTAGACTTGGCTCAGCAGCAGGGTGGGGCTCCCATTGCCTGGGACTATGAGGAAAGTTCAGATGACAACTGTAAAATCCTGGCTGATGAATCGGCAGTGGAAATCATGGAGATTGCCATCCCTAAAGCCGAAGCGAATGGTGTGGAGTTCCAGAGAGCCGGGGTGGTTGGCCTCTCTCTCCAGCAACAAGCTGAGGTGGTAAAGCTTTTACCCCCAGCTAAATCACTGGCCACAGAACAGAGTGTCATGGGCCTCTGCTCCTCACTAACAGAAGAGGGGTACCCTGTGGTAGTGGATGGGACTGTGGTCTCCACTCACAGCAACCCAGCGGAAGAGCTGGCAACAGAACAGAGGGTCACGGACCTCTGCTCCTCACTAACAGAAGAGGGGGACCCTGTGGTAGTGGATGGGACTGTGGTCTCCACTCACAGCAACCCAGCGGAAGAGCTGGCAACAGAACAGAGTGTCACGGAACTCTGCTCTCCACTAACAGAAGAGGGGGTTCCTGGGGTAGTGGATGGGACTTCAGTCTCCACTGGCACAACCCCAGAAGATGGTACAGGACTGGGACAGGAGGATGTCGGCTTTGCTTTGCAAGCACCGGGGGGTTTTCACCTAGCACCAGTGGATGGGACTTCAGTCTCCACTGGTATACCCCAGGAAGGGGGGGCAGTTGGTCCAGACCCCCAACAGCATGATGGACTGAGCCCAGCCACCCTGCCTTCTCTCCAGCGGCTGAAAGAACTCCAGGGAGAGGGGCCAGTCCAGGCCTCTTCCCAGCGGCAGGCGTGTTCTCTGAGAGAGGCAGAGGTTGGCGGGGTGAGTAATGCTCAGTTTGGAGCAATTTATTTGGGGTATGGTATGGATACCAGCATTGGAGGACTGGAACTACTGACTGACTTCGGAGTCAACCCGTTTGGGGTTCTCTCCTGTGTCCGTCTCCCACCGAAAGGGGAGAGATGTAACGGAATGAACCGTGACAATCAGAGACTTTGAAAGGATGAGAGATACGTCTGTGCCAGGGACACTAATAACTCCTGGGTCGAAGTCCACCCTGTGCCCTTGTAGGCGTAGGGTGGCTAACAGGATCATACTTCATGTATTACATGAGATGGGACATTAATAATAATTCATATTGCAGGACTGGAATATTACAAAGTGGTTCATGTTGACTTGAGACCAGGTCAACAAGACAAGTGACTCATCCCTCTGTATAATAGGCTTTTGAAATGCTAAGTGAAGCCGGGCTTGTGAAATACCTTTCATTCTGTTGAAAATGTGCTAATTACATCGGCTCCTGGAAGACCTTTCCATTTAAATGTATTGAATTAGCATGTCAATTATGTTTAGGAATGTATTGATACTCAGATGTAAGAACCTTACCTTCAGAGACAGCCGTTTGTCTAAAGATATGGTTTGATGGGAAAATCATTGTGTGACAGTATTTTGTTTTGATGTCATTATCTACAGGAATGTCATTCTCTCTAATGTTGTCTATTGATGATGCGGTGCCCACATGTCTAGCTACTAATTAGATAATTAGCCTCAGTGTGTGAATAGGGGGGGTGGAGATTGCATTGTCCTGTGATTTAACTGTAACATCTTGTACTGTATAAAAAGCTGAGAAGAAACCATTAAAGTGTTCATACATTTGGAAACCAGAAGATAGAGCAGTCAGTCTCATTTTCTGGGGAATTGATATGGATCGTGTATGTAGGATTTTCGGAGTGTGTCAGATAAGCTTGTCGTGGGTGGATGGAAGGTCGTGAACGGTGGTGACCGTTACAAACTGTAACTGCACAAAATTAGATTACTATAAGAAAAAGGTCATTTAAAACTGCTTGCGGCTTTAATGTAATGTCTGGTCCCTGCAATATGGATGAAAATCACTGAGAAAAATAGCATGGGTTTCCCAATCCCCGCCCCCTCCCCCCAGATCATTACAAGCCCATTTGGCCCTATATACTTTGAACAGCAGTATACAGGTGGTGCAAACAAGACAGATACTGTAGGTTTGTTGTTAAGTAGAATCTGTTTGTAATTTTGAACTGGTACTTCTTTAAAGTGTAGCTTCAGCCATAGAATCTCTTTTGGAGCTTTTCTGAAAACACAGAGAAGGGTTATCACCCCTGTAACATTTGTTTTGCTGTCTGTGTGCATCCGTTCAGAAGATTGCACCTCACTTTCTGTCCCAAAGACAATTTTTTTTTTTTTTTTAAACAAGAATTGTGATAAAGCATCAGTGGACAGGAGACACCTTTTACAGAAGAGAATTTCCTTTCCTAGGGGTAGATTTCCTCTCACTTTCTGTTGTCTCCTTCCGTTTGCAAGTAGGAGTCATTTGTAAGTTGAATGTTTGAAAGTAGGGGCCTGCTGTATATACGCTGCAGAAATTTGGGCCCTAGGTGTTGGTGTTGCCACAACACTGCAACCCCTCACAGTTAGTCTTTCTGGGCGCTGGAACGCCCTGCTGTGAAATATAAGATCAAGAATTGTAATTAGGGGGCAGAAAAACTGGTGCTGGTGCCACAACACTGCAACCCCTCGCAGATACTCTAGTTGGAGCACAGCAATGAGCCTGCTGCAAACTATTGCATCAAAAATTGTAAATTACATGCCCCTGTTAAACAGGGGCAGAAAAATTGGATCTTAGGCACTGGTGGTGGTGCCCAGAACCAACAATGTTCTTACAAGCTATCAGCAAGATCATTGAGAAGGAGAAGGATATTCAGGCAGCATAACAGGATAGTCACTCAGCATCAGCATAGGCCTTCTCCAGGGGATCTGACATTTCAAAAAAATTATTCAGTTACATCAGCATCAGGTGCTTGGTAGCTGGTGGTGATCCAAGCCTGATTCATTTTTATGAAGGTCAGTCGATCGACGGAGTCGGTGGAGAGGCGCACCCTGTGATCGTTCACAAAGCCTTCAGCAGCACTGAATGTGCGTTCTGAAAGAACGCTGTATGCAGGACAAGCCAGTAGCTCGATTTTTGTACTGTGCAAGCTCTGGCCAGTGATCCATCCTCAATACCCAGTAAGCCAGAGGATTTTCGGTGGGAAAGGTGTCCAAGTCTGCTCTTGCCCCTAGGTATTCCCGCACCATGTAAAACAGACGCTGGCGATGGTTGCTGGAACCGGTCATACCTTGGGGCTGCGGACTAAAAAATTGTCTGAACGCATCAGTCAGATGGCAACCTTCTCCACCGCTCCCTCTGTGACTCACCGAAGCCTCAGCAACACGTTGTCCAGGACCAGGATTTGGTTGCAAAGACCTTTCTGCAAGGCCTCCCGAAGATGTTTCATCTTCTGCTCCCTCTGCGATGGCAAGATAAGGTCCGCAACCTTACCCTTGTAACGTGGATCAAGGAGAGTTGCCAGCCAGTAATGATCCCTCTCCTTGATAGCACGAATACGAGGATCCTTACGCAGGCTTTGCAGGATCAGGGAGGCCATGCGGCATAGGTTTGCTGAGGCATTCAGAGCAGAGTCCTCTGGGTCACTGAGGACGACAGGATCCGCAGCCAATTCATCCCAGGCACGTAAAAGTCCATGGGTTCCTTGGGACTGTAATTGATCCCTTGAAGTCTGCTGCTGATGCTGAGTCAAAAGCTCCACCTCCATGCTGTTGATACAATCCTCCTCCTCCTCTACCTGTGTGATAGGCGGGCAAGCAGGACCACTGTCTGGATAAAGGGGGCCCTGAGAGGTAAGGATATCCTCCTCTTCTTCCCTCTGTTCTGCCTCAAGGGCCCTGTCCATTATTCCACGTAGTGTGTGCTCCAACATGTGAATAAGAGGGACAGTCTCACTGATGCATGCACTGTCACTGCTTACCATCCTCGTGGCCTCCTCGAATGGTGACAGGACAGTGCATGCATCCCTGATCAAGGCCCACTGGTGTGGGGAAAAAAAAACAAGCTCCCCTGACCAAGTTCTGCTGCCATATTGGCACAGGTGCTCATTGATGGCCCTCTGCTGTATGTGCAGCCGCTGCAGCATGGCCAATGTTGAGTTCCATCTGGTGGACATGTCACAGATTAGGCGGTTCTTGGGCAGTTTGTATTCCCTTTGGAGGTCTGTCAGCCGAGCAGTGGCATTATATGACCTTCTGAAATGTACACAGACTTTCCTAGCCTGCTTTAGGACATCCTGTAAGCCTGGGTACCTGCCCAAGAACTGCTGCACCACCAAATTCAGACCATGAGCAAAACAGGGCACATGGGTCAGTTGTCCCTGTCGCAGGGCAGAGAGGAGGTTGGTGCCATTGTCACTAACCACCATTCCTGGCTTAAGCTGGCGTGGTGTCAACCATCTCTGAGCCTGCCCCTGAAGAGCTGACAGAACGTCTGCTCCAGTGTGGCTCCTGTCTCCCAAGCACACCAGCTCTAGCACCGCATGGCATCTCTTTGCCTGCATTCCTGTATAGCCGCTCGTATGCCTACGGAGCACGGCTGGTTCCGAAGGACACATCAGCACAGGAAGAGGCCACAGAGGAAGAAGAGGAGGGGGCGGAGGAGAGAGGTGTGTCACAACCAGTAGTAGTGTGTTGGAGGCGTGGTGGCGGAACAACCTCCAACACTACTGTACTTTGCCCTGCGTCCTTTCCAGCTGCCAGCAGAGTCACCCAATGCGCCGTGAAAGAGAGGTAACGTCCCTGTCCATGCCTACTGAACCATAAGTCAGCGGTAATATGCACCTTACCACTGACCGCCCTGTCCAGCGAGGCATGGACTTTGCCTTCCACAAGGCGGTAGAGAGCCGGAATCGCCTTCCGTGAGAAAAAGAGGCGTTCGGGAACTTGCCACTGAGGTACCGCACATTCCACAAACTCACGGAAGGGGGCAGAATCTACCAACTGAAAAAGCAGCAGTTGAAGTGCTAGCAATTTCGCTAAGCTAGCATTCAACCGCTGGACATGTGGATGGCTAGGAGAGTACTTCCTTCGGCGCTGCAGCAGCTGGGGCAGGGAAATTTGTCTGGTACAATCTGCCATCGGTGTACCGATAGTAGTTTGCCCGCATGTACTCCTAGGTTGTGACACACCTAATTCTACACCTTCAGTCCTATCAGTGCAGGCTTCAGAGAGGACTGAGGGTATAGTGGGGTTGGGGATCCCAGCTGATGAGGGGCAAGGGGAGGTCTGCTTTGTTCTTTGGTGTGGGTCTTTTAGGTATGCTTGCCAACAAACTGCATGGCAGGTCGACATATGTCTAATCAAGCATGTGGTGCCCAAGCGGGTGATGTTTTGGCCACGCCAGATATGGTTGAGACATATGTTGCAAATAGCATCGGTGCGATCTGATGCACATATCTCAAAAAAGGCCCACACCAAAGAACTTTTGCAGTAACGCTGAGACACAGCAGCGCCCTGCACAGGCGTAGCTATGTGATGTAATGTAGTTGGCATGCTGCCCTTAAGCTGGCCCCTGGAGGTCATCCTGCCTCTTTGGAGATGTGCCTCCTCCTCCTCTCTCCTAAAAGGCACCCACGTAGAGTCAGTGACCTCATCATCCCCTCTCTCCTCATCACTATAGAAAACCTGGCAGTATGCTGCAACTGAGGGAACATGACTGCCAGATTGCTGTCTTTCTTGGGCACCCCCTCTCTCTGGGCCCACATTACTGCCTTCCTCTATCTGTATTCCATCATCGGAGCCTTCAAAACGCTGCACATCTTCATGCAGCATGTACCCAACACTGTGTTCAAACAGTTCGTGGGACTCCTCAGGAGGACATGGTGGGTGGGACTAGAGAAGGAGTAAGTGATGCCATTGAGCAGAGGGAAGAGGATGCCTTGGCAGCTACTTTGCCAGACAAAGTACCCTGAGCCTGGGAGAGAGAGGATGAGAAGGATGAGGATGGCTTGGTCATCCACTCTACCAAGTCTTCGGCACGTTGCGGCTTAACACGGCCAGCTGCCGAAAACAAGGATGAGCGTGTCACACAGCCAAGTGCTAATGAGGATGCACCGTGTCCACGACCAGCACTGTTATCTCTAGACGCAGAGCCTGCTTGCCCTCGTGACTCTCTGCCTCTACTTGTTGCCCTTCCAGACATTATAATGGCCTGCAGAGGACAAAGACAGTACACACACCTCGTAGCTTTTGGTGCAAACTGCAGAGGACATGTGCAGTACACACCAAGTAGCTTTATGTGCAAAGTAATGAGCACACTTACACTATGCACCAAGTGGAATGGTGGCCGGAATCCCGGCCTTGTGTACGAGGCCTCACACAAAAAACATGTTTAAAGTAGGGGAAAGCACAGGGACATGTGCAATGGGAATATTGCTTGTTGCTCTATTTCTCTCAGGCTCTTTCAATACTACAACCTCGCGGGACATGTAACTGAGATTGTAGCATCTGACTGAAGATATGGTTTTGTTATTTATATGTACCTGTGTGCAGCTTTATTTATGCCAACTAAATAAAAGTACTTCGAAAAATATTTTAGATCAGGGTATGTTGTACCTACCAGAAGTACATTTTGACCTTCTTCACAAGTTTACATTGTAATTTCACGCTCCAATGTGGAGATCGAAGTTACAAGAGCAGCAGGGAAGAAAGTACTCGAAAAGGAACATCAATTCACTCTGCATGAAGCGCAGAAGATGCAGAGAGGTCTCTTCATTCTTTTGAATTCTTTACACAAAGGAATGTATTACTAGATGATTGGATAAATGGGAGATGGAGCTCTGGAAGCTGATATTGTGAGGAGGTTCAATTTTCTAAGAGGAGCACAAATACAACTTGTTTACTGCCAAAGAGGTCAAGTGGGCACAGAAGTAAGACACACGGGCAACTGTTTATAGCAAATAACATCTTATGGCCTAATAAATATATGAGTGCTATATGGGTTTATGCCAAAGAATACATCAATAACTGCATTGTTCAATTAGATAACCACTTTGGCTCTTAAAGTAACACTAACAATATCCTTATTCCCCAAATATAATCCATACACATCCAATACCTAATGGACCTGTAATTTATCTTTCATGAAATCATTCAGTACTGTGTTGTTCTGCCTTCTTGTAAGACCTTCCATAAGCTCCTGAACCTCTCCTTTTTCCCATCACTTCTATTTGTCTGGAATAAAATGAGCAAGTTAGTTGTGGTCATGTGCAATGCTCTATGCAACTCTTCATATAAAAGTGCACATTTAAATATGTATTTAGGTTGTTTGTTACCAGCAAAGTGTGTCAGCTGCTTTTGTTCATTATTTTGTTATTTTACACTGTGAGTACAGGTTGAATTGATACATATAAGAATACATTTTAATGCATTGTAGTGTGTTTTATTATTTTTTTACTTAATCTTTATTTTTAAAGGAGCACGCCAGTCTTTTCTTTTTAGTCACTTCCTGCTTCTTCCTCTGGCTTTTCCATTGTTTGCTGGGTGCATTAGTGAGGGAATTTTCAAAATACAAAATGTTAAATATGTTTGCCCTTACAGACATAAACATGTTGCTGGCCATTGTAATCCCAAATCAAAGGAGCCAAATTAGATGTAGCGGTACCCCTCATAAGGGCTGCTGGATATTGTGTTCAACCTGTCACCCTGCCCAGCCCGGAAATTCACTTCCCAGTCACTTTTGAGACAACGAACAGTCCCTATGTTTGTCTTGTATTTTTATTGAGGGATTTTGAACTTGGATAGGGTAAGGGAAATTATGGGATGCCCAGAATCAACAATAGAATCAATAGGATGATCAGAACCTCTATTTATACTTCTAGAGTTCCAGTCTCCTCAAGCACAACTCTTATTTGTAGACTGTCTCTCTCTTTCCTGTACAATACTTGTTTCCAGGCACAGCTAGCACATGGTAGGCCCAACTCTGATGCTGTCAGGCCTTAGCAATTGCCATTTGCAGGCAGGGACTGCAGAGGCCCCTTTGCTGTAGCAACAAAATAGTGAAATAGTTAAAGGAAAGCCCTTTAGTGCTAGCTGTCCTATGGTGGACTACTGCTCCCAGTCAGTCCTCTTCAGGCCCTGCCAGCCCTCCTGACTGCAGCTCCTGAGTCCACTGTCCACGACTAGTGTTGAGCGGAATACGCCATATTTGATTTTGCGATATTTCACAAATATATAGAAGAATATTCGTGAAATATTCGTTAATATCGAATATTCGTGATATTTTATCCAAAAAAATTTTTTGCAAAATTTAGCTAATGCGAATGCGAAATTGATTACGAAATTCTCGTCTGCGCATGCGCATGCGCGCGAACAACACGCGAAAACGGAGATCATTTCCTATAGGAAGCACAATGCTAAGCTCTAAGATCGCAATACACAGGAAAAACGCACAGAAACACTCCACTCTCTCTAGCCACCTTGTGAATCTGCACTGAAATACTGCTGGGAGTGATCTTATATAATGGTCGTGCAGGCAGGTTCCTATTGGTTGCTATGGAGGTTGCTAACCTCTGACAACTGTGGTAGGAGAACTCTGATTGGCTCTGATGCAATGCGAATATTCATGAGCAACACTATTCACGACATCGCAGTCTCTCCTGCTGGCTCTACATCCATCTCAGACTGCATACTCCTAGTCCGTTCTGGCATGCCTCCCCACCTTTTCCAACGGTGCCTGTACCACACCAGACCTCCTGGCTGCACTTCGGTGTATCCCTCCTAGAGACTTGCACCCGGCAACACTAGCTCCCGTTGTCTTTCTCAGTTCCTCTCTGTGCCTCCTGATCCCTCTTTGTTTCTCAGCAAGGCTCCGACTTGCACTCCAACCCCTCAGGCCTAAGGTCACCCCCCCAGACTTAGGAGTACCTCAAAGGCCCCGACAACCTAGTGCTTCATCTCCAGCTTCTTTCACTCGACAACTCCTCCCCAGATGGGCTAACCCTTGATATATCAAGGAGGCAAATTAAGAATCCTTGTTGGATCCCCCAGGAGAACAAGTAGCACTTGGTCTCATTCTGATTCATGCTGTGGTTTTGCTCTAGCAGCTAGCATTTATTATATATTTATTATTAATTACCATATTTATCGGCGTATAACACGCACAGGCATATAACACGCACCCTAACTTTAAGGCCGCGTACACACGATCAGACCGGTCCGATGAAACTGGTCTGCAGACCAGTTTTATTGGACCAATTTCATGGTGTGTACGGCCTATCGGACCGTTGTCCGTCGGACCAAAGTTTTAAAACTTGCTTTAAAATCTCTCCGACGGACACCTGTTCGTCGTACAGATTCAATGGTTAGTACGCAAAAGCATCGGACCAAAAACCGTGCATGCTCAGAATCAAGTCAACGCATGCTTGGAAGCATTGAACTTCGTTTTTTCAGCACGTCGTTGTGTTCTACGTCACCGCGTTCTGGTCTGATCGGATTTTTGGTCCGATGGTGTGTACACACATCAGACCATCAGACCACTTCAGCCTGGTGCGATGAAAACGGTCCGTCGGACCAGTTTCATAGGACCGGTCTGATCGTGTGTACGTGGCCTAAGAGGGAAGTTTCAGGAAAAAAACTTTCCACAGCCTCCTGTGTATAACACGCAGGCACAGATTACCCTCCATTTCTAGGGTAAAAAAGTGAGTGTTATACGCCAATCAGTGGCAGCCCGTCCATTGGGACGCACGGCCGCCACCCCCCTCCCGCAGTCACACACAAAAAAATAAAATAATAAAAAAACGGGCCCTTTAACCACTTAGCAACCACCTGCCGAAAAATAACGGCTGCAAGGTGGTTGCTTAACTCTGGGATCGCGTTATATAACGTGATTCCAGAGTCGGGCTCCCGGCGGGTCACGGATCACGGTAAATCGCCGCTGATAGCGGCGGTTTACCACGTGATCGCGCCGTCCAATGACGGCGCGATCACATGTAAACAGACCAACGTCATTTGATGACGCTGGTTCCTCCCTCCACTCTGTACCGATCGGTACAGTGTGAGAGGGGGCGCGCGGATGGCGGCAGCGCTGTGGATGGATCTGTGACTATTGCAGTCACAGATCCATCCATTCCTGCTCATCCATCCCTGCAACCCCCTGCGCTATACTCTGCAGTACCCCAACGCAATACTCTGCAGTACCCCCGCACAATACTCTGCAGTACCCCCGCACAATACTCTGAACAATACTCTGCAGTACCCCCTGCGCAATACTCTGCAGTACCCCAACGCAATACTCTGCAGTACCCCCGCACAATACTCTGCAGTACCCCCGCACAATACTCTGAACAATACTGTGCAGTACCCCCTGCGCAATACTCTGAACAATACTCTGCAGTACCCCCTGCGCAATACTCTGAACAATACTCTGCAGTACCCCTGCTCAATACTCTGAACAATACTCTGCAATACTCCCTGCGCAATACTATGCAGTCGTTTTTTTTCCAGGCTTCCCAGGCTAAAGGTGAGATGTGGGTTCTTATTGACCCCATATCTCACTGAAGAGGACCTGTCACACTATATTCCTATTACAAGGGATGTTTACATTCCTTGTAATAGGAATAAAAGTAATCAAAACATTTATTTTTGGGGAAAAACGTGTCAAACTAAAATAAATAAAGTAAAATGAACAATAAAAAAAAAAACTTAAAGCGCACCTGTTCCTGCGTGCTCGTATACAGAAGCGAACGTGCACGTAAGTCCCGTCCACATATGAAAACGGTGTTCAAACCACACATGTGAGGTATCGCTGCGAACGTTAGAGCGAGAGCAATCATTTTGGCCCTAGACCTCCTCTCCAACTAAAATGATGTAACCAGTAAAAATATTTAAAGTGTCACCTATGGGGATTTTTAAGTAGCGAAGTTTGGCGCCATTCCACGAGCGTGTGCAATATTGAAGGGTGACATGTTGGGTATCTATTTACTCGGCGTAACTTCATCTTTCATATTATGCAAAAACATTGGGCTAAATTTAATGTTTTTTTTTTTTTTAAAGCACAAAACTGTTTTATTTCCAAAAAAATGTGTTCGAAAAATTGCTGTGCAAATACCATGCGCGATAAAAAGTTGCAACAACCGCCATTGTATTCTCTAGGGTCTTTGCTAAAAAAGCATATATAATGTTTTAGGGTTCTATGTAATTTTCTAGCAAATAAATGATGATTTTTCCATGTAGGAGAGAAATGTCAGAATTGGTCTGGGTGTTACAGAACGCCTGATGGTGCTCCCTGCAGTTTGGGCCTCTGTATGTGGCCACGCTGTGTAAAAGTCTCACACATGTGGTATCGCCATACTCGGGAGGAATAGCAGAATGTGTTTTGGGGTGTAATTTGTGGTATGCATATGCTGTGTGTGAGAAATAACCCGCTAATATGAAAATTTTGTGGAAAGAAAATAAAAATGAAAAAAATCTTGATTTTGCAAAGAATTGTGGGAAAAAATGACAACTTCAAAAAACTCACAATGCCTCTTTCTAAATACCTTGGAATGTCTTCTTTCCAAAAAGGGGTCATTTGGGGGGTATTTGTACTTTTCTGGCATGTTAGGGTCTCAAGAAATGAGAGTGGCTGTCAGTACATCAGATGTGATCAAATTGATACATTTTCAGTAATTGGTACCATAGCTTTTAGACCCTATGGGCCAGATTCAGATACAATTAGATTATCGTAGCGTTTCCCAAATACACTACGCCGCCGTATTTTACCTGGCTCTACGTGGAATCCAGGTAGATTTTGTCCAGTAAACGACGGCGGCGTAGTGTATTTCTCCCGTCGCAATCCATCTACGCGAGTAGGGGGCGTGAATCATTTAAAATAGGCGCGTTCCCGCGGCGATCGAACTGCGCATGCTCCGTTCGCAAATTTCCCGCCGTGCATTGCGCGAAAACACGTTGTTACGTCATTCGTTGTTTGAGTAGCGTCGTTTACGCACGATCCTCGTCCCGAACGAGTTACGTAAAAATAAAAAATAAAATAAAAAATCGACGCGTGAACGACGGCCATACTTAACATGGGCTACGTACCGTTATACCAGCAAAAAGCTGGTCTAACAGTACGTAAAAAAAAATAGACGAAAGCGATTGCGAAGACCACTCGTATCTTCGTGGATCGCCGTAAAAACACATTTGCATATCCCGACGCATGAAAACGACGCAAACTCCTCCCAGCGGCCGCAAATATATCGCAGCGTAGATCCGAAGGCTTACGAAGACGTAAGCCTTTCGGATCGAAGCCCGAAGCCGCCGTATCATGGTTTGAGGATTCAAACTAGTGATACGGCGCGCAAAATTTGAAATTACTCCTGTCTAACACCAGTTAGACAGGCGTAATTGCTTTCTGAATCTGGGCCTATAACTTTTACCCAGACTAAATAATATCTAATTCTTTTTTGTTTTGTTACCAAAGATATGTAGCAGTATACATTTTAGGCCAAGTTTATGAAGAAAAATTACTTTTTTGCAAAATGTTATAATAGAAATGAAGAAAAATTCATTTTCTTTACAAAATTTTCATTCTTTTTTCATTTATAGCGAAAAAAAATAAAAACCACAGAGGTGATAAAATACCACCAAAAGAAAGCTCTATTTGTGGGAAAAAAAGGACAAAAATGTCATTTGGTTACAGTGTTGTATGACTGAGTTATTGTCATTCAAAATATGAGAGCAACGAAAGCTGAAAATTGGTCTGGTTATTAAGTGGGTTTAAGTGCCCAGTAGTCAAGTGGTTAAGAAATTTTATTTGGCTAAAATGTCATTTTGACATTTTAACCGCAGTTCTGGTGGCCGTCTATAGAGGGCACTGCAGCGCCACCCCCTCTCGCAAATAACACACATTCGAGGGGCAAAGGGCACAGCACAGTGACAACAATGGGCACAGAGGTGACAAAGGGCACAGCACAGTCACAACAATGGGCACAGAGGCGACAAATAGCACAGCACAGTGACAACAATGGGCACAGTGGCAACAATTAAAGGGCACAGCACAGTGACAACAATGGGCACAGTGGCAACAATTAAAGGGCACAGCACAGTGACAACAATGGGCACAGTGGCAACAATTAAAGGGCACAGCACAGTGACATGCACAGTGGCAACAATGGGCACAGTGGTGACAATTAGCACGGTGGCTGCATTTGATGGCATGGCACAGTGGTGACAATTGATGGCACAGTGACTGTGTTTGATGGCATAGTGGCTGCGTTTGATGGCATGGCACAGTGGTGTCAATTGATGGCACAGTAACTGCATTTGATGGCATGGCACAGTGACTGCATTTGATGGCATGGCACAGTGACTGCATTTGATGGCATGGCACAGTGGTGACAATTGATGGCCCAGCAGCTGCGTTTAATGGCATGGCACAGTGGTGACAATTGATGGCACAGCGACTGCGTTTGATGGCATGGCACAGTGGTGACAATTGATGGCACAGCGGCTGCGTTTAATGGCATGGCACAGTGGTGACAATTGATGGCACAGTGACTGTGTTTGATAGGCACAGTGAGGCTGCAATTTTTTTTCATTTGCACCCCCCAAAAATGTTGAGCACCAGCCGCCACTGACGCCAATAAATACAGATCTTTCCACCTGTGTTGTAATCTGTACTGACCCTTCCCCCTGTGTTGTGACCTGTGCTGACCCTTATCCATGTTTTGTGATCTGTGCTGACCCCTCCCCCTGTGTTGACCCTTCCCTCTCTGTTGTAATCTGTGCTGACCCTTCCCCCCTGTGTTGTGATCTGTGCTGTCCCTCCCCCTGTGTTGTGATCTATGCTGACCCTTATCCATTTTTTTGTGATCTGTGCTGACCCTTCCCCCTGTGTTGACCCTTCCCCCTCTGTCGTGATCTGTGCTGATCCCTTTCCCCTCTGTTGTGATCTGTGCTGACCCTTGCCCTATGTTGTGATTTGTGCTGACCCTTATCCCTGTGTTGTGATCTGTGCTGACCCTTATCCCTGTGTTGACCCTTGCCCCTGTGTTGTGATCTGTGATGACCTTATCCCTGTGTTGTGATCTGTGCTGACCCTTCGCCCTATGTTGTGATCTGTGCTGACCCTTCCCCCTATGTTGTGATCTGTGCTGACCCTTCCCCCTTTGTTGACCCTTCCTCCTCTGTTGTTATCTGTGTTGATCCCTTCCCTCTCTGTTGTGATCTGTGCTGACCCTTCCCCCTCTGTTGTTATCTGTGTTGATCCCTTCCCTCTCTGTTGTGATCTGTGCTGACCCTTCCGCCCATGTTGTGATCTGTGCTGACCCTTATCCCTGTGTTGTGATCTGCGCTGACCCTTATCCCTGTGTTGTGACCTGTGCTGACCCTTATCCATGTTTTGTGATCTGTGCTGACCCCTCCCCCTGTGTTGACCCTTCCCTCTCTGTTGTGATCTGTGCTGACCGTTCCCCCCTGTGTTGTGATCTGTGCTGACCCTTCCCCCCTTTGTTGTGATCTGTGCTGTCCCTCCCCCTGTGTTGTGATCTATGCTGACCCTTATCCATTTTTTGTGATCTGTGCTGACCCTTCCCCCTATGTTGACCCTTCCCCCTCTGTTGTGATCTGTGCTGATCCCTTCCCCCTCTGTTGTAATCTGTGCTGACCCCTGCCCCTAAATTGTGATTTGTGCTGACCCTTATCCCTGTGTTGTGATCTGTGCTGACCCTTATCCCTGTGTTGACCCTTGCCCCTGTGTTGTGATCTGTGATGACCTTATCCCTATGTTGTGATCTGCGCTGACCCTTATCCCTGTGTTGTGATCTGTGCTGACACTTCCCCCTATGTTGTGATCTGTGCTGACCCTTGCCCCTGTGTTGTGATCTGTGCTGACCCTTCCCCCTGTGGTGTGATCTGTGCTGAATCTTCCCCCTGTGTTGTGATCTGTGCTGACCCTTCCCCCTGTGTTGTGATCTGTGCTGACCCTTCCCCCTGTGTTGTGATCTGTGCTGACCCTTCCCCCTGTGTTGACCCTTCCCCCTGTGTTGACCCTTCCCCCTGTGTTGTGATATGTGCTGACCCTTCCCCCTGTGTTGTGATCTGTGTTGACCCTTCCCTCTGTGTTGACCCTTCCCCCTGTGTTGACCCTTTCCCTTGTGTTCTGTCTCAGCAATCGGTTGTATCTGTGACAAGCTTCTTGTAGACCCAGTCTGTAAGGATGTATGCAGCAAGTTGAATGATGACTTTAACAGACAGTTTACTCAATGAATAAAGACTCCAGAGGTGTTTTGCAATGCTTTTTTATGCTTCAAGGTAACAAGGATATGAACATAGAGGCTTTTTCATAGATACATTTCCAATGAAGTTACGCAGCTCCCACACTCTACAGTCTTTTCAAAGCAACTAAGCAAGATGGGGTTTAGAGCAGGAAATGGAGGGTGGGAACAACCAAACTAGCCAAAACAGCAGGGGGGTAAGGATCATACCAAATAATATAGTAACATAACATGTAATAACAACTGCTAGACAGTAAAGCTGCGTGGCAGCACACCTTGTTTTGTGATCTGTGCTGACCCTTATCCCTGTGCTGAATAATGGCACTTGTGAGCAGTGCTGTCAATCAGCACTATTTATCTCTTCTTCTCCAGCAGAGCTGCGTTGTTGGACAGGAGTTAGGAGAGAGCGGCATCCTGTTGATCATGTTGGCTCGAGTGTCACTATTGGAAGATTTCCCCCTATTATTGTTATGGGGACAACCCAAAAGTTTTAATTCACTTTCACTTTTAATGACAAAGATAAACATAACAAACATGAGCAAATGACTCTGGATGGCTACACTTCCAAAAATCCTCTTTATTGAAGCTCATGTGACAGGTGGTTAACAAATGGAGCAAGGGACAAGGAGGTAAGTACATTTCGCACAAATATTATCTGTGTAAAAATACTTGTGCGCAGCTATGTATTGCAGGATATCAAGGTCACAAAAAAAGCTAATCTTACTCAAACCACTCAATGCGTATAAAAAAAAAAAGTGAGACAAATCTAAAGTTGAAATACAGTATATCAAACTGTAATATGATCACAAGTACCAGAGAGCTGCAACCATTTTCTAGTGAACTCAAACCACTAAAAACAAGCAATATTGTGACAAAGAATTGGTGCGCTTGCTTTGAGAAAACATTAAACATATATAACAGTCATAACATTATATATTGTACATATATCATAAATAGTGAAATAAGGCTTATATGATCAAGTCCAATTTAGGTGTGTAAATCATCCAGAAATGTGCTCAAAAACCCAACCATGAGTCCAATTTGTAAATACAGGTGCTCAATCCAACACTGTTACTAAAAAGATATCTTCAAAAGAGTTCATATGATGATAAACCAGTGAATTGCAACCGCCACCTTCATGTAAAATGGCCACTCATCTTAGGGACTGACCAAAAGATCAAGTTCCCTTTAAAGTGGACAATATGATCTTCAGATGGTTAATACTTCCATCAAGAAAACTCCTTCTCCAGATCCACACTTCACTCCACCAATCTCTCTGCAGGGTTTACACTGGATCCTTGCCTCCCATCTCAGGTATCACTCAGAATATACAGAACATTTGCTCTGAAATGTAATCTTAATAAATTTGATACATCTCAATCCCGCCTCATGTTTCCCCAAGGCCACATGTAGGCTCCTGAGCTCAGGCTAAGCCGCAGCTGGACATGGAGCAGGCCACAGCCTGTGTACGGACACAGCGACACCTACTGGCCACCTACAGGTACCAGACAGGCTGGCATACAATCGGTTTAAATTAAAACTGGTCAGTGTCGGCCGGTATTCGGCCTGTGTGTACGGGGCTTAAGTGCTATATTTGCACGAAACGCATCTACTTCCTTGACCCATTCTCCATCTGTTAACCAACGGTCACATGAGATTCAATAAAGAGGATTTTTGGAAGTGCAGATGTGTGATGTCTGGAATCATTTGCTTTATGATACACAGCATGTAAGCAGGGCTAGCACCCGACTAGTGTGTGTGGGAATTAACTGGAGAATCACTCACCTGGAGGTTGAATCTCACTAATGGGGAAACAGACAGCAATAAAAACCTGACAGGTGTTGTAACTGCTCTCCATTCTATCCAAAGCTAAAAAAAAACTTGCCTTCAGTAATATTTTAAGTTTACGCTAGAAAATATTTTTGTATATATGAAGTTTGAATGTTTCATTTAATTTTCTATGAAAACACATTTTTTTTTTGTACTTTACTGTTTGCATTTTTTTTAAATTTTTAACATACAGTATAAGTTGTTGAAACACAAAGCAATAAAGTGTATTTTTAGTTTGGTCAAAAAGACCTTTGAAGAAGTCATCTAGAAAGGACTTTCAGTGAATCAGTTTGCTGTCTGCAAACCTCGGATATTCATGGACACTAAAGTGTAAAATTCTTTGAGAAGACTCCACGGTTGGAAGAGTTTGAAGCAAACAGATTATGCCTTTTTGCTACATAATCAGTTAATTTCAGCTAATGTTGTTTATAACCAACTAAACACAACACTTCTCTAAAGCCGTGTACACACGATCTGTTTGTCCGATGAAAAACAGGCGATGGACTGTTTTCATTGGACACACCGATCGTGTGTTGGCCCCATCGGTCTTTTTTCCATCGGTAAAAACAAAATAGAACATGTTTTACATTTTTCCTATAGATAAAAAAATGATAGAACAATCCGATCGTCTGTGTGGAACTCCATCGGAGAAAATTCCATGCATGCTCAGAATCAAGTCGACACATGCTCAGAAGCATTGAACTTCATTTTTTTCGGCTCGTCGTAGTGTTGTACGTCACCGCGTTGGACACGGTCATATTTTTGACTGATGGTGTGTAGGCAAGACTGATGAAAGTCAGCTTCATCGGATATCCGACAAAAAGATCCATCAGATATCTGTGTACAGGGCTTAAATGAATATTTTATATGGGAGCACTTCCAACCTTTCATGTGTACTATTGGTTAGATAAGCATATTATTTTTTGTATTTTGCTGTGCAATAAAGCAGAAAATGAATTGAGCATTTATGTGAGTCAATGTCAGACACAGGAAACCAAGCTCAGACAATGGAAATCTGTGGTTTTTGCTATCTGATATTGTAAGACCAAATACATTTATACAACATGACTTTACTGATGTCGGGTACACCACAGGGGAAATGTTTTGATCTCCTATGCAGAATATGTCATTATATGTCATTATTTCAGGAACATATACAGGGAAACCTTGGATTGCAAAGTAACGTGGTTAACAAGTGTTTTGCAATACGAGCACTGTTTTTTTGAAAATCCTGACTCGGTTTGCGAGTGTTGTCTCGCAACATGTGCTGGATTCAAGCCACAGCAGTGTGCAGTACCGCATTTGGCCTGAGGTGCAGAGCCAATCGGAGCTGTTTGAAAAAAAAAAAGAGTGAGCAACATGTTAGACAAATCCTGAGACTAGTGATCAGAGGAAGCAGTGCCTTAAAGCAGACCTATAGGCAAACATATTTTTTTTTCATTTGGATAAATTAAAGGGGTTGTAAAGGTAAAAAATGTTTTCCCTAAATAGCTTACTTTACCTTAGTGTAGTCCTCCTTCACTTACCTCATTCTTCGATTTTGCTTTTAAATGTACTTATTTCTTCTGAGAAATCATCACTTCCTGTTCTTTTGTCTGTAACTCAACACAGTAATGCAAGACTTTCTCCCTGGTGTGGAAAAAGCCTCTTGAGGCTGGAGGGGGCGAGCAGGGGTGTCAGGACGCCCACTTAAGCCCCATACACACCATCAGATTATCTGCAGATTTTTGTCATGCAGATTTACCAAAACCATGTAGTACAAGGGCCTGCCTGATTGCATACAAATTGAAACTCTTAGGCCGCGTACACACGATCGGTCCAACCCGATGAGAATGGTCCGACGAACCGTTTTCATCGGTTCACCGCTGAAGTGGCCTGATGGTCTGATGTGCGTACACACCATCAGTCCAAAATCCGATCGGGTCAGAACGCGGTGACGTAAAACACAACGACGTGCTGAAAAAACAAAGTTCAATGCTTCCAAGCATGCGTCGACTTGATTCTGAGCATGCTCGGGTTTTTGGACCGATGCTTTTGCGTACTAACCATCGGTTTGCAACGATGGTCAGGCGTCCATCGGTCCAATTTTAAAGCAAGTTTTAAAACTTTGGTCCGACGGACGACGGTCCGATGGGCCGTACACACGATCTTAAGGTCAGTTTCATCAGACCAAACCGATCGTGTGTACGCGGCCTTAAGGTTTGACCTCATATTATATGGTTTTGGTAAATCTGAAGACAAAAATCCACAGATAATCTGATGGTGTGTATAAGGCTTAACACACAGCTCCTTTCTCACTTAACAGGATTTTAACCAAAGACACGTAGCAGAATACATCTGGCTTAAATTTATACAAAATTTGATTTTATTGGATTTTTTTTAAAATAGAAAGAAGAAAATATATTATTTTTTCCAAATTTCCACTCTTTTTTTGCTTATCTCGCAAAAAATAAAAAAACTGTGTCATGAATAAATACCACCAAAAGAAAGCTCTATTTGTGTGAACAAAATGATAAAAATGTTGTTTGGGTACAGCGTAGCATGACGCGCAATTGTCATTGAAAGTGCGAGAGTTCTGAAAGCTGAAAATTGGTCTAGGAAGGAAGGGGGCGAAAGTGCCCAGTATTGATGTGGTTAATATATCAGTGCAGATATACAACTATCAGAGGAGTGCCAAGGTTCACTCACTTACCAGGAAGTGCAATGCTATTTTCAAGAGGAAATTAAGAAAATGCCAAACGTTTTAGCTCAAGTAAGATTTTTATAGAAGAGCTTCACTCTTTGAGTTTAAGTCCACTTTAGGTGGTTATAATAGTGTAGGCCTACCTCTAATGTATATGTGTGCTTACTATAATTTGCTTGTATCCTATTCCTGTCAGAGCAGAAATGTCAGACCAATCTCAGATTGTATGGTCACCCTAGAGGCTGACTTGTCTTCTGAGCACAGGGATGATAACTTGATACACTTTCTGTGCCAACATTGTAAATCCCATCAGAATCCTTATTATATGAAAGTTTCAAAAGATCCATATGATTGCAAATGTCTACTGATAATAGACAAACCTGTACATACTTTTATTTTCACTTGTCCCAGGTCAAAATCCAACATGCTGGAATTATTGAGTAATTGCATATCATTTTTGGAACCTTTATGCACACAAAAATCCTCTATATTAATCCATGACGTCACTATATTTCTCTCTAGAGTTTTTATTTTACTTGATATTAAAGGGGTTGTAAAGTTTCGTTTTTTATGTTCTAAATAGGTTCCTTTAACCACTTAAGCCCCGGACCAATATGCTGCTAAATGCCCAAAGGTGTTTTTACAATTTGGCACTGCGCTGCTTTAACTGGTAATTGCGCGGTCATGCAATGTTGTACCGAAACTAAATTTGCGTCCTTTTCGTCCCACAAATAGAGCTTTCTTTTGATGGTATTTGATTGCCTCTGCGATTTTTATTAAAACAGAAAAAGACCGAAAATTTTGAAAAAAAATGATATTTTCTACTTTTTGTTATAAGAAAAATCGAATAAACAAAATTTTAGTTAAACATTCAGGCCAAAATGTATTCAGCCACATGTCTTTAGTAAAACAAATCGCAATATCAAAAAAAAAATAGCTACCTAGCAGCAACAGTGACACTAATACACTAATACAGCGATCAGAAAACCGATCGCTTAGTGACACTGGCAATAGGGGGTGAAAGGGTTAACTAGGGCGGTGATCAAGGGGTTAAACCTTTATTAGGGGGTGTAGGGGGCTACCCTGGACCTAGCACTAACTGCCTGTCACACTAACTGTCACATTGACACTAAATGCAGTGATCAGTAAATATATGATCACTGCAATCAGTGACACTGTGATAGGGGGCTGGGGGGGTGGTGATCTGAGGGGGTTAAGTGTGTATATGTGTACAGGTGTCAGTGTGCTGTTGTGCAACTCACTTGTGATGTTTTCTCTCCTCTCGCCGGAACGAAAAGACCGCCGAGAGGAGAGGTGACATCACTTTCTTTGCCTGTGTTTACATTACACAGACAGAGGGCGGGCAGAGGGGGGAAAGCGGATTCGCTGGGAGCGATCGCAAGGGGGCGGACAGAAACGAACAGCCACCCCCTCATCCCGGATCGCTCCCAATGGCTTACTGAACGCCGCATGTAGCAGGAGGGGGGTCCCGATAGGACCCCCGACCCGCGGGAAGGCAGGGACGTGCCGGCACATCCATCTGCCTATACATGCCATTCTGTGGACTTATATTTACATGCGGCGGTCGTTAAGCGGTTAAGCTAGTGCATTGTTGGTTCACTTACCTTTTCCTTCGATTTCCCTTCTAAATAAATGTTTTCTTTGTCTGAATTTCTTACTTCCGGTTTCTCCTCAGTAAGCTTGCCCCCATCATCCAAGCCGTTCTGGCCTGGCGTTAGTCAGCCAGAACAGTTTACTGATGAGGAACAGGAAGTGAGAAATTCAGACAAAGAAAACAAAGAAAAAAAACATTTAGAAGGGAAGTCGAAGGAAAAGGTAAATGAACCAACAATGCACTAAAAGTATCCTATTTAGAAAATAAAAAAAATGAACCTTGACAACGCCTTTAATGATGATGATAATATTATTATTATTATAACTACCATATGATCATCAACATCAGGGAAAATGATCATTGTCATTGTTTCTTTTACTATCAACAATAATGCTAATACAGCAACATAGGTTGTGTTTGCTCAGAAATCTGTGGATCAGAGAGTTATTGCTCATCTGACATTGTAATCTGAACCTGAATTTGATCTCTTTGTCTAAATATGCTGTCAGGTCCAGCTGCAGCCTGCTGTCAGAGACTGAGTATGGGTTAATCTTCAAAGGTTCCTACAGTGCAAGGCTGCTCGGATCTGAGGGAGCAATATAATTATACAGAGTAGTGCAGGGCTTGGCGGCACGGATCTCTGACTATTTATCTTCATGTCTTTGTATGAGGCCTTTATTTACCAACACAGGTCCTTTGGGGAACAAAGGACATGCTTCTTTTTGATGTGTATAAAGCACAGGATAAGACTGGGTAAAAGGTAGTGTAGCAGACAGCTCCAAGCAGCCTCTCCTCCCCTTCATGCTCTTTGATAATGTCCGAGCCCCTTGATTGTTTGCTCAAACTGGTTATGCTGGCAGATGCTGACGACATGCCCTGGACAGTTTATCCCTTGGTTGTTGTGAAGAAGGAATAAAACATATTGGTTGAAAAGTATAAAATGTAAAATACGTATCAATGGTGTATTGAGAGCATTTAATGCATTAAAAAGCCTCTCAGAGCCTATCCTGAACATTTGGCCATATGACCCTTGGGAAAACCCAGGTTGAAACATATGAACACTATATTCTAGTTGGAATTTTGCGGTTTACTAAATGTTTATTACTTTCATGGACTGTGTATAATGAAGTCAAGATTTCTATGTACATAGGTTTTAAATTCACCCATAGCTCTTAGGCCGCGTACACACAATCAGACATGTCCGATGAAACATGTCCGACGCACCGTTTTCATTGGACCAGGCTGAAGTGGTCTGTTGGTCTGATGTGCGTACACACCATCGGACCAAAATCCCCTCGGACCAGAACGTGGTGATGTAGAACACAACGACGTGATGAAAAAACGAAGTTCAATGCTTCCAAGCATGCGTCGACTTGATTCTGCATGCGTGGGATTTTGGTCCGATGATTTTGTGTACTAACCATCGAACATGTCCGACGGACAGGTTTCCAGCGGACAGGTTTCTAAGCATGTTTTGAAACTTTTGTCCGCCAGAAAACGGTCCGATAGGCCGTACACACGATCAAACATGTCCGCTGAAACTGGTCTGCGGACCAGTTTCAGCGGACATGTTTCGACCGCGTGTACGCGACCTTACAGCCTAATTGGTTAATATCTGTAAATTTAAAAAGATCAGATGATGGAAACTGTCTGGGTCACCACTGTGCAAAATCTGACTTGCTATCTCCTAAAACAAGTCCTAAAATTGGTTCACTTTAGATATTAAAGGGGTGTTCCAGCCCTAAATTGTGTTTATTAAAAGTCAGCAGCTACAAAAAGTGTAGCTGCTGGCTTTTAATAAACACTCACTTACCTGCTCCTGCGTTCCAGCGACGCGCCGACCGGGGCTCCGCTCCTCTCCCCTCCTCCCCGGCCGGCGTCTCCATCCTGACTGTGGGCACCCAGCCGTGACAGCCTTCGGCTTCACGGCCGGGCACCCACTGCGCATGCGCGAGCCGTACTGCGCATGCGCTAGCGGCGCGGCGCGCCGCTGATTGGAGAGGCGATCGCATGGGACCTGTCAGTGTCCCATGTGATCGCCTACAGGGAGGGGCTGGTGTAGGCGATTAAGGCTTAATCGCCTAACCAGCCCCTCGGCGGAAGCAGGAAGTGGGACAGGAAGTCCCACTCCTACTGAAGCCCCCACTCCCCCCCAAAAAAATTACATGCCAAATGTGGCATGTATGGGGGTGAGGAGTGGATTAAGCAAAGGTAGTTTTTTTGGGTGGAACTCCTCTTTAAGTAAAATTAAAACTAGAAGGCAGCATAGCCAAAGTAAGAGTGGCCATAGATGGGCAGCTGTGATAGATGGGATAACTGTTTTACTCAAACAAGCTCCATGAACTCTCCATCTCAATGTAATCTAGTCCTGACAGCGGGACACAAATTCACATTTTAGATTTTTTTACTTTATCCCTCTCCTCCTTCTTCCTTCTCCATGTTTCCTTCCCCCTTTTTCCTCCCCCTCTCCCTCATTTTCCGTTTTCTCCCCCATTTTTGTCCCCCCCTTCTTTTCCTTCTTCCCTTCCCCGCTTTTTTTCCTCTCTCTTTTCCTCCTTTTGCCTCTAGCTTTCCATCTCCTCCCCATTTCTTTTCCCCTCTCCTTCCCCTTCCTAGAGGTCACAAGTCACCCCTATCGTTAAAGGCAGGGCCGATCCGCCCTATAGGCTCACTATGCAAGCTGCGGAGGGCCCCCCCAAATTACTAGAGGCACCGCCTGGTGAGAAGTCATTTTCGGCCCCTCACTCCGCTTCTGAACTCGCTGGCTGCATGGGCGAAGAGGTAAGAAGTTGGCACCCCCCGCTTCTCACTTTAATGTAAGGTATCACAGCAGAACACCCCCTCCCCCCGCTTTTCAACTTTAATCTTTAATGTGACATAGTTGTCAGTCACATGTAGTCACAGTTGGCAGCACCCCCCCACCCCACTTCTCAACTTAAATGTGTCATTTTGCTTAGGGCCCCAGGGAGGTCAGGATCGGCACTGGTTAAAGGGGTTGTAAAGGTTTGTTTTTTATTTTCTAAATAGGTTCCTTTAAGCTAGTGCATTGTTGGTTCACTTACCTTTTCCTTTGATTTCCCTTCTGAATGTTTTTCACTTCCTGTTTCTCCTCAGTAAACTTGCCACCATCATCCGAGTGGTGGTTAGTCAGCCAGAACAGCTTACTGAACAGCTTACTGAGCAGGAACAGGAAGTGAGAAATTCAGACAAAGAAAACAAAGAAAAAAAACATTTAGAAGAGAAATCGAAAGAAAAAATTAAGTGAACCAACAATGCACTAGCTTAAAGGAACCTATTTAGAAAATGAAAATGAACCTTTACAACCCCTTTAATCTAATCCATGCCATCTCATATACAGATACATTCTTGTATATATATATATATATATATATATATATATATATATATATATATATATATATATATATACACACACACATATATTTATTTATTTTTGAATAGTGTGCAGCGACTTGGTGTTTGCTTCTCACCACATGCTGGGCAGACTCTACCGTTGGCCACCCTCCTATATAGGCTCTTAAGCGGTGATCAATAAGCTCATTATGCCTTTTTCTTGCAGTTTTTTTTTTTTTTTTGGAGGTTTACAACCTCTTTAAGTAATGTGACCTCTAAACACTGCATGGGAGACTATACATAACACTTTCCTGACCACTGTACGCTACTGCAGCTTTTTACAATCAGAGTGCCCAGGCACCCTGGGGTACCTTCAGGGTTTTTCAGGGGTGCCTTAGCACAAGTGGCCACCTGGTATATCAAGCCTGCATTTTCCTTACACAAATCCACAAGTTTTCATTGTGCAACACTACAACCTACCAGCTGCTGGCTTCCTAACAACCAATGATATCATCGGTTGATAGCGAGGATGCCATAAGCCCGCACAGAATCTTTGTTTGTCCCTCCATGCCCCTCTGCATCAGCACTTGGGGTCACATTAACTGAGTGAGGAAAAGAAACTGAGCGAGAGGAGAAACACTGGAATACTAGTCAGGAACAGTGTGCAAAGGGGTATTTACATTGGAATAATTAATAACCTCTAATGTTGGGTGTTCTATGTGTGTAATGTTGCTGCATTATGTGAAACTATTAATGCCGCGTACACAAGATCATTTTTCGGGTTGTAAAAAACAATGTTTTTCAGCCTCTAGAAAAAACGTTTTTTTTCAACTTCATCATTAAAACGATGTTGCCTACACACGATAGTGAAAAAAAAAATGCTCTAGCAAAGCGCAGTGACGTACAACACATGCGACGGCGCTATAAAGGGGAAGTTCCGTTCGGATGGTGCCACCCTTTGGGCTGCTTTAGCTGATTTTGCGTTAGTAAAAGACAATTCGCGCTTTTCTGTCTGTTACAGCGTGATGAATGTGCTTACTCCATTACGAACGGTAGTTTTACCATAACGAGCGCTCCCGGTTTTTTATAACTTGCTTCTGAGCATGTGCGGGTTTTTCACATCGTTAAAGCCCACACACGATCATTTTTTACAAACCGAAAAACGACATTGTTTAAAACGTTGTGAAAAAATAGAGCACATTCGAATTTTTTTTTTGTCTTTTTTCAGAACCCGAAAAATGTTCTGAAGCCCACAAGCGATCGTTTTAAATGACATTTTAAAAAAAACTTTGTTTTTTACAACACGAAAAATGATCGTGTGTACGCAACATTAGGTTCATTTTTACATTTTAGAATGGGGTGTCTCAGAATTTTAAAGGGTGTCTAAAATAAAAAAAGTTTGACAAACTCTGCTCTACTGGACTGTAAAGTATTAGCTGTAAAATCAACTCCACTTTCAAATCTGTTGTCACACACACTACACCACTTCAGCCAGTGCAGTTTCCTGATTTTGCTTGGGAGTAGCTTGCTATTGATATTGTAGGTCCTTTCAGAGAGGCACCTGTGGACTAGCAATTTGTGATACTATTAATAGGTTATTATTGTAAATGGCCAGAGATTGTATTTGTCTCGAACATGCCATCAGCTACTGTAATTGCATTTCTCTCCGCAGTCTTCAGGAAGGTGAAAACCCAAAGGAACTACCTGTAGTATCTGACAATGTACCATAATTTGTTTTAGTTTTAAATAAAACATTTTTTAAAACAACGTTTTTTTCATGCCGAAAAATTATCGTGTGTACACGGCATGAGTTGCCAATCATCCTATGGACGTGTCATATTAGGATTCCGTGGTTGATATATATGCCCAGTGAACTTTTAACCACTTAAGGACCGCCTCCTGCACATATATGTCGGCAGAATGGTACGGCTGAGCACAAGCACGTACCTGTACGTCCTCTGTAAGTGCCCAGCCGCGGGTTCCGGTCTGAAGCTCCGTGACCGCAGGCACGGGACCCACGGACCCGATCGCCACTGGAGTCCCGCGATCGGTCCCCGGAGCTGAAGAACGAGGAGAGCTGTGTGTTAACACAGCTTCCCCGTTCTTCACTGTGGTGCTGTCATTGATCGTGTGTTCCCTGATATAGGGAAACACAATCAATGACGTCACACGTCCAGCCCCACCCCCCTACAGTTAGAAACACATATGAGGTCACACATAACCCCTTCAGTGCCCCTAGTGGTTAACTCCCAAACTGCAATTGTCATTTTCACAGTAAACAATGCATTTACATAGCATTGTTTGCTGTGAAAATGACAATTGTCCCAAAAATGTGTCAAAATTATCCAATGTGTCCGCCCTAATGTCGTGGTCATGAAAGAAATTGCTGATCGCTGCTATTAGTAGAAAAAAAAAAATTATTCATAAAATTGCAATAAAGCTATCCCCTATTTTGTAAACACTATCAATTTGGCACAGACCAATCGATAAACGCTTATTGCGATTTTTTTTTTCCAAAAATAAGTCGAAGAATACGTATCGGGATATTTATTATAACAAAAAGGAAAAAATATTGCATTTTTTTCAAAATTGTCGCTAAATTTTTGTTTATAGAGCAAAAAATAAAAACTGCAGAGGTGATCAAATACCACCAAAGAAAGCTCTATTTGTGGGAAAAAAAGGATGCCAATTTTGTTTGGGAGCCACGTCGCACGACCGCGCAATTGTCAGTTAAAGCGGCGCAGTGCCGTTTAGCAAAAACTGGGCAGGTCCTTTACCTGCATTTTGGTCCGGGTCTTAAGTGGTTAAGGTCAAATATGTAAGGTGAGAGGCCATCTTCTGAACGGTGGAGGATATCTCTTTGGTCAGTTATACTTACCTGCACTTCACGATTGAAAATCGATTGAAATTTTTCTTTTCACTTACGTATATGGACTTTTCTTCACATGGATTTTTTCTGTCTATGAATTGAGTTTTTTTAGTATATAATTTGTTTTTTTTCTTTTTTCTTTGTTTGCGCTGCACTTTTTACTTTATATTTGCTTTGAAAATTTGTTTTGAATTTATCCGTAGTGCTGGCTTGCATTTTTTACTTATTATTAATTTTATTTTTCCAGCGCTGAATACCTCTTACTATTTTCCAGTGCTAAACCTTTCATCTGATTAAATTGCTGCTTTTGTAAGTTCCAAAAGCCAATATAAAGGAATAGTAGTGGTAAAAACACACTTGTGGGTTTAACCAATGTTGTTTTTTTGTACAATTCTCCTTTAAGGGGGGCGTGGCAGGGTGTGTGTACTATACCTGCATGCTTTTGCTGATAGGTGTCCCTCATTCCTATCTCAAAATGTTGGGAGGTATGCTGCATTATAACTATACATGCAACTATACAAGAATCATCAATGGAACTATTTCATAGCAGAACAGATCCCACTAAAATACATGTTGCAGACATACTGCTGGGCAGCAGTCTATGGTTTAGAAGTAGTTTACTCCACATGCAGAGTGGCACCTGGAAGTTGCTCTGTCAGATCTACTTGTTCTGGTGCACTAATTCCCATGGGCCTTTCTCTCCAGTCCATCTCACATGATGTCACACACAAGCACCTTGGATGAAGAGGAGAGGAGGGCTGGCGGGGATCAGTGCAGTACACTCCCTGTGCTGCTCTGCAGGTGGGGAAACTTTTGGCTGAGGGTCGGCAAGGCCGGGAAGCAAATGCGATCTACCTATCAGCTGCCTGTGATTGATGGTTAGATCACAATTGATGGGTTGCAGATCCCCACTCTACACACACAGCAGAGACTTCACTTAGCATTGATATACTGTACCTGCAAAAGAATACATGAAACCCCGCCAGTTTTCTTCCGCACAGGCTCAGCTAACACCCCCTTCTAGGTGGGATCTCTGAATACAAGAAATAGAAGGTCGTGGGAACGATAAAGCCTTTCGCTACCAGGCCCTGCGTTGCACTTTTAAACTCAGGTAGCCAGTCCATTTTTACAATTTTTCCATTGTTTTTTTTTTTTTTTTACTTACAACTTTCAGAGTTTGTTAAACACCCCCAACCCATATATTTTCTGGAATTACATGACCTATACATTAAAAGAAAAGGTGCTACTGATTTTGTAGGCCCTGCAATAATTGTGCAAATGTTTATCAAAACAATATTTTTGCAGGAAATACATAATATATTAATATCACAAACACAGCAAAACAAACAAAATCCCTGCTAAATTGGGGCAGTGGAGGTGCGGTGGCGGTATATCGCAGCTAAAAATAGTGGCGCTATACCATACAAATTGCCACTAGCAGTGCGGTATTAACCCTAGCTAGCGGCCAAAAAAGGGTTAATACCCTTTTTTTTCTTTTTTTTTTTAAAGTGTATTTTGTGCGTGTGAGGAGCCGGACTGCAGGAGTTTTTGGGAGTAGGCAGACCTCCCCCAGAGGCAATCTGCCATCTTTCTCCATGCCACGGGTGGCAATGGTGGGTGTGAGGGGGTCCTCTCACACAGCCCGTCCTACCTGCTCCGCTTTGAAGCCCAACGGGGCAGAGGGACTCCTCTATGAGGGAGTGAGAGGATCTAGCCCGCTCAGCCAGCACTGTTAGTCCTTCGCCTCTCTTTTTTTAGAGACCGCGTGGCCAAAGTGCATGCATGTTAACCCAATTTCGAGTGCGTGTAAGTGTGGTGTTTTTTTGTGGGAGGGGGGTGGGCGTACTAAGCGCAGGCTTACCTCGCATAGCACACCCACCGGGAGCCAGGCTGAGACCACCAAACTCAATTCACATGCAGCCGAGACCAGGATCCGAACCCTTGGCTGCAGAGGTGAACGGCTTGTCAACGCAGTGCCAATCGCGTTGAGCCACCGCAGCTCCTTGTTTCCTATTGTTTTAAATGGGAAGGAGCGGTGAAAGAGCGGTATACACACCGCTCCTCTCACCGCTCCAAAGATGCTGCTTGCAAGAGATTTTTTTCTCTCCTGCCAGCGCATCGCCTCAGTGTAAAAGCCCTCGGGCTTTCACATTGAGAATGCTGGGCGGGAGTTTTTCAGGGGGTTTTTAGGCCCTATTTTTAGCGCTATACCGCCTAAAAAACTCCTCAGTGTAAAAGGGGCCTAAGTATAAAAAAGTGTTTTGAGTAATAAATAACACATATTAGTACATTTTAAAATGCACATTTTTGCAAAACAGTCAAACAGGTACACAAAACAAGTAAATAAGCAAAATTGCTCTGGAGGTTATCATTCTTTATCTACAGCTCTAACACTGTAGATAAAGAACTAGGTTTTTTAATGGGAAAACTGTGAGGAGAGCTTTTGACCGGAAATCCCAGCCACATGTATGCTCCATCGCAGTTTTTCTGACAGGAAAACTGCCGGATTCGGCCGGCAAATAAAAGAGAACCAGCTCTCTTTTTTCCCGTCTGTATTCCCGACAGACTTTTTCCCAGCAGAAAACTGCTGTTTTTGGCAGTTTTCCTGTGGGGAAAAAGACAGATGGAGCATACACACATCTGAGTTTTCCTGATGGGAAAACCGAACTTGTGTACAGGAAAAAAGTAGAGAGCAGGTTCTCGGTTTTCCCCTCAGGATTTCCAATGGACCTTCAGGAATCCTGGTTGTGTGTACAGTTTTTCTAGGAATCCCAAATCATACATTTTTATTTTTTCATTTTTAAAATTATTGTTTACATTTTTTTTACAGCCCTGTTGGGGAGCTTTAATGAAAATCAGGGCTCTTAACAGACCCTTGATGTCTCTTTTTTGACACAGAGAAAGGGACTGAGGACATTAATTTTCTCTGCAGCATGAGCTGCACTGCAGATGAATGAATATACGCCTCTGTACAGAAGCTCCTATTCATTCACAAACTGAAGCATAGTAAAATCAGTGCTGTGCTTCAGTTGAGAGCCTACACAGGAGTTATATGTACTGGTGTTCATTCAGGAAGAGGCTGGTGAACATGACATGTTTACCAGTCCCCCCCACCCTTCATTCCAACAATGATCTCCTGCCCCATCAGCAGGGAGGGGGAGGAGGGTAAGCCAGCTTGCAGTGTTTGGGAAGGGGAAGGGCACATGACAAGGGATCAGTGTTGCTGGAGGTTCTAGTATGGGAAGAGGCCAATTGTATTTTTTAAGTTTAATTCTCTATTGGCTCCCCTGCAGTAGTTGAAGTTGGTGGGAGGGCTGAGGAACAGAGTTCGTAAGCAGGGAGGCCCCAGGAGTATCAGTGCTGCAAGGGGATTCAAAAATGGGGGGGGGGGGGGGCAGAGATAAGCAGTTGAGAGCAATGTTGGAGAGGGTGTAAGGAGAGGCAGTGTGGCAGGCGAAGGTTCAGCAACTAAGAGAGAGGGCAGACAGGGCTGCTGCTGTCCCGTGGCTATGGGTTCTGGGATGCTGCCTGAGACTTTGCCATTGCGGGACAGCTTGCAGAAAAGCGTGACTGTCCTGGTTAATCTGGGACAATTTTCAAGTATAACACTGCTATAGAGGTAGACGAGAAATTCTTGTTGCCAGTCTTATTGTGTCCTGTAGTCTGGGAGGCAGAGTAGTTAGAGAGTGCTTTATTACCAAGTTTAGGCATCAATAATACACATACAGGCTTTTGATTCTCTCATAACAGGAACAGGACTAGAGAAAAATTGCACGGAGAATAGAAAGTAATATATATCGTGACCCCAGCTATCTGGAGGAGTACAGCCCCAACCATAAGAATGCATGAGGTATTCTGTGGGTTTGCTTGTTTTTGTGGTGCAAAGCACAACCAAGTCACTATCGAAGGACTGGGGTGAAGGTATAAATTCTATGATGTGGGTAACACTGTTGAGGGAAGGAAGAAGCAGTAAATTATAATTTTACAAAAAGTTTGGTTGTCCTTTATGGCATTTGAAAAAATCTGTTCTTTTTGTTTGTGCCATAGAAAATTAAGGTGTATGAGTTGTAGCAGAGCATCCCAGAGAGAGCCTGGGAAAGTCCAGTTCGGGGTTTATACCTCTCCCAGGCTCCTCTCTTACACGTTCAGGGGTCTCTGATCCCTGATCCAGGTCAGGTGTTGGCCCTCTCCCCCAGGCCAATTTAAGCTCACCTGAGCTAACAGCCATTGCTCTGTCCTGGGAAACAGTGTGAATCTGTGAGAGCAAGGAGGCTGCTGGAAAACTGGTGAGAAGTGTGTGTTTGAGCTAACAAGCGGTAGGCTTGTTTAGCTTAGTAGTTAGGACCTGCTTAACGTGTAGTTAGAGCCGAGACACGGCTAGGTGTTTGTTTGACTATTTTTGTTTTGTTTTCTGCACACTGTACAGCACCTGTAAATAGACTTTGTATAGCACCAATAAACATCCCACTGTTGTTCACTGATCCGATGGACTTTGGTATCTGTGCTGGCTCATCCCAGGGAGCTTTTGTACCCGCTACCTATCCCCAGCTTACATATGGTGGAGAATGCGGGCAGCAATAGTAAGTTACTATTTAAAAAGCCAGTACCTAAAGTGACAACATGGAGGAAATCCTCAAACAAATGGTGCTATTCAATGCTGCACAACAGCAAGCAAACGCTGCACAACAGCAAACTAATGTTGCGCTGCAGCAAGCCAACGCTATCGCACAGGAGCAATCGCAGAGGCAGATTAGTGCTGTACAGGAGCAATCGCAGAGGCTGTTTGAACAGCTTGCCACTGCTGCAGAAGCGGATAGGAAAACCCTGACTAAAGTTGCAGAAACGCTAGCACAGTGGGCACCTGCGGAAATCAAGGATATTAGAGACAAGCCTTCAGCCATCCATGTGGCTCGCTTTCTGTCAAAAATGACTACGGATGATGATCCAGAGGCCTTCCTGCTAACATTTGAACGGACCGCTGAGAGGGAAGATTGGCCTAAAACCAAGTGGGCAGGACTGATCGCCCCCTTACTTTCTGGTGAATCGCAGAAGGCCTACTATGATCTGGAGTCGGCAGAAGCGGGAGACTATGAAAAGGTCAAGCAGGAAATTCTGGCGCGACTCGGTGTCACCTTGGCCGTTCGAGCCCAACGGGTCCACAGCTGGTTCTTCCAAATTGAGAGGCCCCCAAGATCGCAGATGTTCGACCTAATCCACCTGGTGAGAAAATGGCTACAGCCGGAGTCCCTGTCTGCGCCACAAATAGTGGAGCGTGTGGTCATGGACCAGTTCTTGAGGTCACTCCCAATTCCCCTGCAGAGGTGGGTGAGTCAAGGGGACCCCAAGTCGGCAGATAACTTGGTGGAACTAGTCGAAAGGTACTTTGCTGCAGAGAACCTGGTCACCACCCCAACAGCCGCACGGACTTTCCACCCAAAGCCACGGTCTCCCCAGGCAACCGGTAAGACTGTTCCAGGGGAAGTGGGTGGTAAGCATGGCAAGGAAATAGGGGGGAGGATCTTTGGTGCCAGGACTGAAGTTTGGCGTCCCAAGCAAGGGAAACCACTGCCTGTCAGCAAACCAACTTGGGGAAACATCAGGTGTTTTCGTTGCCAAGAGCTGGGACATGTTGCAGCAAATTGTCCTTTGACTGATGAACCAATGCAGTGTGATCTGTCTATTAGAAGGCAGTCTATGTTTGCTGCTGTTTCATGCGCTGCAGTGCCAAATGTGGGGAAACACATGTATCACATGACTGTTAATGATAAGCCTATTACGGCCTTACTGGACTCTGGAAGTCTAGTTACTTTGGTTACAGCTGAGATAGTTAAAACTGTGAATTTTCATGAAAAAAAAGTTGCTGTGATCTGTGTACATGGGGATACCCGGGAGTATCCTATAGCCACAGTTCAGTTTAAAACTGGCTTAGGTACGGTGTCCCATGCGGTCGGACTTGTGCCCCACTTGGTGCATGAGGCCATCATTGGTAGGGACTTCCCTAAGTTTTGGGAGCTGTGGGATCGTCCCGACCCGGTGGCAGTACCTAACTCAGTCGCAGAGCCAGAGCTCCTGGCTACTTCCGATATTGTGGGTTCAGGGGACTCATCTCAGGGCTCTCCGAGTTTTCCTTTCTCGGTTATGGCAGGGGAGCTGGAGGAGCCTGAGGAAGTCCCCACAACGAGTAGAGCCGGACAGCCGTCTGCTGACTCGGAGCCTACGTTGGAGTTTACTGACCTCAATGTGCACAAGGAAAATTTTGGTACTGAGCAGAGAAAAGACCCTACCCTTGCCAGGGCCTGGGAAAATGTAATGGTGATTAACGATGTACCTGTTGAACCAGGGGATAGGCCCTGTTTTCCTTATTTCAGCAGCAATGATGATTTACTGTATCGTGTATGTAAAAAGAATGATGAAGTTATTGAACAGTTGGTGGTCCCTAAGCCTTATAGAAGGGTGGTGTTGGAACTTGCCCATGGGCACTTGCTAGGAGGCCATTTAGGGGTTGAGAAAACCACTGAAAGAGTGTTGCGCAGGTTTTACTGGCCGGGGATACAGAAAAATATTGAAAATTATTGTCAATCCTGTCCGGTGTGTCAGATGTCAGCCCCCCAGCCCCACTTCCGAAGTCCTTTAGTGCCCTTGCCCATTATTGAAGTGCCCTTCGAGAGGATTGCCATGGACCTTGTGGGTCCGCTCCCCAAATCCGCCCGTGGTCATCAGCATATCCTTGTGATGATGGATTACGCTACCCGTTATCCTGAGGCCGTTCCCTTACGCGCCGCGTCTGCTAAAAACATTGCCAAAGAGCTGTTTATGGTGTTCAGTCGGGTTGGCATCCCTAAAGAAATCCTTACAGACCAGGGTACCCCATTTATGTCACGGATAACTAGGGAGCTGTGCAAGTTATTTAAGGTGACGCAGTTGCGAACCTCTGTGTATCATCCGCAAACAGATGGCTTGGTGGAACGTTTTAATAAGACGTTAAAGGGCATGTTAAAAAGGGTTGTTGACAAAGATGGGAAAGACTGGGACTTCCTGATACCGTACCTGATGTTTGCTATCAGGGAGGTTCCCCAGTCCTCTACAGGGTACTCTCCATTTGAGTTGCTTTACGGGAGACACCCTCGGGGACTCTTGGACATAGCCAAGGAAACTTGGGAGGGGGAACAGACACCTCACAAAAGCATAATTGAGCATATCGCTCAAATGCAGGACAGAATTGCAGCAGTAATACCAGTGGTGAAAGAACATTTACTACAGGCACAAGCAGCCCAACAGAGAATATACAACCGGGGGGCCCAACTCCGTGTTTTCTCACCGGGTGACAGGGTCCTCGTATTAGTTCCCACTGTTGAGAGCAAGTTCCTGGCTAAGTGGCAGGGCCCCTTTGAAGTAATTGAAAGAGTTGGGGAAGTCAATTACAAGGTGTATCAACCAGGTAAAAGGAAGCCGGAACAGATTTACCACGTAAACCTGTTAAAGCCCTGGAAGGATAGACTGGCGTTAACTGCAAGGTCCCTACCGGTAACGCCTAAGGGTACTGAATCCCCTCTGATCCCTGAGGTCACGATTCCAGACACCCTGTCATTTTCCCAAAAACAGGAAGCTAGAGAGTTCCTGATAAGGAATAGAGAGAAATTTTCAGAGTTGCCTGGCACGACTTCAGCGGTTCAGCATGATATTGTTACTGAACCTGGGGTCCGTGTCAAGCTCAAACCGTACCGAATTCCTGAAGCGAGGAGAAAGGACATCAGTGCTGAAGTTAAAAGAATGTTGGAGCTAGATGTCATTGAGGAATCCAATAGTGATTGGTCGAGCCCCATCGTGTTAGTCCCAAAACCGGATGGCACCTGGAGGTTCTGTAATGACTTCAGGAAGCTTAATGCAGTGACAAAGTTTGACACGTACCCAATGCCCAGGGTAGATGAACTTATAGACCGACTGGGCAAGGCCCGTTATCTGACCACTTTGGACTTGACCAAAGGATATTGGCAAATACCCCTGACTAATAGTGCCAAAGAAAAGACTGCGTTTGTGACCCCGGAGGGATCATTCCAGTATAAGAAAATGCCTTTTGGGTTGCAAAATGCCCCTGCAACCTTTCAGAGGGCCATGGACAGGACCCTAAGACCGCACCAGCAGTATGCTGCAGCTTATTTAGATGACATAGTGGTGCATAGCACTGACTGGGAGTCTCACTTGCCCCGTGTCCAAGCTGTCCTTGATTCCCTCTTCAAGGAAGGTTTTACGGCAAATCCCAAAAAATGTGCCATTGGTTTGGAGGAAGCCAAGTATTTGGGCTACACTATTGGCCGTGGAGTTAATAAAACCCCAAGTGAATAAAGTAGAAGCCATCCAGGAGTGGCCACGTCCTGCAAACAAGAAGCAGGTCAGGGCCTTTCTTGGCATTGCGGGATATTATAGAAGGTTTATTCCAAATTTTGCCACTATAGCTGCCCCACTGACAGACCTGACGAAAGGGAAAGACTCCGTAATGATAAAATGGTCCCCAGTAGCAGAAGAATCTTTCCAAGTCCTGAAGAAGGCTCTTTGTGCACAGCCAGTGCTATACTCCCCCGATTTCTCCAAAGATTTTTTGGTTCAGACAGATGCCTCTGATGTAGGTATCGGGGCAGTACTATCACAGGTATACAATGGGGAAGAACACCCTGTGGTCTACCTAAGCAGAAAGCTCAATGATCATGAGAAAAAATATGCAGTCATTGAAAAGGAATGTTTAGCCATAAAGTGGGCCGTGGACGCACTCAGGTACTACCTGTTAGGGCGCCAGTTTGAGCTAATAACTGACCATGCTCCCCTGAAATGGATGGCCCAAAAGAAGGAGACTAATAGGCGGTTGAACCGGTGGTTTTTGGCCCTCCAGGATTATTCCTTTTCGGTAAAACACAGGCCAGGTGTTGAGATGGGAAATGTAGATGCCCTGTCCCGTGTTCACTCCTGTTGGGCTACAGGTGTTCCAACCCTGGGGTTGAAACAAGAGGGGAGGGTGTGTAGCAGAGCATCCCAGAGAGAGCCTGGGAAAGTCCAGTTCGGGGTTTATACCTCTCCCAGGCTCCTCTCTTACACGTTCAGGGGTCTCTGATCCCTGATCCAGGTCAGGTGTTGGCCCTCTCCCCCAGGCCAATTTAAGCTCACCTGAGCTAACAGCCATTGCTCTGTCCTGGGAAACAGTGTGAATCTGTGAGAGCAAGGAGGCTGCTGGAAAACTGGTGAGAAGTGTGTGTTTGAGCTAACAAGCGGTAGGCTTGTTTAGCTTAGTAGTTAGGACCTGCTTAACGTGTAGTTAGAGCCGAGACACGGCTAGGTGTTTGTTTGACTATTTTTGTTTTGTTTTCTGCACACTGTACAGCACCTGTAAATAGACTTTGTATAGCACCAATAAACATCCCACTGTTGTTCACTGATCCGATGGACTTTGGTATCTGAGCTGGCTCATCCCAGGGAGCTTTTGTACCCGCTACCTATCCCCAGCTTACAGAGTACTTGTTTGAATGTTGTTAGGTACACTATAGAAATAGATAATGAGGTTGGAATAAAAGTCTTAAGAGAGTCTTAAGGCTCATTTTGAATACAATTTTGGTTCTGTTGTGACATGGACACCAATTGGTGTACAAACACCAATAAAAAAACTGACAGAGCCTTCAACTGTAAAAAAAAAAAAAAATCTTTCAATCCATATCTTTAATGTCCAGGCAGAGTATGAAGCCATCCTGTGCTGAGATTGGAGCCAAAACCTACTGGTCTTTGACTGAAAAACAGGCATCAAAACTAGCTGATTTGTTCCATTGATGCTGCTATGCTTATAGAACGTGTTTTTGTTTTTATGATTGCATAGATGGTTCTTCTTATGAAAAGTTTCTGAAGAGTCAAGGTCACACTGACTACTTGCCCATGAAGTTGTACAGTAATATCGATTTTAATGGAAGGAAAGGCTAGATCTGAACTAAACTGCCAATGCTTTTAGGAGAGATTGTAGGAGGATGCTGGAAATGAGAGACTTGAGACACCACTTTAGAGGTAGAGAAGGTGTGGGTCTGTAATCATGAAAAAGGATAATGGGACATTTCACAAGATATATGCCGACAAGACAAATACAGGTTCTTCAACTACTTCTTTCCTACGGTCTCTCTCTTATTAGACAGAAAAATAGTAAAGGCATACACAAAGGTACATTTCCTTTTTTCATTTTAGAGCAGTTTGCCAGTTTTCCAGTAAATATAAATCACTTAATGCTAAATTTGAATCTGCTTATATTTTGCCATCCACATGTGATGCTGAGCCTCCATGATTGAAAGAAGTAAAATCCAATGAATGAAAGGGGTAGCTATGGGGGAGTAAGCCTGAGGAGGAAAGGGCTAGATAATGTAAAAGAGAAGTATGGGATTTTTTTCCACCAATAATACTTACCTAGGTGGATGCAGCATGGGTTCGATGCTGTATCTGTCCCCCGCCGGCTCTTACACTGAGAACCGAGCGATCTAATACTGCCGATCGCTCGGTTCTCACAGATCGCTAAAGAGAGAGTGTCAAAAACCATGAATCCGACTGAAACAGAAGTACAGTTAAATCACACTTGTTTAATAATAATAAAAAGATAAACAGAGTAACGTAGTCAAAACAAGCTAGAGTTCAGGAACCGGATTGGATAGTCAGCCAAGCCAAATGTCAGAGAGCCAGAGATAAATGTAGTAGAACAGAAAACAAGATCAGGAGCCAGAAGGAACGTCAGCCAAGCAAGTCTTCAAAAGGAATGCTGGAGATAGGCTCTGTGATGTTGACCAAGGCAAAGGCAGAGATCAACTGAGCTGGACGGCTTAAGTAGGCAGGATTGACGAGCAGGATATCATCAACAAGTGAGTCACTGTTGAGAGATAGGAGCTTGCAGTTAGCTGACAGCTGAGCGGCCAGCTCAGAGAAGGAAGGGATGAACCCAGCCCTGACAGTACCCCCTCCTCAACGACCCATTCCCCACGGAGGACCACTGGGCTTGAGGGGAAAATGTCTATGGAAATCACGAAGGAGGACGGGGGCATGTACGTCCGAGGATCAGACCCATGAGCGTTCCTCCGGCCTGTACCCTTTCCAATGTACCAGGTACTGTATGCGCCCACGGAACCTACGGGAGTCAACAATGGACTGTACTTCATACTCCTCATGGTTCTCAACCTGTATAGTGTGAGGACGTGGCACCGAGGTGGTAAAGCGGTTGCAGACCAAAGGTTTTAAAAGGGAGACATGAAACACATTTGAGATATGCATACTAGACGGAAGGTCCAACGTGTAAGCCACTGGGTTAATCCTGCAAAGGATACGGAAAGGCCCAAATAAACCGAGGTGCGAACTTCAAAGAAGGAACATGAAGTCAGAGGTTGAGAGATGAAAGCTAGACCCTGTCCCAACCTGGTAGGAAGGCGCAGGCAGGCGTCTGCAGTCAGAATGGAGTCTGTACCTATCATTAGCATGTCGCAAAGCCTCCTGGACTTGTGCCCAAGTGGAACGAAGACCACGGAGATGGTCTTCTAATGCAGGAATGCTCTAACAAACGAGTCAGGCAATGGAAGGTTGGAAACCATAGTTCGCCATAAACGGGGACAATCAGGAAGAGTTCAAGGCACTATTGTGAGAAAACTCCGCCCATGGCAAGAGGTCTGACCAGTTGTTATGATGGTCAGAAATATAGCAATGTAGGAATTGCTCCAAGGACTCATTGGCTCGTTCTGCGGCCCCATTAGACTGCGGGTGATACGCAGAGGAGAAAGAAAGCTAAATTCAAAACTGTGCACAAAAGGCTCACCAGAACCAGGACACAAACTGACTACCCCTGTCCGAGACAATCACCTTGGGTAGTCCATGTAAGCGAAAGATCGCCTGAGCAAAAATGGAAGACAGTTCCATAGAAGTGGGCAACTTCTTAAGTGGAATACAATAAGACATTTTCGAGAACCAGTCAACAACCATAAGGATAACTGTGTTGCCCTGGGAGGTGGGTAACTCCATAATGAAAGGTAGGTGGGTCCAGGGCCAATCTCCATTGGGTATGGGTTGTAGGAGGCCCACTGGAAGGTGTTGTGGGGTCTTACTCTGAGCACACACGGAACAGGCAGCTACAAAGGCGGTTACATCATCATGTATACTAGGCCACCAGAATTGTTGAGAAATGGCCCAAAAGAGTTGATTCTTCCCAGGGTGGCCAGCAGCCTTGGGAAAATGGTAATTCTGAAGCACGGCACTACAGAGACTCTCTGGGACAAAGCAGCGGTCACAAGGTTTCTCAGGAGGAGCATGGACCTGAGCAGCAAGAATTTTTTCACCCAAAGGAAAAATGAGTGCGAACCGAAGCCAGAATACGATCAGGAGGAATCACAGGAACCGGAACCGACTCCATCTTGGAAGTGGATGAAAATTGTTGTGACAAAGCGTCAGCCCTTACATTCTTAGTACCGGGTGAGAATGAGACAATGTAATTAAAACTTGTCAAGAAAAGAGCCCATCTTTCCCTTCTGGGAGAGAGGGGTTTAGCCTCAAATCAGTAAGAATGAGAAACGGCACAGTGGTACCTTCGAGGAGATGTCTCTATTCTTTCAGGGCAAAAATGATCGCTAACAGCTCTCTGTCACCAATCTCGTAATTGCACTCCACAGGTAACAATTTTTTGGAAAAGTAGCCACACAGATGCATAGCGCTCTCAGAGCTTGGACGTTGAGACAGAAGGGCACTAACTGCAGTCTCAGAAGCATCAACCTCAAGGATAAAAGGCAATGTAGGATCAGGATGTGCCAACACAGGAGCAGAAACAAATGCATCCTTGAGACTCTCAAAGGCCTTAATGGACTCTGGAGACCAACTCCATCCTTTCTGGTTATATCAGTCAGGGGCTTGACCAAAGACGAGAAGTTACAAATAAACTTTCGATAATTGTTGGCAAAACCAATAAAGACTGTAGAGGACATAGACCCACGGGTCGGGGGCACTGTAGGGCTGCTGAAAGTTTCTCTGGGTCTGTCAGGAATCAGGTGGGAGACTGATTTGATGAGGTCGGCCTCTCTTATATCTCCTGTCCTGGCTCCGCTGAAGGTGAGACAGAGGAAGCCGAAGGACAAGAGGGACACGAGTGCCTGGAGCAGGAGGTCCCGGGAGAACTGCTTGGTAGGGTTCAGTGGCCTGAAGCAGACTATGATGAACTGTGCAGGAACAGGTAACAGCCAGGCAGGTAACCGAGGGTTAACAGCAATCAGGAACATGGACAAGAGCAAGGTCTCAGGGATAGCCAGGTTTGTCAGCAAGCGGGCAGTGAGGTACCAAAGCATAGACAGAGCCAGAGTCAGAAACGGAGCCGGGTCAGGAATGGACATCAGTACAGGGACAGAACACAGAGCCAAGGTCAAGAGCAAGCCGGGTCAGAATACTGGGAAGACACACAGGATCAGGGCACAATTCAGGAACACAGCTGAAGATCAGTCAGCAAAGCACAAGAGCCCAGACTCCCTTTAAATAGGCTGTCTGGCGCCAAACGGGATTAGGCTCGTACGTCCGCACGCATGCTCGTATCTGTGCACATACGTGCCCGCAATTGCGAGCTCTGGCGCACATTTGCGTGCCTGCGTGCCATTCTATGGCAAAGGTTATGCACTTGCACACGTCTGTGTGCAAAACGTCTCACAGGAGTTCCCTGACAGGGTTCATCGAAAAACCATCAGTGGAAATGAAACCCAGGAACTTAACCTGTTCACAATGGAATTCGCACATTACAGGACCCCTTTGTTTCTGAAGCACACGACAGACATATGTGTGGTGGCTCTCCAGGGACTTGAAAAATATGAGCATATCGTCGAGATAAACCACTACACATAACTGCAACAAATCTCGGAGGACATTGTTAATAAAATCCTGGAAAACTGCCGGAGCGTTACAAAGGCCAAAAGGCATTACGAGGTACTCATAATGTCCTGTTCTGGTATTAAACATAGTTTTTCACTCGTCAACCTCCTCAATCCTCACGAGATTGTATGCCCCTCTCAAATCAAGCTTTGTGAAAATTGTTGCTCCCTTGAGGCGGTCAATTAACTCCATAATCAACGGAATCGGAAAGGCATTCTGAATCGTGAACCGATTGAGGCCCCTATAATCAATACAATGTCTCAGTTCACCAATCTTCTTCTTCACAAAGAAGAAACCAGCACCAGCAGGAGACGAGGATTTGCGGATGAAACCTTGAGAGTGCATCTGCAACATACTCTTTCATGGCCTTATCCTCCAAGACCGACAAAGGGTAAACCCGGCCACAAGGTTTATGATACCAGGTTGAAGGTCAATTGCGCAATCATACGACCAGTGTCAAAGACATTGATAAATTTGCGGTACTCCTCTGGCAGGGAGGAGAGTGAAGAGGTGCACAGGACCTTGGATACCTTCTGGAAGCATCTCTTACTGCATTGTGGCGATCAAGAGAGAACCTCAGCACGGAGCAAATCAAAAGAAGGGTTGTGCCTCTGTAACCAAGAAAAAACAATAACCAGCGGAAACTTAGGTGAGGAAATAACTTGGAATTGGATTATCTCATGGTGAAGAGCCCCTACAGCCATGGACAATAGAACAGCCTCATGAGTCACATGGGAAGGCTGTAGAGGTCTCCCCTCAATGGCAAGTATCACGCAGCTGCAGCAGAATCGAGTGCTTCGATACAAAGCCAGCATCAATGAACAGGCCTGCAGCCCCAGAGTCGAATAGAGCCTGTATCTCGATGGACGACCCAGCCCAAGAAAGGGTAACCGAAACCAGGGGCTTATCCTTCTTGATAACTGGAGACGAAACAACACCACCCAAGCCTATCTGTTACAGGACCTCAAGCTTCGGGCATTCCCTGGATGGGTAGGACAAGACTTAAAAAAGTGACCTGCCTGGCCACAATAAAGGCACAATCTCTCCCTTATCCTAAGGGCTTTCAAAGAGACACGTGAAGCACAGGTGCATGGGTTCACCTTCACTGACCGACTCGATACCAGGAGGCATGGGAGGTGAGGGAGGCAAGGATAGGACTGCAAAGCTCGGAGACAAATGTACAGGAGGCTTCCCCAAGCACTTCTTAAAAGACAGTCTTTCTCTAAAGTCTGGAGTCAATGAGGATGGCAAATGAGATCAACTTCTCCAGCTCAGTGGATATATCTCGGGCTGCTATCTCATGCTTGATGTTATCCGAGAGACCAGCAGAAGCAGAGCGTGTGGGAACGTCAAATATTGTTTTAAAGAAGCCACAAACTCTGGGTAACTTAAGACAACAGGGTTTTGCATCTCTCATAGAGGGTTTGCCCAGGCCAAGGCTCTCTCAGAAAGCAATGATATCAATAAACCTACTTTGCTTCTGTCCGTGGAAAAAGCCTGGGTCAGCATCTTAAAATATATCTCAACCTGGTTGAGAAACCTTCTGCATTGGACTGGATCACCCTCAAATCGCTGGGGAAGTGGAGCGGAACCAGACATACCTCTTATAGAGGTAATACTCGAGGTGGGTGCCTGCACAGAGATTGGGGCAACAGCAGGGTCGGCCTGCAACACAAGTTCTACCGGAGCGGCCACAGTGGAAGATTCCAGATGAGCCGTGCAACTAAGGAGCGTCTGTAACACCATGGCAAACGGATCCATGCAGTGATCCAGGTCATCCAATCTGGAAAAAATATTACCAACAAGTGGATTGACTGCATCGTCTGAATTCATGGCCTTCACCTACTGTCAGAAACCAAGAATCAGACTGAGACAGAAGTACAGTTAAATCACACTTGTTTAATAATAATAATAATAATAATAATAATAATAATAAGATTAAACAGAGTAAGTGTAGTCAAAACAAGCCAGAGTTCAGGAACTGGATCAGCCAAGCCAAATGTCAGAGAGCCAGAGATAAACGTAGTAGAACAGCAAGCAGGATCAGGAGCCAGAAGGAACGTCAACCAAGCAAGTCTTGAGCGCTACAGGAGTGCAGAACGAATTTCACTCCTTTAATCCATAGGAGAGGTATAGCCAAACAAGCTCTGGCTATACTTCTCCTTTAATGGCTGACTGAAGTCTAGACCCAGACTGAGTGGGAGTCTTCTGGACTGTAGCTGCACCATTTAGCAGCTTGGGTGTCCTCTCTGCCCACCTGCCAGCAAACTTGTCTGCCTCTACCACTGCTATTCTCACAGCAGGACAGGAGGCGCAGCTGGTCTGTGTGAAGGGTGGGACTTTTCAAGGTACCAAGCAGGTGATTGGTTGTGAGGACACAGAGCAGTCCAAGCAACCATCCTCCATATACAGTTGCAATAAAAAGTATGTGAACCCTTTTGGAATGATATGGATTTCTGCACAAATTGGTCATAAAATGTGATCTGATCTTCATCTAAGTCACAACAATAGACAATCACAGTCTGCTTAAACTAATAACACACAAAGAATTAAATGTTACCATGTTTTTATTGAACACACCATGTAAACATTCACAATGCAGGTGGAAAAAGTATGTGAATCCTTGGATTTAATAACTCATTCAACTTCCTTTGGCAGCAATAACTTCAAAGAACGTTTCCTGTAGTTGCAGATGAGACGTGCACAATGGTCAGGCCTTGTACACAAGACCGTTTTCCTCGACAGAATCCATCAAAAAACTTGGTGGCAGAGCTTTCTTGCGGAGGAAAACGGTCGTGTGTATGGCCTCGTACACATGACCGTTTTCCTCGACAGAATTCATCAAGATACTTGGTGGCAGAGCTTTTTTGCAGAGGAAAATGGTCGTGTGTATGTTTTTCATCGAGAAAACTGTTGTGTAACTCGATGAGAAAAAAAGAGAATAAGTTCTCTTTTTCCTCGTCGGGAGTCTCAATTTCCTCATTGTGTTCCTCATAGGGCTGGTTTTCGTTGAGAAACACGTTTGTGTGTATGCTTGGAAACCCGCACATGCTCAGAAGTGTGGCGCCAGTGGAATCAAACTTCCCCTTTATAGTGCTGTCGTACGTGTTTTACGTCACCTCGTTTGAGAACGACTGTCTTGACAGTGTGTATGCAAAGAAAGCTTGTCAAGATTCTCGACAAGCCTAACAAGGAACTCGTCGAGGAAAACGATGTTTCATTTACGACGAGTTCCTCAGTTGTGTGTACGAGGCCTCAAGAGTAATTCTTGACCATTCCTCTTTACAGAACTGTTTCAGTTTAGCAATATTCTTGGGATGTCTGGTATAAATCGCTTTCTTGAGGTCATGCCACAGCATCTTAATCGGGTTGAGGTGAGGACTCTGACTGGGCCACTCCAGAAGGCGTATTTTCTTCTGTTTAAGCTATTCTGTTGTTGATTTACTTCTATGCTTTGGGTCGGTGTCCTTCGATGTTAGCAATCCGTCCAGGCCTTGATGCAGCGAAGCAGCCCAAACTCATGATGGCCCACCACCATACTTCACAGTTGGGATGAGGTTTTGATGTTGGTGTGCTGTGCCTCTTTTTCTCCACACATAGTGTTGTGTGTTTCTTCGAAACAACTCAACTTTGGTTTCATCTGTCTACAGAATATTTTTCCAGTACTGCTGTGGAACATCCAGGTACTCTTGTGCAAACTGTAAACATGCAGCAATGTTTTTTTTGGACAGCAGTGGCTTCCTCTGTGGTATCTTTCAATAAAATCCATTCTTGTTTAGTGTTTTACATATCGTAGATTCGCTAACAGGGATGTTAGCATATGTCAGAGACTTTTGTAAGTCTTTAGCTAACACTCTAGGATTCTTCTTCACCTCATTAAGCAGTCTGTGCTGTGCTCTTGCAGTCATCTTTACAGGAAGGTCACTCCTAAGGAGAATAGCAGCAGTGCTCAACTTTCTCCATTTATAGACAATTTGTCTTACCATGGACTGATAAACAGCAAGGCTTTTGGAGATACTTTTATAACCCTTTCCAGCTTTATGCAAGTCAACAATTCTTAATCGTAGGTCTTCTGAGAGCTCTTGTGTGCGAGGCATTTAATCAGGCAATGCTTCTTGTGAAAAGCAAACCCAGAACTGGTGTGTGTTTTTTATAGGGCAGCTGTAACCAACAGCTCCAATCTCATCTCATTGATTGGACTCCAGTTGGCTGACACCACACTCCAATTAGCTCTTGGAGATGTCATTAGTCTAGGGGTTCACATACTTTTCCACCTGCACTGTGAATGTTTACATGGTGTGTTCAATAAAAACATGGTAACATTTAATTCTTTGTGTGTTATTAGTTTAAGCAGACTGTGATTATCTATTGTTGTGACTTAGATGAAGATCAAATCATATTTTATGACCAATTTGTGTAGAAATCCATATCATTCCAAAAGGGTTCACATACGTTTTATTGCAACTGTATCTAGAATGCACTAAGCTTTTGTATTTAAAAGATGTAAATAGAGCCATGATTCTTTCAAGGGTTTCGACACAATCTACACTCTTTATCAGACTCCAGACAATGCTAACATAACATTCTGCATGAACTGAATACAGATTCTTAGCACTTGAAGTCTAATGCTTTATGTCTCTAAACTTTTTTATTTTTGTCTGCTCTGAATACAAAATGGCTCCACTCACACAACATTGTGAAGAAAATAATCTCCTTGCCTCCTCTTCTTGAGTCAGGATTGTTTGTTCCTTTCACTTCATCATATTTACTTTTCTGGACATTGCACATTCCAGGATAAGCTTGTTATACTCTGAATAAGTGGCCTCTCTGTTAATTAAGGAATGTGCTCCCATTTAGAGAAAATGTCCTCTGGCTAACTCTGTATTACAGCTTCAGTAGGCATTATCTATTCATATTTGGCACCAGTTCTCACACAGCGGGATTGTTACAGATGTCCCTGGGTGCAAGTATGTGTGTATTATAAATCTCAGCTCTTAACATCCAAGGTACTGTACATCCAGCTATGCATGATGCAGCGTTTGTTCAGCCAGCGGCAAACATTACTAGCAGTAGTATGTTTAAATATAATAAGGGAAGGTGAGTTTGGAAAAAAGCAACGTAGCAATTTTGAGTTTTTTACTATAAAGATGTTATACAAGTTTGCAAATAGTATCCAATAGGGATGAGCTGAACACCCCCACGTTCGGTTCGCACCAGAACGTTCGAACAGACCGACCGCTCGCGCAAACATTTAGAACCCCATTGAAGTCTATGGGACTCGAACGTTCGAATTCAAAAGTGATAATTTTAAAGACCAATATTCAAGTTATTGTTGGAAAACGTCTTTGAGAACCTGGGTCTTGTTCCAGGGAACATATATCAATCGAAAAAAAAGTTTTAAAAACTGTCGTTTTTTTCTGGAGCAGCGATTTTAATGATGCTTAAAGTAAAAAATGAAAAATTCCTTTAAATATCGTACCTGCTGGGTGTCTATAGTAGTGGCAAGTGTTTAGAAATGTCCCTGCACAACATGAGATTACTATAAGAAAAAAGAAATGTAATACTGCTTGCGGCTTTAATGTAATGTTTGGTCCCTGCAATATGGATAGAAATCTTTGAAAGAAATAGCATGAGTTTCCCCGCCACCACTCCCCCCAGGTTATTACAAGACCCAGTGCCAATCCTGACCTCCCTGGTGTTCTGCTGTCGTAAATGACTCAGCCAGCGAGTTTAGAAGCGGGGTGAGGGGGCGAACATGACTTCTCACCAGGCGGGCCTCTCGTAATTTGAGGGCCCTTTGCAGCTTTGCGGGGCCCTAAGCGGCTTGCATAGTGAGCCTATAGCAAGGATCGGCCCTGACAAGACCCTTTGGCCCTATATACTTTGAACAGCAGTATACAAGCGGTGCAAACAAGACAAGGACTGTAGGTTTCTTAAGTAGAATCTGAACCATGTCATTCTGTAATTGGAGCGAACAAAGAGACACATGCAAAGTATTGCATCAAAAATTGTTATTAGATGCCCCTGTTAAACAGGGGCAGAAAAATTTGGCCTTAGGCACAACACAACACTGCAACCCCTCACAGATACTGTAATTGGAGCGCAACAAAGAGCCACATGCAAAGTATTGCATCAAAAATTGTTATTAGATGCCCCTGTTAAACAGGGGCAGAACAATTGGGCCTTAGGCACAACACAACACTGCAACCCCTCACAGATACTGTAATTGTAGCACAACTAAGAGCCACATGCAGAGTATTGCATCATAAATTGTTATTAGGCGCCCCTGTTAAACAGGGGCAGAAAAATTTGGCCTTAGGCACAACACAACACTGAAACCCCTCACAGATACTGTAATTGGAGCACAACAAAGAGCCACATACAAAGTATTGCATCAAAAATGTTTATTAGACTCCCCTGTTAAACAGGGGCAGAAAAATTGGGCACTGGTGGCAGAAACAAACATTTTCTTACTAGCTATCAGCAAGATCAGTGAGGAGGAAAAGGATATTCCATCAGCAGCATAACAGGACAGTCACTCAGCATCAGCATAGGCAGTCTCAAAGGGATCTGACATTTCAAAAAAATTATTCAGTTACATCAGCATCAGGTGCTTGGTAGCTGGTGTTGATCCAAGCCTGATTCATTTTGATGAAGGTCAGTCGATCAACGGAGTCGGTGGAGAGGCGCACCCTGTGATCGGTCACAAAGCCTCCAGCAGCACTGAATGTGCGTTCTGAAAGAACGCTGGATGCAGGGCAAGCCAGTAGCTCAATTGCATAATGTGCAAGCTCTGGCCAGTGATCCATCCTCAAGAGCCAGTAAACCAGAGGATTTTCAGTGGGGAAGGTGTCCAAGTCGGATCTTGCCCCTAGGTATTCCCTGTAAACCAGACACTGGCGATGGTTGCTTGAACCGGTCAGACCTTGGGGCTGCGGACTAAAAATTGTCTGAACACATCGGTCAGACGGCCACCTTCTCCACCGCTCCTTCTGTGACTCACTGAAGCCTCAGCAACACGTTGTCCAGGACCAGGATTTGGTAATCCCCCAGGTTCGGGGAACGCGTTGCACAGACCCTTCTGCAAGGCCTCCCGCAGAAGTTTCATCTTCTGCTCCCTCTGCGACGGCAAGATAAGCTCCGCAACCTTACTCTTGTAACATGGATCAAGGAGAGTTGCCAGCCAGTAATGATCCCTCTCCTTGATACCACGAACACGAGGATCCTTACGCAGGTTTGCTGAGGCATTCGGGGGATAGTCCTCTGGGTCACTGAGGATGACAGGATCCTTAGCCACCTCATCCCAGCCACGTAAAAGTCCATGGGTTCCTTGGGACTGTAAGTAATCCTTTGAAGACTGCTGATGCTGAGTGCTAGGCTCCACCTCCATGCTGCTGATGCAATCATCCTCCTCCTACTCCTCCTCCTCCTCGTCCTCTTCCTGTGTGCTAGGTGGGCAAGCAGGACCACTGTCTGGATAAAGGGGGCCTTGAGAGGTAAGGAAGTCCTCCTCTTCCTCCCTCGGTTCTGCCTCAAGGGCCCTGTTCATTATTCCACGTAGCGTGTGCTCCAACATGTGAATAAGAGGGACAGTCTCACTGATGCATGCACTGTCACTGCTCACCATCCTCGTGGCCTCCTTAAATGGTGACAGGACAGTGCATGCATTCCTGATCAAGGCCCACTGGCGTGGAGGAAAAAAACCAAGCCCCCCTGACCCAGTTCTGCTGCCATATTGGCACAGGTACTCATTGATGGCCCTCTGCTGCGTGTGCAGCCGCTGCAGCATGGACACTGTAGAGTTCCATCTGGTGGGCATGTCACAGATTAGACGGTTCTTGGGCAGGTTGTATTCCCTTTGGAGGTCTGTCAGCCGAGCAGTGGCATTATATGACCTCCGGAAATGCACACAGACTTTCCTGGCCTGCTTCAGGACATCCTGTAAGCCCGGCTAATAAACAGCACAAGTGCAGTAACATCAACTACGTTTAGGTGCAAAAAAACAGCAGAAGTGCAGTAACAAAAAGTACGTTTAGGTGCTAATAAACAGCACAAGTGCAGTAACACAAAGGATGTTTAGGTGCTATTAAACAGCACACGTTCAGTAACAGCAACTACGTTTAGGTGCTATTAAACAACACACGTGCAGTAACAGCAAATGCGTTTAGTTGCTATTAAACAGCACACGTGCAGTAACAGCAAATGCGTTTAGGTGCTATTAAACAGCAAACTTGCAGTAACAGCAAATGCGTTCAGGTGCTATTAAACAGCACATGTGCAGTAACAGCAACTGCGTTTAGGTGCTATTAAACAGCAAATGTGCAGAAACAGCAAATGCGTTTAGTTACTATTAAACAGCACATGTGCAGTAACAGCAAATGCGTTTAGGTGCTATTAAACAGCAAACGTGCAGAAACAGCAAATGCGTTTAGTTACTATTAAACAGCACATGTGCAGTAACAGCAAATGCGTTTAGGTGCTATTAAACAGCAAACGTGCAGTAACAGCAAATGCGTTTAGATGCTATTAAACAGCAAACGTGCAAGAACAGCAAATGCGTTTAGTTGCTATTAAACAGCAAACGTGCAGTAACAGCAAATGCGTTTAGGTGCTTTTAAACAGCACACGTGCAGTAACAGCAAATGCGTTTGGATGCTATTAAACAGCAAACGTGCAAGAACAGCAAATGCGTTTAGTTGCTATTAAACAGCAAACATGCAGTAACAGCAAATGCGTTTAGGTGCTATTAAACAGCAAACGTGCAGTAACAGCAAATGCATTTAGGTGCTATTAAACAGCACACGTGCAATAACAGTAAATGTGTATAGGTGCTATTAAACAGCACATGTGCAGTAACAGCAAATGCATTTAGGTGCTATTAAACAGCACACGTGCAGTAACAGCAAATGCGTTTAGGTGCTATTAAACAGCAAACGTGCAGTAACAGCAAATGCGTTTAGGTGCTTTTAAACAGCACACGTGCAGTAACAGCAAATGCGTTTAGGTGCTATTAAACTGCACACGTGCAGTAACAGCAAATGCGTTTAGGTGCTATTAAACAGCAAACGTGCAGTAACAGCAAATGCGTTTAGGTGCAATTAAAAAGGACACGTGCAGTAACAGAAAATGCGTGTGCTATTAAACAGCAAACGTGCAGTAACAGCATATGCGTTTAGGTGATATTAATCAGCACACGTGCAGTAACAGCAAATGCATTTAGGTGCTATTAAACAGCAAACGTGCAGTAACAGCAAATGCGTTTAGGTGATATTAATCAGCACACGTGCAGTAACAGCAAATGCGTTTAGGTGCTTTTAACTGCTTGCGGACCGCCGCATGTACATTTATGTCGGCAGAATGGCACCCACAGGCACATCAACGTTGGTGCCTTGAGAGGGTTCAGGGGTCCGATCGGACCCCCCCGTACATACGGCGGTCCGGTTACCTGGCCGAGCGATCCGTGCAGAGGGGGCGCCGGTTCGTTTTTGTCCGCCCCCTCCGGATCGCTCTCAGCCAATGCGCGCGCTCCCCCTGCAGTGCACTTCCTCCTCCTGTGTAAACACAGGAAGGAGGAAGTGATGTGATCGCTCCCTCGGCGGTTTTTTCGACCACCGCTGAGGAGAGATCACATCGCACAGTAAGTCTGCACAACACTACACTGACACACAGACACATAGGAACATTTAACCCCCCCCGATTGCAGTGATTATATGTATGATCACTGCAGTTAGTGTCAGTGTGACAGGCAGTTAGTGTTAGGTCCAGGGTAGCCCCCTACCCCCCCTAATAAAGTTTTAACCCCTTGATCACCGCCCTTGTAACACTTTCACTACCTAATGCCAGCGTCACTAAGCAATCATTTTTCTGATCGCTGTATTAGTGTCGCTGTTCCCGCTAGGTAGCTATTTTTTTTCTTATTGCGATTTTTTTTACTAAAGACATGTGGCTAAATAAATGTTGGCCTAAATGTTTGACTAAAATTTAGTTTATTTGATTTTTCTTATAACAAAAAGTAAAAAATATAGATTTTTTTTCAAAAATGTTGCTTTATTTTTGTATATAGCGCAAAAAATAAAAATCACAGAGGTAATCAAATACCACCAAAAGAAAGCTCTATTTGTGGGAAGAAAAGGATGCGAATTTTGTTTGGGAGCCACGTCGCACGACCGCGCAATTGTCAGTTAAAGCGACGCAGTGCCAAATCGCAAAAAGGGGCCAGGTCATTTACCTGCATTTTGGTCCGGGTCTTAAGTGGTTAAACAGCACACGTGCAGTAACAGGAAATGCGTTTAGTTGCTATTAAACAGCACACGTGCAGTAACAGTGAATGCGTTTAGGTGCTATTAAACAGCACACGTGCAGTAACAGCAAATGCGTTTAGTTGCTATTGAACAGCACACGTGCAGTAACAGCAAATGCGTTTAGGTGCTATTAAACAGCAAACGTGCAGTAACAGCAAATGCGTTTAGGTGCTATTAAACAGCACCCGTGCAGTAACAGCAAATGCGTTTAGGTGCTATTAACCACTTGTCATCTGCCCGCCGTCAATTGACGGCGGGCAGACGACTCCATTGTTCTGACATCACGTCATATGACGTGATGTCCCTTTAAAGCCGCGGGCGGGCGCGCGCGCGCGTCGCCGGCGGCGCGCGCGCGCGCACCCGCCGCTCCGCGGGGATCCCGTGCGAGTGCCCGGCGGCAACGATCGCCGCCGGGCACACGCGATTGCTCTGTAAGTGAGCTGGGACGTGCAGCTCTGTATGTAAACACAGAGCTGCACGTCCTGTCAGGGAGAGAGGAGATCGATTGTGTCCCTTGTACATAGGGACACAATCGGTCACCTCCCCCAGTCACCCCCCCCTCCCCCTACAGTTAGAACACTCATAGGACACACATTTAACCCCTTCCCCGCCCCCTAGTGGTTAACCCCTTCACTGCCAGTCACATTTATACAGTAATCAATGCATATTTATAGCATTTTTCACTGTATAAATGTAAATGGTCCCAAAAATGTCAGAAAAGTGTCCGAAATGTCCGCCATAACGTCGCAGTCCCAATAAAAAAATCGCAGATCGCCGCCATTAATAGTAAAAAAAAAAAAAAAAAAAAATGCCATAAACTATCCCCTATTTTGTAAACGCTATAAATTTTGCGCAAACCAATCGATAAACGCTTATTGCATTTTTTTTTTACCAAAAATATGTAGAAGAATACGTATCGGCCTAAACTGAGGGAAAAAAAAAAAATGTATATATTTTTTGGGGTTATTTATTATAGCAAAAAGGAAAAAATATTGCATTTTTTTAAAAATTGACGCTCTATTTTTGTTTATAGCGCAAAAAATAAAAACCGCAGAGGTGATCAAATACCACCAAAAGAAAGCTCTATTTGTGGGGAAAAAAGGACGCCAATTTTGTTTGGGAGCCACGTCGCACGACCGCGCAATTGTCAGTTAAAGCGACGCAGTGCCGGAAGCTTATATTTTGTCTGGGCAGGAAGGGGGTCTAGGTGCACAGTAGGTAAGTGGTTAAACAGGACAAGTGAAGTTACACTGAGTACGTTTAGGTGTAAACTAAACAGCACAAAGGCAATACAACACGTTAGAACACTGCAGCTAGCACAATCTCCTGCCTGATATAGCTAAGCTATACAGTGTATAAATATATGTACAACTCCTAGGGATGTATATATATCCTCTACACACTGTAAATTAAGCTAAACTGACTAGCCTGCCTGCTCTATCTAGCTATCTAAAAAGACTATCTTCCTGTCTCTCTGACTGCTCTCATTAACAACGCCGCAACACACTACACGAGGCCGCCCAGCAGGCGGCCTTATATAGTGTGGGGAGTATGCTAAAGCCCTGAGCCATAATTGGCCAAAGCCACCCAGGCTTTTGCCAATTATGGCTCTTAGTTTTTTGCGCGCTGTGATTGGCCAAGCATGCGAGACATACAGCATGCTTGGCCAATCATCAGCGCGCAATGCCGCAGTGAATTATGGGCCGTTGTGCATCACTTGAATTTGGCGCGAACGACCCGTTTTGTTCGAATTTCGTCGAACATACCAACGGACAATGTTCGAGTCGAACATACATTCAAATCGAACGCGGAGCTCATCCCTAGTATCCAATAAAACAAAACCTCATGTTGAATTGTGACTCTTTCAGAAACCTACACCTATCACGACTATAGAATTAAAATTAAAACTACATTTTAATGTGTTTCTCGCCAATGAAAAAAATAAAAAAAATATCAAAATGTGAAACAAAAAAACAATACAGCTTCCACAGTTTTAAAATGCATTAACCATACACATTTATCAACAAGTTTTTATATAAATAAACCACACTGCTGAATCATATATTGACATGGTGTGACCATGATCAATTATTCCATTCTTACATACCGTATATACTCGAGTATATGCCAAGTTTTTCAGCACATTTTTTTGTGTTGAAAATGCCTAACTCGGCTTATACTCGAGTCACCTTTTTGCACCTGATCTCAGGGACTTTGGGGACCCGGTACCGGCCGGACCCCAAACTTGGCACATATATAGCCCCACACTTCCTCTACAAGTGTGCAAAGTTAGTTGTCCGGGGGACCTACGATCGGGGAGCACAGCTTTTTCAAAGCTGGGCACCCCTTCCATAGACTCCCATGTTAAACGGTAATTTCTCTGGTGAATTTGGGGATCCGGTACCGGCCAGTCGTGGGTCTCCTGGACACGGATCTTAACACACATGTAGCGCCATTTCTCCTCTACAAGTGTGCAAAGTTTGTTTGTCTAGAGGACCTATGGCTGGGGAGCACCGATTTTTCAAACCGGGCACCCCTTCCATAGACTCCCATGTTGAACGTCAGTCTAGTCATGGACACAGCGAGGCATGGGCATAGTGAGACATGGGCACAGTGAGGCATGGACACAGTGAGGCATGGGCACAGTGAGGCATGGGCACAGTGAGGCATGGACACAGTGAGGCATGGACACAGTGAGGCATGGACATGGACACAGTGAGGCAAAGTGAGGCACAGTGAGGCATGCAGATGGACATCTTATGCCGCGTACACACGATCATTTTTCAGCATGAAAAAAACGACGTTTTAAAAAAATGTCATTTAAAATGATCGTGTGTAGGCTTTACATAATTTTTCGGGTTCTGAAAAACTAAAAAAAAAAAAATTCGAACATGCTGCATTTTTTAACGACGTTTTAAACAATGTCGTTTTTCGGGTTGTAAAAAATGATCATGTGTGGGCTTAAACAACGTTAAAAACCTGCGCATGCTCAGAAGCAAGTTATGAGAGAGGAGAGCTCTATTTCTGGTAAAACTACCATTCATAATGGAGTAAGCACATTCATCACACTGTAACAGACAGAAAAGCGCGAATCATCTTTTACTAACACGAAATCGGCAAAAGCAGCCCCAAGGGTGGCGTCATCCACATAGAACTTCCCCTTTATAGTGACATCAACGTTGTTTTAACGATGAATTTAAAAAAAACAATGTTGTTTTTTACATGCCGAACAATGATTGTGTGTACGCGGCATTAGGCTTATACTCGAGTCAATACGTTTTCCCAGTTTTTTGTGGTAAAATTAGGTGCCTCTGCTTATATTCGGGTCGAGTATATACAATATTTCTTTAAACACTGCATATAAATTATGATTCACAATCCATAATAATAAATGTAAAACCAAAAGATATTGTGAAACCAAAAAAAAAAAAAACAATAGTCCAATAGGTCCCACAGTGACCATGCTGTTTGTGGCCAACAACAATAGAAAAGTGGCCGTGCTCCTATGGACAATTAAACACGTAGTGACATGTTGAGAAGCGGGGGGAGGGGAAAATTAAATTTTACATTAAAGTGAGGAGCAGGGGGTGCTGACTTCTTACCTCTTCTCCCATGCAGCCAGCGAGTTGAGAAGCGGGATGAGGGGCCGAAAATTACTTTTTATTAGACGGGGCCTCTATTAATTTGGGGGGTCCTTTGCACTCACCACAATGTTTTGACCTACTATTGCTTGACAGATCACACCACACTTTTGGGTGAAACCCTGTGTAGTTTTCACCAGCCAAATACCCTTGGTATGCAAATTTAAAGTCTTCCTATTGCCATGCACCTCCACTAAGGAGAAGCAATGCCAAGGAGAGACTTTAAATGCCCAAAGAAACTGATTTTATTAAATTACACTAAACATAGAAATAATACATTCACTTGCATTTATTCCTATTACACCGGCAATAGGTGTATTCAGTGTTGCTGAGAACATAAGGCCATCACCGCTATGCAAACCAGAAGCAGTGTGCGTTCCAACTACATGATGTAACATCACCAGAAGTGACAAAGCGACCAGGAAACCATGCCTGTTTTAAGTTGTAAGAGTGTTAAAGTGGGTGCACTGAAGAACTCAGTGGGATGGTCAGTGGGAGGACTTGGTAGGACAGCCAGTAGGCAGGCCCTAGAGAATGCTGGTGGTCAGGTCTAAAGCTGTGTAAGGGGACCCAAAAATTTCAGATTGCTGCCCTGACTGTATTTGTACTGCCCTGGAATTTTAAGGGCCTCAAGAAATGAGATAGGCTGTCAGTACATCAGAATTCATACATTTTCAAATATAATTATGTATATATACCATTGTTTGTAGACCTTTTGCATACAGTGTTGCATAACTGCGCAATTGCCAGTTAAAGTAGCACGGTGTTGAATAGCAAAAAATGCCCTGGTCATGAAGGGGGTAAAACCATCCAGAGCTGAGGTGGTTAAAAAAAAACAGATATTCACTGGACTGTATTTTTTAAATAATGTTTATGCATTGTACAGTCAGGTCCATAAATATTGTGACATCAACACAATTCTTATCTTTATTGGCTCTATACACCACCACAATGGATTTGAAATGAAACGAACATGATGTGCTTTAACCACTTAAGCCCCGGACCAATATGCTGCTAAATGCCCAAAAGCGGTTTTACAATTCGGCACCGCGTCGCTTTAACAGACAATTGCGCGGTCATGCGACGTGGCTCCTAAACAAAATTTGCGTCCTTTTCTTCCCACAAATAGAGCTTTCTTTTGATGGTATTTGATTGCATCTGCGATTTTTATTTTTTGCGCTATAAACAAAAATAGAGCGACATTTTTGAAAAAAAAAAAAAATGTTTTACTTTTTGTTATAGGAAAAATCGAATAAACTAAATTTTAGTCAAACATTTAGGCCAAAATGTATTCAGCCACATGTCTTTAGTAAAAAAAAAATCGCAATAAAAAAAAAAAATTAGCTACCTAGCGGCAACAGTGACACTAAAACAGCGATCAGGAAACCAATCGCTTAGTGACACTGGCAATAGGGGGTGAAAGGGTTAACTAGGGCAGTGATCAAGGGGTTAAACCTTTTTTAGGGGGGGTGTGGGGCTACCCTGGACCTAACACCAATTGCCTGTCAGACTAACTGTCACACTGACACTAAATGCAGTGATCAGTAAATATATGATCACTGCAATCAGTGACACTGTGACAGGGGGCTGGGGGGGGGGGTGATTGGAAGGGGTTAAGTGTGCCTATGTGTACTGGTGTCGGTGTGTTGTTGGTGTGACTTACTGTGATGTCTTCTCTCCTCTTGCCGGATTGAAAATACCGCCGAGAGGAGAGGTGACATCACTTCCTCTGCCAGTGTTTACATTACACAGGCAGAGGAAGTGCAGAGCGGGGGCTCTGCTGATTCGCTGGGAGCGATTGCGAGGGGGTGGACAAAAACGAACAGCCGCCCCCTCACCCCGGATCGCTCCCAGAGGTAAGACACCCGACGCATGTACCAGGGGGGGGGGGGGCGATCCGCAAGAAGGCAGGGACGTACTAGTACGCCCATCTGCCTGTACGTGCCATTCTGTGGACGTACATATACCTGCGGCGGGCGTTAAGTGGTTAACTGCAGACTTTCAGCTTTAATTTGAGGTTATTTACATCCAAATCATGTGAACAGTGTAGGTATTACAACAGTTTGTGTATGTGCCTCCCACTTTTTAAGGGACCAAATGTAATGGGACAATTGGCTGCTCAGCTGTTCCATGGCCAGGTGTGTGTTATTCCCTCGTTAACCCATTTACAAGGAGCTGATAAAAGGTCCAGAGTTAATTTCAAGTGTGCTATTTGCATTTGGAATCTGTTGCTGTCAACTCTCAATATGAGATCCAAAGAGATGTCACTACCAGTAAAGCAAGCCATCATTAGGCTGAAAAAAACAAAACAAACCCATCAGAGAGATAGCAAAAACATTAGGTGTGGCCAAATCAACTGTTTGGAACATCCTTAAAAATAAAGAGCGCAACAGTGGTTTAGTTTGCAAATTCTCTCACCAAACAAATGCAGCCTAGTTTGGTGATCACTACCCTTCCCACTCAAAATTGTTGTCTTTACATAACCTTTAAAGTGAACCTATGTTAAAAAAGTGAAGATTTTCTTAAAGCAGAAATGTATCCAAAAGGGGAAGCTCCACTTGTTTGCACCCTCCCCCCTACACTGCCACGTTTGACACTTGGTTTTGAAAGTTACCCACTCCCACTTCTGGCTCAGATCGCCACAGTGATCTGAAACGGAAGTTAAGCCCCCATCCTTCCCCCACAGTTTTCTGGGACACATCACAGGTCTCATAAGACACAGGACCAGTCACAAGGCACAGCGCAACTCACACATGTGCAGTAGGAAACAAGGCTTCACTTTCTGTTTCCCTTACTAGAGATGTTGGCGCCTGCACCTGAAGCCAATTAAAGAATCCCTGGACAGGTAAGTATTCTTGTATTACATTTTTTCTGAAGGAGCCTGAAGTTATTTGTGGTAAATCTGTACCCTATAAAATCTACATTTCGCCATTAATTCCTCCTATTTAACATGTGACTTTGCCTAGACATTGCAGTTCCTGTTGCCCAATAGTTGCAGAACTGCAGAGTAAGATAATGCAAAGACTATTCCACTGACTCCTGCTTCTGACAACTATTGTTCTCACTTGAGGGCTTTCTGGAGAAGAAGCTGAAACTGAGGGCCTGCATTAAAGTATCTCTCTGCTTCAGCTATTCTGTTAAACTGTCCTTTCTCCACTTCTCCATCTACTTCATTATCATTACTCCAGCAGTCATGAGGGGATCATGTTTGACATCAGGAAGTAAAGTCTTCCCTCTACCAAGATGGCAGCATCCATACAGATATATAGTGTAGAACAAGGTTAGGCAGTAATAAGAAGAAGATGATTACAGGTAGTCTAGTGGCAATACTGGAGACCAGGGCAGCCATCAGGAATTTTGGGGCCTCTTACACAGCTTCATGCATGGGCCCACAAATTGAGAAGTGGGGGGGAGTGTCGTGAATGGAGAATGGGGGGGGGGGGTGCCGCGAATTGAGAAGCTGGGGGGTGCTTCCGCCACAAATTAGGGTCAGGGAGGCTTTGCGTGCTGACGAAAAAAAAGGGGGATGCCATCCGGGGCCCTGGGGACCACCGGGCCCCTTACAGGTCGGGGAATCTTTGGGTGCTGACAAAAAAGGGGGGGTACTGCCTGTACCCCTCTGATGGCGGCCCTGCTGGAGACAAGTCCTTTCTCTTTTGTTTGCCTGTTTTTGGGCTTGGTTTACATAGTATATATCCTCTTTAATATCCTGTGAGCCCCTGTATTGTGGCACTAGGAATAGGAGAGGTAGGGGGCATGACCCCGACACAATCAAGTCTCTGTTTCTTATGCCGTGTACACACGATCACTTTTTGTGATGTAAATAACGTTGTTTTATTTCACGAAACAAAACAAAGTTTTTCAAACATCATTTTAAAAAACGATGTTGCCTACACACCATCGTTTTCTGAAAATGCTCTTGCAAAGCGCGGTTACGTAAGACACTTTCGACGGCACTCTGTTCCATTGAAGCTCCCATCTCATAACTTGCTTCTGAGCATACGCGGGTTTAAAAACGTCGTTTTAAACATCGTTTTGCCCACACACAATCATTTTTTATGACACAAAAAACGACATTCAGAAAAACGACATAAACAATTCAAGCACTTTCAAATTTTTTTTTGGTCGTTTTTTTGAAGACATAAAACGACGTTTTGCCCACACACGGTCATTTTAAATTTTAAATTTTTTTTCATCACAAAAAACAACCGTGTGTACGCGGCATTACAGTAAGAGGGAAAATACAGTGATGAGTTTATCAGTAGTGTCACTGTTCCAATATATTCCAACTGTTTTACAGTAATGTTCCATTATTGTCCATTGGAAACTTAGAATATGAATTAAACATGACATAAACATAGAGATAATGAACATGTCATACCCATCTAGATTTCCAGTTGCATAAAAATAATAACATTTTGTCCAGTTTTTTGATTCATTCGTTTTTTATGCACTTTTTACAAACTTCAAACGTAAGCTAAAGGGTTGATTTATTGAAAGGAGAAAGACTTATACCAGTCCTTCTGTCAGATACTGCTTCACACAATCAAGTTAGGAGGAATGTTTTATTTTTATTTTTACACTTAATCTGATTGTGGCTTTCCAGTAAACACAGAAAAAGCCTGCTCCTTGTATTAATTCACTCAGCTAGGACTAATGTATAGAGCCTCTTTTTTTGCACTTGTAGTCCATTAGAGTCAAATTCTTTATAAGGAAAAGCGCTCAGCAAGCATTGCAATTAAGAGTCATGGAAACTTTTTGTGGAAATATAAAAGGGTTAAAAGTTTTAAGGCTGACTGAAAATGCTATTTGCCTAGACCTACACATGTTGGCCTCCATACTTTGAGTCAATGACCTAGAGCAGCCCTCAAAATTTTCACTCGCCTACTAGCATTTGGCGAGTGGATTTAAGCTGGGGGCGAGTGATGACAGGGCTGCATGACCAATCTCCCTCCAATCTGAGTCCCGATGAGATTGGCGGCCGAAGAGGAAAGGTGCATGCTCCGGAAAAGTAGTCTGGTGAGCAGTACACAGGTGCTCTCCTTACAATTCTCATTAAGCCATGGGAACTCCTCTCCTCACTGCCAGCCTGAAAAAAATGGGGAAGTGGGGACATGCAAGCATGGAGCCGCACACACAGGCTCCTGATGATGAGATGAATAGGAGAGAGAGAGAGAGTTGCAGAGTAGACAGCAAGAGAATGGGGAAGAGACCCAGTTCTAGTGCCCTGTCCCTCTGGTCTGCCCCCAGTGCCCTGTCCTATTTTGTTAAAGTTGTTGTTGGTAATATTTAATTTTGTAACTTGATTCTGCATAAAACATTTAACAGTGTCATTCCATGAGATAATCTACGAGGACGTGTTTACGGGTGCAATTAGGCGCAGGGCAGTGTATGAATTAGGTGGGGCAACTGGTGGCGAGTAACTCTTGAGGCCTGGCTAGTAGCTCAGGACTTGAAATTTTGAGCCCTGACCTAGAGCAAGTATAACGATAGGGACTTCTGACTTTCTTTATCCTAATACTTGTTCCAGATCAGTGACTCACATGGTGTCACATGGTGGAGATCTACCCCCCTCCTTGACCTGGCCATTTTGGTTTGATCCGGAGGGGCACGCACATGCCAGCTGCACGGCCGGGAACCTGATGTGCGTGCTCGGTGGGCTTGATCACCGCTGGCCACCCGTGACCGAGTCCACGAGAGCAGGAAAAAATAATAATAAAAATGCCATTAATCTTTCCCATAGTTTGTAGACACTAGAACTTTTGCGCAAACCAATCAATATACGCTTATTGCAATTTTTGTGTATTTATTCAGTATCTTGCTAGTGGACCCCGCTGGCTCTCAACCTAAACAATGCCTGCACCCAATCAGAATGTTTAGGTATTGTGAGAGCCGGCGGGGCCGACTAGCAAGATATGGAAACTTGGGCCAGTGGGAGATTTTTCCATCCCCACAGTTCAGCGTAGATGGAGGAACCTGTTCCACTTTTTCCATCTGATCATAGAAAATCTGCAGATAATCTATAGGTGTATGGCCAGTCTTATGCCGCGTACACACGCTCGGAATTTACAACAACAAATGTTCAATAAGAGCTTTTGGTCAGAAATTCCGACCATGTGTAGGCTCCATCGGACATTTTCTGTCCGATGGCGCTCGGTCTGGAAAAACTAGCGTTCGTAATGGAGATAGCACATTAGTCACGCTGTAACTAAGAGAAAAGCATGAGGCTGAAAAGCGCAAATCGTCTCTCACCAAACTTCTACTAACAGGACTGGTATTGAACTTCCCTTTTCTAGTCATTTATCTGTGTGTGTGTGTTTCTAAATCTCAGGTTTAGTGATTAAACATAGTGAATAACTACTTTTGTTTTCAAAAGAGCCGCTATGGAATTCCTGCACAGGAATATATTCAATTTTTCTTTCTAACTTAGGAATAAAATATTTCAGTGTGCACATGTCTAATAATGATATATTGTACTAAGACCCTTTCTCTTCCATTTCTGATAGTTGAATAATCCAATAGGGTAGAGGTGGAATTCAATACATTTCACATATACAAATACTGCTTTTTAGGAAATCTGGAAGATAAATACATATATAGTATGAAGTCTATTGTGCCATGATGAACCCTGGTTGCCCCTCAACCCAACAGGGACCTGAAATGTACTGTATGACAAACGTAGGAGGGCCCTCAGAGCCAACCAGTTGTGTCTCCCAACTGTATAATTATAACCTTATGAGTTATGGCTTGCAATTTTATCTTATTATGGGGTCATTACAGCTTGTGTACACAGGTCACTCGATACTTTTAAGTGGTTCTCCAAGATTAATTTGGCAATGGTGCTCATTTATTAGAGAGACCAACCTAATGCTGTAAGAAAAGCATTAATTTTTAAATTCAATGCAACTTTTAGAACTATCCAGTCATCTGCACCTGATATGTTCTGCTAATATAAATCACCAAAGTATATCAATCATTTTCATTTTTTGTCCATCTCTTTTGAAGTATTATAAAAAGATGTTTCTTAATATCTCCCATCCCCTAAGATGCTTGCTTACCTGCGATTTAAAGGAGATCCATACTAAGAGAAGCATATACAGTATCTCACAAAAGTGAGTACACCCCTCACATTTTTGTAAATATTTTATTATATCTTTTCATGTGACAACAAGAAATGTCCCCTCAAAATAGCTCCCTCCCTGGTGTCATGTGACTCGTAAGTGTTACAAGGTCTCAGGTGTGAATGGGTAGCAGGTGTGTTAAATTTGGTGTTATCGCTCTCACTCTCTCATATTAGTCACTGGAAGTTCAACATGGCACCTCATGGCAAATAACTTTCTGAGGACCTGGAAAAAAAATATTATTGGTTCATATAAAGATTTCCTAGGCTATAAGAGGATTGTCAAGACCGTGAAACTGAGCTGCAGCATGGTGGTGTTTAAACAAGACATGGTCCACTCAGAACAGGTCTCGCCGTGGTTGACCAAAGAAGTTGGGTGTGTTCAGCGTCATATCCAGAGGTTGTCTTTGGGAAATAGACATATGAGTGCTGCCAGCGATGCTGCAGAGGTTGAAGGGGTGGGGAGTCATCCTGTCAGTGCTCAGACCATACACTGCATGCTGCATCAAATTAGTCTGTATTGCCTTTCCAAAGAAGCTGAGGGTAAAGGCGATGGACTGGCCAAGCATGTCTCCAAGCCTAAACCCTATTGAGCATCCGTGGGAGATCCTCAAATGGTAGGTGGAGGAGCACAAGGTCTCTAACATCCACCAGCTCTGTGATGTCA